>OU744279.1:56190577-57390577 GCA_916610125.1 Cheilosia vulpina
CAGCCCCTTTTCCGTCTTCTATCACTGAAGTGAGGAGCTCTTCGTTTAGTCTATTCACGTTCCACCTCGGAGCTCGTGTTTGGTTCCGATTTGGAGCTCGTTGGTAACCATCTAAGTCAAATACGATGTATTGATGGTCGCTGCCCGTGTAGTCCTCGATGACCCTCCAGTTTCGAGTTCTCGCGAATGTGTGTTCCGAGGCAAAGGTTACGTCCGGGATGGTGCCTTCGCAGCCAGGTCTCCTAAAAGTAGGCGTGTTTCCTGAGTTTGCTACGATGAGGCCGCGCCTCGCTGACATTTCCAGTATTTGCCTTCCTCGTGAGTCCGTAGTTGGCATTCCCCACTCCTGGGCTCTGGCGTTAAAATCTCCGGCGACTAAGATTTCGCCTCCGACGTCACACATAAAGTCCTCTAAGTTTTCTAATTTTTGTCGGAACTCGTCGATTCTATCGTTTGGGCTGAGGTAGGTGCTGATTAATGTGAGTCCATCGCATTTCACCCATGCAAAGCCTCTTTGTGCTCCTTGGCTTTTTATGGGGAATTTACTTGCGTCTGGGATCCATATGGCAGCAGTTCCTAAAGTGTCCACAATCCAGTTTGGTCCTTCTTTGTTTTTATATTGTTCACTGACAATAACTACATCAGCTTGGAGCTCGCTTTTGATTTTGGCCAGTAGATTGTCAGCAGTTTGACTTCTGTGGAGGTTACATTGTAGTATTCTGGTCATTGTAACTCACTCTTCTTCGCCTTTTCAAGTGCTTCCCTGAAGACTTGACATTTGCCCGATCCCGGCATATGATCTAGAGCTGTTGATGGGGGTTTCCGATCTGCGCATAGACAACATTTTGGGGCGTTTGGGCAGTCGTTTCTCTTATGTCCCTTTTCTCCACAATTGAAACATAGACCTTGGCCTTTCCTGTCTGCGCCATTGCAGGTTGCCTGCATGTGTCCGTAGCTAAAACATTTGAAGCATCTTTTGACTTCCACCCGTCGTCGGACTCGGCACTGAATCCATCCTATCTTTATCCGATGGGACTTAAGCAGTTCGTTGGCTGCTCTCACGTTTATTTGGACTATGGCCATCTTTAGGGAGCTTTTGTTCTTCCCGGTGATCGCTACCTGGAACTCGGTTGTTGGGTCGGAAATTTTCATTTTTATTGCTTTTTGGACTTCCTCCGCCGTGGTCAGCTCATCTAAATCCCTGATCTCGAGCGTTATCTTCTGTTCCAGATTGCGGACCTTTGCCCTACTTCCTAGGATTTCTGTTAGGGATTTCCCGAAGGCTTCTTTGTCTTTCGTCTTAGGATCAAGTTCGAGAAGTAGTTCGCCGGATTTCGTTTGTCGTACCGTTCTGATTATAGTATCCGTTTCATCTGGGTTCGCTTTTTCCCGGATTTCTTTCAGAATGTCGGTGTATTTATCGCTTCCGTTCGGTCTTATAAGGATTGCTTCTGGTTTGGGTTTCCTGTGTCTCTTCTTTGTTTTGGTGGGTTTTAATACCGTTTTTGGATTTCCTTGATATCGTTCTTTTTGTTTTTCTGGTTTCTCTTTCAGGACCTGAGAATAACTCCGTTGCGTGTCGTTTGTTGTATGTGTTACAGCTGGTCGGTCTGTTTCATTCTTCTTCTTTTTGTCGGGGCCTTTCACTAATGGGCTCAGTGGTGGTCTCTTGGTTGAGCTTTTTCCAGTAGCTTCGGTTCTCTCCCCCTCTGGTTTGCCAGTTTCCACTGGTGTAGCTTTAGCATCAATCCTCGGAGTTGAGCGCTTGTTTTTTTCGTCCCACTGCATTTTGTCTAAGGACTCTTCGAGTAATGATATGCCATTTTTTATATCGAGGCTGATATTTTTTTGCTTTGCACATGCCAGCTTCATTGTTTTAATTACTTCCAGACATTTTTGTATCTCTTGAGACAAGGTTTCACTTGGGTTTCCTTTCTCCTCTCTACAAATCTTCCGAGCTGCTAGGGGTTTTTCTGCAGATTGCGTCGATCGTGTAGGAGTTTTTGCTGCAGATAATGGAGTCCGCTTCAGCCATCCTAAGAGATCTCTCCTGGTTTCACATGTCGCAGTTAGTTCCCCGGAAGCCAGGTGTGCCACTATTGGGGTTTCCACATCTTTTTGATTTTTGTTGTCATTTCCGCTTAAAGATGTCGCTTTAATTGGAGAGCGCGTTAGCCTAGTGCTCTTCCTAAACGGATCAACAACGATTTCGGCTCCGTTTGCCTCTTGTCTTGTAGCATTACTGGCTACAGTATCCAAGTTTACCAATACTGTAGCAGGTGCATTAGCACTATAAGTTTCCTTTATTTTGCAGTCGTTGTATCTCGACGACTTTGAGCCTGCTTCCGCACTCTCCGCCGCCGGTACTGGGGATCCGACTCCCTGCACCGTAACTTCATTCCTTTTTGTCTCTTCCATATTAGATTTTTTTAGAGTATCCACCTCCTGCCAGTTTTTTGGTCCGCGAGTGGTATTGACTATTTCCACCAGCCCTGCGAATGTGCATTCATTTGAGCGCACTCACAGGGGCCCCCTATCCGCCGCCTGGGGACGCGCCCGATGGGAGAACTGACTAAACTCCACACGGGATGATCATGATGATGATGATCATGATGATGATGATGATGATGATGATTAACGATGATGATGATGATGATGATGATTAACGATGATGATGATGATGAAGATGATCATGATGATGATGATGATGATGATGATCATGATGATGATGATCATGATGATGATGATGATGATCATGATGATGATGACGATGATGATGATGATGATGATGATGATTAACGATGATGATGATGATGAAGATGATCATGATGATGATGATGATGATGATGATGATGATTAACCATGATGATGATGATGATGATGATTAACGATGATGATGATGATGAAGATGATCATGATGATGATAATGATGATGATTATGATAATGATGATCCACTCCAGGTGTTGTTTACATGGTTGAACATCATTTAAGTAACCAACTTTTCCGCGAAAGATGTTGTCTTAAAATAAAAGTGTCGAAGCTCGACTAAGCTCGTTTTTTTTTTTATATACATATATTTTTTAAATACATTTTTTGTTATCAGAGCAGAGGCTATTCTTAAATCTCAGTTGCTAAATGGTTTAAAATAAAGCTGAAAGCTATATAAATAAATACTCTCTGTCACCAAGGGTATTAGAGAGACTGCTGCTATTTGATCAGCTCAAATATATATCTATCGTCTCGCAAATTATATCTCAGCATCTTTATGAATAAAACGTTTGGAATGTTCATTCAAAACTGAGTACCGTGCGTTCATTTTATCTCCCATACTACTATTTACACAAAAAAAAAAAAGTTTCGTAATGATTTGTGGACCCTCATACTCAAATTTGAGTTGCATAAACAATTTAATTTTATTTATGTAAACAAGAATTAACCGTCATTGACCTTGTTGTCTTATCTGTAGTGGGTAGTACTTAAATTTCTATCGACGCTGTCGGTTAAAAATATCTTTTGTAAAATTTTCAGAAGTGTTATGGTTGTCCATCTTTGATACTTAATTATTTTACTTATTGTTTTATTGCATAAAAGAAATAAGAAATAAAATCAAGTCAATTATTTGTGCGAACAATCGCTGATATATATTTTATATATGTCTTTATCAATGACAATATTTACCGACATGTAGGACTATTTTGAAAATTTCACCATCAGCACCAATCGCACCATCTGGGTATACATCAATCTAACTCAGAACAATTCCAGTCATCTTCATTAGCTGGTTTTACTATGGCATTTATTTTGCTTTTGACAACCACATACGTACGTGGAATCGTCCCGGCTAAAAATAGTAAATTGATAAAAAAACAAGCCTCCTAATAAAATGTTTGGTGATAACAGGGACAGAAATAATACTCAGCGCATGTTGAACCCTTGATGTCGTAATACCAAAAGTTCCATCGTTGTCGTTGGATTGTAGGTAGGAAAGGTGATTATAATATTGAGGTGGATAATTTTACTTAATCAAAGGTGTACACAAATTTACATTGGAAACTTAAATTTACATTTGAATGATTTAAAAAAAAATTGTAATACAGTGAATATATTTGAAATATACCAATTTTTAAATTAAGTGAAGCAGTGCAAAGACGATAACACTGTGACGCCGCGATCAAAATTGGTAGCTATAATATTGCATCCTCAAACAATTGGTAGCTAGAGATTGTGTGATTTAGAGTCACAAAGCTTTTTTTTGAGGCTTTATTTAAACTTTGGTCTATACCAACAAACCGGCGACGTTAGAGGAGCTTAGAGCCAATATTGATCGAGAAATAGCGGCCGTATCGGTCGAAATGGGCGGCCGAGTCATCGAAAATTGGGTTTAACGTATCGATCGCTGCAAACGTTCACCAGGTGCAGATATGAACGAAGTCGAATTGCATTCATAAATGTTTTGATAGTAATTGAAGCTAATAAAATTTTTTTTTAGATACGAGTAGAGTACCTATCTCAAGAAGTTTGCGTTTTATTTAAAATAAAAGTTTACAAGTCCTTAATGGAAGACGCTTTAAATTGAAAATACGAAAACTTAGTTCAATATTAGTAATGTTAAAAGTTTGTAGTATTAAAGCGCCAAAGTACAAAAATCGGGTACTGAAAAAAGTAATTTTTCGTTCGATAAATCGGGATTCGTAGTAGGGGCCTTGCTTACCTTGCTTAGTGGCTTTTGGTGGAATGCACCTTTCGAAAAGTAGTAGGAAATTTAAAGTATTTGCCTTACAGTATTTTTAGTCTCTTAGTTTAATTCTCTTGTGTGGGCTTAGCTATTTCCTTAAAATTTGATATGCAGTGTAAGCTGCGCATCTCCAGTGTAAGTTGCATTTTTTTTTCTAATTATTGCAGACCGGATAGTACGAAGATTGTGGGCATAGACTCCCAATGCGTGGATGGAGCTGCCGAAAGACCGAAACAAAGCCGACGAGGTTGTTAAATAGGTTTTGGAGTTAAAACATTCAGACAAATGTGAATAACATTTCCATTTTTATTCTTAGTCGTTTTTTTTAAACACTTTTTAATTTGTTTGCAAGATTGCAAATTAAGGTAGGTACTTAGCCTTTTAATCATTTTTGAAACACTGTTATTTATAATGACTTCGCTGTAAGTGTATCTATGATTCTTTGTGTAGTAACCAAAACCCCAATTAAAACGACAGTTGAGTGGTAGATCACTGAAAATGAGCCAGAACCTGCAGCCTGACATATCTCGAAGCATACCAATGAGTAGTATGGAAAAGGCGGGTTTCAGCACAGTTTTCAGACACGGATAAAATATAGGATACAAAGCCAATATTTAAAAAAAAACATTGCTAAAACATCAATAAAAATTAAACTGCCATATACTTAATAAAAGTTATTGTTCTAATACAGAATATGCCTACAGTATAAATGTCCAATATTTTATAAAAATTTTTATAAAAATTGAAAGTTGGGAGACAGGAAAAAAAAACAATTAATAATCCTATTTCAAGAATAGATACTGATTTTTTAAAAAAAAATCTTTAAAATAAATTCATAATAGGTCCCCCTCTAGATTGTATACCATCTCAAAACTATAGTAAAGTAAATCAAAGAAAGTTACTACTCTTGAATGAAGGGTGATGATATGAGGCTAGATAAAATTTATTAAGAAGTTAGTAGAAGAAAGTTACTACTTTTAAATATAGGCTGATGAGTATATGAGGCTAGATAAAATTTATTAAGAAGTTAGTAGAAGAAAGTTACTACTTTTAAATATAGGCTGATGAGTATATGAAGATAAAATTTATTAAGAAGTTAGTAGAAGAAAGTTACTACTTTTAAATGAAGGCTGATGAAGTATATGAAGATAAAATTTATTAAGAAGTTAGTAGAAGAAAGTTACTACTTTTAAATGAAGGCTGATGAAGTATATGAAGATAGATAAAATTTATTAATCAAAGAAAGTTACTACTTTTAAATGTAGGGTGATTAGTATATGAGGCTAGATAAAATTTATTAAGAAGTTAGTAGAAGAAAGTTACTACTTTTAAGTTGATGGTATACCACTTCTAATAGAGTAGTCCACCACAAATTTATCAAGACTCCCTCATTTAGCAATAATTTTTTAAAAAAAGAAAGTTTTTTTGAAAGTTTAATACTTTTTTAAAGGTTTAAAACATTTTTTATTTTCTTTATAAAAATTTAAATTAATAAATACAATTAAAAAAAAATAAAAAATAAAAAGATGGCAAGTGGACTTGAAGCATATAATAATTTTCTTTCTCCCGAAAATAATGATAATAATATAGAGGACGGTGATTTCATTCAGTATAGAAAGCTTTTATCCAAAAGATTTAAAAAAGACACATTTTTTGATGTCATGACTGTATTTCAGGCAAACAGTAAAAGATTCCGATTTACTTTCTATGATAATGGTGAAATACAATACAATAACTATTTATATTTAAAAGATATTAATGAAGTTAACAAATGTTTTATGAAACTTATGAAAGTAAACGAAAAAAAAATTAAAGAAATTGAAAGAAAATATAAAACTACTGTTGAACCACATAAACAAATTAATTACACTTATATAAATAGTTATTATTTATTAAATACTCTATCAGCTTATTTAATAGAAAAATATGAAAACGAAGATGATAAAGAAATGTGTGTAAATAAATTATTTGAATTAAATTTTACAAAATTAATAAAAGATTCAATATTTATTAAATATTGTGAAAAATTTAATGAAAATGAAAAAAATAATAATTATAATTTATTGAATTAAAAAAAAAAGAAGATATTCATTACACAATTTTACTTACAAAATTATATTATTATATATACAATAGATAAAGTTTACTACTTCTTTAAAAGGTTAACACTTTTTTATTTTTCTTTATAAAAATTTAAATTAATAAATAAAGAAATTATGGTGGGGTCAAAAATCTCTAAGAAATTTACTAAAAAACAAAAGGTTACAAATATTTTAGACAAAATAGTTATTGATACTATAGGTGAAGAAGCAGAAGAAGAAATTGATGCAGTTATTACCAATAGTGAATGCTTTAAAGATTTAAAGGAAATATCTAATCGTAATATTGATATAAATAAACTAAAAGATGAATTAAAACCTTTTATTAATGATGAAGAAATTATAGATATTCTAACTGCTGCGTTACGTAAAATGTGTAATTACTGTACAGTTACACAATCAAGTTTTAAATTTCTTCTAGATAACTGCACAGAATCATAGAATAACTAAAACAAAATATTTTTTTTAATTTATATTAAAATTCAGTTTTTTGTAATTCAAATTTATAAAATTTACCTATAATTGGTTCATTATTCAAATCTTTTATGGAATAAGTAATAGGATGAGTTAAATGAATTTCATTAATTACAAAAATTTCATGAGTCCAATTATTTTTATATTTATTTTCAAACATTTTTTTAAAAGCCGAAATTCTTACTCTATCTCCAATGTTAAAAACTTGTTTTTCATTTAATTCTGTAGCAGGATACATTTTATTCAAAATTTCTTTTTCATTATCTTTGTTAACTTCACATGGACGCACCCCAATAGTTCTATGAACATTTTTATAATTATATTCATGTAAAATGTTATTAATAACATCAATCCAATTAGTATTTTGTTGAATTTCAAATTGAATTTTCAGTTTTTCATTTATTGTTCTATTAAATCTTTCAACAATTGAAGATTTTTTCTCACTAAAAGTTTGATACATTTTTATATCATATTTATTCAATACTTTAGTAAAATTTGAATTTAAAAATTCTTTACCAGAATCAGTATGAAGTAATTTCGGAGGACTAGGAGCTTCTTTAATAATTTGAGAAAATGCATCTGCGACACACTTCCCATCTTTCATTTTTAATGGTTTTATCCATGCAAATTTTGAAAACGTATCAATAACGTTTAACATATATTTATACCCTTTATTTATTTTTGTATCAACAGTTGTCATAATAAGTAAATCAGCAGCCCATAATTCATTTATACCTTTAGTAATTATTTTTCTTCGCTCAAAATTTTTTCGAACAGGTTTATGTAATTCTTTAGCTATTTCTAATTCCTTATCCATTATAAAAAATTACTAAATTTATTTATAAATAAATGATGAATAATAAAATTTCGGATTCGGACTTAAAAACATATCTTAAAACTACAATTGAATTGAAAAATAAATTCAAAGAACAAAATCTTAACAGAGTAATAAAACATGATAAAATAAAAGAAGATTTTCAATCTATTATATTACCATTAAATCAATCTACTGAAAATAGCCACAATTTAAATGAAGGATTAAAAAACTTGAAAATGAGTTTAAATGAAGCTTTACCATCAGCAAATAATTATTTAAGAGCTATTAAAGAAAAACAAGATGAACAAAGTGATCAGGTAAAAAAACTACAAAGTCAATTTTCAAAATTATTACCAATAGAAAAACCAGAAATTCTTTTATCTAGCCCAACAAGTTTCGAAAGTAAAGAATATTATTCTCCATCAGCTATTACACCAAGTTTATTACCATCATCTAGTACACCTGTTTCAAAGAAAGGCATTGAATTTGAGGACGCTTCAATAACTCCAATACCATATATTGAAAATGGAATCGGAAATATGGCCGCAAAATATTTAACTAAGAATTCTTCAAAAACAAAAGTTTGTGATAATAATTATGGAATAAGAACTGAAAATGGAGACGATCTTTGGATTGGGGATTCCCAAATAAAAATAAATAATAATGATATCATTCTAAAAGGTAAAACATATATTGGAACTCCTGGTTTATGGGAATTATTAATATTAAAAGAACCAAATGAAGAATTAATAACAAAAGAAGATTTAGAAAATTATGAACACATCATTTTAATAACATATGCATACGCACGTAATAATGATAAATCTTCAAAGTATATTAAATCAAATGCTGGATATAAATATATGAATTATATAAAACCTGTATTAGAAAAAAATAAAATTTTTAAAAAAGAGAGAACCGGATCAGGAATAGAACAAAATTTTAAAATTTATACAAAATCCCCAGTTGAATATGTTTACTGGAATGATATTGATGAATTAAAAGCCAGATTATTATTACTCATTGGTGAAAATGAGGCAGGTAATGATAGCCCTAAAATCCATAATGAAATTATGAATATAATTGAAGAACTAAGAGAAGAAAATATAATTTAATTTTTATATTATATAAATGGGTATTGATAAATTCGGTAGAAAAAATAATCATTCGAATAACCCGGGTACTTCTATTTTGATTAATAAAATAAAAATATTGGAAAGTGAATTTTCAAATTTAAAAACAGATATTAATAAAGACATTGAAATTTTAAAGAACGATATGCAAAATTTAAAAGTAGATCTTAGTAAAGACATCAAAAATTTTAAGACAGATATTCAAAATTTAAAGGTTGATCTTGATAAAAATATTAAAGATATAAAAAAAGATGTAATTGATAATATTGATAAAGTAAACAATATTTTTTCAACCATAGAAAAATTGGAAATAAATATTCAAAGAGGTAGTACAGAAAATAAAAATTCAATTACAGACATTGAAAAAAGAATAGATGATATGGTACAAAATAAAAATAAGATATCTAAATTTGCGTCATTATAAAATTTTAGCTTTGTTTTATTATTAAATGAGAAACGTTCTTATTAAATGAGAAACGTAAAATGCAGCGTCCATATTAAATGAGAAACGTAAAATGAAACGTCTCCTTAGACGCTTGTTATAAAAGTGGGTTCTAGCTTAAGATTTTAGTTTTATGACCCTTCACATCTTTTCTAATTCTTTTATTTTAAAATGTCCGTGTGCTAATTTCAAAATATTGTTTTCATTATTCCTATACAAATAAAATTTGTCATCATATGGTGATAAACCAATTTTTTCTTCTTGTATAGTATATAACTTCAATTTAATCGATCTTATACCGTAAATAGTTTCCTTTTTAATTTCCAAATTGGTCAAACAATTTTTATAATCATCAAATTTCAATGCTTTTATATTCAATTTCTTAATTCCTTTACATATTTTTTTATCACTATTATCAGTTCTAAATGAATACATTTTTGATCTCAAACCACAAAATTCTCTAATAGGTATTCCATTATATTCATCTTTGAATTTTCCTGGTGTTTTCTTATTTTTGTTTGATTTTAATCCATCTATAGGGAAATTATCTATTAAATCACTAGTATCATACAAATCTATTTCTTCTTTCATATCTTCATAAATATCAAATTCAGTATCGTCTAATGATTTCGCTTCAAAATAAATAATAAATGAATCAGTATCTGTACCTAACAATTTCATTCTATTTCCATATTTTTTCTTTAAATGAACATAATATTTAAACATTAATAATTTTGCTAGATCAAGAATAGCCATTCCTCCAAATAGTGGTTTATTTAATTTAATACTAGTCTTTTTTCCAAAAACGATTACCAAGTCATTATCTACAATTTTTCTATTTTGATAACTAGCTCTACTTATTAATTTTTGCATTATTTTTGAAGTCCTTACAATTCTTATATTTAATCTATTTCTTACGTTCTCCATTTGTTTTCCAAATACTGAATTATTCATTAATTTAAAGAAGTCTTTTTCAAAATCATTATTAGCCTGTTTTCTCAACTCGGTATTTTTATCAATATATGGTTTTAACCATGCTTTTTGATTAGATGCAATACCTCTATGAATTTTTAATAGTTTAACTCCTTGTTTTAAATATTCTTGTAAAAGTCTTATATTTATAACATATTTTTCTTTCTTTTCTAAACTACAAATAAGTTTTTGAATTCTCTGACTAGGTTTTGAACCAATTTTATTAGCTATCATTTCATGCTGTAAACTTGATAATATTTTTGGTGTTTCATGATTCGGTGCTGGTGCATAATCATTAAAGAAATTATGCAATTTTTTTGGAATTTCTAAATCAACTTCAAGATCAATAGAAATTTTACTTTTTTCAAAGTCCCCATTTTTAATATATTTCTTTGTGATTGTTTGGAGTACTCCATTAGATAACCATTGGTGTCCACCAATAGATAATTTTTGACTCATCGCCCAACCATACAAATTATTTGCATCCAAATATAATATAAAACTAGTTAATTTTTTGGGGTCATAGATTCCTTTTTCTTCTGCATCTTTTTTACATAATTTATAAACTTGTTCTATTTTATCATTATAATAATAACAATTATTTGCTTCTGCATGATCGTGAATAATTTGTGATATACCTCCTCTTATACCTTTTTCATAAAATTCATACATCTCCAAATCAGACAATAATTCTAATTTTTGTCTAGTAAATTTCAAAGCAGCGTTAATACTTAAATGCGGAGCGCTTACATAATGAATGGGGTCTAAATTATAGTTTTTGTGGCACATTTCTCTAAAATTATCAAAAACATCTGCCAATAAAATTACATCTAATTTTAGATATAAATTATGATAATCTTTAAAACACCAAGAATCTCCTGTTTTGTTTTTAAAATAATTCCATAATTTTTCAGCAAATTTATAACTTTTCTTTGATATATTGCCGGATAATTTTGAATTGAATTCTTCATATTTAGGTAATTCTTTTATTTCTAATTTACTTATATCATCTATAAATTCATAAGGATAAACACCTTTCCTCAACAAAAAACATATTTCTTCTTTTGGAATATCTTTAAATACATAGTTAAAATTTTTAAGATGATCATAATTTACTTGCTTTTTAATTTTACATTCATTACAATACATACAAGAGTCATATGCATAAATTTTATCATTAATTACTTTAAAAGATGGTTCCTTTAATTCCCTTATTTTTTTACAATGTGAACAATATGCAGAGTTTATGTTTAATAAATTTTTAATTGCTTTATCTAAACTACAGTTTATAAATTCTAAAGAATCTATAAATCTTAATTCAATCAGATCGTCAGTTATATAATCTTTCAAATTAGTTGATTTGCATTTAAAACAAGCTTCACTTTTTGGAAAATTATATTTATATTCACATTCATGATTTAAACATTTCTTGCTTTTAGTTTCACCAACTTTAACTTTTTTTCTAAATTGTCTAAACTTTTCAGTACTAGAAGCAAAAACAACAATTTCTTTAGCTTTTCTATCATCATCAGAATCAGATTTTATATTATCATTATCTATTTTATCCAAATTTGATAAAATAAATTTACTATCATATCCCTTTAAATTATGAACTACAATGTTAAAGGCTTTCGGTAATTTACATGCAAAATTACAATCTCTGCATAAAGCCATTCTATAGGCCCCCGTTAAATGATCATGATCCCACATTTTAACAACATTTTCATCATTAAAATTTGCATGACAAATTTCACAATTTGTAGCATTTTCAAATTTTTCTATTGATTCTTTAGTTTTATATGCTGGTTTGTTGATTTTAATTATTTTGCTATATACTTTAGCTATTAATTTAAGATGACTATGAAAATTTTCTACCAACTCTGACCCTTCTGTAATGTAGGAATGAAAATTTTTGAAATAATTATCATAAATTCCAAAACTATTTGGTACATGCTCATTAATTAATTTTGTTTTCTTTTTAACAATATCGCATTTTTTTAATGAACATTCAAAATCGAGATATAAAGTAAATGGGTGATATATCTCTGCTCCATATGTTTTATATTCTAAAATGTTATTTTCTTCTGTTGGTAATTTACAACGTTGAATTATATCATTTGATCTATTGTCAAAACAATCTCGTTTATGAGTTTCAAGTGCAGCTTCAGATTTAAACTTTGTAAAACATTTCTTACAAATAAATAATTGACGTTTCGCATGATGAATTTTTCCACTCAGAAATCCAGATAAATTTTTAATGGGAATAAAATGACATTTATCATCTTTTTCTAAATACAATACATCAACATGTAATTTATTAACATTTGGATCAAAAGATTTACTTATGTATAAACTTTGGATTTGCTCAAAATCCTCATATGATTCATCATCCTCAAAATGATAAAAATTCATAGTTATATTAAAATAATCTTCTAATTTTTTTATATTTTCTTCTTCTATTTCAAAGGGGTATGTTATATTTAAATTTCTATAATTTTCATCATTTTCTATTTCCCTCAAATAATTTGTATATTTTGATGGCCTTTGAGGATTTGTTATAATATCCCTTTGATGTATAAAATAAAGAATAGTATATAAAATACATTTATCATCATTATTTTGAATATTTATACAATTTTTATTATTGAATTCAATAAAATCACCCCCAATAAGCGGTTGAGCTACATCTCGTTGAACACCGGATTCAACAATATAACGAAATTCATAGCCTGTATTTTGTGTTATTCTATCCTCAAACTTTTGAATAATGTCTGCAACCATTTGATCAAACACTTCTAAATAATTTTGTTTATTTACTAATCTTATAAAGGATTGAATATAGAAATCTTCATCTTGTCCATTTCTAGTATTACGTTTTATTATACGAATAAATAAACAAACTCTAAAATTTGTATATCTATTATGATCTCTAAAAACATAGTTTGTATAATAGTTTCTAATTCTTTGAAAATGCAAAAATAAATCCCTATTTTCATCATTTCTAAAAGTAATATCAGTAACAAGATTCCCAAATGCTCTTCGTTGTTCTGGTACACGTACTTCAACATTTACATTACGAATATTTTCCGCTGGAAAATCATATGAATCAAAATTATTAAAAAAAGATTGAATTATGGATTCATTATGATTAGTGATACAATTTTTAATAAGCATTATTAAATTATCCTTTCTCAATGCAGCCCACCCCGAAGGCGGATTAAAAATATTTTTATATCGTCTCATCACTTCTCTTAGTTGTGAGACTGTCTTGTTAGATGTTAAATTTGGTTCTATAAAATTTTTCTCCATTTATTATAGAAAAAAAATTTATAAAAGAATTAGGTTTACAACCATTTTAAAAATATAAATAAATTTTCAGTAAATTGTGTAAATTAAAAGAAAAATGTGATGATTATGCCTCTACAATATGATCTTCTTTCTTACACTTAGCTTGATGATATTTTGTAGAAAAGTGTCTTGCTTTAGAATATCTAACATATTCTCTTCCACATTCGCATGGAATTTTTTCTGTATTATATTTTAAATATCTACATTGTTTACAATACCCCTTACCATAAAACTCAGATAAATCTTTTTCAATTAGGCATGTTAAACATATTTTTTTGCCATTCATTGGAGATAATAGAACTTTTTCCCCATTTACAGTTCGGTAGTGTAATCGTTTCTTAACTGTTTTGTCTTCCATTTTTATTTTTTATTTATGTTGTATATTTTTTGTAAATAAAAAAAAATTTAAACTTCTAAAAACATTATTAAAAATAATTCATTCTCCTAATCAAATATTTCTTTAGTAAGAAATATAAAATTATTAAAATACTTATGATTATAAAAAATATAATTAAAAATAATTTATGCTCATAACCAAATATGTCATTATATAAAATTATATCAATATAATCAAAAAAATTTAATAAAGTCATTATATATTTTATTAGTAATCCAAACATATTAATTTAATTGGTAAAAAATGTGAAATTTAAATATCATTTTTTTTATCTAAAACTTGTGAGCCCCCCTTTGAACTTGGTACGTTAATAGTAGTTACTTTATTAATATTATTGAATCGTGGACCAATTCTACCAGACTTCATTTTCTTTAATTCTTCTGCTGTATATTCCTTTACACCTTCTTTAGAAAATAAAGGTTTAAAATCATCGTAAAACTTAATATCATTCATTGTTTTAGTCATATATTTAGATAATTTTTTATCTTTAGGTTCAACAATAATTGTAGAAAACATTGAATTTAACTCCTTTAAACCTGTATTATCATTGTGTTTTATTGCTTGTTGTCTAATAATATATCTATATTTTTTTTCTCTTTCAATAAATTGTTGAATTATATCTTGATTTTTAAAATTTGCAAATTTATATACATCAATTGATATTTGTTGATTTTGCAAAGCTGTAAACACATATTTAAAAGTTTTTTTTAAATTAATATCTAAATTAGGGACTTTATCAATTTTTTCAACTATCATATCTAAGTTGTTATAATGATTAGTTACTAGTTCTTTTAATTCTTCATGCTTTGATATTAAATCATCTAATCCTTGTAATGCTTCATCAGTAGGAATGTAAGTTTGTATTTGTTTATCCATTTATTATAAAAAAAAATTTATTTTTTTAAACCATACTATTACACCATACCATTACACCATACAATTACACTATACTGTTACACCAATAAACCATACCATGACACCAGTAAACCATACCATTACACCAATAAAAAATATTCATTAAATAAAAAAATGTCTAGAGAAGAAGAAATAAGAAATAAAATAAATACATATAATTTTAAAGAAGGATCAGTTAAAAATTTTTGTAATATTAATAATGTTAGTGAAACTTATGTTTTTAAAAAACTTAAAGAATGGAATATTGAATACAATAAAAAATTATCAGTTAAGAGGAATAAAGATGCTTTAGGGAGATTTACATTCAAAAATAACTCACAGGGTAAAACCCCTAACTTTAATAATTTTAATAAATCTGAATCATTTAATAAAAATAAATATACATCATGTATTGAAATGAAAAATAAAATGATTAATAAAATTAATGGACAATAATTTTAATTAAATTACTTATTTTTTTTATTCAATAAATGGTAAGACATTACGGAAGCGGTATTTTAAATAGTTTTATAAATAATCTCCCATTTGAATTACATAGTCCAGGTTATAATTATTTAGGGCCTGGTACTAATCTTCATTTGAATGAAGAGAAAGATATACGACCTATTAATAAACTAGATGAAGCTGCAAAAGAACATGATATTGCTTATTCAAAGCATAAAGATTTAAATAAAAGACATGAGGCTGATAAAATTTTAGAAGAAAAAGCTATGAAAAGAGTTTTTGAAAAAGATGCTTCTTTAGGTGAAAAAGTAAACGCTTATTTAACAGCTAACGCAATGAAAGTAAAAAGAAAACTTGGTATGGGAATTGATATTGAAAATTTACAGTTTAAACAAAAACATGGAAAATATTTTAAACATCCTATTTCGTTAACTGATGATCAACAAAATAAAATTTATGATGCAATTAAAAACAAAAAACCTATTGAAATAAAACTAGAACCAATTCAGTTAAAAAGAACTAAAGAAAGTGTAATGAATGAAACTTATTTACCATTATCTAATCAACAAATAAATGCAATTAAGAAACATATTAAAAACGATATGAAAACTATTTTTACTTTAAAATTATCAAAAACCCAGTTACAGAGTATGAATAATAATGAAAAAATTGGAGGTTTTCTACCTGCATTAATTCCTTTAATTCCTGCTATAGGTGCAGCAGTAACAGCTGGTACTTCTTTATATAGAGCATACAATGATAAGAAAACTAATGAAAAATTATTAGAAGAAAAAATTCGTCATGATAAAGCTTTAGAAGAAAATGCTAAAAATGGAAAGGGTTTATTCCTTAAAAAATCTGGTGAAGGTATGTTACTAAAAAAAAAAATTTGAAATAGATTCAATTCCAGTAAGACCTTTAAGTAATTATGATTTAAAAAAATATGCAAAAAAATTAAATATTTCTAATTTTCGAGGTGTTTTTATGAAAGATAAATTACCTAAAAAAATTAAAGATCAAGAATCTGGTATCATAAATTTAGATAATTTTTCTGGAAATGGTACACATTGGGTTGCTTATAAGAAACATTTTAATTGTATTGCTTATTATGATTCATTTGCTTTAAATAAAATTCCGATTAAAATTGAAAAATATTTTGAAACAGATAAAAATACTATTCTTTTAAATAATAATATTGACCAAAAAATTAATGAAGTTATATGTGGTCATCTTTGCCTAAAATTTTTGTTAGAATAAATAAATAAAAAAAAATATGGCTACTATTTCTTTGGATGGAAATTCTTCGAGAATATCTTGTGAATTTGATGAACCCATAAAATTAGATAAAAATTCAAATTATGAAATATGTTTATTAAATTTTAGTACTTATAATTCAATTCCAAATATATCTGAATTATTAAAAAATAATGTTTTGACCTATTTAAAAAATGGTCAATTAATTGATATTATTTTTCCAACTGGATCTTATGAGATTGATGATATTAATGATTTTATTGATGTTGATTTGAAAATTCTAATAAATCCAAATATGACTACTCTAAAAGTTGAAATTTTTAGTCAATATGAACTAGATTTCACAAAAGATCAATCAATTGGTTCTCTATTAGGATTTAGTAAACAAATTATTCCAGCAAATACAGTAGTAGAATCTGATTTACCAGTAAATATTATGAAAGTTAATTCTATTCGAATTAAATGTAATATTGCAACTGGTAGTTATGAAAATAAAAAATTAACAAATGTAATTCATGAGTTTTTTATATGTGATAAACCAGGTGAAAAAATTAATGAAATTCCAAATAATTTAATTTATTTTCCAGTAACTAATAATTCAATAAGAGAAATCGATATAAGAATTGTTGACCAGGATGATGATTTAATTGATTTTAGAAATGAAAAAATTAGTATTAGATTACATATTCGTAAAATAAATTAAAATTGTTAAATTTTTTTATTAATAAATGAAATCAAATATTGTAAGTGAAGAAAAAGATATCGAGAGTTATCAATTTTATGATAATATCCCAGCTAATACTACCCAGCTTAATACACCTGGTAGATCAATTGTAATTGATATTAATAATCAAGACATAAAAACATTTCCTCACAAGAGTCTTTTGATTATTAGGGGGCAATTAATTGTGAAAGATGCTACTAAAAAGATTTTAGATAAAATTGATACGAAAAACATAAATTTTGTAAATAATGGATTATTAAACATGTTTAGTAAAATTTCTTATTCAATTAATTCAATCGAAATTGATTCAATTGAAAATCCCGGTATTACAACTACTCTTAAAGGATTATCATCTTTTTCTAATGATTTAGCCTTAAATAATGCAGGTTGGCAAATATGGAATAAAGGAGCAGTATTTAACAAAAAAGGTTATTTTTCTGTTAGTATTCCCCTGAATACTGTAATGGGATTTTTTGAAGATTATAAAAATTTTATTTTTAGAATTAATCAAAAACTAGAACTTATTAGATCGAATGATGATAATAATTGTTTATTTACCGATCTTACTGATCATACATTTGAAATTAATATTTCTGAAATAATTTGGAGAATGCCACAAGTAAAATTTTCTGTTGAGCTTGAACATAATATAAATAAACAAATTTCTAATAATACAAATTTCAACATGTATTTTAGAAATTGGAAATATTTTTATACAAGCTCTATTCCTAGTGTAAAAGAATATACTTGGAGAATTACAACCACAAGTGCAAAACCTAGATATTTTTTGCTTGCTTTTCAAACAGATAGAAATCGTGATATTAAAAAAGAAAATAGTAAATTTGATTTATGTAATTTAGAAAATGTACAAGTAAATCTTAATACTACTAAATATCCTAATTCCGAATTGCGGCTATCTTATGAACAAAATAAATGCGATATTTTATATGATATGTTTTCAGAATTTAAAAATTCATATTATGGACAAAATGAGCATAATAAACCAATTATTAATTATAATAAATTCTTAAGTGAATATCCTGTTATTATTATAGATACTTCTAAACAAAATGAAGTAATTAAAGAAGCAGTAATTGATATTAAAATTGATTTTAAATGGTGTAATACTTTTCCAGCTAATTCTATAGTTCATTGTTTAATAATCAGTGATGATAGTTTTTCATATAATCCATTAACAAATCAAGTAATGCATACGCAAGTATAATTTTTTTATTATTAAATGAGTTTAATTAAAATCAAATCTTTAGACAAAAATTCTAAATTAACTATTAAAAATTTTGACATCTTTAAACCACCTGAAAGGGTTAATATTTTGTTTCCAAATATTATTAGAGCAATTATTTGTGGGCCAAGTAATTGCGGTAAAACTAATGTACTGTTAAGCATTATTACAAAAATTTACCATACAGATGTTATCGTTTGTTCAAAAACTTCTTATCAAGACAAATATAAATATTTAGAAAATTTAATTGAAAATTATAATAAAGTATGTGAAAAACATAACTTAGAGTCCAGAAAATTTCAAAGCTTAACATTAAATTCACTCCCTCAACCTGAAGAAATTCCATCTCATTCAGTTGTAGTTTTTGATGACATTTCCACTGAATCTCAAGATATAATTTCTAATTACTTTGCCTATGGCAGACATAACAATATTTCTTGCTTTTATTTAAGTCAAACATACTCTAAAATTCCTAAACAACTCATTAGAGATAACGTAAATTATATCATATTATTTTCTCAAGATAAAACTAACTTGAAACATATTTTTGATGATCATATAACTGATCTAAATTTTGAATGTTTTAAGAATTATTGTAATGTCTGCTGGAATGAAAAATATGGCTTTCTTACAATTGATAAAGAAAAAGAAACAAATAATGGAAAATATAAAAAACTATTTGATGCATATTTATTAGCGCAGAATGCAATGGAATGCATTATGTAGAAAGAGCATATTTTTTCCTTCAATTATAATTCATAGTATTTTTTTCCCTAATTTCTCGTTTTATATACATAAATTGAAGTACTCATTTTGGAATGTCTTTGTGGTGTAGTTTTTCTGTATCCACTTCTTGGATTTTTAGATTCTAAGTTCAAGCCTTGCATAGCATGCTTTTTTAATTTAATGAATGATGTGGAAAGAGCTAAATGAGAAAAAAATAATTACTCATGGCTGATAACAAAGCAAAACTGTGGCATAGATTTATGTAAACAAAGTATTCTTGTTTGCATGACTATCCAATAAAAATATAATTTATCAGTTTATGACGTGTATATTATCAGAAGCGTGAAAATGGAATGAGTCGAATGATTAGCTGCCTTTTGTAAGTAGAATTGCTTAGTAAAAATACATTTATCTATTAGTTTATATGCCACACCACAAAGGCATTTTAAATAATATTTTCATGTTGTGACGTCACTACACAAACAAATCACTACTCATCAGCCTATATTTAAAAGTAGTAACTTTCTTCTACTAACTTCTTAATAAATTTTATCTAGCCTCATATACTAATCACCCTACATTTAAAAGTAGTAACTTTCTTTGATTAATAAATTTTATCTACATATACTCATCACCCTACATTTAAAAGTAGTAACTTTCTTCTACTAACTTCTTAATAAATTTTATCTACATATACTCATCACCCTTCATTTAAAAGTAGTAACTTTCTTCTACTAACTTCTTAATAAATTTTATCTACATATACTCATCACCCTTCATTTAAAAGTAGTAACTTTCTTCTACTAACTTCTTAATAAATTTTATCTAGCCTCATATACTCAGCACCCTTAATTTAAAAGTAGTAACTTTCTTTGATTAATAAATTTTATCTAGCCTCATATACTTCATCACCCTTCTTTTGAAAGTAGTAACTTTCTTTGATTAATAAATTTTATCTAGCCTCATATACTTCATCACCCTACATATACTCATCACCCTTAATTTAAAAGTAGTAACTTTCTTTGATTTACTTTACCATAAATCCTCGTGATAGGTGGGAGACAATTCATATAAAAAAAATTTAAAAGAAATTATGGTTGAAATAAACAAGAAATGGACTATAGAATATAGCCCAACTTTCCATTTTTATAAAATATTGGACATTTATACTGTAGGCATATTCTATATTGGAACAATAATTTTTATTAAGTATATGGTAGTTTAATTTTTATTGATGTTTTAGCAATATTTTTTTTAAAATATTGGCTTTGTATCCTATATTTTATCCGTGTCTGAAAACTGTGCTGAAACCCGCCTTTTCCATACTACTCCAATGAAAACGTATTTAAGTCTTGATCCCTTTGTATGGGTAAGAAAGCCCAGCGCCAGCGTTTGAAATGTCCTCGACTCAACATTTCTGAGCATAGAGGCCGTTTGCTCTAGTTTGGTTTGGTGGTTTGGTCGTTATATTTTCAAATCAATCCACATCTGTCACTAGCGTCATATTCCACTGTATGTGTGATGTCTACTTTGTCTTGTCAAAAAATAAAAAAAATTTTATGTGAAACAAGTCCATATAAAGTGTGTCCTCTCGATTCTATTTTTCATCAATATCAGAATGCGACTCAGTCCTCTAGCCTTTCCAAACCTTCCTGTATTCAGACCAAGACTAGATGCTCTTGGCCAAGTGGTATCTACTCTGCCTACACTTATATAATTCGCAAGAGAGATGCTAGGCGTTTATTTGTTTTCCTTGGTTCCGCAACTAAAATTCCGTATTTGAAAAATAATGTCCATATAACAGAATATTCGCGTTGCTTGAAATATTTTGAGTGAGACAAACTTCTAATGAGGATTTAGGCCATTATCAGTTTTTCCTCTAAAATGAAAACAATAAATATATAAAAAGGGTGAGATCTAGCCTCACGCATCCTGCCGCATACCATAATTAATTTAAACAACTTACCATTATTTTGTTTTTTTCTTTATTTATTTCTAAACATTAAAAACTATTCGCATATTTCATTTGATAAATTTATTTACAATATTAAAAGAAAATTAAAATAATTCAAACAACATTTACAAATAGATATTAAAATAAGGAGAATCCCAAACAGAGCTACAGTTCACCCCATTCGCACTAGACAATATTTACATAAAGCTATTCTTAAAACAAAGTAAATTCTTATAAATTAAATTTTAAACAAATAAATTTATAAAAATACATTTTCTTCCAGCAATCATGCGAGTACGAAAAGCTTTTCAATGACCAGCAATGTGCGGTTCTCTGTAAAGTGGATGGAAGGGATAACTCGATTCCAACAACAAATGAGTGTATTTAAAAGTCGCCTCCATTGCGAATGGAATTATAAATTTGTGCATGCGCTCCTTGCTGGTCATACTCATAATAGATCTAATCGAATCGAACTCAGAGAACCAAAACCAAAGGTACTGCATAGCAACTAGAAATACAATCACCCCCTAAGTAGTGCGACAGGCAAACGAAAAAAAAAAAAAAAAATAAAAACAACTGTCACCACTACTACTACTTGCTGATGGATACATTGAATTGAAATTAAATTTCCGTTTTCTTTTCAGCGG
The DNA here is from genome assembly GCA_916610125.1 of Cheilosia vulpina. Classification (NCBI taxonomy): domain Eukaryota; kingdom Metazoa; phylum Arthropoda; class Insecta; order Diptera; family Syrphidae; genus Cheilosia; species Cheilosia vulpina. Next base: position 56,212,903 of record OU744279.1, read on the forward strand.
TGGCGTCCTCCTCGTGCTGCACTACCTTCAGTTCTATGTCATTCACTTCTTCGTCGAATATTTTCAAATCTTTAACATAGTACCAGACGCCGACATCGAAGATCGAGCCAAGAGTTACAAATATAGATGCGAGCATGTTCAGTGTATACCTATGGGAAAGTGATAGATGTAAGCAAAAGTTATTTGTATAATTTTTTGTTTAAACAGCCACCATACCTAAGAGATTCTGGATCATAGAGCCAACAGTTGCCTTTGTTTGTACATGTCTTACCCCATACCAGACACAGTTTGTCTATTACCCAGCCGAAGAAAATCGGACTTGGAATGAAGGCGAACAGACTCATGAGCATCAGGCCAAAGCCCATGGCAGCGGTTTTGTCCTTCTCCGGAACACATCGCACTGAGACGAGGAAGTTAGTTGCCCGTCCCGAGGCGCCAACAAACTTCAGGCAGCACATTACCGCTATGAATGTGACGAAATAGCTGTAGCAATTCACTGGGCATGCGCCCGGAATGGCTTGACCGCCCAGGAAGACCTGCAAATGAGGGAGAAGGGTTATAATAAGTTTGTGTTAATCAACGAAAGGCTCAAGGGCTCTTAGTCTTTTTCTTCTTTGTTTTGGAATATTTATAGATATAATTTCGATCTTGAAGGGCAACTTATGTCCACATAGCAACATAAAAATTTTGGGCAAAAGAAGCCATTCTTATTTTGTTTTCATTTTCGGCCTTCAAAAATGTGAGATTAAGAACGGAATCAGAAGTCAGTAGATTAAGTTAAGCAGCGTGCAAAGACTATACTTGTGATGCTTCTTTGAAAACCTTCTCGTTTATTGTATTATAGGTCATAACAGCTATTTCTGTAGGTGCAAATTCGTCAAACTTAACACAGACCTTAATACTGATAACTTACTACAATAAATCTGTAATTTTGAAGCAGGGCGCCTGTACAAAACAAGAAAAGTTGTATGTTTAACCTTTACAAGCTTCGCTTAAACTTATTCAGCCGAAACCGCATTAAAACCCGATGGCACCTTTGCAGACCATACTATCTCATGGCCCGCTTTAACCCAATCCTTCCCTTGGCTAGTTGATGTGTAATAATTTTTTTTAAATTACAACAAATGGATCTTCTAAACTTACGTCTTCATGGAGGGTCGTGTCTGTTGTCGTACTAAGAGCAAAGCTGTCATTCCTATCATACACGAGTGAGCCGCTAAAGCTGTTATTCAGTGCAGTGAGACGTTCAAATACTGGAGATCTGTTGGTGATGTTGTTGGCGGGTATGCAACCACAATTGTAATAGGTCTGTGAAGGAGGCAAAAGTTATTATTGAAATTTTGAAGAAGAAAATTCCAAAAAAAAAAAAGTTTGATATTTTAAAAATGTTCTCAAAAGTCAGCCATATCTGAAATTTAGCTCACCTTTTCCCCCTTCGAAGTGACATGTTCGGCCTTACAGCCCGCATGACAGGGCGATATGTATGTCATACCATCCTCCCCGCAGACCGGCGAATATCTCACGTAGTCACACTGGCAGTTTGAGTTGCACGACGGAGTTAGTGACGAGCTGTTGACAAAAAAAGAAGCATTTACTCAACAATACTGGTTGTTTGATAAAATATCTAACCTGTCGTGAATGTTGACAATAACAGAGTTCTCGTTGCCAGGACATCCGATAAACGAGTAGGTAATCATTCCGGCGACAGTCAGAAAACCAACAGCAACATTCCAGGCGGCCATGTATCGAGCCCTAGGTTTATACCTAGAAATCACAAGACCGGACAGCAGCACTCCGACAGCGGAGAAGGCTAATGCGATCGTACCCGTTACCAAGCTGAACAGTGGGAAAATAATGAGAATCTTTACACCCTGAGAACATCCTTCGAACTTACCTCGATGTGGCGGCCGATTGTCTGTACTGGATCTCAATGTACTTCGGCGTGAATATCCAATAGGGTGTATAGCCAAACAGATAGAAGACCGACGACAGGTTGTTGCACATCAGAGTCGGATTGGCAAGCAGCCTCTTGAATGTCTTCACCATGTCCTTCATTGATGCCTCAGTCTCGTTGTCGACGACTTTCTCCTCCTGGCCCTTCAGTTTCCTGCGCTCGGCTTCGACGATCCTTCTCGCTGCCGCTCTGGGCAACTGTTTCGGAAACATGGTCAGGAAAAGTCCCGACGCGGCCAGAAGTCCACCAATCAACAGCCATCCCATCCACCAGGCACCCAACCAACGTGGATCTTTCTGTCCGATCACAGGCCTCAAGTGCGGCGCTATATAGACGCGCAGACAGAACGAAGCCAAGGCATATCCCAGTGCTGGTCCCAGCATACGCAGGAAATACGACAAACCTGAAGGACATTCAAATCAGACTTTAGCTAAGACGTAAATTCAAATTGGCGCTGGAATAGTGGAAGATTTACAATCTTCCACCGATAAGATGACACCAAATCATAAATCTCCACCTAGCGAGAGATCGTATATACGGTCCCAAGCCCACTAATTACTAAGGGTACACACACTCTGCCCTGAACAGCTCCGCTTATCTAAGACAAATGTTGACGGGCGATTGAAGGTTGTATGTTGTCTTAGATTGTACATGCATGTGTCTGGTTTAATTCTGTTGAGCTCATTCGACTTTGCTTTGAAATGGAAACTATTATTTGCAGTCAAGTAATCTTGTTTAAAGCTGCAGCGTAAGTAGTGGGCTTAGACAATCTGCTAGTCGGTCGCATAATTTATATAAAAAAAAAAAACATCCACGCATACTTACTTAGGAGGGCGGGTGTTTTTGACTTTTTGGTGTTGTCGTCCATGTAGGATACGCCCAGGGTGTAGTAGAGGGAGCCACCAATACCGGAAATGAATTGCGCTATGAACAACACCACCTGGGGGGCTAGGTTGCCCTCGCCCATCTCGCATTCGAGAGCGGTTCCTACAAATGGAAATTTTGAGAAACGCCCTTCAGACAGTGTTAAAGATCGCACCTCTATTTCTGCACAGCAACTTTGAACGTTGAGCTTCGAGCGCTTCCATGGTGGCATTCTCATCGGGCATTGCGCCAAATTCCTCCGTCAGAGACAGTGCATCTTCTCCGGGGCCATAGAGGAAATGTGGCAATGCAGTCAACAAGCAGAAGGCAACGATAGTTAAAAGACCAAATCCAATCCACCGCGGTCGATGTCCTTTGCCGGCATAGTAACTTAGCGCTGCTGAAACGAAGAGCTGACTAATATCATTGCCAACCGATATGATGCCCGTGTTTTTGGATGGAATTTTGAAACGTTTTTCTATCGTTGTTATCGTTCCGTTGAAGTAGGCATATGTCATTGAGAAGACACAGCCCACCAGGCCATACAGGCACACGTAGGCTGTTTGATTTGCGAACCTGAAAAAAGAAGGGTTGAGTCTTAGTGATGAGTGTCTATGATATTGTGTTCGTGTACGCGGTTTTAATCGAACGCGATGGACTTATCGTTCTTATCAAAAATTACAGAAAAAGAGTAACAAACGGTTCATTTCTTGGCCTGAAACCGCTCAGAAAATTTCCATCGGTAAGCACAAATTCAAAATCCGCCTTAAACCAGTCGGGTAAAAATCAATTGCACTCAAAAAATGTCTGTTAAAATAAAGAAAATTCGGTTGTGGTCGAATGTTTTCATACTAAACAATAAAGTAATTTATTTGTGATGTTGATTAGATATCAAAAATGCAACTGGCTAAAAGTAGGTCTAAAGTCTATCCACGTACTTTTGAGTGTATTTTCCGCTCTATTCGCCCTATTTATGTTTTTTGGCAGATCTTTACTACTTAACTAGGGAAAGCACGCGAATATACATGTTATGTAAGCCGGCTACGATAAAGGCCCAAAATTATATTGTAACAGCATCTTCTGGAAGGCATCTCGCGCACAATGCGTACGTGGTAGTTTTTTAGCAGAATTTTGAAAAAATTTCTTGTAAGGGCTTCAAAACTTCAACAGAAATGTGTGAATCGGAAAGCATGACTGCATAGATGGCAAACTATGGTTTCTTCTTTGGTTAGGTGTCCCTAATAATGCTTAATAAATCTGCTCTTATAATCAAGGAACACAATCTGTACCTTGACGCTGCCAACCCAAAAGAAGTTGCAATGATCGCAAAGATTCACCACTACCCAGTCATACACATTATTCTTTGTTGATGTCTGTTATAAGTACTATTGCGAACCAGGATACCAATTTCATACTCAACGAGTCTAACAAAAGGTATACCTGTAAAAAGCTAGGCTTAGAGTTCTCTACGATAGTTTGGGATTTCAAAACTCTTCTTTTAAGAAAGTCGTGCCACGAAAATTGACCGATTGCGCCTACCCTAAGAACGTATAAATTACTTAGCGATATTTTAAATGATCATATTATTATATTTTGGTACAAGCTGACTGATAGCTTAAAATATTTCCGAAAGTGTTAGCTTCGTAAAGTATTCTGTTAGTTTTTGAATTGATTAAGAACTATAGTAAAGTCAATTTAAATGGAGTGATGTCGGAAAAAAAAGAGCATTTCGTTATAAAAAAAAAAACCGACAAAATGTAGGCGTGGCATGAACGGTATAGCTCAAAGTGTTCTCGAGGTCTTAGGAAACACTTTAGTTCCATCGCAATCTGTCTACAGATTTTCAGTATAATTACACGTTAAGAACAAGTGAACTAGATTTTTTATTCAATTAATTCATTTCTAGCGAATTTATTTTATTTTTCAGTAAGAGCAAGTGATTTTATTTTACTGGCCAAAAAAAAGAGTACGATTACGAGAACAATCAAATGGCTAACCTATTGGATTTAAGGGTTTCGAATCCGATTTCCGTTTCCGTGCACACTACTGCCTTCCAAAAACAGTGGAATTTTCTAGAAAGCAAAAACTAATTTTCAACAAAAAGCTGTTTAAAAACATCAAAGAAAGTAAAAACTAAATTTAGATCGTTGTTATAGTTACTTTTTTCTTATGTTAATACGCTTTCTTTTTCCCGTAAAAAAAATGAATTTTATTTTTAAATTATATATATTATTTATATAATAAACAGTAAAAGCCTTTCGAAAAAATAATTTCCGAATGAATGCGAGTTGGTTTTAATTTTTTTTTTGTAAAAAAACGCAATGATTGAACAGGTATAGGTAGCGAATAGACCTCAAATATGTAGAAGTCGGAACTAACAACAAAAATGTCTTTTGGAGAAGTCGCAGCAAATTCCAATTTAGAAAAATTGTATTTAAAAAACCTGCAAAAAGCGATTTACAACTTGTCCCATTTCTGGGCTGAGAAAGAGAAAAGAACTTTAAAAAGTTTTCGGAATCAATTACTCATACAAGCACTATGACAGTGAAGACGACATAAATTTGGCAGATTTGGCAAACATTATTAGTAATTCACGCCGGACAGGAAACTTAACAGAAGAAGACCTGGAAAACTGGACTCCAATATAAATTAAAGTGACCTGAGCCATTTAGTATTGAATGAGGAGAAAATATCAGCATAATTATTAGATCAAAATTCAACGGAAATTTCTTCCGAATCTGAAGATGACGTAAAAAAACATAAACATGCAAAATAACTCGAAGGGAAGTTATACAATCAGAGATGGCAGAAACGGCATTTTTTGAATTACTACATTCGTTACGTCTCTACGTAACTGAGGTAGTAAAGTAGTTAATGTAGCCAAATGTAGTGAACGTAGCGCTAACTGTCAAAATGTAGTTAGCGTTCTCAAATTCAACCTTCATACTGACAAACTGAATTATTCCAAATCTGTTCCGCTTTAATTCTTATTTAAATTTAACTTTTTCTACGTACATAGAGCATGTAACAAATTTAGGTAGTAAATGAAACATATAAGGCGTGTAGTTCACTCGATTTACTACGTGTACTTAATTGAGTAGATTACCTCACGTAATCTACCCTGAAATTTCTGTATACAATGATTGGACGAAACAATTAGTTATTTTATTTAGAAACAAAATTCAGGGCCGTTTGCTGAGACGACTCATAGCGAATTTAAGTGCCACATAAACTTTTATGTGACGTTTATGCCCTGAAAAAAGTAGCCCACAAGTATTTAAGTAGAACTTAAATCGTTAGGAGTCGTATGAGCAAACGGCCCTCAGTGAACCGGAAATTTAAGGTTACTACACTTCCGTTAAAAACTTAAGAACAAATCTTTTACTCGAGCAAACAACTCACTTTAAACAAAGTCATATTGAAATATTTTGAAAGCCAATTGAAATGAATATTGATATTGACAGCAATAAATGTAGTAACGATTAGAAATACATACATACATTATATGTTTAACTAAATAAGATGTTTTTTTATGTTTTTAATTTCTTGAATTTTTTGATACGTTTAAATATTTTTTTTTTATGTTTTCAGTTACAAATATGAATTTTAATAAAATGTACGTATAATATTTGCAATCTTTTTTGTTAATGGAATAATTTTTTGATATAAATTCTTGCATTTTTTCATCAAAAGTAATGCGTTTTGGTGCATACAAAAATTCTCGCATTAATTCGGAAAATTCGTTTATTCGGACTGACCTTCCCCCTAACCATTCCTTTTTGTACATTTTAAAGATTCAAAATTAGTTTTAAGAATTTTTTGCTGTTTTACTCATTTGAGAAGCGTCTAGACTGTCCGTCTGTCAGACTGCCTGTCTGACTGCAAATTTAGTATTTATTGCGGCTGCTCAAAGGAGAAGAAAAAACCATCAAGTGTTATTTAATAGCAAATACTTAGAGGGATGAACGATGAACTTAAAAACGTTTTTATTCCAAGTCTACATTTAAAAGAGGGGGTGGTTTATTTATGAATATGAAAAAAATTAAATAAGCGATAATATTTAATGGACTTATTGCATACATTTTAGTACGTAGAACTTATGCTAAATTTAGATTTTTAATCGTAATGGGAACCACCGGAACCAGACGTGTTCATATGCATTCTCTTAATTGGGCTTGTTATCATCAGAAGAAAGAGGGATCAACGTCTTATAATTGATTTTTTCATCGATTTGTTATGGTTCATATTAGGAAGTGAAATATGGAATTAATCAGATACCTACAGACTACAGAGTCCTGTGCTTATTGAAGGGATTTAAACTTTTGTGTAGGCAGCCCATAGATACTCTCATGTTACCTCAGATCTTGTAAATACTATATACATTCTCTGTTTTTGACCTCATATTTCGGTGGTGAAGACAACCCTGGTTATGAACCGAATATTTTCTTAATTTTAAAATATTAACTTTTCTGTTTGTGCTTTGCTGTTAGATAAGTTAGTTGAAGTTTTAAGGCTGCACCGATCTACGCTTTTTAATAAAAATCGCCCATTAATCTAGAATAGCAATCACTTTCTTTTAAAACGTTTGATTATAGAGGGCGCTTTGGAAAACAAATTCCCATACCACACTAATATATTTGAAACCTTTTATTTTCCACAAACACAATTATTGTAGGCCCAGCTTAACCAACATCTTAAATGCACTTTCATTTGGGAAACGCGTATGTTAACTTACCTTTGAAGAAACCGTCCCTTAAAGATCCAAAAGCCGCAAGTCATGTCGTCTGTGATGGGCATATCCTTCAGCAGCTTATCAATATCATCACTCATCTTGACCTCATTTTCCTCGCCATTCTTCTCCTTGTGATCAGACTTTTCGTTGTCAATTTGAGCGCTTCCATTATTTAGCAGCTTAGCCTCGACATCAACCGCATCGCCCTCCGTATCCCGATTATCTTTCTGTTTGCCGTTTACTTCACTCATTTTCTTGGTTATTTCCCAAAGAAATTACACACACATACACCAAAACACCGCAGGACTATGATATAATTTTGTTTTTTTTTTTAAATAATTTACTTCAAAATTTAGCACTCCATGTAAATTTGTTAAAATAAAAATTGACTTCCGTTTGAATGAAGATTCTTTTAGTACTTGTACATTATTGGTTGTATGGAGATGTCAGCACTCAGGACGTGCAAGTTGATGCTAGTGGCTTCACTGTTGCATGCCTCCGAACGAATGGCATATATTCGGTGATGTACATTGATCTTTAGAGGTAGTTCGAGATGCGTTCACTATTATGGCTGCATCAGCTATCACAGCAAGTATTCGCGATTTTAATCGCAAACCGTTTTTTTTTTTGTTTTGTAATTTAAATTGTCAACAAACGAAGTTTCTACTTTTCGCACCCGTCCTGTATACTGGCAACGACATGTTTGTCCAAAAACTGTAGACAGCTATTATTGCGATTAAGACGGAACGTGTCTGGGTATCGTATATACATAAATATGCCAGCCAAAAGAAGATGAGCGGTGTATATTGGTATTTATCTAGAGCTCAGCCACAGCCATAGTTCGATGGGAAGGGAGAGCGAGTAGCTATCGTGTTTGCCTCGTATGGTGATCATATAAAATAATCTCGCACTTGTCTATGCCGGTAAATATTGTCGATTGATAAGGACGTCGACTGATGAATTCCTGCAAAGAACAATAAGTTTATTACTTTATTTAAGGGAATAAAATATTTAATTTAAATTGTGCCATTTAGGAGATGATGTCAAGAATACATTATAAAGCAATTACGCGGTGGCATCCGATTATTGTACTTTTACTTTACGTAATGAACCCAGGGCCAACCTGGGTCGCTATCAAATATTGCCAAAGGAAAATAAAAAGTTTTTTGAAAGCATTGTCAAATGATAATATATTTTTTGTTTGTAACAAAACTGATGTTATTATATTAAAAGGCTGAACGCTTTTTGTCATACCGATTAAGGCGCGTTTTCGAAAGTCGATTTTAATAAAACAAGCAGCAAATGGAAGATTGATTTGCGTAGGTGTAAACCCTCATATTTTTTTTCACTACTAATAAGTTCACGTTTGTATGCGTTTTAATGCAAATTGTGTGCCGAGCTAAAAGAAAACCGCGGATAATTGAAATAAGGTATTTAGGTCAAAAACTGGAGGCAGATTCCGTATAAAAATAATCGTCGAGACGATATCGTTTTGAAACTTCGATGACCATAAGAAGTTATATTCTGTCCGAATTTGTTTCACTATCATCAAATGAATTGGCTTAAGTTCTCAAACTGGTAATTTTGGCACTCAGTCGCTACTTTTGCAGGTCCATCGTTTCGACGATAATCATCTGAAAAATTACGAAATAAGTGCCCTGATTTCACAAAAGCTACAAGCCTTTTGTAATTGACCAGTGCACTGCCTTAAAAGCAGGGGTAGGATTCTGTAAAAAAACGAAACGAAAACCACTTTCACATTTCCAAAAACGAATGAAATCACGCGAAAGCGAAAATTTGCTACATGTAACTGCTTTCGTTTTCTTCTTATCGTTCGCAAGGCCTTAAGAAACGGTGTGACTAAAAAGATAAAGTTTGAAAAGCTGTAGATATCAAATATGTTTTTATGACGGCTAACAGCTGACCGCTCTCAACATAAATATTTCGTTTTTTGATATTTTGGTCTTTGCAAAAGGTGAATATTCCAATAATAAATAAAATACGATCAAAAATTACCGACTCACAAACTGTTTATTTAATTAACAACACAAACGCAACACAGAATCACGATCACTTATTACTTTTAAATTAAGAACGTCATAAGGAGCCCATTTCGACCATAACGGCTTAAAAATTGAAAACATTTGTTGAAAGGGAGGGTTATTAATCCTGTAGATCGGGAAAGAGCATTCATTTCGATATATCTTGACACTGAATCGACCACATTTTTAGTAAAATAGAATAGGGTGTGGTTGTGTGTTGGACTACAGGTTTGATTCCCGAAAAAACCTATGTTCCAACTTAAGATTTATTCCATTGCTCCACCTCATGCGAACGTCTGACATACACTCACGGATGTTACATAATTGTCATGGAAGAGCTTCTCAATTGGCCGTTTAGACTCGGCATAAAATTGTAGATCCCTTTCATTCGTCCTACAAATGAAAAACTCCCACAAGACGAAAGGTTCTGAGAATCTATGCCTAGAGTCCCTACGGGCCTATTGCGCCCACTATTTATTTATTTTTATTTTAGTAGTGTAGTAGCACAAATACAAAGACAAAATGTAAAGAGGAGAAGCGAAAAATAAATCCAACATGACCGAAGCCGAACATGTTTTGACTGACTGCGATAGGATTGCCGGCTGTAGGATTTTGAGTTTAGTTGCAGTTTGACCGCGGAACTGAACGGAAGCGTATTGAATTAACCAATAGAAGTTAAAAAGTGTTGTGATAATAGATGTATTTTAAATAGACCTTCTGAGTTTTAGTTCAAATATACGAGATCCCCCAGGACGTCCATAAGAACCTTACAGTAGGGATATTATTTTTCATTGGTAACAAAAAAGACCAAATATTTGTTAAAAATGTTGGGGCTCTAGACAACCATTTTTGACCCACCCTGTATTACCAGCATACATCTGTAGATTGTATCTTACCTCTATTAACCTTATGAACAGTTGAAACAAAAACAGGTCTGAACCAATTATTTATAAAACGTCGAACGCCGGCTATATAAACTGACTAGTACCCATTCTGTCTGCAAGAATCTACTTACACGAAGATCTACGTACTAATCTATTCAAGAATATTAACGATTAAGCAGTCCTTGCATGAGGGGTTTCAGTTTTATCTAAATCGCAAGTCACGTTGAATGAATCGTAAGTTTTGCAGAAAAATAAATAGTTGAAGCCACCTCCCTGATAATAAAACAAAGCATCATTTAGCAATTAGCTTAAGTTCAGTTAGCTTAAGTTCGACAAGCTTTACTTTTCTCAGAAATCTTTCACATGAATCTGACAAATAAAACTATTAGCCTTTATCTTGTTTGCAAAGTAGAATAGCTTGGCAATTTCATTTTGTCGTACCTAGCTAGCAGTTGTAGTTGAATGGATAAATTCTTAATTTTTTACTGACCGATATAATTTGATTCGGTATACTGAAAGCCTAGTACTGCAAGTCTGAATAATTTATTTAAAAAGTTGTTATTATGCAAAAATGTTTGAAAAATATTACCCTCCACACAAATCGTCCGGTTGTGGTTGTATTTGTACGTTTACGGTCATCACGCGATAGAACAAAATTAGCATTCGCAATCTCGTGCGATAAATTATCTGAATTTTTCTTAGAATTTTTCCTAAAGAATTTAAAAGGCCTATATAAATTTAATGCTTTATAAGGGGTAATGATTGGTTGAATTCACTCTGAGGTAGGTATATGGTCGACTATTCTACTCAATTTAGATAAGAAACGATATTCCGGTTGTCAGATAAAAGTGGGCGTGTACTTTTATAAATTCAAAGTATAATCTGGGTTAGTAAACTGAGGTATATCTTTCAAGTTTTGGTCGTGTTTTTTAGGTGTTCATACTTTTGGTTGGTTCTAGAACCTTCTACTATTCTTAAGACTGGTTTAAAATCACAGAAAGCCGTCAGTTGGTGATCGAATTTCGACTCTTTGCAGCACACTCAATAAAATATATTCTAATCGGCAAAATAGTTCCTATTAAAGATAGGCTTCCCTTCTCCTTTAGGGAGGGTACCATTGGAGCAATTTTGCGGTCGTTTTTTTCATTACCTGACAAAAATATTGTGTATTGTTAGCAAGTATACGAAACATTTGAAATGATTATGATTATAAACGCTTGGTCCAAGTACGCCTAAATAAAGATTGTGTTCGATCCAAAATATGTGCAAAATCGTTTGTCACGCTCACTTTTCGAAGGCTATTTTTGCAGTTAATTCTTACGAAATATAAAGAAAAATGTCGTAGAAAAATGCCAATATCCTTTCGAACAATTAAGAAAAATATATTTTGACACGCCCACTTTTTGAAAGAGGTCTTGACTAAAATTTAATAGAGCTGGATGGAAAGAAAGTGGACCTCAACCAACTTATGGTGCTGCTATGAAAGCATTTATTTGAATACCGCGCTGACTGGAGAGGTGAATTGGTTAAGCCCCATATATCCACCTCTGACTGTAGCGCCACCTACCTACGTAAGCATGAATTTAATGTTGTTTTTCCTATAAAAACTTTGTAAAAAGTAGGCAAAAATGTGAAAGATATTATTTTGACACGCCCACTTTTTGGGGCGATTTTAATTCAACAGACCTACACAAATATCGTAGTTTTGCAGAAAGAATAAATAAAGCTGTGAGCGCTTGTTTTAAAGCTGGAGGGTTGAGGTTGACATATACATATATCAAGGGCAGTGTTTCCGTTTTATATGTATGGTGACCATCTGTTCACTACAATAATGAACCGTTCTGTATCGAAGACGATGTTCATTACAAAATATTTTGTATACGAATGTTTTGCACTTTAGAAAATGTTCATTATTTGTTCGTCATTTCATTTAAATTGTTAAAAACAATAACTTACACATTAAGAAAACCAAAATTCAATGAACGAAATGAAAATGCTAACGTGCCCTTACTTGCTGAACGAGCAAGCACGTAATCTAGTACAAAAAAAAATGGGTTCTATTTAGGTTTTTTTATTTAAATTTTTCCATTGTGTCTTATTTGGAATTCTAAAATTTGGTCACCGTAGTTACATCTGCGTATGTTTTAGGGAGCTGCCACGCAGTGAGCGACAAGTGTTTGAGCGACGTCGCTCTGTCTGTAACAAAACCGCTAATCGTTTTTAGAGCGACGTCGCTCATTCGCTCTGTCACTAACTAACTTCATTGCTGCACTCTAAGGCTGAAAACACACCAGATAAGGCAAAATGTGTTTTCTTGTTTCATGAAACAAGAGAACATTGTTTCTTATGAAACAACACACACCAAAGCAAACGAAACAAAACACAGGTTTTTTTTTGAAGTGTTTCGGTGGTGGTTGTCTAAAAAATATGCCACTGTATCGGCAAAACTGTTTCGAACCAGCGTCGTTGACGATAATTACCAAAACAAAACAGAAAAACATGTTTCGTTGCTCTTAGCTGACCTGTTGTTTTTTACGAAACAAAATTTTGATTGCGAGTATAAGATTGGCACAACTTCATCGTCTGAGTCCGACCACATGTTGAACAATACTAAAACCAAGTCGAAAATTCCATTTTGTTTTATTTCAACGCACACCAAACGAAACAAGAAATTAAACCGTTTTCTATTGTTACATTCTGTTTCGCTTGGTGTGTGTTTAAGTAAAAAACTTTTTTTCGACTATCGAATCAAACACGTTTTGTTTGATCCGGTGTGTTTTCAGCCTAAGTGTCAATCGGGGAAAAAACAGTGTATTGAACAAAGTTTGTCGACAGCGACATATAATTCCAACAGATCGGCAGGGCATTACATAGCCAAATAGTCAAATAATTTGCATTGGCTTTACACCGCAGTAATTAGACGGGACATTTTTTAAAACATCGTTTTATGGAGGCCGAATCAAAAAGCAATAGTGTCACCTGTCAGATTTAATGCAAAGTATTCTCCAAACTCTGCCGGCACGTTTAAGAACAAACGTTTGAATATGCAGCAAAGTCTGTGAAGCATATAGTTTTTGAGCGGGCACATAAATTATTTTTAGCTTTCATTTATCACGAACTTAATTTATGTAATATCTAAGAATCACCGGGTACTTTAAATCAAAGCAGCTTTGAATTCTTCAATTAAACTTAGTAGTAACAGTGTAACTGTGTTATTAGTTAGTGCAATAAATAGACAAAGACTAGATCACATATATTCAATCACGGTGAAATTTTTGAAATTCAAACCCGATTTAAATGTTTTCCTGTGAATTATTACCCTCGGTTAAGACACTCAAAGTGAATGTCACAACAAAATATATGAAACCTCGCCCAGATGTTCCGAAACTGATCCTTCAATTGCGTTTCATTAGACAAAAGTGCCGATTCATGTTCCAATTGAACCTTGAGTTACTAACCCCAAATGCGAGTGTGCCCCAGACCAGCACACTTAAAAGTTGAATACACCCCCTGTGACAGTTTAAATAAAATTTGAATTGTTTTCTTCCATACAGATCCTAACGACAATGTCAATAACTCACTTATCTCGTGATTATTCCGTTTTCCTTTCTTAAATTGATAAACTTTACGAGTATAGCTGCTGGTACTACACCATCCACGGTCAGTCCAATTGTTTCGTTGACAATAATAATAATTTTCAAATCAAAATTTGTAAGTGCATAAGAATGAAGTGATGCTGACGTGTAAATAAATAATTTATTTCGTACACCGTTGGGCGGCTGGAAGTCCGTCACACAATATTCCCTTAAATACACAATTTTAATATCACTTTTCCATTTAAATGGAGACAACACTGAAACATATTTTGTCACTAATTACGAGGCGAATTCAATTTTGTATGTAGGTATGTTTGCGTGTAGTGTGTCCATTAATGAGTTTCCTGCTTAAGAAGACCGCTTGTTTGTGGCAGACAGTTGAAAAGACTACAGAGCGAAGACTTGATTGTTTCATCCATTTAAAGCGCCACTTGAGCTCACAAGCCACTTAATTATTATTTACAGTGATTTACTTTTGGGCTAACACAAATCACAGCCAAACGCACATATAAATGCAATATTTTATCACGACTACTGGCAGAACTTGAACACCGTAATGAGCGCGGAAATCGGATCACTTTTTCATATAACAAGTTGAGGGTGAAGCTTCGGGAGGATTCGATTTCAATACGAGTATCTATATACAATCCATCGAGCGGAGACTGGGCACTTGTGTCGGTTACATAAAGTGCTTGCGCGAAATGTACAAAATTTTGTTCAACCACAAAATGTGTTTTTTTTTGTTTTGAATTATTGGAGAATACGATTATGTTGGAGAATAATTGAACACAATCAGGTATTTGGAAGGTATAGGAATAAATATCTCGTTAGCATCTTATCCCACGACTGACTAAACTAAGCGACAACGATTTGCATCATTTCAATCCGTGAAATTTGTAAGATGAGCCTTCAGAACTAATTCTATCACTCATGTAGATGCACAGCATATACTTGAGAAAGCCAGGGGTGGAGAATCTGCGGATTTTTTAATTTTTTTTTTTTAAATTGCCCTTACACATGAAGTGAGTACGTGTGCATTACGGCAAGAAGATATCTTATGGGAAAAAACGCATTCACCTATGGAAATTCACCTTTTATTTGGTTCAGGTTTGATAAAAATCGGGTTTGAAAAGCCGCCGCAATTGAAACGATAAGAAACGTGTAGCATTTTGAAATGATGATGATGGTTGCTCACTTCTTGCGAACGTCCAACAAATATTTAAAAGTACAACGGTAAAGGTAATGACTAAACTAAGTCCATGCGATCCCACTTATTCAGCTTTAACAATCAAGTCGGCTTTGCGACTTATTTTATCAATGTTGCCATGGAATAGGGAACTGTAGCCCTGTTTTTTTTTAGCTTCGCTCTCAGCAAAGCAAAGTAAAGTAAGATTTTCAGCACACAAATTACAATAACTACTGCGAGTCTCGAAGTGTCAAGTAGAGCGTAGTTGTTGTAATTGTGTGCTGAAAATCCTACTTTACTTTGCTTTGCTGAGAACGAAGCTCAAAAAAACACGCCTTGTATTGAAAAGGATGTAAAGCTACTTTGATTTATTTCAAATGTTGGTACAACACTTCGAAAATACATAAAAACGCGCCTAATAACAAATTTTAGTCTCGACTTTAGATTTACGGAATCTCGCGAAAGATTGCGAAATTTCCAAGGAGAATATAGCCACTGTGAACTCCTAAAACTTAGGGTCTAAAAATATTTATTGGTAAGGCCCAAAGAGAACAGCATTCTTCTTGCCCTTCAAACATATTAAACTGATACCAATGATGCTAAGAAACCAAATGCAACAACATGCAATGATTATTATCAAGCGATCTGCGTTCTACCGCCTGTCTATGCAAGATCTTTGTAAGTATTTCGACGAGGCAAGAGGAATTCCCTGTCTGTGGGTAGACAATTTATTGAATTTGCTTAAACGGGGACCATATTATGTTAGTCCGCAATGGAAGATATACGACATTTTTATGACTTTTCAGTAGGCTTTGATAAGAATTCGTAACTTCGCTTCAAAATAAATCAAAAACTATATTGACGTTTGGCAGATTCATTTTTAATGTCAGGTGCAGGGATGTCGCTATTGCTTTAATCAAAATCAAAATCCTATATCACTCCTAATATAGGCGTTCTTATTACCCATGTGAATGTAGCTTTTGGGACTTAACGCCTTCATCGTATCTGCGCGTCATTGACATTCGGATTTACAGATTAGCTGCATTTTTACAATCTGCCTATCTATGTACACAAAAACGAATTATCTAGAAAGGTGGTTTTATAAAATTGAGGTAGTAGGTTAAATAAACGAGACTAGTGAATAAGGATTGTCAAAAATGTCAATGCCAGAAGATAAAATTAAAAATAATAAGCGGTAATAAATTTAAATGAACTGCTCGAAAGAGTCTCAGAACTTATACTCCATCACTGCGATCTTTGATGGGTATCACTCCAAGAAATAAAAATTTTTATTTAAAGAATTTTGGGATTTTTAAAAAATTGTAAGCGAAAGATTCTTGCTTTAACTATTATTTTTGATAATAAGAAATTGTTTTGTAGTTGTCAAGAATCAAGTGTGCAGCGTGAGAATAATATAGTCTCCATAACTATTTTCTTAAGCATTGCCAACAATTTCATTCTTAAATCAAAATATTTGATATTTGGGTTAATTTTAACCAACGAAAATCGTTGGCATTAGAATGATTTTTTTTCTATTTGTACGTACGTTAATCCATGTTTTTATTCATTTTAAAAAGGTTCATTCAAGTTAAACAGAAAGTACTAATACTAATTATTTTTTTTATTTCGTTTCCGACTGTATAGCTTAAAAAAACTTTTCCACGAAATTGTTTTCACATTTACAATGCAAAATGTCGCGATTAAAA
Source organism: Cheilosia vulpina (assembly GCA_916610125.1). NCBI lineage: Eukaryota > Metazoa > Arthropoda > Insecta > Diptera > Syrphidae > Cheilosia > Cheilosia vulpina. Next base: position 56,229,867 of record OU744279.1, read on the forward strand.
GATTGGATATATTTTATCGTTATTCGCTCTTCAGAAGAGTAGATCTTTTAGCAGAGAGTATTTGTGACAGTTCTGTCTGATGAATTGAGCTTGAAAACCATATATTTCTGTGATAAAAAAAAATCGGTATAACTACTCGAGTTGAGATAAGAGTTTTTCGATGACGAACTTCAATCAACTGACAAAGAGGTTACTGTCGGTATTTTCTGTGTATCTAATTTTCAATAAACTCACACTTCAGATAGGCACCAGTATAGTAGAATGAGGTATTGACTCATTGACATTTTAGTATATGTATAAATAAGTGGTAATCTTTGAATGTACCTATCCAATGAATATTGAATACATTCAGCCTTCCGAAGGGGATTAATAGCGAGTGTATTGCAAAAACAGAAGAGGCGTTGAACATGATTACAAAATAGATGACATGGGCAATCAAAATGTACCATCAAAGGGTCTTAAATAAATAAAAAAGAACGCGTCAAAAAGATTCTTATCTAAAACCATTTGGTCATTCAAATTTTTTGTAGGGTGAATTCCCAATGAATTTCAACACAATGAACTTGAATTTTAGGGTCATTTCCTCAATTGCATCCTGGAATAAAAGTGAAAGGCGATCATTTTTAGTGCATGTTTATAAAAAAAAGAGTTCAATGTTAAGAAAATATTTCCTCGCGAAAGGCATACTTGCAACACCTTAAAAAAGAGCCAAGATGCTGTGCAGATGATGGAAGATGAGTTTCATTTAGTCCGTAACCTCTTTGCCTCTAAGATTAGTTCTTTTTAAGCCCATATTGTTTTTATAAATCCATCAAAACTTTCCGCTTACACAAAACTAAATTGAATCTCATTGACCTGCCATTCAACAGCCAACAAAAAATGTTCGGGTCGCCTGACCGCAATAAAAACCAAACTAAAGCACACTGAAAGGGAAGTATAAAAAAAAACCCACAAAATAGCTAGGTACTTACTTAAAAAAAATGTGGATGATAAAACGTCAACCTAAAGAAAAGTTCTATAACGATTTAGCGACAAAGTCAGATAATACGGATTTTTTTTTCTTTCTTTCTAATTGTCTATTTGAGAGAGTGTATACAGTTCAAACATCCCTCTTATGACATCCCCCACCGCTTTTGATTTGATTCCAAGAATACTACTATATATTATTCGGTAGGTATGCTGTGTGCGATTGTAGGTACGCACATAAGGGGAAACATAGAATGTAGAACAGATAATGGATGGCGCTGTTAGTTAGTCTCTACCTACGAGTATAAGACGCTGACTTGCAGAACAGAATCTAGTTGGCACGTAAGACGTGGGTAATCTGTGTTTGACTGGCCACCCCAGTGCAAGTCTTTTCGTCAAATTTCACTTTTGACCGAGGGGATTGCAACCGTCTGAAACCAGCGAACACGTTCTAATATATTTAGATATACATTTGTGTGACCAAGTTAGAGATTACAAGTTCCGACGATTGATGATGTGGTAATATCATATATATTGAGTGAGTGAACGTCAAGCTAATTGCAATTACAAAATTGATTTAAAACACGTACCAGTTACGCTTATCTAAAGTATGAAGTAAATATAATCTCAAGAGTTAATTCGCGGCAAGAGCGTGCGTAATTATTATTGAGATTACAAAAATCAATTTGCAATTAAAAGAACAGCGACCCACTCGTATTTTCTGATTTTTCGATCCTCGAATTGTTTTTATGTCACTTTTGGGAACTGTGCGAAATTTTCAAATTTATTATTATTATTATTGATTATTTATTTTACTGTTACCCTTTCGTATGTATATGTTCAAATATTTCATTTGGAAAATAAATACAATACTGCCGGCACTTTCGGTATCGAAGGTATTTCAGAAAATTTATTGCTGAAAATAGTAACAATATGTAAATAACCCTTCAAGTGATTGTTTGAATATTGGAATTTGAATTCGCAATTGCTTATAATTTATTTAAAATATTCAGTTCAGTCTCTTCTTTACCGGGAAGTGAATCATTCGCATGGCGATTAAATGCTACCGAGCATCAGTTGGTCGGCCATTTATGATACAAATGCAATGTAAATTTATTGACCACTAGACTTTTTGGGCCTCTCTCTAAATATATTGATTTAATATAACGCATGCTGTCCGATTTATCATTCATTTTCTATACAAAATTAAGTTAAAACCATTTCACAAATTGATCCAACAACATTGTAGAAAATCTGCTCTAAAAACACCACGGGGGTATTCTTTACTATGGAAAAGTGTTCGAAGAGAATTTTCAACCCTCCTTCATATCTACGTAGAAAAGTAATGGGTTGGGATACAAATTCTCGATGGGTCAAAATTATTTTTACAAAATTTTGCTTTTGAAAATTAATTTTGATATATTGTTTGCTGAATTTTGTAAAGCAGAGATGTAGAGAACATTTTCTTTTTAATACATACGCAGCTGGTCAAAAAAATAGGTGTGCAGTGCTTTGTTACTAGTTGATTTGTTCTTGTTGCTAAATAACAGTTGTTTTGCTAACAAAACTTGCAACAGTATACATTTTTATTAAGAAATGATTAGTTTCGTTAGTATGACGCCAAGGTCATTGCATTTACTGAGTGTACTTTTAAGTATTTTATTAATATTCGTTGAAATACAATTTTGTACTTTTTAAGAGTTGGACATAAAAATAGGTGTACTAAGTGTTTTTTAAAAGTGATTATCTTTAAAGGTAAGTTTGTTTTTTAATCACTTTATCACAATTTTTGTTAAATCATATTTTAAGATGGGTCGAAAAGTCCACTGCTCTGCGGAAGAAAGGCTAGTAGTTCAGCGGTTAAGGGGTAAGGGTTAAATCTATAAATTTATAGCAGATGCCATTGGAAGGTCACAGAACTTTGTAACCAATGCTCTTAAGCCAACATTAGAAACAGAAAATAGAGGAAGGCCGAAAAAAAGCTAACTGACCGCCGCATTTTACTTTTAGCGAAGTCAAATCCATTTGCTTCATCACGGACTATATGCGCACAAATTGGAGATGGAACCAGTGCACGCACAATCCGCAGGAGACTACATAACTTCAATCTTCCAGGAAGAGTCGCCAGAAAAGTTCCACTCCTAAGAGCTAAGAACGTAAGGTCCCGAAAAGAATTTGCCTTAAGCCATAGAAGTTGGAATGGACCTGAAGGTGTGAAAAATGGCCGAATATTCTGCGGAGTGACGAAACAAAAATAAATTTGTTCTCCTCAGGTTATGGGCGTAACGTTAGGCGACCAAAAGGAAAGGAATACAATCCTCGCTATACACTGAAGACCATTAATCATGGAGGAAGAAATATAATGGTATGGGGCTGTTTTTCCTGGTGTGGTGTTGGTCCTATATTCCGTGTCCATAACATCACGACAAAATATGGATGTCATGCTTCCATTTTCCGAGGAAAACATGCCTCTCCGATGGCATTTCCAACAGGACAATGATCCAAAACATACAGCCGGTATTGTGAAAGATTGGTTTCGGGATCAAAAAATCTCTGTAGTTTCATGGCCAATTCAATCTCCAGATCTCAATCTCATTGATAACTTGTGGGATGGACTGAAAAGAAAATTGAGGGGTCAGTTCTTCACTAATGGGAATCAACTGTGGGAAGCAGTGCAAAAGGAATGTTATTGCATTCCTCCCGAAACGTGCCAGAAATTGGTATGAAATGCCACGTTGACTCCAAACAGTTTTGGAAAATAATTGAGGATACTCAGGTTTTTAGAGTAAGTTATAAAAAAACATTAATAAAATCTATAATTAATGATTATTTAGGAACACACCTATTTTTTGTCCAAGCGGAAAACAGAACTCCTAAAGTTTTCGTTATTTTTTTGTTAAATTATTCGTAAAATAAACACATAACTATTTTCCATATTCAAAAATAATGTAAATTTTATTAATATATATATATTTTAAAAAAGAAAGTTCTCACACCAATTTTTTGACCAGCTGTGTATTTAGTTTTTTTCTTAATTTTGATCTTTTCTTAGTTTTATTTTTTTTGTTTTATCAACTTTCGCATTGTTTCGAAAATGATATTGTTTTATTTTATTTTATTTTTTTATTACTCCTTTTTTAAATTATCTTTGTTGTTTACATTTTTGTTAGTTGGAAAAAATCAGAATAATCTGAATTTTGTTGCTATAAATTTGAAAAACAGAATTTTGAAAAGCAGAACTTTAAAAAAAAAAATAACTTTTTGTGTGAGGAGACAGAATTTTGCAAAGCACAATTTTGAAAGCAGCATTTCAACCCGATCGTAAGAGAAATACATTGTTTTCGTAAAAAATTGAGATTTTATATAATTTTAACTCAAAAGGGTCTTTCTGTCTGCTTATGAGGCCCCCAGTCTAACTGATTAATATATTTTTTTCAAAATTCGCATTTGCAGTTTGTCCGCTTTGAGTTGAGGGCCATTTTTATTTTTCATGTTAGATTCTGTATTATTGGTTCTTCCCAATGGTGTAAACGTTTTTAGTGTTTTGATTAAAAAAACGGCTCAACTCACCGGCTTGAACGATGGTTGATTTTTGAGTTGTCATAGCCAAGGTTAATATGCATGAGATATGACTGCGCTTATCCAGTTTCTCGCTTAAAATACAAATATATTCCACAGAAGGATTCAGGATTTTCTTCGAAACTTATTTAAGCTCAAAGTCACGAAATCTGCTTTGACCAATCGGTAAAAACTCACTAAAAGTTACAAATTTGAAGCCCACACTCCCCTCATTGTGTTTATTGGGTCAATATACAAAATGTCCTTTTAAGTATATTTTAGTATGTTCTAGCCTAACGTGCACTTTATTTGACCTAATATTTTGTTCATTTTATCGGATATCGTTTCTGAGCTGTTTGCTGAACTTCGAACGAAACTTACTATGAACGAGATGGTTTCGTGCGACCCAGTCGTGCACTTTTACTATAATAAACTTTTTTTTATTTCTTGTTTTTAAAGCCAATTATTATTTTTACATTTTGTATAGAAAAAAAAATTCGCTTGTCAAACTATGAATCGATTTATGTAATTGTTGTAAACAAACCATCCTTCCCGTTGAAATATACCCAGCTGTGCACTCGTACATAACTCATTGGGATAGTGATTGAAGATAAAACACTTCACCTGAATATTGATTCTCATTGCTAGAAAAATTCTAGACCATCTTGGACTAAGTGATTTCAAAATTATATTGATTTCAAATCATATAATGTTTTTAATTTTTGATTCAGATTTTTTTAATTCATACCATTTTCAATAATAAAAAATTCTCACAACATTTGCAACTAACATCACGCACAAATCTAGATCACTTCGGGGAATAACATTCAAAGTTCGATTTTGCTGCCAACCCAAAGATTTTCTATCTTCATAATTATAAAAACCAAAATAACCTCAAACAATCGATTCAAATTTTGTACCGCCCACCAACAGTGTGTTAAATGACATGTTAAGTGTCACTGAACAAACTACATAAATACCATGCTGCTAAACTCATAATCGAAGTTTTCTTATCACATTTCGATTGACGAACTATTTCTTTGGAAATTCAAGCTCATGCATAATTGAGTTCAAAAAAATATTATCTATCTCTAAAAATAACAAACAAGCAAGCAAAGAGTAAACTGTCGTCAAACTTTCTACAAGAAGAAGTCTTCTTGATTTTATATAGAGCATTGTGGGCAGAGATTGTGTATGCGAGCTCGAGCATAATGAGCGCGCTCTGAACCGAGCGTGCTCAGATCGTTCTGATGTATTTATGAAACACACTTGAGCACATAGCTGTCATTTGTAATAAATATATGTATAAATTGAACATTTATTAATTGTTATTTATTAAATTGGTTAACCTTCAGTTCCAGGACAACAAGGTTCGTCCGCCATTTCAACTATTTTGTTTATTCTGTTTTTTTTTCTGTCAAATGTGACTCTAAATGTCTAATCAGCTTTTCACTCAGCCTGCTTAGTCAATTTATTCTGAGCTCATAGAGCGCGCTCTGATCATGCTCTGAACGAAAAAATAAACACAAATTCTGAGCTGTGATGTGTCTGAGCTAAAAAGAAACATGAACTTTTTGTATAACAGTTCAGGTTCTGCTCTGAACTAAAAAAAAAAAGCGCCTTTTGTGAGAAGATGAGTGGACTTTGAGGTTAGAAAGCCCAGAAATCTCATTTCCTGAGTGAAGTAAAGTTTACTGTCATTTATTGAAGAAATACCTTTGCAATTCATAAAAAGGTTTCTCATTTCAATGGGCAGAGCAAACCAAATTATAGCCCGCTTAAATGCAGTCACTCTGCAAAAGGAAAGGATTTGCACAAGGCAACAGAAGATTCCCTCCTCCGCCCAAGTAATTAGCTTTCATTCCAAAAACCAACCTAGTATAACGTGAGCCAGAAACCGCACCCCCCTTTATTATTTCCTTATTAGCAGTCCCACACTCGTGATGATCTTTTCTCTTTTTATTCCCTGTGCCCATATAATGAGGGAATTAGTGGACTCATATTCCGCTCACGTGCCAACACAAAGCTCTTGATAAATTAACAAAGTAAATGGAGCATCATCGCGGCCAGTTATTGCACCCGCCTGCCCATGCCCATCAACCAACCACCCAAAACCAACCAAGTCCATTCCAAGTGGACTAGAGGTGATGTGAGATTTTGCTATACCATAATTGCCCCACCATCACTCTGGGTGATTGGATTTTCAATCTAATTTAGATTTAGGTGCAATTTATTTCCTCGCCCATTGCTCTCTGTCTAAGACTGTGCGCTGTCTCTTTGAGTTGTCCTTTCAATGCCACAGAAGTTCGACCAGCATCTACATTATGGCCAATAACGTTCAAGTGCACAGTATATGTAAAGAGGTTTTTCGTTTTCGTTCCTTTTGTATGCAAAAAGAGAGAGAATCCCCAACCCAAATGGTGTCCTGGTGTGCCGGAAAGATTTATGATGGCGCAATATAACAAATTTATGACACACCGTGTCCGTGTGCTCCATACCGAGCGCACGTGTATTAGGAGGACGAAAATTAACTCGTGGTCCAAAGACAAGGCAACGACCGAGAAATAGTCGAAACTGACATTTAAACGGGCGCGCACCAAAGATGCTAGAGCTTTCCCTGAGCGACAGACACCGGTGATGGCATAGAGCGGAGCAGATCCTTTTCCGAAATTGGTTTATTGAAAGGCTTTTAAGCGAGCAAACTTTTCATTGTTCTTAAGAGCATTTTACAAACGAAGTTTATCGATAGTTTTTATTAAGCAAATTCACCAGAAGTTTGTAAGTTTGGCTAGGGGGGTAATTTGGTTCGGGGATGAATTTGCAAAATTGATGGAAGCAACTTCGATTTGGGTGTGTCGAATATGCTATTTCTTTCATCAACTTTTTTTTTTCTGAGCACAATTTTGTTTTGGTTGGGCATTTTGTTTTTGTCGACGAATTGCAGACGCTAATTGGAGCTGTGGAAGTAACTAATAATGTGCGGGAGAACCGACTGGAGATTGGGTTGTGTTTGGCGTTTAAGAAGGCGTTCTCTGGTGTACTTTAGGGAGGTCTCTGAAAGAAAATGTTCATTGAATAGTCGTGGGTTGGTACTTCGGCACAAACGGACTGATGATCCTGTGAATGGAAGGTGATTAATTGATGCTTCTTCGATATATATTTATTGAGAACTGTAGAGAGGGCTTCGGAAGTTTTTGGTGCTGAAAATGTCATCAAGTTGGTTCTTATAACTCTCAGACCAAGAAGGCAATCGCTGACCTGCACCACGGCGCCCACAGTTTCGTGGAACCAAGTTTGTCTAAAGCTATATATAAGAACAGTTTTGTATGCGTAGTGTTTTATGTTTTGTCGAATAGCGGGGACAAGAACCACCCGAGCGAACATAACCTCGCCAGCATGCAGAGCGCCACTCTTGATTTTCATTTCCCTTTTTGGATCTGCTCCCATATCTTAAGGTCTCGCCCACATCTTAACTACTCTTCTCATTTCAGCTTCCAACGCCCTCTATAATCCAACTGCCCCAGAACAAATGACTAAGTTATACAGGTCAACAGCAAAGCCACAATAATCCTGCCCTTGAAAGTCTCTGAGGTAGAGCATTCTTTTGCTTTGCAACCATTCACTTGGAAATGTCCAATGATTTAGCTTACCGAGCTAACTAGAGATCCGTCTTTATTAAGGCACAAGTTCAACCCGAACTAAAGTGAACACAGTTTTTTTTTCAAATCGAATCGGGTTTGATTGGCCAATCCTTTCCAAAAACGGTCAGTCGATCCTATCGATAGTTGCAATTTGTCGAATTGTTCCAGAGAAGAACTTTGTGTTTGATGATCCTTTAAACGAAGGGTTTAAAGTTTTTTTTCGATCTTAAATGTGATTCAGCAGTTAAATTCATCATTTGCGTCGACTTCTCCTTAAAAAGTTGTACAATAACTTCTTCATTCAGGTCCTGAATGGACTGCGTTTTCTTTACATAGTTCTTTCGGAAAAGGCAAATCACCAGGTCCTCGGGATATGCTGGCGGTCTGTGGTCTGCACTTAACTTTTGGTAAGTTGTCCACTGGCAATATGTCTCCAAGAAGCGATTTCCAAAGTCTGCTTTATTTGTGGCCGAAAAGAGGCTTGGAACAGTGATGGTCATCAACTGCAGGGCTCTCTGTAACTGAGTATACCTACATTTAACTTTGAGTGGCAGTGTTTCCCTAAAATGAACCCAATTTGTTGTCGTGGAGGAATTTTCTAAGGATTTCGCATTCAGCTCTTTGAGCTTATAAATACCTCTGAGATGTCAGTTGGTTCACTGATGGGTGTGACAACTGATAACCTACTGATGAAAGCCATGAAGCTGGAAAGATAATTTACTACTTTGCCTCCCCCTTAACAATAATTGATGGTAAAGTTATTTTACATATTTTTTCTACTCGTCTTGCAAGTTGCCAAGCACACTCGTCGAGATATTTCCTCATCTTTATAGCATATAACCAGTCAGTAACTAGGTCCCGCACCCACATAGTCCATCGAGTCGAGTAAGAAATCCGCCAGCACTATTTGCATAAGCCTTCTTCTTTTTGGACCAACCATATAATTGTGTACGCTGCTTACCCTCTCCTTTATTCAAATTCATCCATTGTTTCCCTGGCCAAAAATAAATGATTGTTCATGGCTGTCATCTCGAAAATCTCCGCCCAACGTTAAAGTCTTAATACCGATCATCAAAATAGAATAGGACGAGAAAAATACTCGTATATATAACCGTCAAACAAAAAACAAACGAATCAAAAGGGATTACGTGTTGTTCCCCAAAAGGATTTAATTGAAATTAAAATGAAATTAAACGAAATACACACAAAAAAAAAAAATATTATACAAAGCTTTCTTTCATTTTCCTGCGAAAAATATTAACAGACAAAACAAAAAATAAAAGCACAGCAACAACAACAAAAAGAAATTTAAGTACACGAAGGTGTATTCAGACCGCACAATCCTTTCCTCTTAATTTTTCTGACAGTGCGATGGCTCGTTCTCATTTAATGCGCACACAGCGGGAGGGAATAAAAATAATAAGAAAATCCTATTTACAATTCGAGAAAATCCTGCCCCGCCCCATCGAAGGAAAACCCATCCCACGTAACTTCTCGCACGCAATTAAAAACAAAGGACGAACAAACAAAACAAATGCTTTACAGCGATTCCCACGCAAGTGATTTGCATACGTGCATAAGGGGTTATTATTATGAAAGTGAGATGTAAATTAACCCCAAAAGCCCAGTAGGGGATTTCGTGCCGGTTTTTTTCCTCTTCCCGCGCGATAGACAAACACATGTCACGTTTTGAAGGTTTAGAATTATGCCAATGATGAGTGCGAAGTGCCTGTCGTCGACACATGGTCTTGGTAGTATGGGGTTATGTCTTCTTCGCGTCTGATGTGTACTTATGCATTTGGTAATGGTGTCAATAATCTTCTTGTGGAGTATATTTAAGGGTTCCTTATCCTTTCGAAGGAACAACCGAGCTATGTGTAAAAGGATTGAATGCGCGCCGTCAGTTCTCATGCTCCATTTGTGGCTGAGAATGATGGCGTAAAATCTAACAGAAACTTAGTCTTCGCTCTGGTTGAAGGTGATTTCGCTGCTAGGTGTTTACTTTGCTTGAATGCGTTTTCCGCTCCTGATGGTTTGCACGCTCCTTGGGTGAGGGCATATGGATTTGAATCACTTATTAGGTAGAAATGAGCTTAGGAGCAAGTTCACATTTGGGTTATTGTGGGTTGCTTTCGGTTGATCAATGGTTCTCTTGGCTAATCAAATGAATTATACATTTTACTTACATACACACGGACACCGAAGCTTTGTGTATAATTGGAAGGTTCGTTTTATACGTTGAATGTACCGAATGCGTGCAATGAAGTTGTGAATATGAAATTTATTTGGCAGCGTAAAACGACAGTTGGATATTCGAAATGATCAACATTCATAACGCCTAAATGTATGCAACAATATTTCGAGAATATTTCGTTGCACTGTTGTGTAAGGAATAGTTCCAGGCGATGATAGAAATATTCTTGTATGGAGCTATCGTTTATCAAGAACGATTGCTGCTGTCATTATACACTGCGCTTAGCTTGATTAGTAGCAGACAAATATTTCCGGGCACAAGATTGATTTTGAGCAGCGAAGATATAATCATTTCTGTTTCAAACTTCAAAAAGTGAATTCGTCTAATCTCGGATCCGCTATTAATTCTGAGAATGACACCACAGTTGAAATCAATTGAATAGTTAGTCCTTGTCAAGGATGGTGTATATAATAATAATAGGTACTCTTATAATCCCATCATCCCGCTTTGTGGCGGAAAAGCATGAACTTTAGGAAATGCGGTTGAAGACTTCCCTGATCGCTTCGAATGTCAGATTCCCAAGTGATTTTCGATCCCTTTATCGTCGACGGGCTTTGGAGGAGATTTACAGAGACTTAACAGCTTAACTCAACGAGCTGTAGAGCGACAGAAAAGTACACATCAGTCGTCTTAGATCGTTATTTTTCTAAGGTTGGATCTGAAAGCCTTTGTTAGTAGTGCAGCACACTAAACAAAGAACCACGGCGCAAAAAGAGGACTTTCCAAAAGTATGACCGCCTTAAAATCTGTCAGCTTATTCTAGGCACATTTTTAAATATTTAAATAATTGTTGGTTTGACAGGTATTTGTTTGAAGAGTTATTCTACAGCTTGTTTCTCACAGCCTCTCATTTTTATGAGTTTTTATTTTTGCGGCTGCTGGAAAGATCCAACAATTGAGAAGCTTTCCTAGGAGGGACTTTCAACTTCTGTCCTTAATGTGAAAAATTGCGTTACCGGAGCTCATAAAGTTAGCTCCATCTATGCATTTCTGACGTAGGTTTGATTTGTAAAAGTTGGTTCGGACTTTATTTTCAGCCAGCATTATGGACCGATCATAAAGGTCTTTGGGAGGATGCGCATAGCTTGGTATTTTTTGTCAATAATGGGATAAATACCTCGTCGCTCTTAGCTTTTCCCAAAACCAAGGTTATAGATTTGAGGATAACATAATTCGAATAGAGGGTCCGATTCGTATAGTTGGGTGCCGCTGACGATGGCCTGTTCTATTGGCATTGAAGCTACTGCCTTGATAGTCGTTCAGCAATGTTTTTTCTTTTTAATGCCTAACATTACCAACGTAGTAATGTTAGACTACCAACTATTAGGTATAGATAACTTAAAAATGTCCTTCCCTTGGATATTGTTCTCAAATACTCCAAAGCCCTCTCAACTTTACGGCTTCGCCTGACTAACAGATTGCAAATTTACGTACTGGAAAAAATATGCCCTCCGCCTCGAACTCAATATGCGCCGGGGATTACAAAAGAAAAGTAATCCTGCCGCTCCCACATCTGTAATGAGGCAACATAACAGTCGCCTCATTAATTCCGTCGCAATTAAGCCACCAAAAGCAATGTCCTTGTTATTTCCAAATCTGATTCGGTAATAATTTCAATTATAAGCCCACTCCACCCCATTGGTCGCCATTCATCAATATACCGCACGGCGAATGATACCAAATACTTTTACAATTGGAATCCTTGTAAGCGTCGAATAAAAATACCGCTACTCAGCAAACTGAGAGTCCGTGAACTTAGCGCCGTGCCCCGTGTATATCGTAAGGGTTGTGCGCCACACTGAACGAGATATTTTGGCAGCATCCACTGCCAAATGTGCATAATCCTTTTCCGTCTTAAGACACAAAATGAAATGACCGTCACGAATTCTTCTCGACGTCGTCTTCGATTTATGCCATAGCATTGCGCGGAGGCCGGCATATAGAAATGGAAAGAACTCGGCGTTCGGCGTTCGGCGTTTGGCGAATAAATTTTACGACGATTTGTTGGCATTAGACAGTCGGTCCTTGCTGGGGAATTAAGAATTTTCTAATTAAACGGTCTTCGGATAAATGCTCTGCTCTCGGCGGTTATATACCCTTTTTCCTGTCGAATGGGTATAGTATTCGACGACGGTGTATTGTGGTCCCTTCATATATCCGCCGCTATACAGTGCTCCTTGCTGTTGTCTCTGCGAAAATAATTAGTCCATAAATCGAATAGAGCGCGAAGAGAATTTTTATTCTCTTGTGTTTGGTTCCAGTTGTATTTGGTTGGTGTCCTTTTTTTTTTTTGCTTCCTTGGTGCTTTGTTGCATGAGGAGATATGATGGCTCCGTAAGTCGCACGTACTCTAATAACAATTTTAAGTCCTTCGTTGAACACAATTTTCCCTTCCTTTTGGGCTTTATGTAAGGAAGAGGGTGGGTGTGTGTTTTTTTTTTTTTCGTTTGCTAGGATTTCGCTTCTATTTGCTTACTATGGTCCTTTTTAATGAGGCGTACTCATCAAGAATCTTAGAGGAAGAATAAAGAATAGATTATAAAGTGGAAGTGGGTTTTTTTTCTTCATTTTTGTGAGTCTTTTTTTAGTCTTTCGTTTATTTAGGAAGTTTGTGGGGTTTTTTCCTTTGATGTTCTGATTTTCGCGGGTGCAGTAGCGGGAGATATGTTTTGTGCTTGAAAAAGTTGTAGACTTGGGGATTTTATATTTGAGTTTTTAAATTGATGGGATATATACTAGGATGTCTTTTTTTAAACTATACTATCTTACATCAAATGGAAAGAAGCCTGAAGGAATTATTCTACGCAACATAAACATAATCCATGATTCAGTAAAAAAAAAGTTTACATAAGTTTTACCGGCAATGCAAATGAAAAGACTCGAAACATTTAATTGTTGTTGGCTACGCCTACTATTCTAAAAGTTTGTGTCTACTTAAATAAAAAGCAAGAAACAATTCGTTTAGTACTTCTAAGTTGGTATTTTAAGGACAATGTACGTTCGCAAATAATTTCCGAATATTTTTCCACATAATCTTGGACGCAAGCAATCCGCTCAGCTAATTTTTTTTTATAGTCTTTGTATCGCAAATAACGAGAAGTTTTATGAAACTCAGCAAGATGAAAACGTTTTCAATTCAACGTTTACCTATACAGGTTGGGCCGAATACGAGTTTCTTTTTAGAAATACAATAAAATGAACAAAATTAAATTTTTCTTAAATTTTCTTTATTAGTAAGAGCAAACATTCCCATTCATTGCGGAACACAACCTCATTCAAGTGGCTGACTCGGCTGGCTTCGCAGTAGCGCATTCTGTCAATCCAATTTTCAAAGACCTCGTTGATGGTAGCTCACGGATTGCTTGGATTATATTGGCCTTAAGTGCTTGAATTGTTTCCGGATATCGGTCCTTCACGGTCCCCAATAAAAAAATTCCAAGAGGTTCAAATCGCAGCTCAAGGCGGCCAATTGACATCGCCAAGACGGCGGATAACTCGATTTGGGAATTTGGTGCGCAGAAGTTCGATTGTGGCATGAGTTCTGCGGCATGGCGCGCCATCCTGCATAAACCAAAGGTCGTCCAAATGGGTCTTCAATATCAATAAAAAAAGTCGTTTAACATGGCTCTGAACCGCCCACCGTTAACCGAAACGTTGTTTCCAGCCTCATTTTCGAAGAAAAATGGTCCAATGATGCCACCACTCCACAATCCGCACCAAACTGTCACTCTCTGTGAATGCAATTTCGTCTATGCGCACCGTACGACGAGGGGGACCATGAGTGTTGTCGACTAGCATACCAGTATTACGAACTTTTCGTACAAACTTCCGTACAGCAGGCGCAGTGAGTGATTTATTTCGGCCAAAACATCTTTTCAAAAAACGCACTGTTTGGTCTACACAGGACTCACTTTGGAAATAAGTTTTCAATATTTTCCAACGTTATTCAAGCGTAAAGCGACTCATTTCGCTCCGCGAGGCATAATACCGACTTTCTGTTTGTCAGTGTCAAAGCAACCTTTGATTTAAAAGGAAACCACTTGATGGCCCAACCTTTACACATGGTTTCCTGAATAATTGCTTCCATATGCATTTTCGAACTGTTGCCAAGTTTGCAGCGGGCTAAGTTGTCGTCAAAGTCGGAAGGGAATTTTACAAAGCGGGGTTCTTACTGTGGTTACTTCGTAAGAGAATCTTCAACTCTAAATATTTTTTTTGTTTAAATTTGGAACCTTAGGAACCCAAATTTCATTAACAATCTATGGAGTTTGATCAAAACGATACAAGCCCTAAGTCGTAGTTTTGAGATAAATGTGTTTTAAGGCTAACAAATTTCTTCTAAATTCAGTTTTACATGTGAACATAATATTGCAATGCAATAATAATATAAATTAGATAAAAAATAACCAATTACTATAATTTAAAAAATTATAACAAAAAGATGGAGATGTTTTTTGGACCAAACGATATTTTTATTTTTCTCGCAACGGGTTGCGATGGGATTCAGAATGAAAGTAAATTTATTAACAAGTTTTAAAAAAAACTAAGGGAAGGTATTTATTTAACTTTAATAACAAAAAATAAAATAATTACAGGAATGGTATTTAAAACAAAAAAAAAATGTATAAAATAGAAATTTTTAATGTACGAAAGTCAACTGCAAAAAAATATACACAATACGATTATTTTGCTAATGCAACAATATTAATATACAAAAAAGCAAACAAATGTGTTTACGATAAATGTGTGACAACAAAGCAAGAGTTGAGTCACATGTTGTTTGGACCACGTTATTATTTGAAAAAATTTAAAGCTTCTCGGTCAAAATAGCACATGTGGTCGTGGGGCCATGTCCTTTTGATCAAACGCGATCATTTTAGAAACTGAAAACTTCTGCTGGGTCAAAACTACACATGTGGAGTTATGTCCTTTTGATCGAACACAATTTTTAAAATATTTGGAGTGTTTGTCTAAGACCACTCAATAAATTTGGAAACTTATGCTGTTAAGACCAAACGAAAATAGATTTTTCTCCGAATAGTTCTGTATACTCAACTCAATTTCGCAAAAAAAAATTACTTATGACCAAACACTGTAGAAATAGTTAGCAAGACCTTCGTCCCTGTATGGACGAACTACAATCACTTCAACAGCATTTGAGAGTGGATATCCCCCGGATCATAATTGTGCATCTCCCTTAAGCCCCATCGTGATGAGCAAACAAATACCTTCAGCCACCCAGCCTTAAGCAAATATGTTTCGCACTTAAAGCAGAGAAGATGTCTTGTCATGCTTTTTGCTAGTTTCATAGTTTCAAAATATAAAAGTGATTGGGTTCAGCATATGTTACCACAGTCCACAGAAGACACACTTTGCAATCGAAAGCAAATTTCAATTCCGTACGCATTGCAGAGAATTTATGATGTCATATCATTAAAGAAATCCACACCGTACTCCCTAATTAGGGGTAAGTCAGTTGCCTCCCCCACACCATATATGTAAAATGTGCACAAGAGAAAACACAACAACGAGTTTCCGCGATATTTTCGAATCATTAAGAATTATTACAATTCGACTTGCAGAGCCAACCGAGAAAAGAATCCTTACTGGTAGCACATAAATCAAAGAAAGATAATTTCAAATCACACAGTATAATGTACATCGCTGGTAGAGTCCTTTGCCGTCATGCAGGAGAAGCCCACAAAAATATACCCAAATGAAAATGTAGAGCATTCGCATGATAATATTCTTCTCTTTCCCAGATATACCATCAGATGTACCGCCAGATATGTGCTGTAGATATGTGTGCTAGTGGGGTGAAATTAGGTTTCCAACTCCCGCACCCAGGCCGCCGCATGTGTATGTATGCCGTGCTGCGAGATGTTGCTAATAAAAATGTTGGCCGCAAAATACGCTTTCGATGAGCTCTTAAGTCGGTGGCGCTTGGTAGCTGTTTTTTTTTTTGTTCCTTGGGGTGGTTATGCGAAATGGGAAAATTTATTTATTGTCATCATTCGGGTGGGCATATGCAAATAAATCCGCCAAAAGTATAATAGATAAGTAATCGGCGAACCAGCGAAATAGACAGTGCGTGTGGTTTTCTTAGCGGAGCGATACGGGGTGAGCTACATGCGGAGTGTGTGTGAGCTCACTTAACATGTGAGCACACGAGTGCGGTAGCGGTAGGTATTTATATATGTTCAGACATATATGGAATTTCGTCGGGGGTTGTGTTGTTTTGCTGGTGGTTATTTGTTGAATCCTTGACGACTACTTGGCTGGTGATGCTGTCTGTGTAGGTGGGATGGGGTTGCGTTTGTCTTCAGTATATTCTTCGATATGTTTGGGGGAAGTAAAAAACATTTTTATTTGCGTACTTTAAATCAATGAACGGCTTTATTCGATGGTATTTCGAAGATCATAAAATTATGATTTCGGGTTATTATTGCGAGGGAAACATATGATGCCAGCCACGGCAATTGAATCGAAATGGGTGGGATTTCGGGTGCGTGCTGATGCGGTATTTTGTTTTTGTTGCATGGACTCGTTTATTTTATTGGCAAGTGCGATTACGTTGGAAATTATTTATGGGAAATTTATTTTTCTAAAGAGATACTCTTAGGAAGTCTATCAGCTAAATGTAGATGAAGGGCATCATCGTTTTTGTTTTTTAATGATTAGTATTTGTAAAGTCACAAATGGAGCAGGCAGGTTTCATAAAAAGTAGTTTTTATTGATGCTACTAGAAGTGCGGGCAGGACAAGGAAACTGATCTCATGGTACAGTCAAAAGTAATTGCAGAGTTCCTCTTCAAAAACGGGAGTTATGGGTCGATAAGTTTTGCAGGCGTGTGTAATGTTGTTATTCAATAGCTGAGTCATTTTGATAACAGAATTTTGTTGTGTGATGTGTTACGATCTACGAAAGATATAGGGAATTTCAGTTAATTTACGAAATTTTACCGCATCAGCAATCAGGACTTCTCTGTGCCACTTCTGCAACTTGATTTCGTCGCTATCAAATGTCTCTGGTGATTTATTACTCACTGATTCATTATTCCAAAGGCCACCTTATATAGTTCTCCAAGGCTGCTGATTTCGCAGCAGTATAACAGCCTACGTACTGAAAAACAAAACAAATTTCCGTTTTCCTCATCACAACATTAATAAATTTAAAAATAAACTTGCCCTCCGACGAACTAGATTTTTGCCAAATGGATTGGCTTTCAGTAAACATTTCTGAATGATATGTGAATTGCATAGAATAATATCATCATAGGTCATATGTTACTGCGTCGCATTTTGCAAGTGTTTGGCGGGTAGAAATAGCAATACATCCCACAGTGGTTTAACTTAAAAATAGAAGTCAGCAAATGCCAACACATTTCAAACACAAATTAACTTACCGCACTTGTTGACTTTCACGATTAGCGAAAACTTTGTAAAAACAGCGCACATTAAACTGTCAAAGTCAAAACAAACACTTGAACAAGGACAACAAGAAAAATTGTCTCCAAACATTATCCCCCGAATCAATAAAGTCTACGTTGATCTTGACAACTGTTGATAATTCAAATGTGTTTGTAAATCCCTTTTTTTTGCATCCGTGTATGTGTACATGCATCTACCTCTTATTCTTTTTCTGTATCTTTCCTTTTTCGAATAAATGTTCAGTTCTTTCTTTACCTCCGCACGAAGCGCACACGAATAAAAATATTATTTAATTTTGAATATAATCTGTTTTTTTTTTTTTTTTTTTTCTTTTTCTTTTTGTGATCTCGAAAGGTAAGGTTCTCATCAACAACTGATTCCACATCCACAGAAGTTACGTCAAAATTTGCTTTTGCTAACTGACTTACCTAACCGCTAACCAACTTGTTCACCTTTTTTTATTTATATAGAGGGGATGGATTTTCTTCGGAAAAAGAAAATATCAAAACACTTGTGAGCGTGTCTATCGAAAGCAAATTTCAAGATTGAACTGCTTTCAGTGCTCTTGGGGTCGTATGAAATTTTACAAATTTGCCGCCGACAAACTTTTGGATTTCCACTGAAATTCAATTGTAGCCATTGTTCTATATTAGGAACAAAATATGTACATTGCAGTTGGTACAGACTTCAGCAGCCCAGGAGGGGAATAACCAAATGATTTTTGGCTGTTCTACTTTTATATTTTTCTAAAACTATACAATTTTATTTTCAGTGCGAAAATTAGGTGCGGGTGTGATTGGAAATTGGAAAAAGCGTCGGGAAAAGTGTCCCACAAAAGAACAGCCCTTTTTAACATTTTTATTCCAACGCTGTATTTATTAAAAAAAAATGTAATTTTGTATTTAAAATTAAATTTAAGTTTATAGAATATTAGACTGGAAGGGATAAATAAGGAGGTGACCAGATATCGGTTAGAATGTATGATGTTAAAAAATCATTATATCTGGTAACATTAACCTATTTTAAATAGGCATTTTTTTTAATTTATTTAGCTATTTAAATTGTCTTTCATTTCGCTTTAGGAAATGAAATTAACCAACATTTTATAGCAGTTACAGATATTCGACAGTTTCTTTTAAGACTTCAGGTTCTGGCAAGAAATAACCAGGAATGAAAATTTTCAGTTGCCTCTCCTTTGTAGCACATTTCTATTAAACCCTTTTTTTAGAGCACTGACTTGGAGTTGTTCATCTTTTACAATTAACACAATTTGATTGATCCCAAGGTGTCTTGGAACTGCGCTCCTTCATGATATTTCTATGGAATTTTTCGCCATAAAATTATATTTGTATTGGAGTATACAAGGTTTTGAATTTTCATAAAGAAAGCATTAAATTTTGCATTGGCAGTTCTGCCAATCAGTGTCCACTATCTTGTTTTTTTTTTTAACGAGGTTTTCCGCTAAAAAATGTTAAATTATAAAAATCGCAAAATCTTTAAATGAAAGACCTTGATATATGATGAGTTGTTTTGGACTCGAACTGGAGTACTACTTCCAGAGCCAGTTGATTCCGTAATATATTGGAAAGAAATTCTTTTGCTTTCCTTTTGCACTATTCCTGTACACCTAGAGAAAAGCCTGTGTAAAATTTCTAAATCGCGATATAAATCAACTTAGTCCTTAAGCCGTTTTGAACTTGGTAAGTTCTAAGGTAACTTACCTTATATTCCTAATCAAACCGAACATTTTTTAACATGTGTAAAATCAGCCTAGTTTTTGGTAACGGTGTGCCAGGTTGTCTAAGGTGTTTTACCTTAAACCTAGGCTGAATTAAGCCTTATCCTTTACCGAAAGAAAGTGTCATCTTATACAGCAAAAATAATTGTTCTAAATGATGTTTACTGATAACATGAAGGAATCAAAATATAGGTATTTTTTTTTCCAAACACTTGACTTGGTTAATATGCTAGAAACTAAGGCAGCCAAATAAATTTTTACCAATTTTTGTAGATGTACATAGATATATTCAAACCTTTTAATTCCATAGCCAGGCAAACTTAACTTACTCGTTTTTCTTATGCCGATGCTATCAGAAATGTAATAAAAATTAAAGAAATGCTTTTTATGTTTATTCATTTTTATCTTTAGTTTTTTTTTTCTGCTAATTTAGTTTTACAGTATAATATTTATATACATATAAAAAGTGTTTTATGATATTTATTGAGCGTTAAAAATGCAATGTTAAAATTATCTGGAAATAGAAAACTAGGTATACAAAATTTTCTTTGTGAAACATTGTTTACGAACCGGTGTCCATTTTTGTTGTAAATTGCCTTAAGATCTTTTAGAAAACTTTCTTAAAAAATTTGCCTTAATTCGATTCGAAAACAATGTGTTTTTATATTAAATACATATTTAAAACAAAAGGGGATATTTGAATGCACTTACCTTAAACTTCTTCTTCGACAAACTTTTTCTCTACAATTACTTTTTTTGTTATTGTAATTAAATTTTTTTTATTAACTTTAAGTTTCCACACTGTATTGCCCTGTACTGTTTGTAATGTTTTTATATTTCAAGAACTTATTGACATTTTATCACTGAATATTTTTCGTTTACGAAATACGTCCACAAATTACAAAAGCCAGTAAAACGCTTTGCATGCAACAAGCGAAAATATTTTTTGGAGGATATAATCACCTTAGATGTTATATATTTGCCTAAAATTTATGTGGAATATTAGCCTAAGCTAATTCACGAAAATAAATGTTGATTAGCTGGTTGCAGGCGGCTTCTATCAATCAGTATGGTATGCAAAACTTAACCTTAGAACTAAGCAGAGTTACGTATGTCCTTAGGTGGATATACACTTATTTGTATTTAGGTTAATATACTTTAGGCCGTTAGGCAATTTAGCCTATTTCTCATTACCTATGCCGTACATAAATTGTGTTAGTTCTTGGTAATACCTGTCCAAAATATTCAATACAAAAATATTTACCTAAGTTTCTTAAGGCAATTAAGCCTATTTTTCATTACCTATGCCATGCATAAATTGCCCTATTTGTTGGCAGATTTATGTCTGTCCAAAAAATTCCATACAAAAATATTTACCTAAGGCGTTTAAGTCAATTTTACACAGCATATTTCTCTGGGTGTGCATAATATTTTGTGGCAATTTGCAGTGTTATATTTAGCAGTGATAAATGCTCTTTAGATAGGCCGTTGCTACCCTTACTGATGAGCTGGCCAGCCAATCTCATCGGTTCTGCCCGAGTTCAATCAACTGCCCACCACTTTGACTGACTTATCGGCTATGGTAATGCGAGTTCCCCACATAAAAACGCCTTTGAAGTCTATACAGGAAAAAGTCCTCCAGCAGGTCGCCTTAAAAATGTTTCTTCCAAATTGAACATATTTTCTTAAAATTAGCTAGTCAATTTAATTTTCGGATTATACCAGATTCAACAGATTTTTTTTCAACTACATATTTCATCTCAAAGATTCGACGAAGATTTCTCTCTCTCCACTCGCATTTAAAACAAATTTCGAACTTTTCCACATCAAACTCAAAAACCATTCTAGCGTATAAACGGAACCAATTACATAAGACTGCATACTAAAGTGGATTTCCTTGTATCTATTTGCACTGATAACGGGACACAAAGCATTCTCTCGTTTTATCAATCTCTTAAATCGATTTCAAATCGACATAGCGTATTTGTAAATCATTTTCCCAACATTTGTCCGACTAATTGAAAATCTAAATTCAGTGACAACAACGAAAACCTGAAAACCATTATATGCCAGTCAAGTTGAGTTCGAGTGCAGTTTAGTTCTTTTGGAAAGTAGCCGACAATATAAGTACTTTTTTTTATATAAATTTTATTAATTGTTTGTCCATGGAGGTGAGTATGTGTGTATCGTTCTGTTTAGGAAGACACTTAAAATTGTGTAGATACTATATTCGATTTGCTTGATCTAATTAAAAGGCTTCAGCAAGATTGTACATTTGGGGAGGTGCGAGGGGTATAGGGGTTTCGTTTCACATATACCTATACTCGTATGTGAAAAAGCACTCAACGCAAATGGTTTATCAGAAAATTTGTATCGGCTTTTCATTACCACTATACGTGGGTAGGAATATGCTGGTTGAAGATATGATACAGAAGAGATCTTTTATCTGTCCGCAGAGGTATATACGACAGGTATCTATACAGAGAACTTTAACATTTCCGACAGAGGAGCGGAAATGGTTGTGGTAGAGCGAATAAGTGGAAGCCTCGTGGAGGTTTGAGATATTATAGCCCCGAAAATCACTTTTAGTTGAGAGAGATTGAGAGAGGAGTATGGGCGGGTGATGGAACTGTTAAATATGTGACTTGTAAAGGACACTATGTGATTAGAATAGATAGAAATTTATCGATCTGTTTAAGATTGGCAACATTTTTACTGAAATGAATCGAAAAAAAATTTGAAATTTAAGGAGACACAAAGTCCACCCAGTCAACTACCCGAAGTAGTCGGCACTACTCGTCATCTCGAGGATGACCAACCTGTGGGTATATTCAATGCGAACTCTTTATAGATTTTCAAAAAAAAAAAAGAGTTCTCCTTTAGGATAAAAAATGCTTGCCAAAAGGCAACCAGAGCTAAATATACCCTCCTTCAACTTGCCAATCCACACTCTTCCTTCTAATTAAGAAAAATAGTAGACATCAGCTGAAGGAGAAGCATCTCACTGTTTGTCCTTGTAATCGCTGAAAAATTAAGTTTGAAATTGCTTTTTAAATTGGCCCCTTGGAGAACTCAACGACACTTACTGGTGACAGCACCATTGGTATGGTCGCATTTCCAATTCCACTTTTAAGGGTGAAAAATTAAAAATCCCAAAAAATGTACACCACAAATCGTGACAGGACAATAGCAAGGAGATGTATACCAGATGGAATCAAGGGCAAAAAATCTAAAACAACACAATCCCACTCCCGGCGTAAATGAAAGGAATTAACTGGCGTAGGTATGCTTATAATAGGAAGGATTAACCCGGACTTAGATATTTTTCTTTGGTCCCTCTTAAAACGAAATTTTAAAATTATTCCATTATTTTTAGCAGATTTTTTGTTTCATTCATCGTCCCCTGCTCTACAAATGCTTAGACAAAGCAAGTGTTTTCCATAAGAAAGATGGTCCAACCGTTGAATAATATACGCCCGACCTAACCACAGCGGATCTCTTCGGGGGGTGACGGTGAATGTTGTGCTGCATCAAATTGAGCGTACAGCCCTTGATGCCCTTTTTCGTGATTATTTACATAATTTTTAACGTTGTTCTTGGTTCGTCATTTGATTTGAAATTGAGAAGCATTATGAAACAAAGAGCGAATATAAAAAAGAAAATCAGAAATATCCCTCTTGAAAAATAAATAAAACTCGTGGATTCCTTAATTGAAGTAATCCTTTTAGGTTCGGTCGAGCAAGTACCCCACGCATTTACTCGCCGTATACCTGACATCCATAAAGCATGTGATTAATTGAAAACTGTCTACTTTCGTACCACACTGTCCTGCCAAATCATTAGAGAAGATTTTTTATCACAGAGGAAAAAAATCTTTTATAAGAGTCTTAATCCTAAGACCATTGAAAGATCAGGACCATCTTTACAAATGGTGGACCTCTCAAAAGGAGAAAAAGAATAAAACCCACTGCCAAGGAATTAGTGCCGGATGTGGCGGAAGTTTCCTTCATCATCGCGAATATTTATTCATCACTTCTGACATTTGAATTCGAACAAGTGTAATCCCTCTCTTGTGAGAGTCGAACTGAGGATTAAAATATTCAAAGGTCCTCATCATCACCGAGAAACCAATACAATGGAAGTTAATTTTCTCCTTACGAAAAAAAAAATCAAAATTCACCCACTGGAAGGGAAAGGACTTTTTCACATTTCACATTCACCCCTCATTAAATGTTTTGGGGTATCTATATCTGGTCGTGGGTTTTTGCTTACGTTGTGGTCCTGGAAACCACGGCGATTGAGAATTATTTTTTAACTCTGCCTGTTTAACAAAACATTCTTAAAAATATGACCCAAAAAAAAGGATAATGATCATGAAGGGGAAAAATAAAGCTGCGAGCATAGAAAACACGACACGGATTTTCTGTCTCAAGGAGAAACATTGAACTTATATTCGGAATTTATACAAAATATTGTTTTGAGTTCCTCTTTGTCATGGGGGATAAGCAGAGGAAGCGCACGTCACAATAAATAGTTGCACCCTCTCTTAGTACCTTTACCTGTTTCGAATCATTAACAACGTTTGGGATCATTTTCTTGGGCTCTTGGTTCGTCAACCAAATAAGAGCTATCGATTGGAAAAGATTTAAGCTCTTGGGGTTGGTGTGGTGTGCTCTGATCTGACTGAATAAAATGGCTGCTTTCACCTGAAGAATGTTTCCAGTTTTTTATTAAATTTTATCCATAATTAGCATCTGCGATAAAAATCACAGTGGAAGTGGGCCCATGTTCGCCATGGACTGCAGAGCCATTAAGAGTCAATCAAAAGGTTGCAAGTGATTTGGCAAACGAAGCTATTCTATATATATTTTTCCCCGGCCGGGGCGAAATCTTTTAAAAGACACTATGAGGACCGACGGCTTGTACTCGTAATTGTTTGAGATTTGCCTCCTTCCCTACACAAAGTGGTGTCCTTTTCTAGCTCTCAGCTCAGAGTCATCATTTTCTGTGTAAATTCAAAACTAGGTCCCTATAGATCAATGGCGACGTATATACTTTTTATTGAAGAGTTCCCCGTTCGCTTTTCAACCCCAAGTTAGGTCAAATAGAGCAACAACTCATCGCACAAAGATCTCAGCAATCATTCCATCGGAACGCCCGCTTTCAACGAATCCCACTTGAAAAGAACTCCTCCTATCTAACCTAAGCACCCGGATATCCTTGCTTATTTTCATTTCTCACTTTAGACACACATGTGTCAGAGCCACACCCTAAAGACCATGTACATATTCACATCACATCATCGAGACCACCTACCATCCTCCGTTTCAGCCCATCATCCTCCCACACCATCAGCATAAGAGCACAACTTAATTTGCAGCAATTGCAACATATTTGCAGAAAGGACTTAAAATCTTGACAACTTCTTTCCGGATGACATGCAATTTCCACCAGAGAAAACCTCAGAGACTTGCCACCACCACCCGCACCCACTTGGGTTTTTGCGAACGGAAAACCCCGCTTTACTGGCTGCTTTTATCTGTTTCTCTTTTCGCTTTTCTCTCTGTAGCATGCGGAAAATCCTTGAAAGAAAGGTCTCTTGCTCACATACAAAGATAAGTAACACTATCCTTTCAATTATTTCGAAACTCCTGAGAGCGCATTTATGCATATGCGAGGTGGAGGTTTACGAGTATGCTATGCTTTGTGGCGTCCAAATACAAATTTGAGTGCTTTTGTGGTTCAGCAAGAGTGTGGCACAACGACGATTCCACCAACCCTAAGACTAAATCTGGAATATTATTTGCGATGCCACCACCAGCTCGATGCGGTGGAGGGGGTGTTTGCCCTAAACGAAACCATCAGCCACTTTCTTGCCAAACAATGCATGAGAGTCTTCTGCCTTCGGCTAAATGTATATGTGGAATAAGGGGGTGGTATCGCCAGGGCCAGAGAAGGGTGGTGGTTAGGATTTTCGGTCTCGGCTGCTTCGATTTAGAATTTCGAGGGGGTAATGTTGTGGGAAATTGCATTAATTATTCTATTAGCAGTGTAATACGCTCTTAATTGCATGATAAACTTTATTGCTTTTTGGTCGAGCGGCGGGGGTGGTGGTGGTGATGCTCGGGTGGCGCAAAATCAGATTCCCAGCGACGACGAATGGACCACATTATCAGCAAGATGTGTAGGCACTTCTAATTGGGTATATTTTGATAAGAGAATGTGTTGGTTGACACACTGTGGGGATAAGATGCCATAAAAAATATACCACACGATGTACTTGGGGGTCAAAGTGGTGTGTTCGGTGACCGATTATCCGCGGGAATCTTAATTGAAAAGATATTTAATGGCTCTATACTCGGACTGACTGTGGTGACATACTTTGGGTGGCTTTTATTAATCGACAATTAAGCTGGTTTTATGCTACAGGGGTGATCAAATGAGTTGAGGTCACTAGAGAGTCTGTGAATTTACCGAGAAGGTTGTAGTCTTTTTCATAGTTGAAGCGCCGCTTTTTATGTAGTATCCACTTGGTAATTGAATTTAGTTTTTCGTTATCAGGTACTTACACTTGCCGATGTCTTGGACAGACCCCATCATAGCGATCTCGTGCAGTTCACATGGGTGTCCATCTATCCAATGCGAAGCATGTCCATATAACAACTCGCTCGATAAATTCAAATTTACATGGACGAACAAAAATATTTTTTTCAGAATTTTCCGTCTCAGGTGGCCGTCAACATTTTGCAGCAGCTGCCCTTCGCTTCTTATTTTTGGCAGATAAAATACATCCAATGAAAGATAGTACATTTTTTGACGTTGACTTCTGAGCAGTATTCCTTGTAAAAACCTATGCAGTAAGAAATGGGGTAAATATGTTTTGTTTTATTATTTTTTACAAAAACCTCTGAAGTCTCCCTATTTGCAGAGAGATTAGGCAAGCGAGAGCCTAAGAGATATAAAGAACTCCCACAAGGAACTGTGAACTTACTGTGCCTAATTTTAATTCTCGATGGTACAATTTTTAAAAAATCGTTTCGTAGTAATTACCACTATGAATACGGATGCAGCTGCTCTACTTCAGATTTTTAATATTTGAACGTTTTTTAGTATAGATACATACAGCCACAAAAGTCTTTGCCAACAGAAAGTTTATTGTCAACAAATAGTTGCAGGCCTACAATGCTGAAACTGCAGGGCTAAACCGTGTGGCATTGGCTGGATCTTACTTTACCTGAAAACATAAAATAAAAAAAATTCCGTGATACTAGTATTCATTTTTAGTGTCTAGTCTAAGTTTTTCGAACTTGCAATGGCGAAATTTTCCATACAAAATTAAATATTGTGACGTATAAAATATTCAGTGTAGAAAGAATTATTGGTAGGTAAAGCTCATTAAATATAAAAAAAAAAAAAATGATTTAAAAGAGCTTTGAAGCGTTTTCAAATTGGAAATATCACAGTGAATTTTTTTTTATATTTATTTTAATCATTTCTTGTTTGTGTAAGGTTAGAATAAATAAATATTTGTAACAGGTTGGAGTACCTACCCTAGGCCTAGTTTGTTACAACCATTGTTTTGTGGGAGTAGTATTTTCGGGACGAATGTTTTTTTAGTTTTATTAATAACTAGCTGTACCCGCCCGGCTTCGCACGTGCAAAATGTGGTTTCAGAACAATTGATGGAAAAAAATTTCAGAAAGAGCCTTCTGCAAAAGTGAGGGACTTGAACCCGTACTAGAAAACCTCCCGTCGACTGGGCCCACTCTGCCTTCATCTGCATGGCATTGCACCTGCTCGTTGGACTAATCGGAAATAATTTAATATTCTTTGGACAATGAAAACTATTTTATAATATTTAGCTCACTTTTTTTCTTAATGTAACGCTTCTTTGTATACTATATTGGCGGTTTTGCTTCTATCGACTAAGATAGTGATATTTGCTGCATTACTTACCCTGGAGCACGCTACATATAAGATATAACTGCCCGTGGCTGAAGCAATTCTTAATTAATTCAACTCCCACTTTTCTTAAAGTTTGACCCTCTAACTTATTGATTGTCATGGCAGAACAAACATTAATAGGAAATTAAATCCGTTTGAACTGAAATGGATAATTGCTGGGAATTATTTGTATTCTTGGTAAAAACACCGTATCTCCTTTACCAGACCCAGTTAAAATTAACGCCTCAATAACATTTTCCTGCAACGAAATCACTCTCAATCTGGTTCCATTACAAAGCTTAGGGGATTCAAATTGCGAAGCAACATAATGGTAACTACAACTTTTAATTCCAGTCCATGGACTGTAATTCTATCTAAAAACTCGACCGGGTAATGTACTGCCTCATCTTGATTGAAAATAGCATTTATAAACAGGTACGACATATATCATCAGGAATTTTCCCTAATGTAATAATACCACGATCTGGTATCACTGATACCTATACCTATTTGACATTCCATTCCTACATATTTGACATTTCTTTTATGGCTTTTTTTGTTCTTAGCACACCAAACAGCATACTGCCTCTGTCTCCCTCTCCGTCAGAGGAGTAAAATAAGGTTAAAAGAGATGCCAAAATATTGCGCAGTTATTATGTTTGATTTGAGAATGAAGTGCATATCTACTCTTGAAGAAATGTTTCAAATTTTGCCTATTTATTTAAAAACCTATTAAGTTATCGAGTTATTGGATATCCTAAGTTGTAGCTGCAGATGTTCTCTATAAGCTGCTGTTAACTATATTTAAATGTTACCGGTTTTTTCGAACGGAAATCGTGACAAAGAAAAAAACAAAACGAAACGAAAAAATAAATTACTCTTGTCCAATTTTTTCGGGAATTTATAGAGATATAGAGTTGGGACATAGGTCTGTGGAAAATGAACCAGAATATACTGAGCAGTTTCTAAGATTTTTGCTATGCAGTCAAATTCAATCTTAGTCGAACAGAACTACACCAATTTTATTTATATGATATTTGGTTACAAAAAAAAAATTATTTTTTAGTAAGTTGAGACCTAATCGAAGACGAGGATTACCGAATATAATAAATGAATAATGCTACTCTCGATCAAAGACTTAACCGGGAGAGTAGCGAACCACCCACCCCACCTTGAAATAGATATATAATTTTGAGAATATAATTAGGCATGTAGACAAGTAATTCTGAGAAAGTTCTCTCACCAGAGGGTGCCGCATGTGTTATTTTCGTTTTTATTCAATGCGAATTCTTTAAAGCTCTATGTTTCGAGCTTATCACTTTTTTTATTAACTAAATATTATTTGGAAGCAATATTTCCAAGTTTCGGCGTACATTGCTTTAAAGGCTTAACAAAAAAAAAGCTACACGATTTTGGGTTACAAAAAAAAAGAATATTGCATCAGTCCACCAATTTTTTCCATGACAGGGCTTTTTTTTAAAGCTTCAACTCTGACATTATAATTTAAGCGCTACCAAATTTGTTTAAGGTTAGTCTAGTCTTTTTTAATGCAGTTTAACAGGCAATAAGAATGCTTATATCTACTTGACAAAGTAAAGAGTTGTTTGCGATCCATAATTGTGGCCGAAAATCTATACATAGATGATGGAATTCTTGGACCTTCTCCAACATCTGAAACAAAGTGAGAGGGGCTCTCACCCGCCTGTCGGGTCCGCCCACCTAACAACCTTCTCCCATATGGACCTATAATTTTGGGCTAAGCTTTTATTAACTATCTTAAAAAAAACCTACCAAACCTGACCTACCTATACCCTAACATACCCAACCTTACTTAACCTAACCTAAAATTCTAAAGCTTACCTCATCAGAATCTAGCGCGAGGTGAAAATTTGGTCGATTGGTGAACTTTCAGACTTTAAACACTGTAAGTAATTCACCACCATTTCGTTGAAACATGCTCTTGCAAGCACCTTTGGTAAAATACTATCCCCAATGAACACCCAGGTCGTCACTGAAATCTCCAGGAAGGTATATAAGCTTGTTGAATCTAAAAAATACCAAACTGTTCTGAGTAAAAGTCAGTACTCCAGAAATTAAAGCTCTACTGACACCTTTTCATTACCTATATCGACGATAACTTCCTTAAAATGCATGCAGGACCCATCTACATCCTAAGTCGACTGTATCTGGTATACGCCTGACAAAAATTTAAATTAGGCTATTTCGCGGAAACAGAGTTTAGCCAAAACCACTCCCAATTTAAGTGACTGTCAGCGGACGGATTTCTGACAAATCCCGATTTGTATCTTCTACTCGTGCATAATTCCACGACAAATAGCAACTGCGATACAAACCCTGTCCATTAGTATCTATCCGACGTAAGGTATTAATTCCTCCATTAGCGTTGCGTACCTCTATTTAAACAGTACATTGTTACGAACGTAGTCTGCTTAATAATAAGTGAATCCCCAGTCAAGGATGGCACCGAGCTTACTTAATTATGGAAAATCCTTTTTACTCCCTTCAAAAATTTGATGAAAATTTGATTTATCCTTTCAGTCGATGACATGGCATCTCTTCATATATGCCATCGCCGACTTGTGAAACGGAAAGGGTTGTCAATGACAGAGGGTGATGGGGCTTTCTTTATAATTTCACTTCTGTGATAAAATAACTAAGAAGACCAAGAACACAAGAAGTATTCGCGTATGTTGAAGTAGATGGCGACGATGAAAGTGTATTACCGAAGAAGCACAAAAAGATGAATGAATTATCGATAATTGAGTTGGGGAATCCTTTAAGTTGAAGATCAAACGCTTGACAGACAGCCATTTGGCAGAGGACTGTTACAAATTTTGTTGTGCGAATTTGTTTTAAAATTTAGTCGCATTAAATCGAATTTAAAGTGAGAAAACTGCCTATAAATTTTCTGTCCCATAATTAAATGAAAAAATAATTGTTTGGTTCATTTCAGTACTCATATGTAGTTTAGAAAGTCGAGCAGAAAGTGGACTGTCAATGGTAATAAAGGGACGATTTTTCAATAGACAGTTCTATATAAATTAAGGGTGGGAAATTCGTTTTGTGGTTGACTGGGCATTTCTAACACATGGGCAGCGTTGCCAACCAATTTTGGCGAAAAAATGCCTAACTTGAGAAGAAAAGATGCCCTTTTCAATAAAATAGTGTCTAAAATACTTTTTTTTAGGTAAACCGGTACAATAAATCAAAAAATAAAAACAAATATAAATATATAAACAAAAACAATTTTTAATTTCCAAAAAAAAACTTAAATAATAAATCACTCAAGAACTTCTTAATACAAAGGAACAAAATTTATGACTTTTTAGTTTCATAAGCAGGTACAAAGTATTGAAGAAAAGGAGCATAGTTTTAGTCCAAGTAGAAAAATATTTTAAATAAAAAAAAACATTTCTTTTTGAAAAAAAAACAAGCCTTAAAGCCTTAGCTAATGAAATAATGCATAAAAGGTATAAAAAAGCCTATTTGGCACCACTGCGCATGGCACCACTGCACATGGGTTCAACTTACCACGGGAACTCTTGGCTGCTGGCTTTTTCTAATACTGCCCAAGCCTTTCCTGCTTCATATAACTGGAATCTTAACCCCTTGAGGACGGGCAGAATTAAAAAAAAACCAAGTTCAGTTTGTTCTAACCTCCTTCTTATGTTTTGAGCCTTGCTAACAAAGTTTTTAAACTTGCAATAGCAGTCGGAAAATACAAATGCTACCTCTGTATACCGCATTAGCTATCAAGCCTTGTAGCTGTGCGTATAAATAGTGCACCGAAAAGCCACCAGGATAAGAGCTTAAAGTCCCAACAGAGAATGGTTTATTCGACGGACATAACACTATACTTATAACTTACAAGAGCCTTTTCGAGCACCCATCCCAGCCAAAAATAAAGGAGCTGTAGACTTATACCTTACGTGCAATCCGTATAAATACCAGACGGATCTAAATTACATACCAGAGGGTAGGGCCAAATATCTTTTCTGAATCGCTGGGCATAAAATAAAATAAATAGTTGGCGTAACAGGTCCGTAAAGACTCAAGCCAACCATTCGTTTTGTGCGAGTTTTTCATTTTTGGGACGAATCGAAGGGATCTAAAATTTTATGCCGAGTCCAAATTGAGAAGCCCTTTCATGACAGTTTTACTCTCGAATGGCGCAGTGAAAAAAACCTTTAGTTGGAATTTGGGTTTTTTCGGGACCCCTCGCTTAGTAATCCAACACACTAACCACTAATCGTTGAGCATATCAACAGCTATATACACCTTTCAGACCATAGCAGTGTCTTCCAATCAAAGTTCCTGGCAGTGACAAGAGCATCCCACGAGTCTGTGGTCCCTACCCTCATCGAAGGGTATTATATTCCTTACCGACAGCCAGTCAGCCAATAAAAATCAACCAAAACAGCAAAGCTTGCGAAATTCGTTCGTGAACAGATCAAGGTTCATGAAACAAAGGACAAAGCCAAATAATGGGTAATTAGAAAGCTGACGAACTATACCAAAACAAGGACTGACAACTGTTTTAGAAGAAGCTGATCCCACTGAGAATATTCCGCTGAAGATTGAAGTAGAGGAAAAAGCGGGAACAAAAGTGAACGCTATATGGGTCCAGACCGATTTGGGTACAATTGTAAATTAGCTAGCACAAGAATACGAAATGGTCATACTTCGGCAAAGCCGGGACCGAGAAATACGTGCAGAAAAATGTAAGATGCCTTTCTTGTCATGCTACACCCGTTTTGAGACAAAATTCCTTGCCACATGAAGAAATTGTCCCAGCAGTGTTGGGGGAGTTTGTTTAGAGCACAGCCCACCACAGACCCGGTCTCCAACACGCCAGGAAAACTTCCTGAAAGGTTCTTCTTCCGTAACATAGACGAGCTATAAACCACATCAACCGACAAGATCGTGAACTTGATCAACTCCTCTGGAAGAATTGTATGAAGCAGAGCAGTACGAAATAACTCAGTGGTGAGTGTTTACTGGACTTCTGAGCGAGGGGTTTCAAGTGCGATCCCTGGTACAAAATAAGGCAAATATCTCTTAAGAGTGGATGAAAAGCTTGTTTTCCTTCCTTATAAGCAACTAGCCACCCTACACTGGTGAATGAGTTTGGCACGAGTGCAAAAAAAGGATCACGACTCTGTGCATAGCCGGAATCTATAGATGCTTTCATGCAGACAGCTTTGAAATAAGATTGGGAAACATGGCGAGTATTGATTTGGATCTACCTAGTTGAGGAAATTGGCCCTCTTTGATCTAGTTTTCCACCATTAGTCCAACTGATTTAATTCCCATATCAACGGTCTAGCATCACAAAGTGAATCCTTGAATGCTATGGCTATTTTCGAGCGACAACATCTGGCAAAACCAACCGAGTGCGTCTTCTTTGCAATCATCCAATGCATAACCCACCCGATAAGCCTTTGTGCCGTCGCATAACCCCAAACCACTGTACGATATGGCAATGAAAATGCCATCACAGATATTACTTTTTACAGATTTGTATAGTATATGCAACAAATTGAAATGTCACCTCACATGTTCATGCGATTGTAGCACCTCCCCCACAAAAGATACCGCACTTAGCTTCGCTCAGATAGCACCTAAGAGTCATCACAATATGATATACCGATCACGAGCAAGAATTGTACCGCATTAAGCAATACAACGCGCCGCTGATTTCTATCGCTGACAATAATACCTGTTCCGGCAACGACAGCGACAGCGATACGACAGTCGACTAACACAACTAACACCGGCATAATAAGAAAAAGCACTTAAGAGATTCGTAGTTTTCGTCAAACTGTTGAAGGTGGTTCCAGCACTATAGACTTGTGTCAAACAAATCCACACAGCCTTCAGTCGGGGCGGCAAGATGTGGATTTTTATGTTCTGTACGTACATCGGTTTCTTTTTTTTTTACTCCTTTCCTGTTGTTTGTTATGTTTCAGCGCTTAAACACTGACATCGATACATGGTTCTGGTTGGTTGTGTGCGCGACCGACGAGCTGATATCAATAATTAGGTCTCGTTAATATTTTTAATTTGATAAATTCACAGCATGACAGCGTGCGTAGAGAAGACAGTTTTGGTTTTAATTTTGAACAGTTGAACAGTTTTAATAGATTTTTCGATAATCACGACCTGGGCTGGTACAGCGAAAAGCTTTTACAGAAATTGCACGCCAATTTGCCGTGGGGGGGGGTGCATTCGACATGTAAGCTAAGCTTGGCTTTCGCATTGATATGAAAATTGAACAAATTCTTCAATATCTCGACTATGATAAGTTAGATTTAGACGGCAGGATTGAGGGCCAGTGACACACACCGGAAAAGATCAAAAGTCGCACAACCCCAAGGCATGAAACCGCCCCAATTAACCACCAGCTACATCCAATCGATTGCCAACTTTGCGATGAAATTGAGCTTGATAAACGAAAATCCCTTTCGAGGGCTTTACATTTTTATTGCGCCAAATTGGCTTGATAACATATTCATAAGGCAATTTCCGATCGATGACCAATCTGGGTATTAAAAATAATAAGACCAAAAAGCAAAGTACCTCTTTCGGAAATCTATATTTTTTTCCCTTGTCCCTAATGCGATACATTTTGTCGTAGAAAGGAGCACAAATAATACATCCACCCATATATAGGTACAACAGACAATGGTAGGTCGTGTCCTCTTCTTCCGGTCGCTTCTTCTTTAAACCCATTGACCGGCAATAGTTGTAAGCGGCTTGTATCAATAAAAATTCGATTTATATATTATTCCTTGATTTATCATCCTCGATGTATGTTCGCCGCACGTATTTCCTTTCAAAAGAGATACGAACAGCAGACGTGAAGGTGGGTTTGGGTTGAGTTTCTCTTTTTGCCAATCCCTTTGTGTAAGGACTTTCAAATCAAGCATCTCTCTCTCTTTCTTTTTTTGTATGCGAGTCTAATGTGTATATAAATATTTTAAGGACATTCAAAGTAACTTATCGTCTGAGTTAAGCACGAGCACAAAATGTCCACGACAAGGATATATGTATGCCTGACCCCGTGTGCGTTGCATATACTAATAGAGTCTCTGTTTTCTATAATTCGCAAAGAAGTAAATCTAAATGTCACATATCGTCCTTTTATCGCAGTGAGCAGCGTAAAAAAAAAAACGGAAAATATTATCCTCCCTGGTCAAGTTGTTGTACTTTGGGGAGACTTGTGCGATGACGACGACTGGCCCCGTTGTATACATATACAAATGGAATAAAACACAAATCGGCTTATTGGAGTTTTTTATCTGGCCGTTCGATTTACAAACTGTCCGCAACTATTGACAACGATAAATTATAAATATCCGAGTAGATGTCCTTGGATGTGTAGACTGGAAATAGGGGGCTATATGAAAATTAAATGTACTTTGGATATACCTATATTTGAAGAGATTACGTCAGTTTTTGCTTTTTATTGTTTTTAGTTTGCAAAGTTTCTCATGGCAGAGGGGATGTGGCACTAGGGGCTGTAGTCCTCAATCAGGAACAAAGCGTGCCAAACGGTGCGGGAGTCAATAAAATTCTAAGTTAAAAAAAAATGCACTTAAGATTATTGTTCACTTTATAACTGGGCCTCGCGTTTTTTTCTTATTTACTTGGGTGGCGCTAAAGTCGGGGTTGGATCTGGGCCTCAATCAATACGCCTTTAGAGTTTGGATAACTGCCTCCAGTTGCGCACTCCAAGTTGGTTGAGGTCCTCTTCCACTTGCCACCTACGGCGAGGTCTTCCTCTACTGCGTTGTTGGAATCGAAGACTATTCGGGCCGGAGCGTTGGTGGCCATTCGCTCCACATGTACCCAGCCATCTTAGACGACTGATGCGTACTTTTCTTACCAGGTCGATGTCGCTGTACACTGTACAGCTCGTAGAGTTCGCTGTTAACTCTCCTCCTCCAGAGCCCATCAACGCAAATAGAAACGAAAATCACTCGAAGAATTTTGCGTACGAAGCGACCAAGGAGATCTTTATCCGTCTTAGATAACGTCCATGCTTCTGCACCATAAGGCAGGACAGGGATGATGAGGGTCTTATATAGAGTCTCCTTAGTGATTCTCGGCAAGGCCGACCGCAACAGCGGTTGGCAAGTGTAGTCCTTCGCTTGATTTCTGAGGTGATGTCATTTTCAGAGTTAACAGCGGAGCCGAGGTAGACAAAGTCAGCTTATAGCTGTCTATCGTGCCGTTCTGTCCGATTCGTCGATGTTGTGTGTCCCTTCCTGTTGACTGTATATATTTTGTTTTGCTCTCATTCACCACGAAACCCATTTTTGCCGCTTTTGTACTGATACTTGCAAACGCATCAGTGACAGCTCGCTGTGTTCGGCCAATGATGTCGATGTCGGCAGCGTATGCAAGTAGTTGCACAGACTTTTAGAAAACTGAGCCCCTGGTGTTGGCTTGCGAGTTTGGCACAATTTTCTCAAGAATGATGTTGAAAAAGACACATGACAGCGCATCACCTTGTCTAAATCCTTTTCTGACACCAAAGATCTCGGTGAGATTGTTTCCCAACTTTTCGGAGGAGCGAGCGTTCTCCATCGTTATCTGACGAGATTGGCAGGGATGCCTAAACTAGACATGCCTCTATATAACTCGCCTCTATAAATGCTGTCATATGCGGCCTTTAAATCGTTGAAATCGTTGGGTGGTGGATATCGATTTGGACTTCTTGGGTTTTTTCCAAGTCGGTTGTGGAATTACCGGGCCTAAAACCGCACTGAGAGCGATCAATCAGTTCGTTGACATATGGTTTCAGGCGTTCACACAGTATGGCCGGCAAGATCTTGTATGCGATGTTAAGAAGACTGACGCTTCTATAGTTGGCCCAGTTTAGAGGGTCTCCTTTCTTGTTGATCGGGCAAACGATGCTAAGGCTCGATTCATCAGGCATAATTTCATTTGACCAAATCTTGGAGACGAGTTGGTGTATGCTCTCTTTCAAGCTATCTCCCGCTTCCTTGAAAAGCTCGGCAGTTAAGCCGTCCGGTCCAGCTTGGATATTCCTATCCTCACTTCATTTTGGTCAGGTGGAAAATCTCGCTTCAAGTCAAGTTTTTCCATCGACAAGTCGTTTTTCCGTTTCGACAGAACTTAAAGCTACTGCTCGAAAATATGTCGCTCGGAAACTGCCCAACAACGCGTCGGCATTCTTCGTTTTCTTCGGAGTAAAGAACTGCTGCCCAACCACCTCTTCGCATTTTCGTTTCATCGGAGCTCCAAGCTACTGCCCAGCGACGAGTCACTATTTTCTTTCATCGGAGTTCGGAATCACTGCTCAATGACTGATACTTTTCGGAGTCTTAGATTATAGCTCAATGAATGTTACACTTTAAAACGTCTTCGGTGTACTAAGCCGAATGAGAGAGACCCAATGAGAGCTTCAAAAGTCATGCCACATCTTACTGAAGTGCGTCTGAAATTAAGTCCCCAATGTGGAACAAGTTGTCTAATGTAAATGCTGTCAATTGAAATATCAAATGCCGTCTCAAAATCGATGAACAGCACGTGAAAGACTCTTCAAATTAATTAAAAAAAATAAATCATAAAACAGCATCACCCTATGCCCATAACGCGTCCATAATGTAAGCATAATTCCATAACCGACAAATGACTTACCATCGTACATTCCGGAAATGTCAACACATTCCATTTAATTCCTTGAGACCAACACATTTGCTGTAACTACCTTCACACACTATATTCCATTGTCACTTCCGGAGAGTCACCCTATAGTTCGTTGCATTCTCCGGCCCAAAGAATTACTTCTACGAAAAAGGTGACATGTTCCTTCAGAACTTCCCCTCTTATCTTGCCGCTTACAAAGCGAGAGGAGAGAAATACGAAACCAACAAATCACAACCACAGTTAGCACGTCAATAGTCATCCCATTTGATTAGAAAAGCAAACACGCACACATAGGAAACTCTCTCCAAACCTCAGTGGCCTATTGAAGTCAACCTTTTAATCTAATTAACTTTTTCTTTGGGTTTATCTATGCCACCACTATCTACGGTGTCATCACACCGAGTTTACTTGGCCCGTACCGCGAGCTCAAAAAGGACCGCCACTTGAAAACTTTTCAACTCCAAACATGCCCAGATAAAGGCGACCAACTGCACTTGAGACCGGCATACATACACTTGATTCACCCATCGCCACTCACTATCTATCTAACGCAGATAATCACGTTCTAGAACGATGATGGTCAAACAAATTTGCTTAAGATAAATACAAACAACTGCAACAGCAAAAATAAAAGAACACAGAAAACGAAACCAGCCCTCAAAAGGCCATCAAGGGCGCATGCAAAGCGAGGTCCTTATTTGATGTAATTTTTATTAAATTTTCGACATAATTTCGCGTGAATCAGGCTTAGCTGCGATAGCCAGTAGCCAGTAGCCATAGCCAGAGTGACATTAATGCCGAGAGCTGGTGTGTGGAGTGGCGTTGGTGCGCGAAGCCACCGCATATCGTATTATGTGCGAAACCAAAACAGGCTACGTGAATTGTTTGGCAAACAAAGTCGAGTGTCGCTTTAGTAAGTTAAAAAGCAACGTTTTTAGCTTTTAATCAAGTCAAGTTATAATATTGACTCTTCTTGGTCGTCGTATTTTTGTTGCGTTGAAACTGTGCTTACGTTATATGCACAAAGTCTTAGATATAGATTGGCATTGGAAAATTCTTCTGTTTGCCCACTTGAAGTGAAATTTAAAAGCGATTTACGTAAGCAGCGTAACATTTCTACAAGTTGAACTGGTACAGTTGCGTTTGAGTAGATTATCGTGTTGGAAGTTGGAACTATGCAAGAAACTTTACGATGCGAATAGGCTTGGTAGAGGTACCTAGCATTCATCAAGATAAAATGTTTCACTAAATTTGTTAAGAAGGAACATGTTTGGGTTAGGAAAACGACGTACTTCCCGTGGTGACATCTGTGAATCGCTTTGGAAGTTAAGAAAGTGTCGGCAAGTAATTTTTTCTACGACGTAAAGCCACGATGGCATCGCATGGTTCTTCGGTGATTACTTCAGGTTCTCGTTGCTTCTACGTAACACGATATAAAGTCAACAGCGACAACATTGGCATGTCGGAGCCTTGTGCTAAAAATTCCGCCACAAACGCGTTGAGTATTTTCTGTGCATATATACTTTATAATTACGGTGACCATACGACACGTATTTCCCGGGACAGTCCCGTATTTCTATAGACTGTTTTTTTTTATAAATACGGCACATTCCAATACGAATTTTTGTGTTATTTTTGACCCCGATGGTCATGTGTATTTTCACATTTTTGCGCCGGGTTTCGCTCTTAAAACTATGGTCACCGTATTTATAATACAAGAATTCACCACGTCACCTGACTAAGAAATAAATAAATAAATAGTTGGCGCAACAGGTCCGTAGGGACTCTAGGCCTAGGTTTTCACCCAAGTAACAATTTGACTTTGGTAAGTTTCAAATTTGTAATTTCAGTAGACCACAGCTTTGATGGAGCTTCTATAGTCTTTGTTAGC
Organism: Cheilosia vulpina; assembly: GCA_916610125.1. Classification (NCBI taxonomy): domain Eukaryota; kingdom Metazoa; phylum Arthropoda; class Insecta; order Diptera; family Syrphidae; genus Cheilosia; species Cheilosia vulpina. The sequence goes on from OU744279.1 coordinate 56,268,988, forward strand.
AGAAGTTGATCCCTTTCGAAGTAATTGGAGGGATATGGAATTAAGTTTTAAGGAATTAAGCTGGCCGAAGGCATTATAGAAGCAATGAACAGTCATGCAGTCAACCGCTTGCGATTGGAAGCACTAAGTACTTCTACTTTTTTTTTGTTGAAGTTATACTATCCGATGGAGCACTCAGACACAACTACAGGTCTATTGTACTGCCAAACAGACACCTTACATTATTGTGCTTAGTATTCCCGTCTTTCGAGGAAAGATGAGAATGAGCTTGAAGAGCTTAGATGTTTGGCCCCAAAGATCCGTCACCTGATGCGAGCAAAGGCGGGACAGCTACATAGGAAGTGTTCCATTTTATCTTCGTCCTCTCCACAAGCAGGACAGATGGTGGCACAATATATTTAAGTGTTTGGCAAAAGCTTGGTGGCCCGAAAGGACGCCCACAAGAAGTCTGCAGTCGATTCTCCTGAGGGACAGAAGGAAAGACGCGGACCTTTTACAGATGTCCGGACGCAGTCGTTACCTACACCCATCACAGTCACGCCACTGACACTCGTGTTCAGTATCAATGGATGGCCTAACCACAGATGCAGGTAAACCCAAAGCAGGTTTAGAAGAATGCTTCTTCGCAGTAGGACTTCTGGCCCCTGTATATCCGTTCTTTGAAGCTTAGCAAAAGAGGCAGTGACACGTTTCCACGAAAGCCTGTTCCACTATGCAACCGATGCATATGAGAGAAGTTGTCTCAGTTAGGTACCATCAGATTAACCACTTACTCGTACTTCCTCCTAACTTACATATGGAAGCTTTATAGATGTATAGCCGAGTCAAAAGAGCTAATTGAGAAGCACTTTGACCACGCCACCTAACACTCTTTTGATAAATGATATTTCTCAGACTCGCCGACTTTCGAATGTCTTTGAGTCTTTATTTGCAGCCTTATGCTCAACCTAATGTCATCATATTCAACATCATAAGCTGTATTTACAATGTTCTGACTGCATTGTTTCTGTTTTCCTAATATACAACAGAACTCCCCACAAAGCTGAGAGAAGTTTTAAGCTCATCTCATTCAATTCACACTTACATTCTTCTAGGGACTCAAAAGGGTCTAAATGCCTATAATGTTTAATTTCGGGCAGCTGGTTGTTTATCAATTGACAAATTTTGATGTTACCCATAAGGAGGTATTAGAAAATTTTGACACCGGAGGCTTCTCAATGCAATTCTAGCAATTCCTATCTTATACGTGGGCGTTACTCAAACGACCAATCCGATCCAATTAAAATCGTAATTTTGTTTGGTCCTCCGCTTTGCGTTACCGAAAGTCTTGCATAGTTTTGTGTTTAATCATCTCCTATAGCTTCAAGATAGAGAATGACCGAATCTTGGTCTCTTGGCGCTTATCGATAACCTTCAAGAAAATGGAAACAAAACGTCATGGAAACCTTTTAAAATGCATTTCAATGTGACAAGAAATATATGAAAGGTCTGAAAACTTAACCTCTTCTGTCGGAAGCAGCACTCTTTCCAATTATTCTTTTTTTACTTAGAATTCAGACAATTGTCAAGGCTCTCTCGCTGATAGTAAAATCCGTCCACCCTGTATCAAATCAAGGGTCGTTTCCTGTACTTCGAAGGATGATATATTCGTCCTCTGTTTAATTTAGCTTACCATCAATAGGCATGCACCTTTCAAGTGATTAAAATGGACATCATGTATTCGTACAAAAAATAAAATAAAAATATAATAAATATGTAAATATAAGAATATAATATAAATTGAAATAATTCTAATTTAATTCGCGGTTTCGTTCATGTCGATACTGAGAATATTTGGAACTCCCCTCGCACCAGGACGTCAAAAGAAAATTTAAATCAATTGCAACCTGGGAGCAACAATAGACCAATCTTAAAAATGGGAAGCTGGGCGAACTTTAAAATTAGTTTTCACCTGCACTCTTTCAACTTAAAAGATGTCGAAACGGTCGAAAAATCGTATGTGGAAATACCCTAGATCTAGCTTTTTGCATCCATTCGTTTTCTTTACGTTTTTATTTTTTGGACAGACAGGACCTACAATTTTATGACAAGTCCGAACGGCTGAACAGAAAAAAACTCTTTCATGACGGTTATGCTCTGGGATATTTGGCAGACGTTCGCGAGACGGAAACAAGCCTAACCTTAAACTGAATCAAGGCGATACAACATTTTGCCTATTCCCGAAAAAAATCGGTAATATACTGGCCGTTTTCTACTTTGCCCAGGATACGATTGCGCGAAGGTCCCTCTATAGAGCAATTTGAGGAACTAGGTGGTTAGAAAAAAGACGCGCATACGGTGCGATCTCAGCCTTCTGGAGTGACATCGTAATTCGAAAAGAAAAATCGGTTTAGAAAGACCGGCGATGCGAATCGGCGGTTAACCATTGCTGCCTATATTGAAAGGCTTCCCAATTTCAACGGAGAAAGCATCTTGTTCCTTATACGACTTGCGTTAATGGGTGCTGTTTGCGAATACTCAATAAAACGACGGATTTGACTACAAGCGAAGCCCCTAACCTTTATCAGCGACTAACTTTAGTGAACCATTTTTATTTGAAATAATTCAATTTTATTTTTATTTATTTTCACTAAACTACACCATTTGGTTACATATAGAAAGGACCATCGTCATACTGGACTTTTAAATCCACTTAATTTATCATCCACTTCCACGGGGATCATCTGCCCGGATCAAAGGATCAACACGATGGTTACATTCAAAAAAAAAGTCGATAACTCAAGATTACTTCCCATCGCCAGTAGCAGGTATACCTGTTGCTTACCTCTATCTTTACTTCCAACGCACGGAGATCCCTTTCAAATGGGAATGTGAGTCAACAGGATAAATGTCATTTGTTGGTAATTGTCCTGTCGCCGTTTTATACCAACAATAGGTTATTCACACTCCCAGCTCGTTCGTGTAAACGGATTACCGAGGGATTGACTTTTCATTTAAGAAATTGTAAGCCTACCTAATTTGTTAAAAGTCAGAGGACTACCCTCAAAAAAAAAAAAAAGGAAATCGCATGCAGGTTCAAAGCCAAAAAAAAAAAAATAAACAGGAAGATGCTATTACACCTACACGAGTTTAAGTAAAATCTTCTTCCAGGTAGAAGCGAATTGAAGAGGTTCCGGTTTCTATATCGAAGGTTACCCAATGCATGACAATGAAGTTGTTATGAAGGGCAGGCTACGGTAGGGATACGCGTCTGTTTAGCTCAACATCAATTAAGTGGCATTATTGACAAATATTTTAGAGGTGAAAGCGGTTGCTATCTTTGTCCTTTTGGCAGTCGATATTTAGAGGTATGTTTGTCTTATGCAATCTTTTTAACGGATTTCACTTGGAAATCTTTGGAATAGGTAACAATGTTTTTTGCGTAATATTACGTCAAATCGACAAAAACGTAGCAAGGAAGATCGAGCACCCTTACTGCTCCAGAGGAGCCATATAACAACACTCGAGCTCGTTGACAGCGCCTTATATCTGTGAATGAGACTAGATTAAAACTTTTGTCTTAGGAAAGCTCTAACCTAGTATTTTGACATCTGCCAAATGGAGGTGGATTTCAAAAAGGACCCAATATAATGCAATGGCTTGTGGTCTTATACCACCGTCGTAGTATGACTCTCTATAGCGTCGTTGCTTGATGGCAGGACCACAACAGAAGCCCAAATCTTTGGGCTTGGAAGAAGACTCAACCAGTGTATCACGCAGGTACACTGACAGCATATCCAACGGCCACTCTGCGAGCGCTGCTTTACCTTCTTTGTCAAAACATGATATGCTACAAGGGTAGCAGTCAGGTTACAAGAAAGGTAAACATTCTGTACCCGAAACTCGTAGCTCAGTCGTCGGCACCCTAACCTCTGAGCCACATACCAGTCAGAACAGAAGCTATTGAAAAAATATTGATAGCTTTCAATCTACAGGGACGGCTGACCTTTCCCTATGCCTTTCTCATCAGCATCATCGTCATATCCAAGACTTTTCGTCAAGCCGCATTGCCAACCTGCCATTATATCTTAAACATCTCAGTGAAATAAAATCTAAACCAGTGCAAGACTGACACGAAGTAGGTGGAATTTACTTCACCTTTAGCTGGGTTTCTAGTCACAGTGACAACCCAAAATTAGCTCGTTCAGGCAACTTTTAACGTTTAAAGCTTGTGCAACGCACAACTGCTCACTCAGTTTGGAAAGTGTAAGCCTTTGATGGAATAAATAGGATACTGCATCATATAGCAAGGCCCACTTGGATACAAAAAGACTCAAGGTAAATTCTACGCCTTAAAAGACCCATCACCTCTCGAATGTCGTTAATGACAACACCGGGCACTCCATCTTAAGACATACGCAGTATACAATTCATCATTTTTGCAGAAGCTGACGAGCAGACGAGAGCCCATCGCCCGCTTTTTTACACTTGGCCTACCGTAATTTACCTAAAGCGGGCCATAACCTCGGAAAGCTTTGCAAAACCTACCTTCGTTTGCAGCCAGTTGTTTTACTGGCCCTTAAACATTTATTCTAGCCTAAGGACCAATTCCTCCGAAGCTGAAGCCAAAAACAATAATAATTGAGAGAAGGTTGAAGAGCTTTATAACGCTTAATGTAGATCAGTCCTTCTCTCTTCTCTTTTCCTAGGTACATTCATACAAGAGTGGAACAGTCCGAATGCCGGTGGACCTTTCCAATTTATACCTTTCAAACTACATATTATACATGCTTACACATCAAAGTCAGTTTCGTCAAAAGCCATTTCCCACTAAGCCTTAAACAGCTCGCAAACGACGTATAATGAAAGACGACAAAAGTATACCACACGCGGGGAAAAATTGATATAACTTTTCCTCACAACTTCCTATACCGGATGTTGAACTTGACGAGGTCATCATCTACATCAGAGTGCGGCTATTCCTTTTACTCTGTTCATGATTGAATAGGTACCTATGTGTGCCATCGTGAGCCCCCGAAGTGGGTACGCTATACGCGTCTTATCTCGCTGCACGCGAAATGAAAACACAACGTTAACAATGAAGCGAGGCGTCAAATTCAATTAACCATCTCTCCGCTGACTCGTACTCGTACATTACACAACACTCTGTTCATCCTTGTTTATAAATTGTGGATCATTACTCTGCTGAAGGTACTTATACTTTGTTGCATAAAAAAAGGGGCGTTTATCGCGCAGATAACGACACTCCTTCTAGGAGTAGTAAACGAAATAAAAACCAGGCAACAGCAGCAACATATAGCTAAAGATGGGTATACCGTTTTATTTGCGTGCTCATCTCAAAAACTCTGATCCTTGGAAAAGAGAAACAGAACAGAACCGTTTTTGTGCAAAGGAAAGAAAAACAGGAAGACACAACCGAAAGCAAATGAACAAATCTCCTCCATGTACACAGTTAGCTGGGATTTTCGTTTGGAACATTCGGATGCTGGCATAGGGGTCAGTGAATAGGGAGGAATTAGGCGAACGCAGGCGCTTTCCCAACTTTCATACTTTGGCTATATAGGTAGGTATAATGTTCGCATGTAAAAGTGTGGATTTTCTTATATACTTTTGGCAAGGACGTTGTATTTTCCTGTAGCCGACAGCTAAGGAGAAATATCCTCTTCCACCGAAGACTTTTATATTTAGGTACTCGACGGAATATAAAAAATGAGATAGACAGAGTGGGGGAGTTTAAGGAGCTCTTTTACAGGATATTGTATGGGTATATAGATAGATACCTATAGCTACTTGCATTGAAGTGTGAGAGATCCTGCTTTAATTGGATTTGTTCCTTCTAAGGACGTATTTAGTGCTTTGAAGAGTTTCTCCGCCTTTTTTAATTGCACTTCATTCGTAGGACTGTCTTGAAGGATTATATATGCTTTCTGTTGGCTATATTATATAGAGCCAAACAAACACTGGATTGGCTGGAGTCTTTTTGCTGAGGTGCCATTTGCCGACGGTAATTCAGTTGGAGCAAGTGGGTTTTTGAAAATCATCTGGGTTGGCTTTCAAATTCATGTGACTCGTTTTAGGATCTAACAGGAAGACTGCATTTATCCTGTGAACGCATGTCGGTTAGCTGTAAAAATCTGGACCAAATGGAGCAGAAACTTTTAGTCAAGCTTTCGATTCTACAAATTGTCAAAAAATCAACAGAATATATATATTTTTTAAATAAATATCAAGCAACGCTTCGCATCCGTGTTTGTGATCTGTAATCTTGAAAACTAATCGACGGATTTGGGTGAAAATTTTACTATTTATTCTTAAAAGAGGCGGCAGTGCTATAAGATTGGTTTCAATGAAATCGGTTAGGTGACGCTATTGTTTTCTCCAATTGGAGCCAACAGCATCGCAGTAGTCCGTATGTCTGCTCTCTTTTTTCGCTTTTTTAGTTCTTCATGAAGTTGGCAATGACCAACTAAATGAATTTTAATAGAAAGCTCTGGAGTATTTGAAGTTGTTTATAATGTTTCTCGGAAATCTTAAGTCGACTAGATTGGTCGGGAAGGTCACTTTTTCTACATCAGCCACATATGCGAACTTAGTACTCAGTCCATAATTTTCTTGACTAGATTCGTTGGCTAGCCCTTCATAAACGTCAACTGAAACAGCTGCGCATGCGACCCATTTCAACCAATCAAAACCGAGATACATCTTGTCAGACAGCTGTCAGACTTATTAGACTAGATATTGATAGGTACTTGAACGAAAAAGTGGAATTCGCGTTCGATTAGCTCCGAAAAGAATGATATATATTCAAGGGCTGGAAAGAAGTTCTAAATATTCTCTTAAGAACATCAGAAAAAATGCCGAATATTTTTTCAGAGAGGCTTTCCAATCCCAACTTGCCGAGGACTTATTTGAAGGTGAATTAAGAGCTCCAAGAACTCAATTGAAACAAAAGTCGCGTTCCAATCCAGAAACCTCTTCTATTGAAGACTATTTTAGAGTGTCTACTGATTACTTGCATATAGATTCATGGTCAACGAAGACGTTCTACCATATTTTCAAGCTATACGAGATAATGCAATTTCGATGTCAGCTATGAAAGCTGTGTACATTCTTCGGAGCGAAAAATATCGTCGAGTGATCCATCTACCGAAGTTTTGAAATTGCTTTAAACATATAATGTGACAAGAATTACTTTGGAGGTATCTACTTCTTGCTTACGGTTCTGGCCACACTTCCAGTGACCACAGCTAGTGTTGAAAGAAACTTTTCAACATGTATTTTAAAAAGACTTTCTCACCTGCAGAGGTTAGTTGCGAGCTTCCCTAGATTTTTCCTAAGTAATAATAGGTCTTCTGAATTATGACCTTTAATTAATTCTGGCAGAGTACCGATACCAGTCACCTGAACCAACTATCCGACGTGGAAGCTCTATTCAAGCCTAGTAAAAAAATTGTTCTAAAACTAATGGAAGCAACAGAACGGCTTCATGCCATAAAAATGATAGCACAGACAAATTTTTCAGTTAAAAGGAATAATGCCTTCGGTGCGCGAATATAAAGTCCCATAGCCATTTTCCAACTTGAGAAAAATATCCACAATGAGTTAGCAGCAATCCTGTGACGACCTGATCTATAAAACATACATGCTCGGTTAAAAGAATTCCAAGGACATGCAGACCGACATCTGGACTCCAATATTTAAAAAAAAAAAACTCCCAAATGTGGATTTCCTGTAATTTCTTCTTTTTTGGAGCTAAGTTATTGAAAATTCAAAATTCTCTAGAAGTTTTGATGAATCCTTCGGACGATCCATAGGAAGGTTTTTCGAAAATTCGTCCACTAAGAGTTGAAAAGGAGGTTCAGGCTTAGATAAACAAAGTTTGAAACCCCTTTTAGGAAGTACTTTATACTTTTCGGAGTATTTAAAAAAAATCCACCAACTCTGGGCTGATTGATTCATCAACGCTTAGGTCTAAGGTACCTTATAAGCCGCTTATCGCAGTTCCATGAAGTTTGGAGAGTGTACTCCACTAAAAAAGGATTTTTGGCTCTGCCCACTTTATGTGATATCTACTTCTGCATACCTAATATTTAAAAACACGATCACTTACTTAGCTATTACCGCACTTATCAAAGTTAGGGTATAGGAGGTGTTCCTGATATAGTCTTTGCTTAGATTTCAGCCTAGATCTCAGGCTCTGGGCAGCAAAACATAATTCTATCTTAAAATCGCAATATTAAGTAATGCAAGTGTGAAAACCGGAGTCAATTTCGTGCAGTTGTCTTAAAGTCAATTCCGGACAAACACCTTGAAGTCGGAAAAAGCTATAGATTTTTTTATTGTTAGGTTTGTCCATCTTTCCATCCACATCTATAGTTAAAACGTTATAAGTCTTATGTATATAAGTCTCAGGACCAATCACTAAACATTTTATAAACATATTAATAGAATAACTTTGATGGAAAATTATGCAACTGACTTCTAGATGTCTTGGCCAGCTCTGGACACACTTGTGGCTTTGCTTCAGGGTTAGGTAGCTCACAGCTCACTTTGTTCCAGGCCAAACTTTGTCTCAACAGAAAACTAAATTCGGCAACGAAAATAGATAAAACAAACTATATTTGTGTACTTCTCTTTGGGCTTGAGATATTTTAAGAACCCACGACCTATAAGCCGGGCTTATATAGTGAAATAATATCAACTGTCAAAGCTGTCTGCGTCAGCACACCCAAAAGGTTCGCCGACTGTAAACTGTTTTCTGAAACCATTTAGGTATACAGACTCTTTGTTATACCATCCAATTAAAACTCAGGACAAAAATGCAAGTTTGTCCACCTTTTATCCAACTAAGCTCAAACTTAATTTGGTACAGCCAATATAGCAACATCGTGCTGTTCTGTGAATTTTACCAAAATTTCCCAGAAAATACATTGTCACCTATACCATCTATACATTCGATGCATCGCCTAGCTATAGGTATACGACTGTAAACTGTTGAAAAAATCAATATCCCCAAACAATTCGCCGGAAAAACTTGAAAAAGGAACGAACCCCAGCCACAAACAACAAGGAAAACAGAAAAGCTGCCATATTTTCTTTTCATTTATATTTTTATTTTTTTTTGTTGCCAAACTACAAGGATGGAGCTCCTACACAGCTCCCCATATTATCCATCGAATGCATTGTAATGCGGGAGCAGTGTCCTTACCGCATGGAGTGGATGTTGTCTGATAGTATACAAACACTCCAAACAAACAAAAAAAAATACTGAGGGGTAAATATTTTCTTCCACTTTATTGCGCTGAGATATTCCTCCGAAGTGGATACTTTCTTTGGTTTGTATAATTGTCTTAGATGCGGTAATGGGGTGCGGGAAGCGGAACTCGACGACTGCGGGAGCTTTAGCTATAAAGCATGGTATCGTGGCTGCGGAATGGTTCTTTGTAAATTGGGATTCCTTTTCAAAGTACCTATACCTAAAAAGCAGATAGTTATATTCTTTCTATTTGAAGGATGAATGCGGGTCGTTAATTTGCTGAACGATTTTTCCTTTTTTAATTTTTTCGAGCTTTGAGTCTTAAGCTATGTTTGAGGACAATTGGTTACAAATGGATGCTTAATGAATGTGACGAGTGTTTATGGAACTATTTTGCTCATACCTATTTAATTTATAATTTAAAATCCACAGAGGAATGTGAAGCTCAATGTTCTGTGATTGTGAAAAGTGTAAAAAAAATAGTTTGCAATCGTCTCAGATTGCACAATAAAAATGTGTGATCCTGTTGGAAATAAATGTAGTTCTATTTAACATACTTAAGGGCTAAGACAGGTTTTTAACTTTACAAAAGGATTGCACGTGCCAGCCTTGTACGTCCAAAAAGACCAAAGTCTAAAATTCTACAATAATACCTAAATATTTATCACTAAAGCTTAGTATCCTGCTGGCGCTAAATTTTAGCGTCCCTAGTCTCCACTTCGATTCTGCACAAAAAAATATATGTTCGCTAAATAATTATTTTGGTTTTGCGATTTTTTTATTTATCACGCTAACGCTCTCTGGGGTTTCCTCCGAAAAATCCATAATAATCACAACACAAACTTTTCCCTCCTTTTCTTCTCTCAACATTCATCTTCGATTTAACGCGGTGGACATTTATTTCGCGAGCTAAATGAGTGGAGACTTGTCATCGGCCCATCTATATGAAGTTACGAATTTAGCAACCGAACAGGAATCAGGATACTGCTTTTCTAAACTGCTTCGCTAAATTTTATCTTTGTATACATTTTTGTATGGGAGATAAAATTTAGCGCGAGCAGGATACGAAGCTTAAAGGATAAAGGATTGTGTGTTGTAAATTAGGATTAGGGTATATTATTCAGGTCACATTTTTTAAGTCATTTATCACGCCTAGAAACACTCCTGTTTCGGCCACCTTTAATCCCGTAACTATTGAGTCTTGATGGTTGCGGCTTTCGAGTGCCCAAATTGTTCAACTGCTTCTTCAGAATGGATAAAGGTTTCTCTTTTAAAGTGCAGAGCAGGCACATAGCCAGGGTGGAGATTGCTTGTTTAAGGAATTCCTCGTAAAATTTGGAAGCAAGCCCCCCGGAAACAAAATTCTGCCTATGGCGCTGGTGCAGACAAAATTAATAAGCTGCTGTTGGTAGATCCCATCCTGCAAAAGACATCATCACTTGTACTCGTATACAAATAAACCTCTATACCTATCAACAAAATTCTCATACAGTCCGTAACATATGAATAGCTTCACATATAATTTAATTTTAAATTAACTTTTTTTCGTACCTTTTTCATTCCAACTATGTAATTGTATATTGGGTTGAAAGGTAGGACTGAGGTCTTTAGACTAAACAAAGTTTCAAAAAGCTAACGGAATTTTCTGTTATTATTTCGTTTTGATTCCCTAAAATGGATTTTTTTTTGTGACATTATAATAGCATCACCTTGTTTTTTTTAGTTAAAATGAAAATCAAATATATATTTATTTACTATAGCTTACACAGTTATTTTAGTACGTTGTACAACCTACCTTTTTTTAAATTACTTAAAAAATGCGGTCCTTTGAAGAATCATACAATGATTTTAAAAGATCAAGAGAAATACTGGGCTAGGCCACTTTGATACCTTCAATAAGGTCCTCTTTGTTGGTATACTGCTTCCCACCTTCATACACCTTTTGTGTCAACCCTAACCCCACACATTTTCGAAGATGTTCAAATCCTGCGATTAGGGTGGCCAGGAAAGTTGTTCTATATTTTGATTTTGTAACCAAGTTTTAATTATCCTAGATTTGTGAATTGGCGCATTGTCCTGTTGGAAAATGATCGGCAGGAGTCAGAAAATATCCTGAGGCAGAGTTGTTTTTAGTACAGTTTTGTAGTAAGGTGCTGTCACACTAAAGATTTTGGTCATGGTAAACCTCTATTTTAGCAATATCCGTTTCCGCATTTAAAGATTTTATTCAACTCATTTGAACTATTAAACAGATCATAGACACAAGAAATAAACCGTTTATCACTCCCGATAGCCTTCCGATGATCACGCTGCTAAACTCTCAATTACAATGAATAAGAAAGTTAGTTGGGGCTATTCTAATGCTACAAAAAAAAATTAATGCATGCCAAACTAGCTCGAAAAGTTCCGTTAACTTAAAAAAAAAATTAAAAGCTCGCATAATTTCAGAAACTCTAGCTCTTAGCTTGTCACCCAATGCATATTTCCTTGGGTACACATTAAAGAGCTCTCAAAACAGTTAGTTAAAAAAAAAACAATTTGTGAGGCTATCCAATTGTTACGGACTGTATGTGCGGCCTTAAAGTCGCCAAAAAAGTTATATGAATCGACCTGTGAATATTTTTTGGCCGTGCCAAATATTTATCATGGTTTAAGCGCTTGTGGCTTAGTGCTTAGTGTGTTGGACTACTAAGCGAGGGGTCCCAGGTTCGAATCCCGAAAAAACCCATATTCCCACTTTAGGTGTTTTTCACTGCGCCACCTGTCGCGAACGCCTGACAAACATCCGAGAGTATAACTGTCATGAAAGAGCTTCTGAATTCTCCGTTTGGACTCGGCATAAAATTGTAGATCCCTTGCATTCGTCCCAAAAATAAAAACTCACACAAGACGAATGGTTGTGAAAAGCTAGGCCTAGGGTCCCTATACGGACCTGTTCCGCCAACTATTTATTTATTTTTTTAAGCGTTCACAAGAAAATAAACAAAAAATTCTATACCTACCTAAGCCATTTATTCGTTTGCATGAGATTTAATTTTGTTAGAGCTTATGGAAGGTGAGGACCTTGGTACCTACTTTTGACGAGTTCGAAGTGCGGCATTGGGAAGATTTTACAGAACAATTGTTTACCTGCCCTTAAAATGTGATTTTTGTTTTTCCGGGGATCGCTCGGTTTCGGTGGCCCAGAATATTAATCATTGGGCTCACACAGCAGACGCCATTGGCGTACGCAGGGAGGGTCCTCAGGGGCTTGTACCCCCAAACTTCTAGCCCAATAGCTCAGAAAGCTGTGAAAAATTCGTCAATGGGTTAGGTTGACAAACATTTCATCACAAAATTGAGTCTAAGCCCTCCCAAAAAAATCCTGCGTACAATACTGGCAGGCATACCACCAGCCAGGATAGCGAAAAAAATAAAAACACTGTGGAGGAGGTCCAGAGTGGTCCAGTGTGGCTATAGATATTCGGAGTCTCGCTGGTCTAACCCCATATATTGCCGAAAATAATGTTTTGTCATAGGGTCGGAACCGCGATTGTAGTTTTTATTGATTTAACTCGTTGGGCAACTTTTTGTCACTGTGGAAAAATAATCACACGTTTATATAAAGTTATCTGGGATGAGATGTTTAGATAGGTACACTGAGGGAAAAACACTTTAAACTCCTTAATAAAACACTTTAAAATTAAAAGTTAACATATGAGCCAAAAGTCACTGCAGCTAGGCTGGTTAAAATAAGTACTAACAAGTAATTTTAATTACATGTTAATAATTTATAATAATAATAATAATAAAAGTTAACATGTATGAAAGACATACCATATTCAATGCTTTCAATTTGAAAGTTACAACTTACATTTTGTACGTCAACGCAAATAATTTAAAACTTGAAAGAGAAATCATTTAAATTTAAAGTTTCTCACTTCAAAAAAAAAAGTTGTACTCTTAAATTCAAAGGAAACACTTTAAATTTAAAAACTCTGTTATTATTATTCTGTTTAAATACAAATTGAAAGCATTTTCTTTTACTTGAAAATGTAAAATTTTAAAAATGAAATCTTTTCCTTTTAACTTTCGTAAATATTTTTTTTTTACATAAATTTAATTTAAATATGCGAACTTTTGATTTCAAAATGCATTTTTTTTCCTCAGTGTTGGTACACAATAAGCTAGATGGACGGAATCCTGTAAATGGGATACCAATTTAATAATAGGTATGTAGTTTTAGGTAGGTATGGACTTATGAGATGTCCGAGATGTTTGTAAATTTTCTAGAAAAACTTTAGGGTAGGTACTAAAAAGCAGTTAGCTTAGTACCTAAGAGCTACTGGGGTATATGTAAAGGGTTTTCCAATAAGAGGTGTTATTTTAGTATTCAAAGATAAATGCCATTTTTGGAGATAAATGATCGCATGTTTATTACATAATAAAGAGAAAGGTATGCCGTTAATAATAAAAAACATCATCAGCCAATTGGCCACCACGAGCACGCATAGAGGACCATATCCTTTTCATGGAATTTTCCATAACCAAATCGCAAAGTGGCTGCCCTATGTCCTCGATAGCCTCACGAATTTTATCTTTGAGGTGTTGAATCGACGCTGGGCTGTTGGCGTAAACCTTATTTTTCACGTGGCCCCAAAGGAAGAAGTCGCAAGGTGTTAAATCACAAGATCTAGGTTGCCAATTGTGATCACCTCTTCGAGAGATAGCACGGTCCGGAAACTTTTCCCGTTTCAAGGACCAAATCAGTAAAGACAGGACGTTGTTGATGATCGGCCGGGTTGAGTTCTTGTGTTAACTGAATTTTAACAGCCTTAAGAACCAAGTATTTATGCAAAATACGGTGTTATGACGTTTGTGGAATGCCCAATTCCAAAGAACGACGAGGAATGGACAAACCTGGGCTTGCTTCAATCAACACTTTGGGCTACAGCAGCAATACTCTCAGTTGTTCTTGAGCGACGTGCACGGGTTTTATTCTTCACATCACTAACTTGTCCCAACAGCTCGAATTTTTCAACCAATTTCTGTATTGCGGTCCGACAAGGTGCTTCACGCCGACCTTTTTGCTTTAGTTTTGCGAACTGTGACTGCAAGATTTTCACCATTTTTGAAGTGAATTTTTATAATTTCAATGCGTAGTTTATACTTGTCAAATGTCAAAGATTAAATGCTTCAAAAGTGACAGCTACCGAAATAGCGGGTCATTAACAATAACACCTCTCATTGGAAAACCCTTTATATATGTAGTATTCTACGTATAAATTCTGCTTGAATGAATAAAAAAGCTTTGAAAACCACGGAAAGGTTGTTGTATATTAACGCGTTACGGTCATTTACCCAATTGCTGCATAAATGGCGCCCAACAGGAGGACAAACGCTGTTTGAAAGCTAATAGTTGATGAAGTGGAAGTAGGTACTTAGGAAGTAGGTACACACTCGTGATATTCTGACCGGAATTAAAGCGGAGCAAGAGGAAGAGGTGCAGGCATCTTCTACGCTAACTTCTGGGTGCCGAAAATAAATCGAAGCCAAGCAACTTTTTCAATTAAACGAAATAAATAAGCTTTCCTGGGGTATACATGTATACTCTCTGACGTTTGTGAAAACTTTTCGCTGAATTCTTCTGTTTTTTAAAGAGTGAATCCTATTTAGCTGATCTGCTGTAAGTATATAAAGTAAAACATTCTGCTACTTCTGTGTAGAAACAACATTTTTATCAGAAACTAGGTTTGACAAAACGAAGCCGTAGCTTTAGTTGGATGGAAGGTAACCTCCTTCGCAAGAAGGTGTGCACGCTCCCGGGCGTAATTACGCCCGAAGTCGTAAATCTTGTCTGCGATCTCCAAATCAACCTTATTTGGAGATGTGATGACAACTTCAAATAGAAGTTGTGACATCTCTGAAGCTAATATAACATTAACCTGTCTACAACAGTTCCGCCTTCTAATCATGAGACGCTGGACAGAATTTGTTCTTTTTTGGAAAAATGAAACGCAACCTGCGGTAGGTAGGTACCTACCTATCGATTTAACTATTCCTACGTTAAGGAGAGGATGTATAATAGGTAAAATATCGCGTTCAGTCAATCCAAAGAGTGGCAAAATTGAATGGAGCATGGCAAGCCGCAAACATAACTTGTCCAGAAGCAATAACAGATGTATATGTATAGGATTTTCTACCCAATGGATTCCTACAACATAGGAACCTAGACAATTAGGTATACCTATTCGAACTTACTTCGTAGTTGAGATGTAGGTACCTACAACCTACCCACATCGAGCATGTATACAAAGAATACCTTTTGTCATAGGCAGTTATGCCAAATTTTGACTCTTGAGGTTTTAGCTGAAAAATCACTCTCCAAGCTTATACCTATACCTTCTTAGGTATGTAGGTAGATAGGTAGCTAAAGTATAGGTACCTATTTAGATTTTGAATTAATAAATCCTTAAGAAAAGCCTTAAACTTAGTATTGAAAAGTGCTCCGTTTGACCACCTACCTAGCAACCACAGGAAAGTACTTGCATAGTTAAAGTAAAGGTAGATAGGTATTACCTAAGTAGATGGATACCTTCCTACCTACCTACAAAACACTCTAACCAAATTACAGCCTTCAAATGTTGTAAGTTCTCAACGAATATAAGAATTCCCAATTATACAAGTCTCGAGGTATTTCTAAAAGAGTAGGTATAACGTCAAATGAATGGTTCTGCAATCACAAATTGTTTTCATAGGTTCCTATAGCTAAATGAAAAACCACTAGTTACCTTTCAATTGTTCTTGCAATCTTACTTCCTTTTGCCTAGCTATACCTACCTATTCATAAATACAAAAGCCCAGCAGCATTACAAATGAAAAACACACCACCAAATCAGAAAACACCAAAAGCAAGGATCTGCATCTGTAATACCCCAGGTAAGTCCCATGCCGAGCTATATAACAGCTAGGCGAGTGCCACCACTCCTGTTCCTTCCTAAAATATATACGTTGGTGCTATACTAAACCTACCCACCTACCTACTTAATTAATAATTTTTCCTTCATTTTTGGATAGGTAGATACTCCCGCGTGGTGCAACTGCCCCATCCCCACCGTAAATCAGTCCATAGATAGGTACCCATCTTGTATCTATATCTACCCAACTGCACAACAGCTCAAGGAGAAGCAAACATGGAAAAGATTTGATAGCACAAACATAATGGGAACCATAAGGATAACAGTGCACAAAAAACTGAAATAAATCCACCAAAAAGGAAGACCAACAAAACACAACCAAAAATTATAAAAAAAGAAAAATAGGAAAATCGCAAATTTCCCTCGACTACCACCAACTCAAGTAGTTCGGCTCCAATGTGGCTTAAACGTTGTAGCCAAACAACATCTCTCTAGCCCAATGAACGCCCAGCAGAGGTGTGGCCACAGTCGCATTATCTTTCTCCGTCTCACACGCTCCACCAGCTGGATGAAAGGCACCACGCCAATAATAAAGAAAATCGAAAAAGTATCTAAATGATAATCGCTCACTTACACTAGAGCTGCTGCTGGCTGCTGCTGAATCAGAGAAGAAAACCCCACTCAAAGAGCCAGCGAAAGAGACCAAAGTATCTGCAAAAAAATAACCTCTCCCACCCACCCACACTCGGGCAGCTGCCTATATACACCTACCCCAATGCTGGAAAATCCTCAAAACTCTCAGATTGGCTAACAGGATTGGCGATCAAGGATTACCAAACTCACTCCCCAGGCCCCACACCAGGCCATACGTGTATGTTCTCATCTCATCCCAATTTTCTACTACGGGAAATCTTCCCTCACCATTCGCGTTCTCCATTTCACCGGAGGACTGGTGTCTGGTGTGCGTGCGCGCAAGAGAGACCATCCAGCCGAGCCCCCACGCCAGAGAGGGACAGCAGCCTGCCCTAGTATATAACATAAGATATTCCTGATTCGGCGGGCGGCTCGGCTAATCGCATGTAATGCGCGCGCATTATCCGGGCGGCACACTGCCTTATCTCCATTCGGTCGTACATACTGGTGGCGCACATAAGGTACAGGTGCTCCAATCGTGGGTGTTGGTGGTGGGATGGTTCAAACCGATTGGTATATAGGAGTTCATCTCACTCTTACCCGAGAGAGCGAAACGAATTGTATCACTGTGTCGTGTCGGCTGTCGGATGGATAATGTATCTTTTAATCGAATTGTAACAAACAGTGGAAAGGATAAAAACGGTTCGCAAAGGAAGAGGACAAGTGTAATTCAGATGGCTACCGAGAATCGGTTCTGTTTGGCAAACTTTGCGACAGGTTCCACGTTCAGAGAACCGCATGAGAAGCTGACATACAAATACCAGCGCACGGCCTCTTCGGTTGTGTTGGGTTTGTTTTGGTTCAACACTCAGGCAGTGGCGCACGCACACAGCCTCACACTCGAGTGGGAGAGTAAGAAAAACATGCCGGCTATTTTTCACTACGCATTGCGGAGTGGAAAGGTAGCGTAGAAGGGTAGCGAAAACAAG
Organism: Cheilosia vulpina; assembly: GCA_916610125.1. NCBI lineage: Eukaryota > Metazoa > Arthropoda > Insecta > Diptera > Syrphidae > Cheilosia > Cheilosia vulpina. The sequence continues at coordinate 56,286,762 of OU744279.1, forward strand.
AACACTTTTGTTATTATTATTATGTGGATCTGCGGGAGAGGAACTTGGTTCAGACTTTGTCGAATGGAAAAGGCGTGTGAATTTTTTGCCGTTATGAGAGTTTTCGAAATCGTTTGAAAATATTATTATTGTTGTGATGAGTTGTTACCTGGACTTATTTCACTTCGATTGCATTTGACTAACGCACATGTTTGGCACAATTAGAAAGGTTACTTACATAGTTGGCGCTTCAGCTAATACTTTAGCCTTTCAAATGTCCTCCTCCAAAGTCCGTCGATGCAACTGAACTGGATCAAAAATTACTGGAATGGTTTTGATTTTGAGTTCAAATCAGCTGGGGATATTTCCATCCGCTGTCCAAAAATCCATAGACCAGTGCAAGGAAGATTAAGTCTCAAGGACTATTCATATGACAGCAAAATCCGTTGTTTTTGACATTTCATTCACGTGAAAACTTTTTTTGGACGCAGATACCCGCGCAGTCTTATTATATCGTGAGATTTAAACCTTTTATTGGGAATTTCGAAGTCCAAAAAGCCTTGCGTGTGATAAAGGGAAAAAGCACCAAAATCGTGGGAATTTCAGAAATATAACAAAAAAAAAACTTCAAACTATAAACTTTTGGTGAAGCGCTATCAAAACACCACGATTACCAACACACTCAGTGCCCATTAAAAAACAGCTCATGTAAATCGTCTTTTATCAACATTTTTTAGTAGTTACCAAAAAATAATCATATAAAAAAAAAAATAAATAAATAATTGGCGGAACAGGTCCGTATGGACCCAAGCCTAGCTTCTCACAACCATTCGTCTTGTGTGAGTTTTTATTTTTGGGACGAATGGAAGGGATCTACAATTTTATGCCGAGTCCAAACGGCCAATTGAGAAGCTCTTTCATGACAGTTATACTCTCGGATGCTTGTCAGACGTTCGCGAGAGGTGGCGCAGCGAAAAAAACCTTAAGTTGGAATTTGGGTTTTTCTCGGGATTCGAACCTGGGACCCCTCGCTTAGTAGTCCAACACACTAACCACTAAGCCACTGCGCCGACAAAAAATAATAATAAATAATCATATAGGGTCGCCTAATTCCGAACACTCCGAATAGTCGAACACTTTTCGTAAAAAAACTGTATATTTTTAAGATTTTCAACTCCTACAAACGCAAAATGCTGCATTGTGGTATTACCTTTAAGCGTATAATACCATAATATATAAAACAGTACAATATTATTATTAACGTCTCAAAATTGCAGTTTAAATTGAGCCTTCAGGGAGTGCGTTTGTCGGAGGAAAGTATGTTTTTTTTTGTTTGAATATGCAGGTAAATGTTTATTATCAATGTTCGTTTCATTAGTTTATACCTATTTTATGTCTTTTTGATAACGTTTTTAACTGAAGAGTTAATAATATTATTAGTTTTTGACCGTTCGATCATAGGGAACCAAACTTCTTCGAGTTTCCTTTTCCAACTACACCCAGAGAAAAAACAATATAAAATCAAAGAAAACCACTTTTATTTAAATACTTTTCGGAATGATTAAGCATCGGCTACGAACATTTTTAAATCAAAGGGTTTCCCTACTCTAAATGCATATATTTTTAATTTGATCTAACCACGTATGCACCTTGATTTGACGTGGAATCATGCTTAAATGTAAAAGTGAATACGTTTCACTTTGAATCTACGTTGACTTAATTTAAAATAACATTGCGTATTTAAATCGAATATATTTTAACGTGTAAAGGAATATTCTTTATTAAAGTTTATTTAAAGTAAAATCAAATAGAACATATTAGATTTTAGTTTGCATTTTTTCCCTGAGTGAAAGTGTTAATTAATGTACAAATTTAATTTTTAACTGTTTGTGAATTCTATTTATTTATTTCCTTTCTTCTTTTCTTTTGTTGCTGTTTTTTATGTTTTAAATAAAAACAAAAATTTGAATTCTTCTCATTTTGTTAATTTAAAATATACACCAAATCTAGCGTTCGAAGTAAGGAAACTTTATGTTCGGGTTTAGGAAGCTAGTTTCCGACTACTGCGGAATTTTTAGTTTTAATTAAAAAAAAAAAAAAAACAAAAACAGTAACAGGGATACACTTAACTTTATTTTAAAATATTTGAGTTGTGGCAGCTCATTAATTTTTCGTAGCATATTACATTTAACGGTTCTCTCACAGTTAATGATTATTTTACAATGAACCACTAAGTGTGCGACTACTGGAGACGTGACCCTGGCAGTGTTACAAACTGCGGTTTTTATACTAAAGGCTAATTTAAAAAGATTTTTTTTCCTTTTAATACAAATTTTACTATTAAAAACTGAATTTTGACGATAGACCTGTTTTTTTGAGCTTCGTTCTCAGCAAAGCAAAGTAAAGAAAGATTTTCAGCACACAAAGACAATAACTACTGCGAGTCTCGAAGTGTCAAGTAGAACGCAGTTGTTGTAGTTGGGTGCTGAAAATCCTACTTTACTTTGCTTTGCTAAGAAAGAAGCTCAAAAAACAGGCCTGATATCGTTTTTGAAACTTTGATCACCAAAATAAGTCATATTCAGCTCAAATTTTTTTGACAAACGTCAGCTTTCATTATATTTGTGGAAAATGAAAAGTGTATTGAATCTCAAACTTGTAATTTTAGCACTTAGTTGCTAGTTTTGGAAGTCTATCGTTTCGACGATAATCGTCTGATATGTTATGAGTGCTTGACGCAAAGAAGTAGCGTGGCTTTTTGAAAGGTAATTTGAGTACGGCAACAAGGGAAAAATGACCACGCTTCGTGGGATAAAAAAAAGAGAGAGTGTTACAACACAGTACCCGCGTATTAGTTTAATTTTTACAGGTTAAGTTCAAACGTATTTTTCATTCGTAGGTTTGTGGATCGCGACTGTATTATGTGTGACAGTTCGCGGCAATAAATTTTAGTCGCGGGGAAATTGCATTTTTTTGTAAATTTCGCTAATTAAAACAATTGAGACTCATGTTTTTTTTTAGATTAGATGTCAGAATTATTAATTATAATGCTATTGTGGTATAGCAATTTTCAATTCATAAATTCAGTTCTATTGATTTGTTCGCAATTCGCCTGTTCGCAATTCGCTGTCATGTGAATATTCCTTTAGATGAGGACAATTTCTTGACATGCTCTAGGTAACTCCTTAATTGACAAGGGGCCGCTTTGCCATATTTCTGCTTTAATTTCCCTTGCATAGTTTACCTATATATAGAAGCACAATGAATTTGACAGATTTTGACTTTCAAAAATTAAAGCGTAGACCACATCAACACAGCAATGTCGGCATCTGGACTTTGGGCTTGGATCCAAAAAAGCAATGTTTTGATGGTTGAATATAATATTAGGGAACATGTTTAGTTTCTCCCAATCTTCAAACACTAAGATGGACGAGGGACGACATCGGACTATAAGTTGCAGTCACTGCTTTCAATGTGTTTGACACTCTTTCTCCTTTTGAAATGATTCGAATAATCCAAGTTGCTGTAATAATGTGATTTGTGTCGAAATAAAACCAAGTTACTTATTTTTTATGACTTTTCTCGGAAAAGTTATGCTTGCATGAAATGTGATCAAAACATGCATCTGAGTAGATAAATACGATACTACTTCTTAAGGTGTCGAAATAAGCGTCAATCTGCTGAGCCCTTTTTAAAATACCATTGAGGTAGGTAAATACTATGCATCGCGTTTTATCAGAAGTTCTTCTGATGCTTAACTTTTATAATGCATGTTGGTATTATGCAGTGTTCCGCTGCAAATCCTTGGTACAAGTACCTACTACCTACCCACCTAGCTTAGATAAGGTTCGGTTGAGTGAGGTTGTGAGATCGTCACAAAAGACCAGGTATACCGTAGTGGGCCCATCGATATCCCCAGACCTATCCACCTTTCTAAGCATCTAAGGTTTCTGTTTTGTCCCGAAGAATGGAAATTTTTGACAACACCGATTTTTGATCATTTTGACGGAAATGTTTAGAACCGTCTTCTGCGGTATACGAAGACTTTTGAGTAGATTTATACTCAGACCGTGTTTGTAATGAAACTCTTTAAGAAGACTCGCTACCTCTTTACCATCGGTGGCATGGCAAAGGATATGTTAACACATAATTTTGCGATTGATTTTCAGTCGCGTATTCATTGGAGAAACACAATTACCATGCTGTGCAGCGACATCGAACCTTGACAGTGCGAAGAGCAAATATAGAAAACAGAGTTCCAGTTCGAAAAGTTTGGGAATCCAACACGATCAAGTGGAAGAGAAATTCATTTAACTTCGAAGTTGGAGTGCGCAGCTGGAGGAACTTTGTCAAAGACCATAACTGAAGAGTTGCATTATTTGACACCCATTTTTACTGCTGAACTACCTCAAAAGTACCTTGGTAGGTAAGAATTTACTGCGCCTGGTTCTACCCTCGGTTAAGAGCTTTTGTTACAGCTTATACACTTTAGAGTCTCTATAGCTTCTTTGTAGCACCGTCGTGCTTGATTCTGTACTTCGATAAGAAAGTTTTGGCACCCGCTTCCGGATATAAAACTTCTATACCAGTCAACAGTGACACCTAATCTCGAGTGCGGTCTTGGTTGTTGGTTTTTGTACGATTTTTTTCCTTAAGCCTTTTAGAACTTGTATCTACCTTTAAGCATTCATTGGAACATTGATATATTTTCTACCTTGGTGTATAGTAACCTATGCATTACCGTACAATTTAAAGGCCTTCGAAGCCTCCTGCTTTTTAAACACTTTACTTTCAACAGAGATTCTTCGTAGAGGGCTCGGCTCCGATCCCCTGCTGATAACAGTAGATTATTGCAATTCAAGTAATATTCAAGCGAAAAAGCTAATCTTACCTGTACTGTTGTCTGTCCTTCCTTTAACAACATTCTATGTACATTAGCAATCATATATATGCAACCAAAAACTGGGGCCAGGTCAGATTCTGTAAGGCAAAACGATCAATCGTACCAATAATTTGGTCTTCGTTGCAGAAGTAAATCGTTCGTGCACACGAAACCGTTTAAACATTTCGCCCTGACTTCATCTTGAATATACCTACCAATTTATTCACCTTAGAACATCCATTTAAATATAGTTGAGGGTATGGGTTTTGCTTCGTTCTGGAGGTACCTACACACTTGTGCTCTGCCTACAAAGTCCAAGCGTTTCTATGATATCAGTCTTTTCACTACCTATACCTTTTGCAGATGGATAGTATAGGCACATACTACACCCTCTGAAAGGCAATGACATTTTTGAACATGCCAATTCAACACTTCGTCCCGGCACTGAAAAAGTATAACAGTCTAAACAAAACTGCCGATCATCTATCAACAAAAAAGCCTATCGTAGACACTAGTACCTATATCAACTTACCTACATCTTTTGAAAAAACGAATAGCAAACCTAAAAGTACCACATCAACTCATTACTCAGGTGATAACAGACAAAGTGTTTAAAAGTGTTTGCTCTTCACTTACATTGTTGTTGGTTGTAGACCTCTCTGAAAAAATGTCTCAAGGAAGTGAGTTCCAAAGTGTGCTTGCCAGTGGCCCCAGACTGTTTTTATCGGCAAAGGCAATAATTTTCCCCTAAATTCGGAAAAAAATTCCCCTTAGTGAAATTTGCTTTTATTTTTACAGGAAAAAATTAAAAAAAAAATTAAGTCGTCCTTATTAACAAGCTATAACATAAAAATATACATATTATGCAAGGATCAGTTAGCTAATTCTATAAAAACCTACAATAAAATAAAAAACTTTATTAAAAAATAAAAATAAATTCATAAATTATATCACAAAAATTCTTATACATATAGACGTTCGATTGTCTGTTTTCTTTCATAGTGTGAACATTTCATTCTGAGTGAACTTTGAAACTTATTTGTAATGGAAACGCGTTTAAATTTTTCAAAGAAACTTCGATATTTCCCCCTTTTTTAAGCTTTCCCCTCGTTTTCCCCTTTCAATTAAAAAAAAAAACTCCAATTTCTCCAGATTAGCGTCCACAAATACCTAATCAATCAATTTTGGTACTTTTCTCCTCAATCTGGGACCACTGGTGCTTGCAGCCTGTCGCCATATAGGATTCCTATATGAGGGCAATATTCGAACATTATTGACCTAATCTCTGTGCTTTTTTAGGAAAGTATAGGAGCTCCTTCGATTAGCTCTGTGTGGACGCTGATCTGGAGATGTTGGGCTTTTAAAATCAAGTTTTGAACTTTGACAGCATTCGTATATTTGTTTTAAAATATTCTAAGTTTTTAAAAAAAGCAAAAACAACATATTTCGCTTAACTGGCGCCACAAGGAACAGACAAAGCAGTCAGAAGACTCAAATTCATTTTATCGGCGACTCTAGTTTGTAAACATACCTACCTACTTACTATGGGTATACTGGGAAGGTCCCAACATCATAAACGGTAAACACAAGTACCTACCTACATACATACATATAACACCTACCGATGCAGTAACTATTTCAAATCGCCCGTAACAAATCAATTTTAACCAACCGATAAAAAGAATCCTTCAAGATTGGCCAAAAGAAATTAAAAAATTCTCAAAGAATACGTAACTACCTGCCTTCCTTCGTTCGCCGGGGTTATTAATTAATTCCATCTTAAATTAATTAACCACTTGATTAAGGAACCGGCAAGTAGGTATTTGTATTGAACGAAAAAAAAACACGAATACATAATATCCCTCCGTGTGTCAACGACGGCGTACATCTTTCAATAATTATTCCAACATGACATGTCAGTAAACAAGATATTCTTTGCCCATTCACCATCGCCACATTGGGCCAAGCCGGCACCATCATATGCCCAGTCGGAAACCTGCTGGCACAGTGTAAGTGCACGATTCGGATATCATCAAACGGAGCGCACCGACTCTGGGCACTGGCACAGCAAACATCCACCAGATACACGCGAATTATCTACACCATTTATGTTATGTTATGTTGTGTCCTCTTATGTTTTTTGTTTTTTTTTTTGTCAAAAGATATAGGTAGGCACTATTAGATACTGCGCTCTACTACACACAGTTGTATTGGATAAAGAGGAGGTTACATAGCCGCCGAACAATGGCAACTCGGCGCTCAAATTCGAATGTGTGCGTGCATTTGTATGGCAATGGCAAACACTTTTGTGTTTTCTGTATACCGTAACACTAGGGTGCAAATGTAGCTTCTCAGTTGTGCGACAACTATCGGTGTGGATAGACGTTACACCGGTTCGATTAAGGATTTCTGATTTCACGTTTTATTCTACAAAAACTCACCCCCTACTGGCGAATACCACGAGGGTTGTTTTCCAACTCTATCGCAAACGAATAGTACTATTACTCAGTGCAGTGCAAGTGTGTTTGTGTGCGTGTGTGTGTGTATAAAATTTGGCGCGCGAGGATAAAAGGTTCCCCAGATCCCAGCAAATATTTGCACAGTTAGACGGTTGCACCTGTCCCCGAGTGTCCTGCCCAAACCCAACAACGTGCCACAGTGTTATCGTGCATCAATTAATGGAAAAACTGTATTTTCTACGCCGCCCATACTCTTCGTGCTAAATTCGTTCTATCACCACGCAGATACGACATAAATCGTGTGTGTCACTTGTCGTTGTCACAAAGCCTCGTTATACACTCAGCTTTAGCTTCGGCTCCGGTTTCGTTTCGCGATTTAAGTGCAAATTCGCTACGCTAATCGCGCCTTATCGAAACTTTATGTAACCATCTCTCTGGTTTGTCGAAAGACGTCAGATTGGCGCGCCGCACTCTGCTGCAGATGCAGATGCCAGCGACAGTAATCGAATTCGTTGCAGTTAAAGTCTGGTTTTACGGTTTTTCGTCATTTGACACGGCTTGCTGATTATAGTGTTAGTCTAGTTAAAATTGCAACTGCATTCGAGGAAGGAATACCGATGCCAATAGAATCGGTTCTATCGAATTTTTATAACTGAGTGCGATAATAATGTTTCCATCTGTGACAGACAGTGTTATGCCAAACCAAGTGCGGTGTTCTAGAAATTAATATATACCTAATAAATGTGTTCGATAATCGCCTGAAACTGAAGCGTGTATCTACGTACATAATAAAAAGGGTACCCATAGGCCAGTGCAAGGTGTAAAGAGTTTGGTTCTCTAGTAACAAGACCCGGTAATGGATTTTCAAAGTGCAATGGAAACATTTGCCGAGGCCTGGGTGGCTGCAAATGCTGGACAGCAGGTGAGTTACACAAACTGTTCCATTGGTATCAGATTCCATGTGTGTGACAAAGGGGTAGCTCGTACCTAACAATTTAGAAAAATTCCAAAACCTGTGCGCAACTTGGGTTTTAAGTCTGTTCGAGCACCTACAACCCATAAGGTCGAATAAAAGCAGTCCTACCGATGGTTGTAAAGTTCCATTCGGTGCTTGATTTTTACGTTTCCCTTGGACTGCATTCGACATATTTTTGACCGTAAAAAACAGTCGAAAACTGAACCAAAAGCTACTTCCTTTGCCACGACGAATTAAAGTAAAATTCGTGACACAATTTTGCGTTGTTTAGAGTAACAAGGGTTGGCTTCAAAAAACAGCGATCCGTTGACAATTTCCACAGCCCTGTATGGAAATTCGAAAGTTCTAATAAGATTTTCTCGGTCTTCATCCGTGCCCATATCAAAAGGGATACCTACCTTTTGAAACCGAAAATAATTCCAATCAAATACGTGCGCATAAGTTAGCCAATAAAGATCCAACTCAACAGTCAACATGTAGTAAGTAGTTAACGACTAAAAAATCGGTTAAACTCTAGAACTCACATTGTGCTCGTATTTTTCGACAAAACTCCACAATCTCCCTAATCGGTTTCACTAGATTGCGTAAACTATAGCAGCTCTTATGTATTTTAAAACTTAATACCGGGGGATTTGGGCACATTTTCAGTGCTTATCAGTTGGATGACATATGGATTCTAAAAGTAATTATACCTACAGAAGAGCGAAAATTATTAATTTATCATTGATAAATTTAAAACATTGCTGGTAACACGAATAAGTGATGTCACTTTGGAGCTAACACGAAATAGATTAACAAAGTTAGCCAGCAAATGCGCATTTGACACTTTTGTATCTATATATTGGGTTTTTCCTTGTGATTTTTTGGCAACGTAATTTTATGTCAATTTGAAAAATCCATCCATATCGGGTAAAGGCACTAGTATCCGGACAGTTAAAACATTTGTTTCTAACAGTTTCGCCACTATTAAAGCTACCGCAAAAAATTAAAATGATTGTAAAAGTGACGATATTGGCTAATAATAATACATTAACGTTTTTTTTAAATGTTACGTTCTCAATATTTATAAAAAATAAATTCAAAAAAGTTCGATTTACTTTAATATCCGGACAGCAGAATTTAGTCTCCGGACACTTTTTGTTAGTGTCCGGACACAGGCCTTTTTTGCCTTTGTTTAATTTAACGCTTTTATTTTTGTCATAAAATATAGGTATACTTTGATTCATTATTTATTATGTACCTGCATATATTTATTAAAACTAAAACAAAGGTATTTAAAAGACCTGGAGAATTCGCAACACTTGAGGATACAAGCCACATCTTTTAAATCCATTTTGTGTAACTAATTGTCATGTTGCAGCGTAAGTATATGTTTCTGTAACCTTTGGGGGCTATAACTTTGCCATTTTTTTGGACAGAGGCAAAAACTATTTTCGTCGTCATTTCAAATTCGTTTACGCTCATTCACGATATGCTCGTGATCAATGCTTTTCAAATATTAAACTAGTTCCCTAAACCATTTTAATATGGTTTCCTGGGTGACTACTGCCCTACCCTTGCTGATACTTTCTGCTTCTCTCATTGACAATGAAAGGTTTCGTTTCAAGAAAGCTCTCATCCATGTTTTTATGGGGCGATCGTTTTTGGAATGAATTTTTTTCCTTTTGAATACTTTATGATTTACCGTATTTAACAGATCAAATAAGGATCTGGTCCCATTTTCGTAACTTTTTCACCGACCAATCTTTTGCCCTTTAACCTGTCATGTAATGTTGAACGACATAAACCATATTTATTTGCTGCCTTAGGAATGCTTATTTGGTTTGTTCTTATATCGTCTAAGGCCTAAGCTATACTTTCTGCATCCATTCTTTAAAAAATAAGTTAAAAACAAATGCCTATTAAAATAATTTGAACCTAAAAACCGAAAATTACATGCAAAACAACAAGTTTTCCGGAAACTGAAACAAATTTTTCAGTACCCGGACAGAAACCCTGTGAGAAAAACAAAATTATCTTTCTCTCTCTTATTAGGAACATAAACAGGTATCGTTTAGGAGCATTCAAATGCAAATTTGTATCTCCTCTCAAATTTGCAGTATTCGGACAGTTTGTCTGGATACTGAAAATGCTCTTCAATTTCAGTTTTAGTATCCGGACACTAAAAATTAGGCCAATAAAATAATTTTATCCTATAATTTTTTTTTAATTATGAAACTGGGTTCTATTTAAAGGAAAACAAAGTACTTTGCAGAAGAATAAGCTAAGAAATACTCTTTGAAGAACTTAATTTTTGCAAAGGCTCGCACTATTTTTTTGGTATGCAAAATGACAACGCAACTACATTCTCGGAGCTTAGCCACAACACTGCCGCTTTTCTCTTACAAATGATTGATTTGAAATTTTGCATGAAGATGAGTGATATATAAATTGTTTTATTTTTGATATTTGAGACTTCACATTATGTGTTATGTACCTATTTCTCTCAGATAAACAACATAGTGTCCGGACACTAACACTGTCCGGATACCAGTGCCTCTACCTTCGTTCTCGGATTGTAATTTATTTGTTATATTAATATTGCGCGATATTTGTTTCACTAAATTAAGTGAAATTGCATGAGACTTTCCCTTGTTAGAAATAACTCCATAGCAACCCTACACACCAATGGAACTTTATTTCTGAAGCATACAATGAGCAATTTTATAGTAGGAATGTATCTAAATGTAATGATGTACAATTCCTTAATTTTCCTATAAAAAAAAATCGGTTTGCAATCATCCATCTAAAAATTATTCGATCCAAAGGAGTCAACTGCAAATATATATACTTATAGGACATTCGCTCTTCCCATATGCGATTTGATTTGGGGTATAGCGAGGATTATATATTCCCCCCCCTAAATTGGAAAATTACGACTGACAAATAAAACTGTGAGCATAGTTTTTGCCCAGTTTTGATTTTATAAGTTTGAAGGGAACAAGAGCACTCTAGTTGGAGTCATATAACTATTTCGAACGACATACAGTTGGTGATTTTTTGACCGCAGTTAAATTCTGACAGTCCATTATCCGTAAACCGTAAAATCAGTAATATCTCCCCTAGCGGATAGCTCTCTAAGGCGGACAACACTTTAAAGCTTGCAAATTATCTAAAAATTTTTTTTTAATCCCCATTTCATAATATTTCATATTTTTTTCTCAGGGCGTGCGATGGTGCCTGACTCCATTATAGGCGGACAAACATTTTTGCACCCTCACTGTCCGCCCAAGGGAGATTTCACTCTATGAAGACATTTTAGTATTTATTTCGATCTCATTAAATAAATTCAGGTTTACTTGTCCATGTGCCTTCCACTTGCCATAAGACTGATCAATGAGCTGCCGAGCACTAGGCCGCCAATAACTGAATATCTGGCAAAAAAAGAAGATGACAACTCCTATTAATTTGTTGTTGTCGGTTTTTCAATAGGCTTTGACTTCGCTCTAAACACATTTTATTGCCGCCGTGGGTAAGTGAGTTTTGGGGTCTTAACTCTTAAGCGAGATGTACGATAGTAAAATTATCCCGAAATAGCTGCTTCCAAAAAGGATACGCAATGTAGCACTCTTGCAGTTTTTTTTTTTTAATAAATAGCTACAAGAAACTATAGATCCATGGAACGTTTTCGTTTGAAATTTCGGAGAAATTGTATCATCCAAGAACGAAGAATTGCAGGTCGATCTTTTTGTGTTGAAAAGTATTTTGTTGCTTTGTAAAATCTTTATGATTCCGTCATCGTTTAGATGAACGTATCCCTTAATTCTTCTGATCAGTTTGGGTTCATCCATATTTATATTGCGTTACTATGTTTAAACATGACAAACTATGGTATCCACTTTTATTTTCCAGGCGACAAACTGGGTTGCCCGACCCTAAGCCTAGGGTGACATCTTACATTCCATATTGAAAACTGGGATTTAAGAAAAAAGCTGGAAAACTCAGTATTTTAAAACCATAACCAATTTACAAACGACAGGTCGGTCAAAATTTGCATGGCAAAGGCGCAAGAAGCAGATCTCTGCATTCAAAAATTTTACTTTTCCAAAGAACATAAAAGCAATCATTGTCCGTCATTGTTAACCAACAACTTTAACCCGAATTTTGGCCTTAATTTTGAAAGAAGAATGACCGAAGATGTCAGTATTAAGAAGACCACACGTATAAATCTTGTTGGTGGATTCCTCAATTTATTTCGCAATTCAGCGTCTTTCGATAAATGACTGGCTATTCGAAGAAGAACTTTTAACAGAATACTTTTGAATGTTTCAGAGGTGCACTTATATTTATTTGTCAAAAAAACCTCATCTTAAATTCCAAATAACGATCAAAAATGGCAGCACTGCTTGAAAGTAATCCCTCTAGAGCACTTTTCAGAAAATCATCTGACAGATGGGAACTATATTTTCCGTTTAAACGTGAAGAAAACTTCTCTCTACCTATATGAGTTAACAATTCATAACCAACTGTCTTATCCTTTCTTCCTGTATTTTGCGCTTTATTATGCATTTGTTAGACCCTCTTTACATATAACGCCATACTAATAATAATTTTAAGTGTCCAGGCTAAATATTTCGAACTCACAATTTCGAAATTCCCCATTCAAAGTTGCATATTGGAACCTAATAAATATTTAGTATTATGGTTAAAAATGATTATTAGTAAGACGATGATAACGAAGAGTGACCTGTTTGAAAAAAATTGTCACGCCCTTTAAAAAACAAATGATAATAATTATCAAACAATTTTTTTTCTATTCAGTTAGTTTTATAAGTCCGTAATATTTTAACTAAATCAAAATAAAATATATATCGCAGACCCAGCAGAAAAGATATTTTTTTTTTCTTAATTTTCGTATGGCAACATTTTTAAGTTTAATATCACAATAATTTGAATTTGTTGCAACAAAAATTCAACTATAAAATTCCAAAAAGATACATAAGACCATTTTCATTTTTACTAGCGAAATTAATTTCATCACCTCCGCAATTAAATTGTATGAATTCTCATGAGTTCTAAAACTAAATTTTACGATGAAATTTAAATAAAATGTAGTTTACCAAATTGCGATGAATTTAAATGACATTGTATGTATGATGATAACCATTTTGTTAAATTCTTAAGTAAGTAAATAAAAATAATATTAATGGTCCATTATAACCCTAGGCCTAGTTTTATATTTTTGTGTTAGTTTTAATTTTAAGGTAAATTTCGATTGAATAGAGAAAAATGCCCAAACTTTTATAATGTTGTGTATGGAAAAAAATATTAAAACGACGGACTTCTATTTATTTTCGAAAATCTATTTCAATCGAGAAAACGTGAAAAGGTAAGCGGAGAATTTCTTTTTTTGTATAGATAAGCTGGAGTGGAATAGTCTTACTCCACTTCTGCTTCCTCTCATTTTTTAACCAAATGTCGTTAAAATAATTTAATACGAAGGTGAGAAATATTTCTTGTAGCAAACTTTACTGATTGACACAGTAAATTAAAAATAAAAATGTTTGTACGCATGGTAGAAGTTGAAACTTCTTTGTGCCCATGTGATGATAAGTTTTTGTTGGTTAACATCTCTCTGATGGCGCCTCGGCTTGTTGATTACCTCTATAAGTTTGAAAATTTATTTTCCGTAACACGAAAATGTGAATTTCACCCCCAATGAACTTAAAAAAAAAGTGGCATCCAACACAGTGCAATGTAACACGCAGCATTCCAAAAGCCACTGCGACAGAATTCTGGAAGCTAACACTGCCTTAGCAGACAGTCTGTCATCCCCGATATACATTCATGTTATAAGAAGTACAAAGTGACTTACACAAACTTATGTGGCCTTTCTTACTCACGCGAGATATTTTGTTATCAGTGCTATCCATAGCTTGATGATGTAGAACATCACTATAAGCGCACTGTTTAGCAAATAAATATAAAATAAAAAATACAAAATTATTAACAATTGTCGAGAACTCTGTCCCAGAATTTTTTACATGACGAAAGTTCGTATATTACTCACAAACATAACACACTCGCGCTTTCCAAAATATACATTACGTTGGTCGTATACAAAGGGTAACTTTTTTGAACTAATCAATTTTTATTGACTCACACTTATTTCGTATCCCAAGATTTGTTCTTCGGTACATATTTTTATCAATACAAATCGTGACACATAATCTGTTTGCATGTAGGTACGCCATGCAAAGTATGCCAAATAGAATTGTGCAGTTTTTTTTCTTTTGTCGTCTAACCATATCCTCGAGATAAAGTTAACCACAAAAAATGATTCACACCGCTTAGTATAATCACTCTGAGCTGCCAGTTCGAGCGTATAGTGTGGAAAAAATCTTTTTAAATAATTTTTATGATTATACGTACATGCATCGTTATCGCCGATGTTCGTAGGAACTGTTTTGTATGTGTATCATTGTCTATACTGTTTGGAATTTAAATGGTTATGAATGCAATTTGAAATAAAAGTCCATAAAGGCAGCATCAAACTTTGTATTTGCGGAATTTAATCGGAGTCTTATTTTTACGGCCGTAAAACACAAACTACACTATTCTTTTTTTGGCGCCATCTTTGGCGAGTGTCAGGGGTGTAATTGTTCTATCCAACTAAACCGGTCGAACTTGGCATAAAGTTCTATGTTCCCTCCGACAACCTTCCGTCCTAAAATAACGTCCTATTAAAAAGAATGGTTTTGACAAACTATACTATGGACTTGCAGCGCCTCCTACATTATTTATAAAGAAAACCTGTTTACAATTTCTATCGCGCATATAGATAAACTTGTTTTAATAGTTGTTCCGAAGACTAACGGAACAAGCGCCGATGGGCTCTTTATCACATGCCTATATACGACCTATGTTGTGTCGGCAACGTCCATGCGAATCAATTTTGCCTACAATTGAACACGGTATCCGATGGGATCTTTAGATTTGACTCTTCTAGATCGGCCATCTTTTCACCGGTCCCTCATATCGACTATAAATATCGGAATTCGAAATATTTATGTCGAATAATTTTTTGGAAATAAATTTCTTTGTTCCAAATGTGCTCACAACATTTTTGCGCCACTCGAAACACATGCGAACTTTCACTTTTGCGTCACATATGCAGTAAAGTGCTGCCAAGGAAATAAAAATTCATCTGACACTTTGGGGTTATTGAAAATGAAGCCCAATTCGAAAGATCATCGCGTTTTCACTGTCGAATAATGATAACGAAGGTATGACAGTGTTGTAATTTTTTTTATGCTGAAACCGTTCTTAATTTTTGAACTTTTGGCATAAAAATCCAAAATCCAATCCATAAAATTGCCTTCCAAACCCGTAGAAACAGCGATTGCCGTGAATAATTCCTCGCTTGATCTCAGCGCTGAAGTTCGGTCTTTAGCCACCAGACCAAGATAGAACATTTCTATTCCACTGATAATCTGTATAGTTCGAAAAATAGATATTAGGGCAACAAAGTTGTATATCTTTTATGTGTAGTAAGCCAATCTGAAAGCGATGACTTATTTATACCCGGCATTGAAACCCCTCAAACACTATAACCACTATTTGGCCATGATTTGGACTGGTTGTACTTGTGCTTTACATTTGTGAACGTATATTGGCGAGTATCTCCGCTGAAATCTTATCTGGTTACTGTCTTTCTGTCTCAAAGATAATCCAGTCACTCCACTATTACGGATTTAGAATCTACTTTTGGCTGATCAATCGAGCAATCTCTCAAGTGGGTTCCAACAGATAGTAGGACACAGTGGAACTTTAAAAAATTCCCCCCATTCCCTTCAAATCGAATGAGGAATTCAAATTTTAAAATGCATCGGATTGTCTATAACTTGATATGATTTAAAATTTCAGACAAGTCGCAGAGTATGCCCGCAATTAACATCTCATCTCATTCCATTTCACGCCCATTTCAAGATCAAAAGTGCCTCCATATTTCATGCATCATATGCGCATACAAAAATGTATACTGAAAACCTACGAAATAGCATTCCAACTCGCCGTAAAACAAAGCTAACTACCCCATACATCAAGTGCTAATTTGATTTACTTCAACGGTCAGAATTTAGTTTTATTTTTATAAAAGAAAAAAAATCTCTCTTAAGCACATCCCATAGCAAATTCATTTAATCCTCCTCAATCCGATTTATGATCACAAATTCTTTGAAACACCAACACTACTCGCATATAGGTAGGCGCGTAAATCTATTTTAAAAATATTCTCATCGCTCAGTGTGTATAGTGTCATTCGCCCACCGAAGTCCTCAAGAGACTCATAACCCTTTCCGACCCACCTTACTCATTTGTGAGATGTGTTTTAAAAAATATATTTTAGACTTATAGTTGAACATTTCATTTAAAAGCCCAAAAACAGCGATCGTGTTATGTGTTCTCTTTGCTTCGCATAACTGTACATACAAGATTTTTTTTTTTATTTTTTCCGTTAATCCTATATTAAAAAAATACAAATAGCAAAGTTTCACCCTAATCGAGCAATGTTTTTGTATTTGGGTCTGAAAGGGATAAATGAATATAAACCAGAAACCACCCCCTCCTGTCCAACCTGTTGGTGTGTAAAATCACACAAAAAAAAAAGAATGTACGCCGAAAATTCCTTCCACACCAGTCTAGTGCTAGTCGCACTGCATTAATGGTATAGGTATCTATCCCTCTATTTATCTATTAGACGCAACCCCATGACATCAGCCAGCTGTGTGTATTAAAACAAAATACCACACCAGCGATTAAATGTTTTTCGATTTATTTATTACTTAAACACCGAATTAAAAGATACTCTAGGGGGAAAGACAGAGCACCAATAGGAAACAGAAAAAAAAACAGTCAAACGACGCTAAATTATTGATAAACACAACCTATATCTGTATCTGTGATGATTTTGCTGAAATCCCCCTCCAAAAATAACGAATAAAGTTTTCTATTTCTTCTTTTTTTTTTTTTGACATAAAATCCACGCTGTAGAGTGTATGTATATGCCCACGTACTGAGGTAGAGATGTGTGTCACTTTAGTGCGCGTTCACATAATCCCCTTGGATTAATTTGAAATCTCCTTCATTCCTACGTGGCCGCGATCAAACAACACGAATACTGTCTAGTGTCTATACACTGCCATATCCAATGGAGCTGGAGTGGAGCGCCGCAAAGGGACCCATAGATATTGGACAGTGGTATACAACGAGCCCAAACAAACCTGCAATACACCGATATTCATAAAAGAAAAAAAAAAATAATTGTTTATGGAGAAATTATTATCATTATCATTTTGGATTATATTTTTAGATAAAATGTTCCTCGAGGCCTTATATGAGATTATCTTATCGCAGATACACTCGTACTCCTACCCGAACCCGGTGCAGGAAATAGTAAAAAAGAGGAGAAAAAAAATCGCCAACACTGTATGCTCTACTGATAAGGATTATCTTAATCTGTGCGCCCGGGCAACAGGGCACGGCGGCGGAGGATCGAGTGTCTTTGTGTTTTGGTGATTTTGTTCTTTTATCTAGTGCGTGTATCTTAATGAATGAGAGCTTGGTGCAAAGTGCTTTAACCACTTGCTAAATCGTGTGGTGGGGTGAGCGCATTTTTCTGGATAAACGAAGGCCGTTTTATACTATATACGATACCTATAGCCTGGGCCGATTCAGTTTCTGTTGAGAAATTGAAGCGATAAGTCTGCAGTAACAAATGTCGCAATTAGATTTATATTTTGTTCGGATAAAACTGCGCTAGAGTTGAGGAATTATAAAGATTAAACGGTCGTTCGGCGTTTTTTTTAAATTTTAGGTCATATAAACGTTTTAGGGTATGCGAGCAATAAACTTGGCGTAATACTCAATTGAAGTCACTTATACTAATTCAAAGGAGCGTTCGCTGAGAACTTTCTTTTTCAAAATAGCAGTATAAAACAAATTTTCAATGACAATTTATACAGAGAAACCAAGAGTTGAGTTTTTGAAAATGTTATTCCTACCATTTAAATTATTTTCAGAATGCGATCGCACCTTTTTTTAAATACATTTCTTTCGAACGTCACGTTGGGCGCCAATCACTGTATTTAATGGATAATTGTTTTTCTTTGCTCTGGCTGTTGTAAAAAGAAATCTAAAAGCGAGGTGGCTTCTTCCCGGAACATCATGTTACTTTTACTTGCTTACTTAGGTTTGGGGTGGACTTGTGGCTGAAGCAATATCGCTCTTCGGTTAGCGTGATTTTGGTTAACTGCTGCCAGTTGCGCACTCCTAGTTAGTTGAAGAAGCTTTCCACTTCATCGCGCGTCAACTAAGGTCATCCTTCACTCTGGGTTGTAATCAAAGACTCTTCGGGGCGCAGCATTGGTGTCCATTCGCTCTACACATCCTACCCATCTAAGACGAATGATGGACACTTGTTGACCCGGACGGTGTCGTAGATTTGCTGTTAAATCTCCTCCTCCAAAGTTCGTCAATATGACCGAAAATCATGGCACTTGTTTTAAAATAAATTTGTTGGGCGCCAGTTATATATTATACGGATTAACTTTGCTTCCCTGTGATTTAACTGCAATCGAAATTGATTGAAAAGTTTCATAGTCATTTAACCCATCCGCATTAAATTTCGACTTAGTTTTCCATTTATACCCCATACATCAAGTGCTATTTGATTTACTTCAACGTTCAGAATTAAATTTCGGCTTAGTTTTCCAGTTTATTTGAGTCCCATGCATCTTAACTGGGAAAAGTCTATCCTAATGGGCAAAACTCGTCAGAATATTGGGTGGATTCGTCATTTCATCGAATACAGTGACTTCGTGCTAATTAAAAAGGACAACTTCCATAAGTTTGGAAAACCCTAGTGCAGCAAACACACTGTGTCTTCCCTGTTATCGATCCACACATGGTAGGTACTTTCAGCAGCAAATGTTGGACCATACAACAATGGTTTGGGACAGCCTCTTCTTTCAACATATGATCGCTAAATATTGGCATACTGAGAGATCCTTCTGGGGGCAGATTCCGTATAACAATAATCGTCGGGACGATATTGTTTTTTAAACTTTGATGATCATGAGAAATTATATTCTGCCCGAATTTGTTTCACTACCATTAGCTTTCATTACATTTGTGGAAAATGAACTGGAAAAAGGTCCTTAATTTTGGCACTTAGTTGCTACTTTTGGAGGTCTATTGTTTCGACGATGATCGTCTGAAAAATTACAGAATGAGCGCCCTGGTTTTGTTAGAGACTCACGTTGGGCGCCACTTAATTTGTTTAACTGATTTTTATGTGCTTTCGTTTTGATGATGGCGAAGTCGAAGTCTTTGAGAGTCTTAATACTAATGGCACAAGCTAGTTTCTATCTAAAATAGGGTTTGTATAATATATGCATCAAGCAATCAGCACATGACTATATCACAGATTTTTTCTGTCTGATCTCAGCGCTTGAATTTAGCTTGAAGACCGCCACTAACGCTTGGCAGTAGCACCCGACTTGGCATAAGACCTGTATTCAGTTTAGTAGATCTTTTAGTTTGATCTCCTCATTGGGCGCCAGCTAAAGGTCAATGATTTTCTTTTATTTTAGTAGTACCTCATCTGAGAGGAATATTATCTATTCGGGGTATGTCACTACTGTAAAAAGCTACCTTCGTAGCTTAAGTTTGCTGTCTCACCAAGGTGAGTAGTCGAGTTTATACTGTAGTACTGACTTCCCAAAAATTCTTTGTACGTTTGCCAATATAAAATCACAAATTTTATGCAAATGCCATCGCAAATCAAGGCAAATTTGATCATAAAGGTTAAAAAATGCATGCAAAGTAAAATGTAGCAAATGTAGTCGACATTCTATCGTAGACCTATCTATTAATTTTCTCTGGGAAGCGCAAAACTTCGCTCCAGTTCGCCCTATCCCTTTGAAGAAATTATCTCTCTCACTAATGATATACGATGTCGACTCGCCTCTGTCCAACGACATAAATGAAACCCTACAAATTGACTAATCTGTTCGAGCTTAGAAAACATCTAATATAAGTTTTGCCGAGAATTAATGCACGCACAAATCGTTTGTTTGCGCGTACAGTAAACTTTGCTACCTACTTAGTGGCAATACTTGGTAAACCACTTAAAGATACACAGATACTCTGCTGAATGGTGAGAATACGTACGCAGAATTGTTCATATGTGGACATTGTTGTTAATGTGACACTCTCCCTTTTTACAATAACTAATCACAAGTCATGCTCAGTGAGTGTGTCTAAATAATTTAATTATGACTTTAAAGACATGGTATTCTCATGGCTTGTATACGTGTAGCCTTGTATGCACATACATTCGGTTAGGGGTAATTGGTAAAGTGAACCTAGGATAAGTGGAGTTTAGCTATATAGAAATGTAGAGTTAACATAAAACCAAACAGCGAAATGTTGGAGGTAGTGAGAGATGTTTGACTCTAGAACTTCGTATGAAAAATATCAGACGAGTAATGATGGGATAGAGAGATGTGGTAAAAGACATTTAGGTGAACTGGCAGCCACCGTCGTTAAGGAAATGTAAATAATGATTAAGAGTAGCAAGCGGCTTAACAAAATACCTGTCTGTTTGGAGTTAAATGGTGATTTTAGTTTGAGCCCCGCATTGGGCGCCAGACGCTTCGCCGTTTTAAGTCTTTAGGACTGAAATTTAGAAAAATCGTAAAAGAAGGTCAACTGTATCTGTAAGTGCGAAACAAAGCTGGCCTTATATAAGCACGAATAGATTGATGGGTTTCACAGATGCATTATCGATCGGAACATCGGACCAAACGCTAAACGCCGTTTGCCAAATTATCGTGTAACCATTTAGGGCCTTACTAATAATCATTTTTAACCTTTACACTTAATATTTTTAAGGTCACAATACGCAATTTTGTATGGAAAATTACACCATTGTGAGTTCGAATTATTTAGCGTGGACGCTAAAATGGATTATTAGTATCGCGGATAGATTATTGTCGACAGAAAACTTCGAGTCGATGTCTATTTATACAGCCACTATTTACAACAAAAAGTGATTTTTATAGGAAGGATATTTCAATTTTCAATCCATACCAAGATTACTTACTTACATTCTTCATTTTCAAAAAAGTGAGCTTGTCCACTGTAAGCTTCCAGAGTCTCTATTTGATTTTACATCGATGCACGATGCACCCCGATGAATTCATTGGGCTTTTGTCATAAATGCTATTCAAAGGCTTTTAGACTAGGGGGCGTGGCACTTCTTATACTAGGAAAGCATTTATTGAAATATGCCATATTGAACGGCTGCTCGTTTGTCCCATCTGCGTTCCCATAACCTTTATCACACCTTGCATCTATGTACCGCACTGCAATCGTGGGCCTTTTGAGGAAGTTAGAAGCGCTGAAAGGAAAAGTTCGGGCGAGAGGACGTTGCTCCTTCCATACCAGAAAAAATCCCCAAACGTTTTATCACTAAACAGTCTAAAAAATCAATATTTCGGAAATCATGGCAGCTGTAGCAATAAAATTTAATGCCCTGGTGAGCATTCTCTGAACCAAGCGGTTTGCCAAATTTGGGCGCTTTCGGACTTTAAGTTTAGGCACCTTCCATATAACAGAAATTGTTATATTCAAAACAATATTCCATCGATACTAATAGCGACTGCAGCTCGGGAAATACTTCTCATCAATTTAAATTTTATACCTTCACAGTGAAAATAGCAGGGGCTTGAGTTCTCTTTAACATGTCACTAGATTTAGTAAAAAAAATGCACCGCATCTGTTCGCAGAAGCTTCGAAAAAGAACAATTCCCAACACAGAATAATGGCAAGCTCTCAGTTCCATCCACTTTATGACAGTTGTGCTGTCAGGCATTCTGATTGTGATAGATAGCCCAAGGAAGAATCTTGTCATTCCACTCAACAAGGTATAGTGCCTATGACCTGGATGAGGTTGTCAGCCCTGCTGCCAAAGTTCTCTTTCCGAATCGTATGATCTGCAATAGAACTTCAGTGAGTCCATACAGCAACCATTGCCTATGATAACATTCGCTCTTTTTTAAACGGATAACTGCTTATCAAACTTTCAGCTGTATGATTACAAAGACCTAAATTAAAAATGGAACACTTCGTGTGACGAGCATCCGCCAATTCTAATCTCCCGGCTTGCATTATTCATATCCAAAACTATGTCCGTTTCTCAAGCCGTGTACTTTCCACTTCGTTCTTATCCACAGCAAGGCGTTTGACTCATCTTCTTCCCTCTTGCTGTCTCCAGCAACGGCTGCCCTCCCTTCCATCTTGTGCAAACAATTATTCCACTCTCTTATCAGCTGAAACTCTGGAAACGTCTACAAAATTCGGAATGGAAAAAATCCCCCTCCCATTATCCCTTGGTAATTCGGAAGCTTAAAGTAGATACAGAAGAAAATTAATTGTCACCTACGTTTGGATAGTCAGAGCCCAAAAATAGACTTCCACCGGTCTATTGTTGGAACAAAGTAGGTGCGCGGTCGCGGTATTAAGAACGATTATAGTCTTCATAGTACCTTTTGCGGCAGTACCATCACCAATTTAGTTCAAAAGATCACCAAAGTCCCCCAGCTCGAAAAGCACACGCACAAAACCAACCGATCGAGACTAATCAAAGACAGATTGTAAGCCGAACTAATTACAAACGTTTCATCAATGGTATTTAACAATCTTGTTGTTGTTGGCGTTTTCTCTTTCGCCCCGCCGTTGCCGGCCACTAAAGAAATCATCCGTTTTGTTGAATCACAACAAATCTCCAAACATCAGCTACCTGTGTTAGCTTTCCTAAGTCAAACACCATGTTCGGTTCGGATCAGATATCAGAGTCGAGAATCGATTTTTCTTGAGTGATGAGTGGGCGCGCGCATTAACGAGCGCGCATACGGATCTGGAGAAATTAACAAAAAAAAAACTCAATACATTTGTCGGGAAGTTTTCATCCGAAAACAGAGTAAGAGATACAAATTTGTATCCAAAGATTGAGAGCTTTGGGGGATTTATTGCATCTATGCCTCATTGTGTATCTGCGGTATCTAATATCTGTGCGGTGTGAAATTTGTAATCGTATAATAGATATTAGTAATAAGCAGATGACAAATGAACAAAAAAAATTATGCGTAGATAAAGATTAGCGGGCATCAAACAGACGCGCAATATGGTGTGAAGAAGACAGCACACAGCACAGAGCACACTCATACCGAACCGATTGGAATTCAGACGATGACATTGCGACAACAAGCACACAACGATTAATCATAAATCAGACTTTATTTTTAATCCATTCATGCACAGGCACACATACAGCGCGAGAGAATGTGAGCGAGAACGACAGACCCCAGAGCCAGAGCCCAGAGATACACGGCTACAATAGTGGAACGGATAGATTTCTCTATGTGGCTGAGACCTTATTAACAACGTTATTAATTTGTTTCGTATTCTCCTTTCGATCTACGACCTATGATCACAGATCGATTATGGCAGCGGTGGAGGAGGTATTATTATAAATTCTACGATCATTGATCGATTGAGGAGTCGGCTTCCTGAATTAGCTACATGTGTGTGTGTGTGAATACACACAGACACATTTGTCAGTTTCACAAAAGGAATTAACTTTGTCCTTCCGCCCCGAATTCGGTATCAGAAGACGAGATGATGGCTTAGGAGGACGACTAATCGCATAAGGAAATGATGAGCGCGAAAAAATGAATGCAGCAAGAATGAAAAATCGTTAAGTCGAAATCGGAGAAACCAACAACGAAGACAAACGAACAAAAAAGTCATTCGCATAAAGGTGGTGGAAAAAAAATGAAAAATCTGTAGGGGAAACCAAAGCCGACTTAAATGAGAATCATATATACATATTCGGAATATGCGAGAACGTGGTTAATCCGTTCAATGCCGGATGGATATATGACTTAGTACAGTTGCTGCTAAGAGTAATGCCCAATGAACAGAAAATTGTATAACACGTTTTTGTCTGCATTTACATTAAAAAAGGTTTCAGTTAAAAAATGCGGGTACCAGTTCTCGAACAGCAATTTTAAAACTACTATTAGTACTTGTTCTACAACAATAGTTTTGCGATTTGTCCGCTAAATATTAAATGTTGAAAGGCCGCATTCAAAATCAAATGAAAAAACGTCGAGAATAAGCTTGAGTATCGCTTAACCAATGGAATAGTTCACGTGCAAAAGCATAAAAAATGCCGAGGCTCTCTGGTGCACCTATACCAAAAAGTTCACTGAAACGTCATTGGCCTCGTTTCCCACCTACGATTTTACGTAGAGCTAAGTTGATATATACCACTCCCACGAATCCCTTGGTGCTGGCAACAAAAGATCATAAGCTCAACGATCGAAAAATGAGAAAGAATAGGGAGAAGTGCACCATATGTACCTGAGCGATTGAAGCCAATAGTTCCGTCCACCAGACCAAAATAAAATGGCAATAGATATCCAAATTCAAGTCCAACAAAGATGCTGGACAAAACGTTGATGACATCCGGTAAACTTATAGCCCGATTGAGTTTTCTAGGGGGGACAAGTGTTCAAAAAGGGGGACAAAAATGTCTTTCTTTTTCTGTTGGTTTTTCTTTGGGTTCGGACATTTTACCAAAGTAAATTTTGGTTTCAAAACAAAAAATGAAACAGAGATCAATGACAGTATAAAACAAAAACGGAGAACATCTTTAGCACGTGAAGTGACATGTAGTTCGTGAGTGGATGCATTCAGCTTTGAAAGTTTTCGTGCACTTCAAATGGATGTGTTCACAGAGAATCTTATTAAAAATATTATTTTTAATGTATTTTAAAAATGTTCAATTAAATGTTTTCTTTTATTGAATTTTTACTTAACCCTAGAAAGATAATCATAAAATAAAGAGCGTAAAAGATAATCATACATCTCATACGCCAATTAGTGTATTTAATTAAACATATGAACTTCTTATTATTTATAATTAATTTATTTAATTATATAGATACTATTCAAAAAAACTAAATTAATGATTTTTTTATATATAGTTGAGACAGTCAACGCCCTGCGGTTTAGAATTTAAAAGTTATCACACAATTGTCCCGCGCCATACGTCTCGTGGACGTGGATTATCTTTCTAGGGTTAATAAAGGGGGACAGTTGTTTGTATTAGGGGGTGACAAACAGCATTTTTGTATAAAAAAAAGGGGGACGTCTGGCATCCCTACTCGCAAGTCACAAGCTGTTGTGAGGTTGGTTCCTTGTTAGATTTGGTGTGATTCGATGACATTTTTCGTATTCGGTCCACAATAAAACTCACAAAACATCACCTCAGCATGGGGAGTTTCCGATTTTGATTGTTGCGTCCGAATATATTTAAAAATGAATAAAATAATTTTGTTTGTCAAATGTAGATTTTTCAGAATTAATTGAATAAAAAATAAGTAATTGGCCACACCAAAGAACTACTAGTAGCAACTAGAATAATTCGTATCATTTTTGCGTAACCACCTACAGATCTAGTACTGCTTTAAATCGTACTTCTTCAGCAACGCATGAACGAGAATTAAATCTGTTTCCATTATTTTTATATTTTTTCGCAAAACAAAGACACCGAAAAATTCGTGACTTCTGAGTTGTGACCTGCTCAAAAGGAGATCACAATTTCGACTGCTTTTGTGAGCCTCACAAGTTCTGATTGTACTGACAGAAAACGGAAACCTCACAGAATCAATTCCACCTCACCTTGTGAGGATTTTGTAACGTGTGAGGTATCAGTGAGGTTTGCCAGAATCGGGCTGTTATTTCCAAGTTTCTTTTAGAATAATTTTATGACCCTATAGCTCCTTAGCAGGAGAGATAGTACCTCCAAACTGACCCAGCTAAGGAGGCATCAACCACCTTAACTGTGTGAACGTATAAAACCAATTGCCAAAGAACTGATCGAGACCTACGGATGTGACGAGAGGGCCAGAAAGTCCACATCTATCATATATTTACACAACGGCAGAAAGACCAAATCAAGATACCCATACCCACCATCAATTTTCCGTTCTTGAGGCAGTAGATGACACCTTTCAAAGCAGTAAAGGCGAATTTTATACAGATCAAAGCCTAGTTTTGGCCAGATTTTGATCATAAGCAAACATACTGAGACAGACCCCACTATTCAGACAATTACTTGCGTACAAACTCCTCACTTCCACTGTCACACTCTTGCCCGAAATACTCAATAAAATCATTCGAAACTCGACCACAAATCTTTCGGCATTATACAGCTCCATCGGCTTAAATTATACAAAAAAAAAATAAATAACCGCAAAAGCCCCTAAAGAACAAAAATACAAGAAAAAAATAAAACCCCCCGTTCTCCGAACCACACAAATAAATATGAATAAGTATGAGTGATGCAAAAAGCCGATATTAATCCGAAAATAAATTTAATCCCAGATTAAGTGATTTTCGTTCCGCTTCCAACTTCTCATACATTCACCAATGGTGAATCACGTCAAACAGCGCCTATCACACTCATGTGTGTTGACACTCCCTTCATCTTGCCACCTGACTCCGCTGAATTCTTTACAATTCCACTCACCTTTCTCTTCCCACTCGTTCGCAGCATTTTTGCATTTCTAATCAAGCACAGAGGTCTCCGCATTATCATGTGTTAGAAAATCACAGCCACCGCAACGAACTGCAATTGTGTATACCCCTTAGCCGCATGGCAGTATTCAGAGTCGATATCTGAAAATGGGGGTTGCGAAAATTAATCCAAATTGAGAGTTTTACAAGTTCATATCAACTTTTGTTTGCGAATAGATAAAATACATTTTATAGTGTTTTGTTGCTTTTTGCAGGTTTTTTCTATATTTTTTTTGTATAAATTACTGCTTTTAAAAAATGCGCACACAAAGCCGCGTAATTATTCAAATCCAACTGGATTATTGTAATTTATTTTGATTGTCATATTTAACCGGCTGAGTGTCTTAGTCTTAGTCTTAGATGTGTGACAAAAAAAAATCATACAGTGGGTGCACTCATCCACCTTGGACAAGTGAATAAGGGTGCTTCTTCTGCTTTCTTCAAAATGAAAATACAAAACACAAGACGCATTTCCTTCATAGCTATGCTCCCCAAAAGAAGGCAGAAATCCAAAACCGGCACCGAAAAGGCAAACAACCTGGGCTTAACTTAACGAATTTTTAAAAAGTGTAACCTCGATTTAAACGGATTAACTCCATTACTCATAATAATAAGCCAATTTCTACAAACACGAACGCTCGTGTATGTATGGCTGCCCACCGCAAAGCGACAACGCCACTGCCACACCAGCGCATTAATGAGGAGTCAAACCGAGGGCAGCCTAAAGTCCGAAATTGTATACGCTCTATACACAAAAATGTGGAAAAAAAAAAACCTAATAATCAAGCGAATAATGTAAAATCACTGAGAACCTTCCAACGCGACGCTGATCTGCTTAACTAAATCCGGCTTATGTCTTAGCATCCGCAGCATCGGCAACACGCGGTCCGAATACAACAGACCAGACCTCTGTGAGCAGCAGTTGGTCAATTCCTTTTACAACAACGTCCCCAGTGATAAGATTAGGCCAAACAAAAGGGCGGGCTGGGGCTCAGCGCGGGGGATACAGATATACACGCAGATTTGTTTGAAAAGTATCTGATCCTGTTCGGAGGGGCATCCGGCACTAGAGCAGTCCATCGGGCGATACACTAAACCTGGATTAAACTCCCTCCAAATCACACACAAACACAGGCACAAACACCATGCACACCATGCACACCGTGCACACCCTCTTGGCACAAATCGTATAGTTAATGTGCGAACTTTTCCACGTCGTCGTTTTTAATCCTTTCACCGGGGCGCAGCGGCACGATCGATGTCAGTCAATGGATCGGATTGTCTTACATATAAATTCGTACGAAGAGGTTCCTTCCATGGGTGGCGTGCGATAGAGTAACAAATTTTTGTCGCTTCAGCACTTCCGGTCGCTGCACATGTAGGTTGTAGGCACTCGGTTCTTTTTTCGGATGAAACGTAATGTGTTTATATGCACACACATAGCCAGACGATCATTAATTGTCATTATTCTCGTACATGTTGGCCATAATCCGATCACCTGCTTTTGGGACGATGTTGGTGCGTTGCCGATACACACAGAATGGGTGCAATGGAACCGTATTATTCTCTCCGTTACCGAGGAATATCTTTTGGGTGAAAGAGCTTTCACCGATCGCTTTACCAGTTCTGGGAAATTTTAGCAAATCGATAGTGTTTGGTTAATTGATCGGTAGTTAAGCAAAAATGCTGGACAATAATGCGCGGGCGCACAGCATTATTGGGCGAGTAATGAAATATTAAATGGATTTCTATTCGAGTCGACTCTATTTGTGTGGATCATTAGGAAATCTTTCCAACCACAAAAATGTTTTCGAACATTTTTAATCTGTTAAATTTCATGATTGAAAGAAGCTCAGCATAATCGTCTTACCGCGTACTGGAGCTGATCGAAAAAGAAAGCTTTGTTCGGTAAGAAGTGTTGTTATGGGCCGTTGGTGGATGAAGGGAGTGCAAGATCGTGCAGTGATTGTGGGGGCTGATCGAGCAGAGTACAAAATTGATCCTCAAAATTTGCGAAATCTTTTTGGATCCATAGATTATTGCAGCAGTTGCAGATAAGGCTCCGATCGTCCCCGTCATGGTGGAAGGATTATCAGAAATATATTCAACTAACTTGTTGCCCAAAGTGAGACTATAGCTTGGTTTGTTGGTCGCATCAAATTTGTCCCAGTGGTGCTGATGGTCGATAGTTCGATTACATGGAAGTGTGAGATGGAAATGCCGGCGCCAGCCATTCAGGCGACTCAGAATTTGATTATGCATGAACAGCTCCAACGTGGAAAGCTTTTAAGACTACGACCTGCCATTTGTGGGCGAAAATCTGCACGAAAAAAAACACAACTTGTAGATATAGCTAATAAGATACGCGTGCTCTGCCACTACCGTGGCTATGCAATCAGATTGGAAGAGGCTGCTTGGAAAGCTCTTGTAGCTTTTCATTTGAAAATATGACAGACAGCTCTATTTTTCTGTATGTAAAAAGAAATATGGAAGTAGCCCTTTGTAGTGTACCAACCTACACACCACACAGAACAATTAAACAACACCTTGTTTTCTAATTTTAAGATGTGTGATGAATCTGAGTGGTTGCTTGTCGCTATAGATACGCGTAACTACAGACTACACCCGGGGCAAATGATTCAGCTTCGAAAATGGATTTACTTATAGCGATTTTGCCAAGATTATTACTTGTGACAACATCACTCATTAAATTTCATCAGCCGGTCGGATGTGAACTCATGTCACCAGTAACACTCGCAATTTCCGTCCTATAAATAGATACTAATACTGTGCCGAAGATCAGTCATTTTTGAACCGATTTCTATCGTCCATTCGAAGAAAAAAGCCTACAAAGGCAACAAAAGCCAACAAATTAGAAGAAGAAAAGAAGCTAAATCCATCTCGTCGTAATCACACAAGCTCCAACTTCCAACCTCCAAGTATTTCAACAACAATAACAAAGAGGGGAAACAAAAATAAACTAGAACTTTCAACACAAAACATTTCTGATAAAAAATTTACAATCACTCGGGGTGTACTTAATATCTGTTGACATTAGGCGCTTAATCACATTTTCAAAGGAATAAACACAACTACATATGCACAGATACAGATGCGGCGGTTTTTTTTCTCTTAAAAAAAAAAAAAAACAGACCTCAGAAACGTAACTTCCATATAGGAGAAACTAAAAGCGGAACTGGATTAACAGATAACCACTGCGGGCCAAATTCAGTCCGCTTGCTATACAGTATACATACAATGTACATTGTCCCCCCGTGCAACGCTAACGCATATCACTGTACGCAGTAAAGCCGGAATAAAGATAAAGATAAATTATTTAATTTACACAAAACACGCGCTTTTAGATACAAATACAAATACAAATACAATCCAAAGCGAATGAACTAAAAACAAAAACAAAAGAGCAAACCCTCAAAATGTTTGCTGTACTTAGTAATATGATAAAACAACGAAATTTCCTTTTGCAGATACTCTTGTGCAATGTACAAACTCTGAGCGGTTTTCCCCAAGCTTAAGTACATTTGACATTTTTCTGTTGGTTCTTTTTGAAATTTTTGTTGGTCAAAAACGTAGAGGTACCTACATTTGTCATGTAGACAAATTTTACATTTGTGTATCTATTAGATACACAATTCGATATCTATTACGGCTTAGTTAACAACAACACTAGCAACATTGGCTATTGGCATGTTGATATCTTAAGCTATATGCGATTAGATTAGACCGAGAGAATAGGTATAGAGGACGGGCAGGGTTTTGTGGGTGGTTGGCGCGGTGGCGGCGGCGGTTTGGGGGATTCGGTGAAATTAATTGTAATAGGTTAATGCGATTTGGTATTATCTACATGGGGACGATGACGGGTATATCCATATCTATATATGTGTATGGATGAAAATTGAAATATGGAATAAAATAAATTAACGATTCTAGATTTCATGTGAATGGTGTCAGAATGTGTTGACAGATAGATAGATATGTGATGGAGTTGTGGCGTTATTTTGTTTGGGGATTTAGCGAGTGCGGTTTGCTTTGCGTGACATATTTTAAGTAGATACTGTAATTTTTATTGAAGGTAAGCAATATTATAAAAGGTTTGAGTATGTTTACTGCGTATTAGCAAATTGATTACAAGGCATGAGTCAGTCAAGCATGAATAGAGAGCAAATAAGGAAACGTGATTCACTATGCGTTTTCTTACTGAGTCAGTCATAAATATCCTAGCCTAAGGTTTAGGATTAACTTTCCATATAGATATATATAGATATAGAGTTTTTTTTTTCTTTAAATCTGGGCCCATATTCTGTAAT
The DNA here is from genome assembly GCA_916610125.1 of Cheilosia vulpina. Taxonomy (NCBI): domain Eukaryota; kingdom Metazoa; phylum Arthropoda; class Insecta; order Diptera; family Syrphidae; genus Cheilosia; species Cheilosia vulpina. The sequence goes on from OU744279.1 coordinate 56,318,073, forward strand.
TTTCACATCGATAAATTTATCGCTGAAACGATACAAATTGAAAAACATGATCCTCAGTTTTCCATCCTGAAATTTAATGCACGAGTTACTGAACATTGGACCTAACAATAAAATAATATATTATAATAATAATAGTAGAAAGAATTTCTAACAAAACCACCAAGTGGACTCCGAAAATTTGCCAAAAAACTAGTTTTCAATAGATTAGCTTGTTTGGTTACCCGATTCCACCATATAGTCTCGTTTGAGCCTGTTTATGTAATGAAATATGCAAGAGCACACGAAATGTGCGCAATGTTTTTTTTTTCCCCAACTATGACGTTTGTAACTTTTTTTTTGTTGGGGTGTCATTATGCCAGGAAATCGCATTTTACCAAAAAATACAACATGATACAATGTGCTTTTCACTTATGTCCGCACAACTTTTGTAGAAATTGTCTCCAATTTCATCGAAAAGTTTGTTTTTGAAACACACTATTTTGTAAGCTTATATGCCCATGCAAAGTGCGCAACCCTAGGTAGAACTTCCATTTGTTCAGGGTTGCTTAGTCTTGCAATTTGTTCCCTCGATGAGATGATAATACTGTCAAGATATATTAAAAACTTGCTTTGACGAATCGCTGACGAAAAGTTCAGATTATGGTTTCTACCGAACCAAACGCACACATAATGTGCGCAACGTATTAACGTATTGTTAAGTGAAATAGAAAAGTGTGTTATTGTGCTGCGCCGTCTCGTCACGTTTACAAACATACTTAGATATAGCTTTCCTGAAAAAGCTTCTCAATTTGGCCGCTCAGATTAAATACTTATATGGGCAACTGGAGATGAAAAATATTTTAAAATTGATTAAAATAAATAAATTTATGAAGCCAGATGACCAGATGGACTAATTTGATCTCTTTCTATTTAAGTTACAAAAATTATTTGCACAAAACGCAAACGCACATTGAATGTGCGCTACGCAAAAAAAGTTATATGATTGAGAAATATGAAACAGTTGATATTGTGACTTTTATTCAACCATTTTAATGATATTCAAATGCATTCGCCTTGATTTACAAAGAATTGTTTGCAAGCACGCGACAGGCGACACAAATGATATTCTTTCATCAGAAAGCTGAATTCTGGAAGCGATGACATTGAGAGATCTGATGTCTATTGTCTCTCTAGAAAAGGGCGCCAGCTAGTTTAATAATGTTGTCAAAATTTTAGATCAGATGTACCAAAAGTGAGGTGAAAATAATGATTCTTTGGTATCCATCCAAACACATTAAGCTAGGCAGACAGTCGTAGACAAGTGTGCGCAAGAAATTGACGACCAAAGTAAGATTCCATGGGTTTTTTTTTAAACAAAATAGCCTTCTATTGGGGTGTGTGCTAATGTGCGCACTTGAAATATTGATTATTTAGACGCACGTTAAATTTGTTTGTTGGGCTTAAACTTACACTCCCGTATGCTATAGCCTTTCAAAGCTTATTTTTGGTATTTTCCTTCAGAGCTTTATTATTGCGGACATCAGAAACATAAATAAAATATATAAAAAGAAAAAAAATAATATCAAACTCCATCGGGTCAATTCCCATATTTTTAATTCTTACAAAGAGAATGACATAAGATCCGGATCGCACCTAAACTGCTACTTAATTCCATCCAGCGTTCATCTGCTCAAGTCACTAATGACCCAGCGCGATACAATGAACAAGGCACCCGAATTCAATACACGGAAGTCGAAACTCCGAGGATTATCCCACTTCCAGCACCGAAAAGTCATAAATTTGGATTAAATTTTCCTGAATAGATAAATGTGAAGGATAATTTTTCAAAACATACTCCCAGCTGCACGCTGCACACCTAATTATGGACTGCTGAGTTACCTCTAACCAACAACTGCCATATCAATCATCACCTTTTTCACCCTTACACCAAGACCCAAGAAAGGGACATTCACCAGGCCAAACATACAGGTACAGCAGGACAAGAACATTACAAGGAAAGGGACAGGACACCGGCAACCATTAATTTAAATTGTGTCGCACGTTTTGACATTCCCGCCTCAGCTACCGTATGCTCATTTTCACTTTTCATTGGCCATCTCGCGGTGTGTCGCCTCTCTTTCTGTGCTACCGGAAAAGCCCATCCACATTCAGCTGATGATCAGCATAACGATGACAACACACCGCTGATGATGTTGATGACAAAGATGATAATGTGAATCCAATGGGCGCAGCCAGCGTTCACCCAACCGTTCGTTCGGCCAAATAAAAAGATAAACGTATCTTTCGTTCACAAAAAATGAAAACGAGAAGAAAAAGACACCGGAGGCGCTTTCCTTTTTCCCATCGTCATACAGACTCGGCGAGAAACAGGTGGAGAAGGCGGCTGGTTGCCGGTAGCACCGTCACATCACCACCACCACCACCACCACCACCACCACCACCACCGGGCCCAATGCAACTGCAATTGAACGTTCTGGCAAAAGCACTGCAGCCGCAGCGCAATTTGTATCTCAATGTGTAATCACAGAAAAGTCCCACAACACACGACCGACCGTCCGACCGACCACGGTGTGTAGACAGGAAATCTATTTCGCTAACATCCCGTGATTTCTTTGCCTCACAGCATATCCTCTCCCTATACATACTCTTGCTGTCACCTTACTGCTGTATCTTCTTCTATTCGTATTGACATTTTACGATCGTTTGCTGTCGTCTGAGAATCCGACTTTTGTCACTATTATACCAGTCCGCGATGATGATGATGATGGCACGCGGCATTATGTCACTTAATGGCACACAAACAGTGCGCACAGTGCACACAGTGTAATATACTTGTGCGATGTGCGGTGCTGTGCGCCACAGTAAAACATGAAATGTTGACGGGCTATTAAACGCCATGTGGATACCACACACGCATGCACCGGCGCAGCTCTCCACGGCACGCAGTGCGTAGCGTAAAGTATTTTACAATGCGCGGCAAACTATCTATTATAGGTACCGGGCGAACTGCACACAAATCTCAATCCATTCGAGAAGACTGCGCCAGTGTGTGCTGGTGCACGCTATCTATGAATATTTTGCACGGAATTTTATTACCGTGTTATAGATATCCCGCTTTTATGTGCATCTTTTGGCAGTTTTGAGAAGTTGCACGTGTTATAGCTTGCGGTTGACATACTGAAGGTATAAAGCGATTGTTAACCCTATCGTGAAGGTGATCGAGTGGAGGAGTCGCTTTACAACACATTCCCAAATGATGGAGAGCGCTGACGTTGAATGGGGCAATCAAGCGGAGAACGCCACATTTCCAGGAACTAATTGCGTTTTATTAGATCCATTACGAGCTTATTTGGAGCAAATAAATAATATTACATGCATGGAACTGGTTAAAGGGGGCAAGTCGGATTATTTTGGAATGTATTACGAGCCACAAAGGGAGGGATTTGATAGGTTGCCTATATGACAACATTTTATGCAACTTTAGATTAGATAACTAACGTAATCTACATGCGGATAATGGGGAAATTTCAAACTACTCGGTCCAAACATCTCATCTTGACCTTATCCGAAAGGCTCATGTTCTTTTGCAACGCCACGAAAGTCTATATCCACATGAATTAAAAGACCTATATCAAGGACTGTATCATGGGAGAAAATTAAAAACTAGTTTCAACCATTAGGTTAGTTGAAACTCGATTTTATGGTTCGAGAATTTCGTGATTTATATCAAGCCATCTATTATGACATAAAAATCAAATTAGCCAGTAATGGCAATATTTTCTGTGGTATTGAAAAAATCTATTTCCATATCAATCGAAATCTGAATAAAATATTCTATCAACACTTCTATCATGAGAGAAAAAATTACCTAAATAAATACAAGGAGAGAACTTCAAATTTTTTTTGTCAAGCATTGTGCTGACTAAACTAATTCGCTCGAATGACAGACAATCACAACCACTACACCGTTTCTATCGCAAGTCAGAAATGAATAGTCGTTACAGAGAATATCTCATGAAAGAGATTACTCGCAAAAGTTTGGAAATCTTTTTTCTATTACACAAGTCATAAGCACTCGCAACCGGTACACTAGGTATATCCAGCCATCGCGGGTGCGAAATTGTTGGTCATATCTGATACTATATCATGAGAGAAATTTATCACAGTAGCTTAAAAGGTTAGGTAGGATTGTAAACACATTTGCAGACACTACCAGTACAGGTTCTGCTAGATGAAATTGTTGTTCACACCAAATGTTATCTCATGAGAGCACTTACTTACATCAGTCTTATCGGATATCATCTCATGAGAGACATTACCCATACAACTATATTTACAAATTTGTTTTAATTGTTTGAGTCACATCCAGGAGACCATGTCAACTGCTAGCAATAATTTGTTGTCAAATTTTATCTCATGAGAGAAGAATTACCCACTGTAGCGGGAAAATTTGTTCAAATCATACATTTCACTGGACATTTCTGTCGTGGCCAAATAATGTAATCGCCCTTTATCCAACCTTATAAAACTATCATACCCTCCCATTTCTTGTGTGGTCTTGCAGGACACAAATATCGCATTATATCCCGCTCTTCACATCGTGTTAGGAAACACTACATCACAACATAATATGGATTATCGCATAATGTCATCCTGTCGATCTGCACATTTTTCGAATTCACTTCACCTTATCTGCTTCCTTTATACGGAAAACCCTTTACAAATCCTTAAGCAATAAAAAAAAAAACCACGACACAAATAATAAGAGAGAAAAAAAGTGCGCAGCCAACAAAAGCTCAAGCGGGAAATTGCCTTAAATCGAGAATAAATTGTGCACCGTGTGAGGGAGTGAACACACATAAAGGAGTTGATCCGCGCGCCCCGTTTACCCCCCGAGGCATCAACAAACAACCCTTTGACATTGAACCATATTCCGATGGGTTGACGCGTCGCAACCACTACCAGACCCACCACCACTTCCACCATGTACGTTTTTCCAAAGGCACTTGAATTGAGTCGCCCCGGGGTTGGTATGGTATTTATGCAATGCGGTGGCACAAAAGGGTGGTCCTTGTAATTTCCTGAATTAAGGACTATCAATATCTCGAATTTGCATCTCACTCTCGAATTTTGAAAAATGTTTGCCGGTGCGCGGTGTACCACCTTCGAAATAATTCGAGAAGGAAACGTTAAAAGCCGTGCCACAGTCAGTCTACAAGTGCGGCAAATGATGATGATGATGTACGTGCATACACAAGTGGATGACGACGACGACGACGGTGTAATGTGGATAAATTACAAAGGACAGCGAGAACATTTCTCCGCACTCTCCTAACGTGCACTCAAGTGCGGCGACAACTCGAACGACGACGATCAAGTCACAAAAGGGTCGACGAGATGCACTTTGTGTGCGAACACCTGTTCCCGATGCATTCCCAGTCAAACCCTATAGACTTGGAATGTCATATGGCCGGTTAGCGGTTACATTGCGTTGCAACTTTGCGCAGCGCTCAGTACTCCCTCTCAAGGCAATGTAATAGGCCATTCATGCAAGACATCCAGTGTTGCTTTGGCAAAGGCGCGCTATTTGTGTGTGCTCTGGTAGTTTAGCGCCAAACTGCTGTACAAGTAGTTAACTGCGACACTGTTGTAAGTACTTGGGTTAATTACAATGCGTTTTCTGGGCATGAGGGTGCCACAGCCACCACCGCCGCCGCCTTTATGGTGGCGGGTATGTGTGTATTGCTCTTATATGCTGGGATTCACTTGATATCGAAAGGAGTCCAGTCGTGTCGTTGTGAAAAACCCTTGAGATAGGTTCGGCCGTTTATACCAGTGCGTATGGACGCGGACGGAGAACCAACTGGAGATAGACCTAGTTAGATAGTTGCAGTAGTCGGCTTGTTGTGACTGCGGCGCGGCAAAAACAGCAGCAGTTGCTGTCACTTTTCGGCGAGTGTAGGAGGGGATCTCGCGCTTGAAAAATGGGTCAAGGATGAGGTTGAATTGCATCGAGGAATTTTGTTTTTTTTTGCGTTTTTTGGTGGGAAGTATTTATCTAGTGGTTATCTGCAAAAGACACATTATAGAGCTGAATGGGTCCTTTGTATCATCGGGTATCTAAGAGAGACAAGACGCTCATGTGGCACCTACCTTATGAAGGTTAGCACATCCATACATTCGACATCCCAGTGACAAAGTTCTTTAACTCCGCCAAAGAAGGCGAAAATACATCTTCTTTACCAATTAAGTGTTGCGAGCATCGGCAGAAAACATTTTTGAAGGATTCATACCCATTCAGACAGAAAACCAACAGCTGAAACCTTAAGATAGAGATAAAAGCTGCATTAGCAATTTACAAAGGCTCTCAAACTTCCTAATGCATCCCTATGCATCCATGTCTCAGTAAAAGGCTTGGGTCAAATGGCGTGCCCACTCATTGATCGGACCAAAAGCAGAAGTCCGATTGGCTTCGCAAATAAATTCTAGACACAAAAAAAAAAACGTAAATTCTGAGCTAGCTCATTCGTAGACCAAGTTCATCGCTATTATTACCTGGGTATACAAATTATGTACAAACTCTACTGTCATAGAGTCAAGTTCGACGACAGTTATGGAAGTGCTGCTTCACATTCGAAAAACATAAAATGTCTGTATACGTCACTTGAGACCAGGGTAGGCATTCTGTAAGCCGAAACGTTCAAACGTTTTCGTGTGCACGATGAAAATTTGCTTCAGTTACATAGGGAAAATGATTCGTGCGCACGAAAACAATTGATCGTTTCGGCTCACAGAATCTGACCCCAGACTTCCAGCCTAGACTCTATGACACTTGAGACCAGGGTAAGCGTTCTGTAGACGAAACGTTCAAACGTTTTCGTGTGCACGATGAAAATTTGCTTCAGTTACATAGGGAAAATGATTCGTGCGCACGAAAACGATTGATCGTTTCGGCTTACAGAATCTGACCCCAGACTTCCAGCCTAGACTCAATGACACTTGAGACCAGGGTAGGCATTCTGTAAGCCGAAACGTTCAAACGTTTTCGTGTGCACGATGAAAATTTGCTTCAGTTACATAGGGAAAATGATTCGTGCGCACGAAAACGATTGATCGTTTCGGCTTACAGAATCTGACCCCAGACTTCCAGCCTAGACTCTATGACACTTGAGACCAGGGTAGGCATTCTGTAAGCCGAAACGTTCAAACGTTTTCGTGTGCACGATGAAAATTTGCTTCAGTTACATAGGGAAAATGATTCGTGCGCACGAAAACGATTGATCGTTTCGGCTCACAGAATCTGTTCCCAGACTTCCAGCCTCCACTGATTTGTAAACCCTTGGCGCAGTTTGTCAAATATTTGCAAATCGAAAAAAAAAACATTCAAAAAAGTTGGTCTTCTGAAAGGTCTTTGCTCACCGAGGTGATTTGGTTCCAAATGTTTTCGGATCGGACAATACCTTCCTTGATTACCTGGCAGGAATAGCTTCTCCTAAATTCAGTAAATAAACTGTGTCACTCATTTGGTTGAGTAACAATTTCCCGCAGCTGTAGGTAGTAGATACCCTCCTTCTGGATTCGACACAAATTACTCGCCAACGTCACACTTGAGTTGCTCATTATACCAGACAGCCCTAAAGGTAATCCCAGTATTTTTGAACGCATCACTTACTTTCCACCTACCATTCACCTTGTGGCAGTCTAATAAAAATCGAGGGAGTTGCGCTTGCTGTTGGAAACGAAAGAAAAACACGTTAAAATAGAAACTGCAACAGTTCACATGGGACAACTACGCAAAGTAGGTCGCATAGGGCTGCTGATCACATTAACCCTCTCCCCTATTTTGATCGTTAATTCAAATCGGAAATGGAATTTTTTTTTACAGCCCTAGGTGCTTCTTGATTATTTTCCTGTATGTTGTATGTCCAGGTCCACTGTACCTACTACTCCTCCTCATCACATTGTTGGTGCGTAAAAATTGTGTCTCTTTGTCATACATGGGTAAATACACAAATTACTACCTTATTACGAGATCCTTTTTTTTCGCTCTTACAACAGTAAAAAATATCCATCAACCAACAGTTTTTTTTTTTTTTTTTATAAAAAAAAAAAGTCCCATTGTGTCCTCGTCCTGGTTTTAATGATACATGTGTGCTTCGTGAGAAACCTAAACAGGGGTTGGATGGTAAGGAAATAAAAAAAATGTGCACACACAACAACAAATAAATGCGGGGGTTCACTTCGCAGGCAAATGCAGTTAATATTCTTTTAATAGGACCATTTCTAACCGGGACTCTCTGGTGTAGAGGTACTTTCGATTCCTTTTTTTTATATTCAAACAAACACACATCTCTTGCACATACTCGGCTCGGGGGTTGTAAAAAAGAAATTAAAAAAAAAAAACTGAAAATGATGTTACCAAAAGTTAATTTTCAAATGCATCCTCAGATCCAGTCACATGGAACAGGTCACATGGACGCACGGAAGGACATCAAGGAGCAAACACAATAAAACATAATTTTGTCGATTAATCTATCGATGCCATGGGTTGGTTGTCTGTTGATGGAAAAGTTTGCTCGTTCCTTTTTTTTGGATGATGTACTCCTAGCTTTGAAGTTGCTAATTTAACTTCCGGAACGTTTTTGCTAATAATGATGTTTGGGGATGTGTTCTTTTTGCGCGCAATTTTGGTTTTACAATCCTTTGTCTGTGGTTAGTTGAGTGGCGGTTTCATGGGTAGTAAGTCTGTTTCGTTGAATTAAATTTGATTAGCTGGGTCGTTCGTGAGGATTTTAGTAGACTGTAATTTTGGTTGCGAAGCCTCCGACAATCAAAGAGTGGTGACATAAATCAATTAACAGTGTTTTTGTTGAGTGAAATTCTCTTAATATCCCAAGTATAGGCGTTTACTTCGGATGCGAGGAGATGGGTCAAAGTTTTTCAATGGAGATGTCTACGAAGTCGACGCAGTGCTATTGTTTGCCCTGCTTGCATTTACAAAGTTCAACCTTCATGTCTTACTCGTGTTAAGCACAACTTTAAAGTTTCTGCAATCGACAAGGAAATTCTGATAGTAGTCACAAATTAAAACATGTGTGATGTGTCCCAGAATTATAAAAATATCGCCATTAGAATAAGTTATTAGAATAGGTAAGTTAGCTAGAAATAATTGCTTCGCTAATATATTTATATCATGAGAGAAATCGCAATAAGGAAGACCACCTTCCTTTTGAAGATTGGCACACCCACATTCAATATCGTAGTCGCTGAGCTCTTTACCTCTGAGCTCTGTCTCTGAGGTATTTGTTGCATCTAATGCATCCCTGCACAATCTTTATTGAGCTATGGGGCTTTGTTATGTGGCCCTAAATGGCAAATATGACAGCCCTTGATATCTGTTCTGATTCTAAAGCTGCAATCCACACAGAAAGAAGTTTTTAATTGATTATAAACAATTAACTGAGCGTTTAAAGTATGAATTCTGGGAATCCGTTTATTCGGCGGATAATCCATCTTTTGCCTTTGATACCTTTCTTTCCATCTTACAAAACCATATCAAATGTTGTACTTCTTTTTCTGTTCATGTGATTAGCAATCAGAAACATTTAAAACCTTGGATGACTAATACTCTACTGAAACAAGTGAAGAGGAAAAATCATCTCGCAGTAAAGTGTTTTAGAAATCCACAAAATAGAAAACTTAAATTGTACTACGATAAACTGTGTAAAATAATACATAAAAGGGTTGATGATACGCGTAACAAATATTACACTAATATGTTTGAAAGAGCAAGGGGAAATGTGAAACAAGAGTGGAGAGTGGTAGATAGCATCTTAGGAAAAGAAAATCAAAAATCAAAAATTGATAAAATCAAGGTCGACGATGTTAATATATCTAACCCCATTACTATTTCCAATAAATTCAATGAATATTTCACAGAAATCGCTAAAAAATTAAAACCTTCCACGGAAACTCATCTTTCCTGCAGTTGTTCTACATCCTCCAATATAATTACAAACAATATTCAATCAAATAGTTTTGTCTTTAATGAGATTACTGCAGGAGAGATATATAAAGCAATTTGTTCTCTGAAAAATAGTAACTCTTGTACTAGTGATGGCTTATCAAGCATTTTATTGAAAAATATTGCCTTATTTTTAGTTGATATTTTGAGTTATTTGTTTAACTTTAGTGTTAAAAACAGTTGTTTTCCTCATCATTTAAAATGTGCTGAAGTTGTGCCTCTCTTCAAAAAGGGCAATAAGTGTAACTTAACAGATTATAGACCAATATCTTTGTTATCAACCCTGTCTAAAATCTTTGAAAAATTAATTAAGTCGCGTGTCTTAGCATTCTTAGACAAAAGTAATTTCTTTTCAAATTACCAATTCGGTTTTAGGTCAGGAATGTCAACGGAAGACGCAATTCTTAGGGTTTGTAGTCAATTATATGAAGGTACTAACTATAGTGACTCCACAATGGCTCTTTTCATCGACATGACAAAAGCGTTTGACTTGGTCGATCATGACATTTTACTAAGTAAATTGTATAGCGCTGGACTTAGAGGAGTAATATATGAGTGGTTTAAGTCTTACTTGAAATTCAGAGAGCAAAGAGTCAATATTAATGGAACCCTCAGCGGCTTTCGTATTTTAAAAAATGGTGTCCCGCAAGGTTCTGTGCTTGGTCCGCTTTTATTCCTAATATACGTAAATTCTTTATTTGATCTAAAGTTGAACGGCGTCACAACTGCCTTTGCTGATGACATTGTTTTCACTTATCAGTTTAAAACTGTATTTGAAACCATAACGAAGATTGAAGAAGATCTCGAATATTTAAGAGTTTGGTTCTGTGCTCATAAATTAATTATCAGTGAGAAGACTAAGCTAATGACCTTTAAAACATCTGGCAATACCATGTTTGATTACAACCTTTTTTTCCATTCCCATAATTGTAAAAGGTTTTGCCTACCTTTACATAAGTGCGGTAAAAATAATTTTATTCAAGGCATGCAATGCTCAATAAATTGTTTTAAGATTGAGACTGTGCAACAATACAAGTATCTTGGAGTCTTAATAGACGCTAACTTAAACTGGAAAGAACATATACAAACGGTTAAATCGCCTCTGAACTTGGTAGCTCGAAAAATGTATCTAATTAGACCTTACTGCTCAAAACATGTTCTAACCTTAATATATTATGGTCTTGCACATTCAAAGTTGCAATATGGCATCACTAGTTGGGGTGGATCATATACTAGTTCATTTGGGCTTCTTTTGATAGCACAGAAACATTTAATTAGAATTATTTGCAAAAAAAATCGACTATCTCACAGTTTACCCTTGTTTAAAACATTACGAATTTTGCCAATGCGACATCTTTATGTTTTCAAAGTTTTGAGAGAGTTCTTTAAACAAAGTGGGAACATACCAAGCAGAAACTCTCAAATGTACTGCTTACGTATTAATAATTTAAATCTTGTTAACGTACCAATCGCACACAAAACCCATTTTGCTCACTTTTATACTTATACTGCCCCGACCATTTTTAATAAATTACCTCTGTGCATCAGGACAACTTTGAGTTATCATTCGTTTTTGAAAAAAGTTAAAGACTGGCTATTCACAATTGACTATGATCAGATAGAATATTTCTCAAGATCTTTATTCTAGTTAAAAAAAAAAGAATGTTCATACCAACTTTTGGTTCATTTATCTTGTTTTGCTCATCAAATCATTATAAAAATAAATATTTTGAATTGTATAATATTGCCAATTTATAAATATGTAGTTTACACTTATGAATTCTGCTTTTGTATATTTATATGTTGAACACTGATGTTACCCCACATCAGATTATCCTTATTTTTTTTTAAACATGAATTTAACTGATGTGTCATTCAACACTAACTTTAATAGTTATAGAATGATCACTACTATTCTTTTCAAAATTAAGTATCATTGTAGATCACAAACTGTTAACATTATTATAATACTTGAAATGAATAAAAAAAAAAAAAAAAAAATATCATGAGAGATATCGTATTAAGGGAGACAAATTGCATGCAAGCAATAATAGGCGGATGGCACGACAATGCATTCGATTGTAGAAACATATTCCGAATTTGCTTTTGTGTAGCACGATAGATATTAGCGGTGCCTGCTCTATCATGCCATTAGTTGATAGAAAGTGGAAAGTATGTTTCGCACTATTTTTTAGAGTTATATCATGAGAGTTATCCTTTTAGAAGATTCGCTTGTTAGTGGTGCAGTGCGTGCATTAAACAAGAAACTTTACATTCTTATATTCCTCATCTTACTAGCATGGGAGAACTTATTACACTGTAGATGTAAACATCGAGTGTAAGAAACTGGTACATAGTATACCAAAATTTTTGAGGTTTTATTGTTATTAAACTAAACTGTTTAGGCAAAAGATTAAATATCGAGTAGACAGTTTCGCATTTGCGTTTCTGTTAGATTTTATTTTTCGGACGTGTTCTTTTAAGAACTGAAGAGCTTTTCCAATCAAATTTAGTGCATCGCTGGCAGAGACAAGGTAAATTTCTTTTTAAAGGCGGCGTAATATTTCAGAGAGAGGCAAAGTTGTTTCAAGTACAAACTGTGAAGCTACGTTAGATAAAAACGGCAAAAAAGACAACTTATTTGAACCACGTTATAAAAGATAATAAAATCGTTCTTTCTTTATTTGACAATTAACCCTTTGTGTTTTGTTTACAATTTGACATTTGGGCATTGTTGTTACTGCTTGCTGCATTCAGTGTTCTTTGGAGTTATTGACTTGTCGGCTGTACTTGCTTTGGAAGCTTCGTAGTTTCCAACAGACAAAGGGAAGAGACACAGATCTTGTGAAAATAATTAAAGAAAAATATATTTCTAGCTTTCACCTAATACTGTCTAATTGGTATAATTAAAAATCACCTGAAAAACATTTGCAATCTACGACTTCCGAGCATGATAAAAGATTTGACCAAACTTCACCTTTTCGATCCACAATTTTATAGAATAGTAAATTGTGCTCTTGGATAATGGTTTGAAAAGTATAGTTTACCATATAGTTTGCCACATTCAAATTTTATATCATGGGAGAAAAACTCCCATGCAGCGAAGTACAACAAAGCATCACTGAGAGTCGTAATATTTTTTGCAAAAAAATACTCACGACATGTTGATAGTTTTCTTTTACAATCAAAAACATTTTTTTTGCATTCGTCACGTCGTAGTTCATTGGAAAAAATGCTATGTGAAATATTTCCATTACAAGGGCATAGTAATTGTCCATTTCCAAATAACTATCAAGCGAGATATATCGCAATACAAAATTAATCAAGAGTTAGTCTGTACTTCCAATTCCCAATCCAATAGAAAATGTTGATAAGGTTGTTTTGTAGGGGGATGAATGATAGATATCATGCAATATCTTGTCTTTTTTTGTCGACGCAACATCCCTTTAGGTGTTCAGACTAAGCATATGCAAGGTTGAAAAAAATATCACTAAAGGTATTCGCTGAAGGCTAAATGATTCTATATCACGATTCTCGTTCTTCCATATCTTGACATAGAATCTGAATTGAAAGTAACAGAAAATAGACCGCACCCGTGCAAAACCCTTCGACTCAACTTCGTTTCTCTAGCCATTGCTACCAGATCACACGGATGGCAATCAATCCAACACCTCTTGCGTAAGCAAAATTGTATAACCTTGAATTTCACTTAAAACAAGTATCGCTCACATTCTCCAGCATAACAATGTCAAATCAGCCCGCTACGACTTTCTTCTTTCCAATTCCAATAAAACACTCAGCCATATTAACTGTTCTTTATGTTCAAATCAATTTCACTCCTCTTTTAGTTCTATTCAATCAGAATCGATTAAAAGAATAAAACCTCCTCAAGCGGCACCCATCAGTGTATGCTGTCCATGTGTAGGTATATGCGCGGTCGAGAGTATCTATCGATTAATTGCGCGATGCGCCACACGTCTCACACATTAGAAATCAATAGGAATACGCAATTCCCCTCGTCCCCCTTGCACTGATCACCTACCGCATTTCACTATCCACATCATAGTAACACACAGCAACAGATAGACAAGATCGAGACCGAAGTTTAGAATCTAATCAACACTATGTCACACTCTTTCGCACTGTTTTCCATCGCGAGAGTGCTCACAGTGTGGCCGGCCCATCGTATCTAATTAAATCGCACCAATTAAAGTGTATTGAGGAGAAGATCTTCCATCATATCTCGTGCACACAGAACAGCAACAGCGAAGCTGACATTCGAGTATTAAAAACTTTAGATATGCTCATACTTTGTTCGATGAGTTGCTCCCCCTGTCCGGCAACGCCGCTGTCAAATGAGACCCCCACAAGAGAGAGTCGCCTCTATAACCCCCTCGTTGACAATTTACGTCACAGACAAATTATGAATTTCTTTCGTCGAACTGTGAAAGTGTCGAAGAAATTGGTGGTGGCCCACTGTGCACCGCACTCTCGCCCAATAAAACCCCAGATCTAGGAATAATCTGTGGGGTCAATCGATGTTAAGTAGAATCACGAATACCAAACTAATTGGATGTGATATATGATCTGCGAAAAAATATGTGTCAATCTGAAGAATGTGTATCTGCGGAGCGAGCGTGTGTGGTGGTGTGTGTGGCTGGGGCATACCAAAAGCGTTTTCGGGGTCAGTTGAGGGGTCAATTTCTTAGTGACGTAGGAATAATCTGTGTGCGGTTACTGGCAATGGTGTGTCCTCATCAATTTGTTCCACCAGTTTGTATATGACTTTCTATGTCTTTGGTTTTATTAATCTTTTTTCGAGAGATATTCATTGTTTTTCTTTTTGTGGTTCGTTGAAAATGTATGTCATTGGGATTATTACATAGGACAATCAATTTGATGTGTGGACGTGTCGTCCGTTGGTCGATCGTTGGGGCTGGGGTTTTTTTGTAAATTTGCCAAGGCAAACACTCGACGGCGGGGAAGGAGTTTTAAGTGAATGAGCGAGGATTGAGTTTGATTTGGAATCGATTGGTCTGCACTTATGTGAGTGTTTGTCCGTCACCGTCAGCGCGCCGTTGGTTTGTACAACTCGAGTGTGACTTACGTAACAGAAATGAACAAATCAACTTGGTTATTGATAGTTAATTGGAGGGAATGACAAAAACGATCAAAGACATATGAACAGGAGCAATTGCGGAATTGGCGAATTGGCGAATTGGTAAGTGGGTTTTGTTGGTAGTCCTTATGGGGTGGAGTATGCGGAGTGAATTAAGTGTCCAATTGGAAACGAGAGACATTTTGGCGCCGACTATTACTTGGAGTTGTAACACGTGTTCGAAAGATTTTCACAAACTGGCAGCATACTTAAAAAAAAGTGTCAGATGCTGGCAACAATTTATATTTGGAAATAATTTGGCAAACACGTTTCCATATTGATTTAAGTGGTCCCAAGCCCAACAGGGTACAAAAATGTACCTGTAGAATGAGCTAGCAAGTAGATCAGGCGAATGGCTTGTTAAAGGAGTTTGGGAGGCGTCTGAAACGCTCTGTAATTTGTTTACTTATTCCTCGCCGGCAATTTTATTCGATGTGTCTGATATATCGCATGACATTTTGGACTTTGAAAATCGGAATCTAGTTTTTTTTTCTATCGCATTCTCAATAAAGCTGCTTTTCTGCATGTCATCTACGTGATGATACATATTTGTCGCATGATTGTGCCATGATGGGTACCTATGCTATATCGATAAACATCTCAATATTCGCGTTCATGTGGTTGATATTCATCAGCTATGCGTTGTCTTCTTCATATGCAGCAAGCAATTACTTGCTTTACAACTATTTTTTCTGATAAATCTCACAAGGTTTTTGAAAACCAAAAAAAAAAAAAAAATATTTGAATTGTTACACATTTTTCTGTCTGTTTCCAAACAAACTTATTATAACAAATCTTTCTTTTTCAAGACTACAATCGTCTCAAAAAACGTTCAATTATATAAATCGTACGCACTTTTGTGCTAAATTCTTTATAATACCCTGTATCACGATAGATCTCATGCGAGTAGTGGTACTTTACTTTACCTTTCATCTTATAGTGAAATAAATATCCTGATAGAATTCCTTGGACAATATTTCTGATCTTTTTTCAAAACATATCATGAGATTTTTATTGCAAGCATATTTAAAAGAAAACAATATCACAGTTTTACACATTAAGTGAGTCTTGACTCCCCTAACTAAACCCTACGTTAGATTGGGCTTTCAACAG
The DNA here is from genome assembly GCA_916610125.1 of Cheilosia vulpina. Taxonomy (NCBI): domain Eukaryota; kingdom Metazoa; phylum Arthropoda; class Insecta; order Diptera; family Syrphidae; genus Cheilosia; species Cheilosia vulpina. Next base: position 56,334,368 of record OU744279.1, read on the forward strand.
AAATCTAAAATGTGTGTCAAGACATATGTCATTGAGATGTTCTGATCTGACTCAAACTCTGTCATGACAGTCACAGGTATTTTCAGAATGGATATCGGACAAAAGTGGAATAGATATGTTTAATTTTATTTCAGCTGAACAAAGATCAAGCTGCCTTAAATTAAGTTGTAACATTTTATTCGTTTGTTTCATATCAGCCAATATATCTGCAACTTTCTGTGTCATGACATAAATACAATAAATTTTTCAACTACGTCCGCAATCCACCACTGAAAATGCTTACGTAATACACCGTCTATTTCTACTTCTATATGCATTACCCAAAATGTCGTGAAAAAAAAAAATAAGGATACACCCACCTGCAAGAGTGCGCCAATTTCTTTAGGAATCCAAATCTGAAAAACTACCTCATGTGCCAAACAGAAGCACGAACCCCTTCGTATCAGCGTCAATATCATGAATAATTTGCTGCGTCTGATGATCGGTGATCTTCCGTTGACATTGGAGAATTTATATCTTCTGTCTTATCCATCATCAGCAACAGTAGCAGCAGGAGCAACAGCATCGTCGTGCGTCGCCTCATCTCATCCTCTTTACTGTCATTGGAGGCCCTCTTCATGTCTATCATATTAAGTGCGCGTCGCAATAATCGAAGCACTTCATGCTGCGTGAACCGCCCAGTATCCACCAATCAATTGTCGTCCTCCTTTTCGAAGACCATGCACATCTCCTTAAACATGCATAACAAAACGAAGAAGCCAACTGAGCGAAAATTTAATTTCATCCGTCAATAGCCAGTAGCAGCCCTCCAGCAAGTTGCTGGACGTCAATAAATATCAGCCTGCGCGATGCCTCCGGCCATTGGAATTGCATATTTTCGATTAGACGGCATCGGGCGGGGTGAAACCCAGGTAATCACAAAAGCAAGTCCTTGCGACAAAAATTCATTAAGGCGCATTCGAAAGATGACGACGCTGATGATAATGATGATGATATCCCGCGAGCTTAGCCTTAGCCACCATCCAAAAAAACCGAAACAAAAAAAAACACACTCGACGCTCTGAACGATCATGCTACATACCGGCTTACTGCTTCTGGTTCTTATATTCCGCAGCAGCCCGAGGGACGCAGGAGTTGCGATTAATTTTTGGCAAACAGCATTCTGCGAATTCCAGTTGCTACCTCTTAGCATGGCTTCTGCGCTGTCCTCAGTGATTTTCAGCATGCATGGTGCTACTGTTTGTCTCCTCGATCGATCGATACTCACCGCACGTCTCTGTTCTAAATTCTGATTGTGAAGGCTCAAGTTGAGCGATGAGGAGATGAACCTCTTAAGGCATGCGCGCACGTTGATTGCATGCGTTCCCGTCTCTCTCTCACTCTCTCTCACTCTCTCTCATACTAGATGTTGGGATCCCCCCATCGATCGACAGTCAGAGATGCTGGCTGATGATCTTGTTTTAGGTTTGGTGGTAGTAGTGTTTTTGTCGCTGCGCACATGCCATTTCATTTTTACGAATGACATGATCCCTTTGCCATATTGCGGAGAGCAGATTGATGGATATTCGACTGGTTTGTCACCAAAAACGGGCTGATCGACGAAGATTTTACATGGCCTTAAATGTATCTTGTCACAAAGTGTCAGTGGCGATCTTTATCGGAAAATTGGGATATCGCTGGATGGGACAACAGACGGACGCACGGACGCAACTTTTGTGCTGCGTGTGTCATTCCATTGGACTGTCGTCAGATATTTCACAGCCGATGAGACATGATTTCAGATCATTCATTTGGCTCGTCTCTCGGGGAGGAATTGAAAATTGAAATGGTGCCCAGGTTGGTGTTTTTTGTCACTGGGGTGGAGCTATGTGCGCCATATATGGGGAAAAGCGTCTGCCGCGTAGGATTTGATTTTTGTTTATTTTTTTCGCGTATAGCCAGACTGAGTTATTTGGGGACTTTGTTGTAGGAGACGATTTTTGAAGGATTGATTGCTTTTTGGAGAGAATGAGTATATTTTTGGAGGTGGCATACCTGCAATTGGCGCCGAAACTATAGACATTTTTTTTGCTGCACCCGAGCTTATGCAGTTTAAATTCTCGATTCAATTTTGCAACGTTTTCAAAACAATTTGATTTCCCATTTTATAATCTCATGCTATATGTGACGATACTGACGAGAGAAGATGGGACTTTTTTTTCAAGCGTTGTTGTCATTGATTCGACTTCAAAAATGGAAAAGTGTGTAAAGAACTTTGCTAAAATTTGTATGCAATATATCATGACACATGGTTGTAGGTGGCGGAATGATTTCTGTCAATTTACCCTACTAATTTGTTTACTTTTTACTAAGAATGACACAGCAGTAGTAGGCAGTTGTTTCTTAAGAACTAATTGGAGATTTACAGAGCCTCAATATGTCATGGTATATAACGCAAAACTTTTCTTTTAAAAAATGTGTTTAAGTGATAATATATCATGACACATAATTGTGAACAGCAGCATTTTATCAGTAAATCTATCCAACTCAATCGCCAACTGTCTACAAAGAAGGAATGAACATTGGTGATTATTATTTCTTACTGTAACCGGGGACGTTCAAGGACTCATGCGAAATGTCGTGAAATGTTTTTTAAAAGCGATGCAAATATTTTTTAACTAAAACTTTTGCAATAATAGTCTTATTCGCATGGGACTGCTAAATTTATAAAAAGAATGTATTTTCGGTTGAAAACACACGCATGGGATATATCACGACACAGACTTATAGGTGGTAGAACATTTTCCTCAGATGTCCGCAAATGAAGTGCTCACTTAATATAAAAAGAAAACAGAAAACTAATTAGGAACTAATTGGAAGTTTCTAGGATGAAAATGCCGAAAACTGTTGAGTTGCGATGACGAATATTTTTCAATCAGCAGCTCTTTTCGCTATAGAAAATTTCAAAATCTAAGAAATGGAATTTTATTTGTAAAATTGGATTAGCCATTGCTCTATAATTGCTCAATTAAGCCAATAATTGTGTGTTGGACTACTAAGCGAAGGCGCCCAGGTTCGAATACCGAAAAACCCCAAATTCCAACTTAAGGTTTTTTTCACTGCGCCACAACTCGCGAACGTCTGACAAACTTCCGACAGTATAACTGTTATGTAAGAGCTTCTCAATAGGCCGGTTGGACTTGTACTTTTATGATTTTTTATGAATTTTATTTTTATACATTCCATTCGTCCCAAAAATAAAAACTCACAGAAGACGAATGGTTGTGAGAAGCTATGCCTAGGGTCCCTACGGAGCTGTAGCGCCGACTATTTATTTATTTTTATTGTATATTTAAGCAGCAAAATGTCATCGTCCCACGACTAGATTTTGCAGATATAAATCGCATGAGATTTATGCAAAAAAATAACTTTATAGAGTTTCGAATGTGTGTTTCTATAATGCTACATCGGAATGTTTCTTAATATTATGTCATCGTCTCTATATTCTATCATGAGACATTTTTCTAATGTGACAACTAACTACGAATCTGCAGATACAGGCACAGTTTGGATGAGAAATCACAAGCATTAAGAGAAGAACAAAAACACAACAGAAATGTCGGCATATCGAATCTAAAAGGCGCCACTTTATTTAACGTCATTAATAGGCATTTTTTATTTTGCTCGGTACAAGATCCAACTTTTGTTGTATACCATGGAAATCATTGATCTATACAGATCATGTGAGCATAATAAAAAAGGCCTAATGTCAATAGGGATGTGCAATATGGCACATGAATCTGATCTAAATTCGAAAGCTGTTGACTAAATGTTGTCCGTTTTAGTAGGGCTATGTGGGATAAAAGATTTTCTAGGTCCCAGTGCTCTCTGCAGCTGGTGGATGACTTAATTTTTAAAAATAAATACAAACTCCAACTTTTTTATGCGGATTGCAATTTAGGGTGCAGCCCGCCCAACATAAACCCGTAACAGCAAGTCGAATATTTTTGTTACTTAGGGCTTCGTTGGGCTTTGGCAAACTTCTACAAAGCTCCCCCTAATCGGGCTTAATATGCACTGACTAAACAGACAACAACAGTAAGTCTTTACTAGTTCTTTTTGAAACCGATGCATTTTAGCCACCAATATAAAAAGACCAAAAAATCCCCTCAACGCATCACCAAAATCCGAAACCCCCCACAAGCCCTCCTCCTAAGATTTAACAAAATCAATCGAATGCCTAATAACACATGCCGACCAAATTGTATACACACAGAAGCCGGCTCACCTCCATATACAGATACCCCGGCTTGATGATCGCAATCTTCTCGATGCATTCCACCTTCCATTAAATATTACATGGACGACGAACCTTTTGTAGCTACTGTCAAATTTATGATTACGATTATTAGTACGATCCTATATCTGTTGGCGATTTCGTATCGCCTTTACACCGACCAAACCCACACACATGCAGTGCAATTATAATAGGCCCGTACCCGGTTGAGGTGGAAATATTTCTGGAACGCGTTTTTCTTTTCGGGATTTTTATTTTTTTTTTTTGGTTTCATCCTTTCTGTCCGAAGAAGCCCTCTTGGTGAACAAAATCATGTTGCACTTAATTTGTCGACCGGTTCGCCTTTCTCAATATATTGGTGACTTTTCGCACTAGCCATCTGTAATTATGGACAAATGCACGTACACATACGTGAGGAATGCCAAAAGATGCTGCCGATGCATTCGAGACGAAATGGTGTGGAATTGCGGGAGCACAAAAATCAAAATTAAATAACACGATCATCTTTCCATCGAAACACTCAATCATGTGATGATATCCTTGTGCGCGTTGACGGCGAGGGACAATGGAAACAAAAACATTTCCCTCTCAAAGTCCGCAACGGAATGGGGGAATGTGCGGTTGGAAAGAGATTCTGTTTTGTGATTTAGATTTTCGACGTAGGTATTTTTTTTTTTTATTAGAATCGATGTTATTGGAATAGAATGTGAATGATACGGGGAGATGGCGGGTTTTTTTTCGTGTAGAGTGACTGTGTAGCGTATCCTGTGACAAGAGCTATCTGTGAAGGGACCTCCTATTTTATCCCAAAATCGACCTGCTTAATTGGTAAACTTTCTCTTAAACTTCGGACTTTTACCGTGAAGTGGTGCATGATGGAAAAAAATGTTTTTAAATACAATTTGTGTTTTTCTGAGTCCCCTCGGTCTCCAGAACCAGTGCGAGCTTCAAAGCAGCTAAAAGTCGTCACCTTTTAGAATAAATAAGTAAATAAGTAAAAGAGAAGATTAACAATAAAATTTTATAAAAATATATTTGCCTTAAGAATTTTTTCCATCTCACTTTGTAAAATATTTAGGATATATTAGGGTTCAGGGGTATACACTCAGAATATAAATTGATAAAAGTTTGGAGCTATGACCCATCACAATTTATTGTTGGGTCAATATGGACAAGTTTGGCAAGCTTGGTGTAAAATCGATCGTACGTACGTAAGTCGTTTAGGTACATTTTAGAGCAGCTTTGCTTGGGGCTGTGAACCTTTTCCACTGCTGATTTACTTAGAACGATTAAAAATTAACTCGGAAGTAAATGCTGACCTTAGTCATGGAAGAAAAGAAGGTTACCTCAGTTTTGCTCGTTTGCTGTTAGGCTCCAGAATTTTAGAGACTAGGTCCTTCTGCTATAACCTAGCTATGTGTATTTGTAAACAGGTTTTTACCATAGTATAGACGCGGCGCAGTGGCTTAGTGGTTAGTGTGTTGGACTACTAAGCGAGGGGTCCCAGGTTCGAATCCCGAGAAAAACCCAAATTCCAACTTAAGGTTTTTTTCGCTGCGCCACCTCTCGCGAACGTCTGACAAACATCCGAGAGTATAACTGTCATGAAAGAGCTTCTCAATTGGCCGTTTGGACTCGGCATAAAATTGTAGATCCCTTCCATTCGTCCCAAAAATAAAAACTCACACAAGACGAATGGTTGTGAGAAGCTAGGCTTGGGTCCATACGGACCTGTTCCGCCAATTATTTATTTTATTTTTATAGACGCAAAAGGAGTTTTTTCTCCGCCACATATTCTCGATACTATTATTATTACTACTCCTTAAAGAAGACCTAGATTTTGAGGCGAAGCGGGCTTTTATTTCATATTTTTATTTTTAGCCAAAATCAAGTCATTGCTGCCCATTTGCATTTAGTTGCAAGTTTTTTTCAGAGTTCTATTTATCGCGATGAAGGTGATCCAAGCCCTGATTGAGTGCGGGTGCACTGTGAACACTAGCAACTTTTAAAGGCTCAGTCTTTTTCAGATAGGTTTTGGAAAATATTTTATACTTACAAAGTATTTGGAGCGAGCCAGCTTATTCGTATCTTTTCAGCATAGTACATTAGTCAAGAATGACTTTTTAATTTGCTTGATTCCAAGCCAAGGACACCGTGAAGGTTAACAAAGCCAGAACTATCCGCAGACCCATTTAACATGGTAGTAACCTTTCATTCAAATAGGTCTTGGTCTAGGGTCTCGAATATCAATCTCACGCCACCGTAGATACATAGAAACTGAATATTTGTTGGTACAGTTTCCCCACTTGACACCAACTCCGAATTCAACACATCGCGCATTTCAATCCTTGAAACCTGCGAACAAAATGTGTAAGCCCCGGACTCCGTCTGATAGCCAAATTCCATTTGGCATAGCTTCATCATACAGCGGCTGGCATTTTATGAACCAAATACTTTTCGCCGTTCAATGGTTTTTATATCTGTCCTTAAGAAGAATGCCAGAAGATAACATACACACATATATACACGCGCTGGGAGTAACCCGCACGGCAAAATGAGAAATTCCAACTTACGCACTAAATTGTCCTCCAGCCGCATGATGGGTACAGCAAAATATCATCAACCTCCGCGAATCCTCCGCTCAGCATGTGTGGATTAATAAAAAGCATTTATCGTCAAAGATGGATGGTCTTGACAAACAGGTAGCTAACAACATTGAATTTTTGATTAAAAGACATTAAAAATCCGGTAGCCCAAGTGTGGTAGCCACTGACGGTCATCGTCCATCGCGCCGCCAATATTACGTTGGCATCCCAAAACATGACGCAAAATTGCGTCTTCCTCTCTGTCAATTCCGTTTTTGGAGGTTTTTTTTTTGTTTTTGCTCTTTCCAACTTCATCCTAATTTCATATTTCGTCATTGGTTTTCTTTTTGGGCTGTCCCACACATGCTATGTTATTAAGCGACGGATTGACGACACTGGACACAGAGAACGCTGCCTGATGCTTGCGTCCCAGTTCTACTTAACTCGCAGGAGGTCAGAATTATTTGTCAGCCGACAGGACTGTGTTTTGTGTGTGCACTGTGCAGACGACGACGATCTCTGATGGTGATCAAATTATTAGAAATGCAGATTCCCTGATGATGATAGGCCCGTCGTTGCGCTTAAGTACCCAGAAGCAAATGTTATTGGCAACATCACATCCTGTCTTATCCATCATTCCACCAGGCCATCATCGTCATCGTCAACGCAGGCACCGCATCATAATCAACATCGCCGCCGCCAAAATATCCGTTTGAAAATCGTTCGATCGATCGATCGGTGGATGGATGGCTGTGGAGGGATTCAATCATTCCTGAGGGCTTCCAATTAAAATTTTGATCGAATTTTATCCTCTTGACAAGCAACATGTGTACGGGCCGGGATATAGTGGTGTGGGGACTTTAGTCTAATATAGGTACGAGTGTGTCCAAAAGGGTATTGAGTTTCGCTTCCCGGTCAACTGGCTTTTGGATGCTTTATTGGGTTTTTTTTGATTTGGGCGAAGAAATTAACCCGATCGCCTTAAGATATCCGCAAGCGGTCTCATCCGAAGGGTGCCCCCATAAGGAGTTAATTTTCGCTAATCACTGTCTGTGTACTGTGTTTCGTGTGTATGGATTGAATGTCGTTGGCTTCTGGATCTGGATGCTTGTCTTTCTGTGCGGATTTTAGTGTTGTTCTCTATTTAGGATAACAGATTCTTATTTGAAGTGAACTTCTTCATAACTAGTAAGTTGAACGTCACCATTTCATTGTAAAGGGTGGGCCATCTAGTGGTTTCTTTTTAAATCATTGGTTATTTTGACACTGACAGCAGTTTCCCGCTCGAAATCTTGACAGAAAGTCAGTATCACACCTCCGCGCAACGAAATGATTCGTTTTACGCTTGAACAAAGTTGGGAAATATTGAAAACTTATTTCCAAAGTGAGTCGTGTGTAGCCCAAACAGTGCGTTTTTTGACAAGAAGTTTTGGACGAAATGAAGCACCCACCTGACCCCTACTGGGGCGTTTAAAGGAGAGCAATGCTAACGTTAATCAACAACGAAAGCTACCTACTTTTTTTGTTTAGTTCCTGCAAATCGAATTCTGGTCCAAAAGTTAAAAAAGTTCCTTCTTTCTCTTGTTGACAAGTTTTGGACCTTCTTTGCAGGTCATTTTATAACTTCCGGGGCAATTAGGAAACGACTAAGTGAGCCAGTAACCACTAATGAGCGGCACCAAAAGGCTTGCACAGGGCGTATATTTGGTAGTCCTTTTTTACAGTATTTATAGGTGAACTGTGGTTCAGTCTGTCTACTCTTGGGTTGTCTGTTGGAGACTTCTGTTGGCATGGTGTCTTTTCCGCAACTTAGAGTTGTGCCACTGTTAATGCCTATTTCGTTTAATAGTTTTGCTCCTTTAAAGGTGTCACGCCCCTTATTCGCCATCGCCCACATTCTGTAAAGTGTTTATTATTTAATATACTTTCAAGATTCAAGAGTCTGCAAACTGAAAATATTTATATAGCGTTTTTGTCAGGTGCCACGCCTCATTGTACTGCCCACTACGACGAACTACTTTATACAGACAGTGCACATCAATCCAAGTTTTACAACTTTAGATCCCAAGAGGTTCCCACAATTTTGATTCGAAAACTTAGCTTGTATGGCGCCAGGAGTCGGGTATTTCTGAGACGAATGAGGTCGATGGATGATCAGAAAAACTTTTTGTTTGTGTCAGTCGACAAGTTTGGGGCAGACCCAATGAGCTTCTCATAGAGACTTTTGCGCCAACCCTAGAACTAGCCATATGGCAGAGGATGAGAGGTTCATCTGTTGACTAGTTCAACAGACAATTCCAGCACACGAATTACGAAAATTCAGTCAATTTGTGTATTGGCTGTGTTGGTTTTTGGAAGGTACGAATACTCTAAAAAATACAAAGTTGTGTACCGCTCCAAACGTTATTCTTATGTACATCTATCCCCACAGCATTGCTCTTCTTCCTGTGTACCGATATTCCGATTCCGAAGTCCCATTTAAAAATAAAAATAATAAATATTAAATATATTTGTTAGGTAAATCAAAGTTCCAAATAGACCCTCAGGCATTCTTTCTGACATCCATCGTTAGAAGGATTGTGGCAATTTTTCGCCCGAATGTCACACGCATAAAAAAACACCCCTCACGCCTTATCCGACAGCGACTAACTAGTTTCGCCGTCGATAAAATGCCTGACCACACACTGATCGAATCAATTTAATGCGACATCTACCGACTATCTATATGCGGAGCACATTCGCGAGGAGTATCGCAGAAAAACGCCTCTTGGCTGGCCTACAATGCGCGCGATGATTTAAATGTCCTCGCGTTAGCGTTGGAGGTCAACCATGTACAAGTATCGATAGCTATGCAAATGCATTTAATCGAATGAACAGCTATTTCGCTTAATTAATTTCACTCCGCGAAGAATAAGACGCACAGAAAAAAAAAAAAAAAAAATCTGGGTTGGAATTCAATTGAAGCATGAGCGCTTTGTGAATCTGTGGGTGGCTGCGGGTCTTTCTCTGACGCAAATGCAATATGCGCGCGCGTTCCACAATTAATTGCAATTCTAATTTGGTTTTATTTTTATTTGTATTTTCCAGACACAAGCGCTCGCCTTAACCCGATCAAAGTCACCAGATATCACTGTGAAGAAGGAGCACTCATTATCACCACCCCACCAGCAACTGCAACAGCAGCAGCAACACCAACCGACCCAACAACTGCAACAGCAAATCGCGCGAGATACACAATCAGCATCGTCGACATCGTCATCTTCGGTTGGCGGTGGAGGAGGAGGTGGAGGAGGAGGCGGCAGCGGTGGTGGTGGTGGGGTTGGACAATCATCAGAGAAGCAGCACCACCACTCAATGCATCACCATCACCATGCGTCGCATCATAATCATCATGCGCAACAGCAGCAAAGTCAACTACAAAGTCAATCGATGGATCACGAGTCGCGAAGTCCACGCTACGGCCGAAGATCATCGGAGGCATCACCTGTGCCATCGGCAAATGATCATGCGGCAGCAGTGGTGGCATCTAGTCAGAGTGTTGCACTCATTCCATTGGCTACGACGCCAAAAATTACAACTCCCACGTCGTTTAGTGAGAACGGACCTGCCAGTGGGGCTATCGGTATAAACAGTGGAATAGCTGGCTCAGGTGTGATAGGCGTTGAGAAGATGAAAACATCGCCGTCGATGGAGCGGCGGGAGTTCGACATGACCAAAGTTAACTGTGAGTACGAAAAGTTGCCTTAATCAAATTGTTTGTACATCTATCCTGCATAGCAGGAGCTTATCCTTTTCCGCTTTCTCTTTTTGTGTGTCACCACTTCCCTCTGGCAAGGGTGGGTGTAGTAAAATCGTCCTATGGCTTAACCGGATTAAGCGACAACCACATGGATGAGCACGCATACAAATTTACAGATAGTTTTCACTTTATTCGTCGCCATATGTCCTTGTCCATGTGGGTGGAAGGGGACAACACCGCACACAGTAACACCTAATCCCAATCCCATGTGCGGGGGATGGTTTTGCGGAAAAGGATATGTGAAATCCTCTCAAATACACACTCGCACATTTAATCGCAGTCTGAAGCAACGCACACAGTTTGCACTCACTTCCATTTGATGGGAGTAAGAGGGCAAACGATTTTGGGGATTACTGATATAGAGGTGTACGGATTATGGGGCCGGGTCCCATGGCACTTTTGAGAAAAATTCCGCACGTCTGCAGAGGGACTTCTATTTGAGTGGCGACAAAAATTCACGACCCGTATTCGGGGCTGTGCCGTAGTGCCAGTGGGGTTTTTGAGATGGTCTTCTTTGGGAATATTGTTTTCCCTTGGTAAGTAGGATAGCAAAGTGAGAGTAGTTTATGATCAGTTTAAGCAGTGCTGCGAATGATCTTGAGCTTTCTGAATTGATCTTTAAAGACGTCTTTCAAGTTCTGTTCACCAGCTAAATAGTTCCTTCTTCTTCTAAGCTCTGATCATCAACTAAATACTTTATTTAAAGTGCGTTGCTATGCGTAGCCTTATAAGGTATAGTAGCAATCATGCGTTTGAGTCAAGTGACATACTTCAACGCAGTTGGCTTAGTCGTCCAATGTTGGGCGCCAATTTAATCAGATAGCTCCTATCACCGGTGACCCTTGTTGTATGACGGAATTTCTCATTCTTCATCAACAGCAGTTTTCAAAATGTAATTCAAGTTTAGTTAACTAAGCTCTGATCTTCCAGAGGTCTTCAGATTTAATAAGTACTTGTTCTTCTCATTAATTTTAAGCGCCGAATTAATGACCTATTACGGATAACCCCCATAGAGAATTCAACGAATACCTGGCAAACTTTCTGTTTTCGAAGTCCTAGTTTTGCCCGGTTTGAATTGGTAAATGGGAAGAACTACACAATTTTCTCTTTGCTGTCCAAGAAGTAAATATTTCAGCGAAGTTTTGAGAATGAAAGCCTTTTTTCATGACTACAACTTAGTTGCAGCTATTTGTGCAAGCTTTTCGGGACGCTATTTATACGTTAAAATTTGTCCTTAACGAGGCAAGTTACTAAAAGAAATAACTTTTTTTTAAGGTTTTTATAAGGATTTATAACAGCTTTTGAAGGCCTGAGTGAGAAACAGAAGTATTCGCTTCAGATGAGGAGAACTTCATTTAATTTTTCATTTTGTTAAATAGCCATCAAAATATTGATTCTCCATAGATATTGTCTTGTGTCCTGTATTGGGCGCCAGTGACTCGTCACAAGAGCTAAATATTTGTTAAGAAAGCCAAGTTTAACTAACCCGATTTATCTGGAAAATTCTGGCAGTTCTCCTGCTATAATTGCGTCCATTATTTCAAAGGTCCGAACGAAAACAAAACACAGCTCTTGCGTTTGTCTTGCCCAATGACGCCTGTTTATCAATAAGATAAACATGAACTTGGAAAACAGTATCACAACTTCCAGCAACATGTGTAAGCATTTGGTTTCTGTTTCCAGCATTATCAAGTCTCTCCTCTGTTACCTACTCATTATGAATCTAGTTAAAAAAAAAAAAAAAACTCCTAAATACTTAAACCCTTTACAATTGACGTTGTCAACGTCTTTAATCCTTTCGATGTATCCTCCATTAAATAATAAAACTATTATTATCCATGCAAGAGAATCAGATTTCATTTCACAGTAACCCGAGTTACCTACATGTCCTTGCTCACATCTGATATCTGAGCTATAAATGCTTTCGTCCTTTACGCAACACATTTTTTTTTTTCATTGCTTCCCAAATGGCATTCCTGTTTGAAAAGTACTCAAACAATTTGGCGACTATAGCTTCAACGGAGAGAATGATTTGCTACAAGGTCTCGCACACACTCCCATCCGCATTTATACACAAAAAGAGGATTACGCTGTGACGTCAAAATAAAGCAAGGCCGGATAACTCGTTCTCGGGCCCCTAGTGCTGTGCGATTTTATCATGGGTAATCCCCATAATCCGAAAGCTGGAAAATGTTTGTTTATTTCAATTCCTCCAGAATGTGGGCTTCGGTTCTGCTTCTGATATAATACGAATAAGAAGGAAGAAGGGATAGCCGAAAGGATTTCTTCTACCCCATGCATAGATAGGATTTCGTGTGTGTTTTTTTTTTTTTTCGTTCTTCCTGTGCTGAAAAGGGGAAAGGGTGATGGACTTGGGTTTTACATTTGTTGCTTGAGAGGAGCTGCACAGAGTTGGATATTCGTACGGTTGGGAGCCATCGTCATCGTTGTCGTCTTTCTCTGTGTTTTTGCCGAATTTAATCCACCCGTCCTGGAGAGATAGTCTAATCCAAGCAACAGCATGGGTTGTTCTCTGTATGGATAAAGGCATTCGTGTTAAGTTTCAGTGCAACAATTTTTGTGCTCCCTTTGTTTTTGCGGGCTTGAGAGGGGCGATGCGGGTATGTGCGGTATTAAATTTCCGAAAAGAGAGAACAGAGCGAAAACGATTCTGTTTGGAGTTCAAGGACATGCGAGTTCGTTTGGTTGGGGATGCTTTCGATTGCAGTGGAATGGATGCACCAAGGATGATTGCACGACTGTTGATATTCACAGAATGTTGAAGCTGGCATGGTTTGTGATGAACATCGTATACTCAAATGGGAAATGGAAATTGGGAAAAAAACTGGTTCACTTTGAAATGTTTTATAGCTGCAAATATGAGTCATCTTTGTTATGGCAGACAAGGAACTTGGTTGGTTGGTTGGGCGCCTCTTTCCTATTCATTTGCTTTTTTAAAATTTTCTAATATAACTACATTTTTCTTGAAGTTCTTTTCATAAGCTTAAAACACAGCAGTCTCAGATCCAGCGTTGGGCGCCACTTTCATGATCGAATACCTAGCTCCGTCAAGAAACAGTGTCACGATTGATCGAAATTTGTATATCCAACATTATAAATGTGGTATTTCAAAATAAAAATTTAAGTCCTACATTGGGCGCCAACTATAACTTCATTTTTCTTGAAGTTCTTTTCATAAGCTTAAAACACAGCAGTCTCAGATCCAGCGTTGGGCGCCACTTTCATGATCGAATACCTAGCTCCGTCAAGAAACAGTGTCACGATTTAACGAATTTTGTATATCCAACATTATAAATGTCGTATTTCATTATAAAAATGTAAGGCTTTGAAAAGAACCTATAGAGGCTTTGACAGCAATACCTGATCGAAGTCATTAAAGCTCCCATTATCACTTAGTTAGGTGAATAACTAGAGCTTAATTTCAAGGAGCTTGCAATTTTCTGGTCTATGAATTGGGCGCCAATTTTGTATTCAGTATGTATTTCAGAAAAACGATATTCAATTTCATCAAGTAGCTTAGCTAGTTGTTCCTCTAAGTCGCATATAGTGACGATAGCTGTGGATTTGCTGGTGGATGGTGTTGATTTGTTGACAGTGTCTTTTCTCTCAGCTGGGGTGTTGTAACATTTGGGAGTTTGAACGGATTCCTTAGATGGTATAGGCATCGATTGCTTATCTTTTCCAAGATAAGTTGATCGCGTTTTTCCCGCCATTATGCACATAAGAGTTTGAAACATAGTTGAGAGCGCGCTTCCAAGCTCCAAAGAAGTTTATTTGTTATTTTATTTGTATTTTCGATTGGAGGTATGCAAGCGGACATCTTTTATATGGCTCAAAGCACATTTCTATCTATACTTGTGTTCACAATTTTTAGTATTTCATGGGAACTGCTGGTCCAACGTTGGGCGCCACTTTTTTATATTTCGGCAGTTTTTCTAATTTTAGTTTTAGTTCTGCGTTCACTGCTGATGGTAGTGTCCTACACACTGAGTTATATATCCCTTTCATTGCCCCGAAAATAAAAGCTCGTGCTCGCAATACTCCAAATCGCACGTGACTTTTAGGTCACACGTTGGGCGCCGTTTTTATAATCTTTTACCAGAATAGTTCCAATCCTACCCTCCTCAATGGCGCGTCTCTTATATCAACCCAATAGTTTAGAGTCTTCTGCAATTGCAAAAATGCTCTTTCTACCTCTTTCCACAGAAAACAGGTTGACAAGTTTATTCAGAGCACTGTAAAGTATTAGTTTCTGTAGAAGACTCAGTATATTCTGCAGATGATGTGCATTCGTCGGCACATTGCATCCCAACCGAAGTTCTTCAATTCATTCACTACCAAGACTATAAGAATATCCGGCAGTACTAAAAGTCACCCTAAAGGACAAAAAAAAAAAAAAATCAACCCTCACCACCAAAGCGGGTGTCCTTTGAACTAATTCAAATGCCAGCACAAAATACTTTTTCAACACAGAGAGGAACCCATTCATTTCATACCTATCTTCCTCGAATAATGCAAACAAAACTATTTTGCCTTCAGTCGGCATTAAATCGTTATCCTTGCCCCCAAAAACAACTTCTGCCACAATCACTACGACGATGAATGCAACCAGTTGAATGCGGAAACTCACTTGCTCAGTGTACGACCGACGGTGCCAAAACTCAATTTGTTCTCCTCTGTTGTGCAATCAACAAAATCCTCTCCCCCAAAATACAGACGCACATGCACACAACACAGGAGAAAGAGGCCGAGGCGACTTACTTAAACTTGAGCCTCCACAACCGACTCTCTACGGTCGTCAGCACTCGCAAAGAGCTGCCCCACTCCCCACACATCATTATAACATATCCAAACGTAAATCCCCCATTGAATCGGGGATTCCATTGCGACGAAAAATCTCTTTTGCCAAACATAAGGACCCAGTTACATATGCTATAGAAAAGATAAACCTAGAACGCATACAACAACGAGAAACGAACTATACGCATTTAACCCCATCAGAAGGATCCATATGTATAGGACCTCGGATTCAAGTAATAATCGAACACAGTTGCCACTTGAGTGCCTCGAATGCTCCTAGAAATTTAATCCGTTTATAATACGCACGTTTATATGCAAAGCATTCTGCAAATCCCTGCAACCTTTCCCAGGGTTTCGGATCGAAACGTGTACAGTGTACACACTCTCGCCGCCCGGTGTGTTTGTCTCTGTATCTAAAGCACTGAATCACCTCTATTATGGAACAAATCCTAGGGCCACGACTTAACTCTCTCCCAGGCTATGGGTTCTCGAACTCTCATGCTCCTTATGTCTCTTTATCATCTCGCAATATGGGTTTTGTATGGCGCTTAACGCTTAAGACTCTATCTCTCTCCAGCACCCGGCTAGATGCCAAAAAAGCGTTCCACCAAACCTCCCCCCAAAATTCAAATCGGCACCCGTTCATGTGTCTCTTGTGTTAATTTTCGAAAATCGTTTCTAACCTTCAAAATATCATTGGGGAGTAGATATTGCATTTGCATTTGTATATTTTGAGCACAGCTACACACTACAGTCCTTCGTAGATACATCTATCCCAGATTAGTTGAGACCTATTACATGCGAATGCAAACATATCCTTCAGCCATTCAATACAGGGACACACACCGACGACAGGAAAGGCAAAACAAAAAAATGAAAACAGTGCCAGGAGAATTGTGATGGGGCTCCACCGAATCAAAATCATAACGTGTAGATATCCTGGCGAAAGGCTTCGAATTGGGTGGCGATTAAGCCGACAAGTAGGTGTGTGAGATCGTATGCCGGGTGAATGTCGCTCAGATTGAGGTGGGCTGTTGGTTCTTCTTCATTTTTTCTTTTTTTTTTGTTCGCCATCGTGCTTTGGGAGAGGACGAACTTTTCATACACATTTGTCGGATTCGGATTCAGATTCAATGCAGTCTAGCAACGGAACATCACAGAGTGCTTGGCAAGAATAGTGCAGCAGCAATCCTTCTGCCATAAGCTTAATCTACAAACAAATGCAACCATTGAATGTATGTCAACGTGTGTTACGAAATCCACATTCGAATCCGCATGCACTGTGTGCTCTTTCTCTCACTTGGGGGTGGTGTGTGACCGTGACGACACTTCGACTGGGTTTTTGAGGATGCGATAAAAGCAGCGCCGCGCCATCAACGTTGGAGACAAACTATGTGTGGAAACAAGGGTGTACTGTGTGTGTGACTCTGCGATCCCGACGAGTGTAGGGTGAATGCGGCAAATCCTTAATCCGCTGGATTTCAATACAAAACTCTTCACCCGTACGATTTTGCACTGAGGGTGATTGGATGTGTGTGCTTTTGCAGATTCCCAATTTGACAGACACACACAGTCGGTATGTGACGTATGGAATGCCAGATAGGGAGGTGGACAATTGTTTTAAACGTTATTTAATTTTTTTTTTCGCAAAGTGACCAGTTCATGAACGAACTTGCATCAAATTGAGCTGAGAGCTGCCGTCGTTCGAACGCGTTTTCAATATTAATTATGGAGGGATATTTTTTTGCACAGCATGTCTATGGAAATGAGGCTCAGAGCTAAAGGAAGTAAGCAGTTTTTTTAAGTTGAACCACTGAACTTGCTTTGGTAGTTAAATCCAAATCACGGTAGGCCAGTTAAGGAGGTCAGTTTTGGTGTTCGTCTGTTGGATTTTATTTGGCCGCAGTTCGCAGTTCTTGCAGGAGCTACACTTTTGAATCAGCTAGTCGTTTAGATCATTTTTAAAACAGCCATCTATGTGTGCCATTTTACCCCACGTCACTATATACAGCTCTTTGTAACCTGAACTACACTGAACTAGGTGGACGAACTAAATGAAAAGTGAAAGTGGAACTAAGTGCACTATTCTCCGCGTGGAGTTATTTTAAAAATGGATGCCGATATCACTCGGTAAATATATGCATATTCAAAATTATATTTTTTCATTGAAGTTTTTTTTAAATTTACGACGGCATAAGGTTCGTTAATAATCACCAATGCTCAATAACCTGTTATAAGGGATCACTGCTGATCTTCTGGGTCGATTGATTAAATAGCGTCTTAGGCAAAATCCTTACTCTAAGGTGTTTGTCCGGAATGGATTTAAAAACTACTGCCCGAAATTAACTGCGGTTGCCACTATTGCACTGCACAATGTTGCGATTAAAATATAAGCTAAGCTGATGTCCAAGCCGAGAGTATGCCGCGAATATCTTTTAGCTACTATCTTTGGAATGCCTTGGCTTATTGGAATGTTAAAAAAACTGAGGTTCAAGTTTAAATTTAGTACAGTTTTGCTTGTATTTGGAGTTTAGAAAGTGCCAGTCTGTGTCTAATAGTAAAGGCTAGCACCCTATATGAAACTGCTGCGCAAAATGTATATTTTTGACGCCTAGTTGACAGATGATCCACGGCTAGGATAATTTTTTTTTACCAAAAGTTGTATTCAAGTATTAGTTGTATTAGAAGAACGTCGCAGTAAAAACAATAATCACAAGATCGTTTTCTTTTACTTAAGGTGGGTCACTAAAAAAATTTAGTTTAGAACATAGACTAACCAAACTAGACGGTCAAATGAGAACAGAAACGATACATCTCCCTACAAGCTGCCTGTCCTGCATAAGATTGCATTCATGCCTGTTTAAATCAAAGGAGCGCCATTGCTACCGCACGTTTTGTTACAATCTTATGCAGGGACGTCGGGTCCATCGGGCGGCCATTTTCTGCTAGGAATTCAACTGGAGGCGACTGTGTTCGTCATATTTTGTGCCCATTAGTTACACGGCGTTCACGTCACAGTTGAGTTTAAGAGTGTTTAAAGTTTATAAAATTCTTGGTATCAAATAGAATTTCGTGGCAATGCCAAATACCTTAATATAATATAATTTTTCAATATCTTGCAGAAATCCATCTAATAATATTAATCAGAGAAAAATGAACTAACGCGGTTTTTGTACACTTTTGTTAAAAGAGATTTTGTAACTTCCGGCTTTTTTGTATATTTTAAAGAAAATACGCTTTTTTCCGTTGACTTTAATGCTTTTAATTTCGAAGCCATATTAAAACAAAATGTTTAAACATTTTTTTGTATGGATGTCATGGAGAAAAATGTTTTTCATTTATAATCTGTAATTAGTACGAAAAAGGAATACTTGCACAATAATATATGCAAAAAAGCATTTGTTAAATTCAAAATTTTAAGTTTTTATCTGTATTGGGCCTTACATAAACATTTTTAGTTTCGACTCTAAATTTTAGTTGTTCACAGTGGATATATTTTCCATACAAATTTTGCAATTGTGAGCTTACGTAAATTTAAAGTCAAGACTAAAAATGTTCATTGGTAAGGCCCATTGTTTTTAATATTGCTGTTGAATTTGTATGCGCTTGGCTCTTTCTGGTAAAGATCATAATACAAAAATCCTCGTAGATCGCCCTATCTTTATGTGAAATTCTCGGAACAGTAAAAAAATGTTTTCATCACTTTTTGTATTCCAAAAGCACTTGTTGTTGGTAATTAACAATTTTGAAAGGTTTATAAAAAAATCAGTGCACATTTGAAAATGCCTACATTGTTTTAAAATTTGTAAAAGAATTATATGTATAGAAAACGAAAAAAAAAGTGCGAATATCAACAATTAACAAAACAATTTCGATTCTTAGGTTCGCGCAATCTGAAATCAAATTGCAGAGCCCACTTAAATACCACATTATTTTGCCATTTTGTTAGGAGTTTAATTTAATCACCTTTTAACGTTTCTCCATTATGCAGTAAGGGAAAGATATTGTATTTCGAACTCGAGATATTAATCAATTCTGACATTACGATGATAGAGAACTGAAAAAAAGTGGGTCGCAAAATTCTGTTCGTCTGTCTGTATGTCCCGAGGCCTACAGCCTAAACGCCTGCCCGGATTTCCTTCAAACATATGATTTGGAGTTTGGGGGCTTACAGTTCGGGGCCGTTTTTTTTGTATGGGAAGTACCTAACCTTAATATTAATGTTAGGTACTTCCCATACAAAATGCTCATACCAGTTTGATTTATTCGAAAACGGCTCTAACGATTTCAACCAAAATTGATATTTAGGCTTAAGTAGGTGAGGTTAACATGACTGCATACTCAGTTTCGCGCTAAAAAATTGAATAACTGTACTTTTGAAATTCGGACATATGTTGAAAACGGTCCATACGATTGTAATAAAAATTCATTTCTAATGTAATATGGTCATTTCTAACTTAATGGCAGACTCAGTTTTTCTCTGTTTTTATCGTAAAATAAATTTTTGAAAAACGTCATTTTTTAAAAATTTTGTTTTCTTAAGCTTATCCGAAATCGGCAACAACGATTTTGACCAAAATGCAAACTTAGAGTAAAATTGATGTTTTAAAAATGATGCGAATCACCGAAAATTCAAATTTTTGAAACTGCTCAAATCTCGAAAACCCCATTTTCGATTTAGAAAAATCTTTAAAAAAATAGCATTTTCATTTTTACTGTAAATACATTTGTTATAAATCTATTTACAAATTGTTTGTCATTGAAATAGTGCCAACCGGCGGCCATTCATACACGTATTCACATAATAAATAATAATAATTGGCGGAACAGGTCCGTATGGACCCAAGCCTAGCTTCTCACAACCATTCGTCTTGTGTGAGTTTTTATTTTTGGGACGAATGGAAGGGATCTACAATTTTATGCCGAGTCCAAACGGCCAATTGAGAAGCTCTTTCATGACAGTTATACTCTCGGATGTTTGTCAGACGTTCGCGAGAGGTGGCGCAGCGAAAAAAACCTTAAGTTGGAATTTGGGTTTTTCTCGGGATTCCAACCTGTAGTCCTCGCTTAGTAGTCCAACACACTAACCACTAAGCCACTGCGCCTACACGTATTCACAGACAGGAATAAAATGAGCGCGCGAGAGAGGGTTGTCATTCAAAATTTGTGGGAAAAATCTGCACAGAAAGTTGACTGTCTAGTTTGGTAAGTCTGTGGTTTAGAGTGTTTGATATATGTATATCACAGATTTAGGGCTCCCTCCAAATTGAGACTGAAAAGCTCTCATAGATAATAGACTTACGTTGGCTTAGGTCGTTTTCCACAGTCTGGGCCATATTACAGAGCATTGTCGGACACCGTCAGTTACATCGTGGGCCTAAATTGCCACATCAGAATTATCACCGACTCAGACACTAACCTCTATCAGTTTCCAGAGGTAGCCGGTGTTTTTTTTTCCCTAAAAGAGGCTGCATCATATAAATATATAGGCATGGCGGTGATAATTGTGTGGAGCTGGAAGGCAAAAAGATTATTAAATGGATTTACTTAACTGATACTAAACAGTTGTTAGAATGCAAAGCCAAAGCCTATTTGCAATATCCTGCTTCATTATACACGTTACCCTCTGAATTCTACAAGTTTTTAAAGAGGTCACAGCAGGATCTCCGTATCCGTATCGTCTGATGATCCTGGCTAAGTTTTACAAACGTACATATTTGAGGGGAAGCACTTAATAAAGACAGCCGCCGGCATACCACTTATTTAACCTCATGCCATAGGTACAGACTACAGAACAGACACAAAATATACATTTGCACAGAGTATACTTGTAGTGAAAACCACCCTTTTCAGTCTTTTCTGTCAACAAATTGTGGATTTTACCAGTAGAGTAAACGTTGGAAAATCATTCTGAAGAGAGAGAACTACCGACAATTACCCACCTGTTGCTGCTGAGTTTGGTGTGTGTACAAACCGAATACACACTCTCAAAGCGAGCACAGTTTTCGTAGTGCTCGGCGTGTGGAAATTCTATTCATAAAGCATACGAACACTTTTGTATAGAAGGAGCGCACTTGGCGCTACTATGCGAGTCCTCTGTTGCCTTATTCACAAATGCCGGTTATTGTAGTACAAACGTACTTGAATATTGTTATCGTTTGAAAGCAGTGAAGTCTTGTCAATGGCGTACTATATGATGGATGGTTAGTATATGCAAGGTCACTTTTAAAAGAGGCGATACCACTGAATATGCTGAAATAAAAGAAATTGGAGTTTATGTCCAACTGCGGTTATTTGACTACTGACCTAAATTTTGGGTGGAAGTATTTACGAAGATAGTACCTATCTATACAGATTAACTAGACTATGTAGTAAGGAGTCAAGAACAACCCCGTCCGATGAGCAACTACAAGCATGCAGCGGCTTTCCTTTCCATTACCAACTTGCACCTGTGGCTCGACCCTGGCTCACAAAAATGGCTTAGTCTATCTGCAACCCGTCACAACTGTGAAATCTGACTGTCTATGAAACAAAATCAACAGTGGAAGGCTCTCTTTAGAAGCATTGGATGTTCAGGTCGTGTGTAAGAACTTTTCCAGTGTCTTTTCCGACATACTGATTTAGGGCTGTCAATCTTAATGATTTTCAGGTATCCCTCTTGGCATTTAGACAGAATCCACGGAGGTCTTAAGTTGTCGTACTGATCTTAGACGCGGCTAAACGTGGTTGAGGATGGCCATTAGTGCCGCATAGATCTCGCTTCTGCCTTTCGCTCCTGTAAATGTTCCTAAAACGATATGCAGATAGCTGCGGACAGCATAGTTTGCCTCGAAACCACCCGCATATATAAACGAGCCCTTACTAGTTCTAAAGCCATCCATATAAAAGTAGGAGCGCTTCCATACCTTGACTCAGAGTGAAGCCAAAAGCAGTCCAAAAAATGTGTGTAAACTGATGTGGAAGTGGTGTTCAGGTCCGCTGTCATTGAGTCCGATGGCATCTTCAAAACAAGGTTCGTTGGAGGAGCGGTATTAAAAATCAATACGTGTTCCAAAAACCGTAAAATTTAAATCGAAAAATAACCTTGATGTAAATATCAAAGAAAGACATTTATTGGACTACCTACAGTAGGGCCAGAGGCAATCAAGAGAAGGCCCTCATGCAGCCAAACCATGACAAATTTACACGGAAGTTTATTTTACCAAATACTCGATTGATATTAGATCCATGAGGGCATGAGAGCCTTCCAGATGGCATGTCTTTTGTGTTGCAAGAATAAATAGCACTAGATGCGTCGAACTAAAAAATATCAATCCCGTTTTGTGTCGAAGTGATTGTGGACTTCGCACCCCTAGCGCCTTAGCATCGTGTTTACCACACTTCTCTAGGCAGTACCTAAAACAACCTTTCCCTTGCAAGGTATCCGTTTTCAATATGAAATTACATCCTTATGATACCATCCTCATGCTTTTGCGCCTTTCCTATCCGTTTCCAGAAAGGAACTCCTTAAAGTTCGAATTAGTCTGTTTGCTTCTGTCGGTTGAAATCACAGTTCTTTGTCAACGGTCCTATTTATAAACATTTTTGAGATTCCACTCTGTTTGCCTATTCAACAAAGACCGTTGCGCAGCTTTATTAAAAAATAAAAGAACAAGCCAGTTCAAGTTATCATATGTTAAGGCTCCATTTGGGTCATAAACATTCTTTTATAGGTAACCACCATTTGTCTTATTTTCCAGCTAATTGCAGCTCTGCCTAGGTTTTCGCTAAATACCGTGTGGCAGACCTTGTCAAGACCTTGTTAAGGTCTCCCAATAATCGCCAAATTCAACAACGAAAGTTTCAGTCAGACTTCATAGTTGAAAATGGACGCTTTGTGAAAATATCTATGCCAAAGTGACAGATCATAAATATTTTAAAGACCAAAGTTAAGGTCAATAAATTTGTACAAATACATTCCGCCAGAGTACCTAGTTCCTTGTCTCCCAACATGTCTGAACTGTTCTATTCATTTTCTCCATCGTCCATGCGTTGATTTGCTTAAATCAATTTCCCACCATCTAAGTAGTATCCTCGTCCTAATCTATTCATAAATGCGACCCCCCTCCTGCTCATCATCTCAACATAATTAATCAAGCAGCACACAAACACACTCAAGGTTTTAAACGGATTAAAAAGGAAATCATAATTCGATTCATTCACGATTGAAGCACTTCCACGTTTTACCAACCACCATGATACCACGACCACCCTCTCAATCAAAACGTGTGTACCTACACTCAATTTAAGTGGCACAATCCTAACCAACCGACCAAACGACCATAACCCACCAACAAGAATAAAACACAAACAAGCACGCACTAGTAAATAATATAGACAAACACATAGAAATAGGGCAGTTATCCTTCGTTGGAAATAAAAAGGATTTCAGATCAGAGACAGATTTAATATGATAATAATTCATTTATCCCCCTGCTACCTCAGATATACGCACAGTGTACTACACATGCATGCGTCATGCCATTCTGTTATATCCTATGCTATAGCAATTGAAATTACTGCTCTCGCTTTATCCTGATTAGAGCTGCAGAGCAGGGGGATAAGACTGAGCGAATCCTGCCGTCATAATGATCACAATAATAATCTGGCCGTAATAATGAATAAATGAAATAAAGTTCAAATTTAATCCCAAAATCGATGCGATACGACAATTCAGACCATCGGCCGTGTAGTCGGCATGAGGCTGTGCTATAACACACAGGATTAAGCGTTTTACTATACACAGGCACACGCAGTTGGCGGGGGATTTGTGCGGGAGACAAGGAGCAACTATCTACGCGTAGGATAGTCGGATTTACCGCAAAAAAACTCGGAATTTCAACCACAAACTTGGTGCGAAAGCAAAATCCACAATACGATGTCCAAATGGGATATCAACACGTCATCATGGGGCTACAGGATATCCACGCTGACTGCATATGGATATTCGGGTGTATGGGAGCAGTGCGGGAATTTTATCATTATCTTTTTGTTGGATTATAATTTTCCATTTCCATTGTTTCAACAGGCACACACACACATACACATTTTGGGCGCACATCCTGCCCGTGTGCACTCGTATGTTATACTTATAGTCAATCAAAATTTGAACAGAGATCGAATGTGGCGCTCGCTAATCCAAGGGAGTCATAGAACAAGAGCTCTTTCTTGTTATGTCATTATCGGTAATCCTTGTCGGAGGGTTCAACGCTCGAGAATCGAATTCCCTTATACCCCTTATCCCAACAGGAATACACATGCATACAGCCAAAGCAATTATCTTGCGCCGGGGATATAAAGTCTCCCATATCTGTGTGTGCTTATGGTAAATCTATTTAAAAGGATTATTCCCGTTTGAACTTCACGGATCTAGTCCTAGAAAACAATACAAAAAAAGGGAACTTACCTCTCATTCGAAACACGTTGTCCTTTACACAGAACTGCTAGGTATCAAATGTGTGTTGCGAAATCGCAACAGTTTCGCATTGAAGATGAGATGGAAATTCGATGTCATTACTGTGGGTAGGTAGAAGATCATTATCCTTTCGAGTCCGCACTAAGCACTTAGATTGAAATCCATCAAACAAAATTTTATTCCATCCAATCCTTTTCACAGCGTTATCCGTTCCGTGTGTGTGGCTCCGACGAGCTATCTGTTCTTTTTTATTCCCCCCCAGCGTTATTTTTTTTTCTGCCCTTATACTTTTTTTTTTTTAGTTGGATTTTATACACCTTGCTGAGTCCTTACGCTTTTGCCGGCTAATTCTCAATTGAATTTTTATTTCACTCAACTCAATTGAACTCGGAAACAGCTGAGCTGAGCATGTAAAAAGCCAATGGCAGAAGCACGTGTAGCGAATATCCTTCTGCTGTCTACTAATATATCCTGTTGTGAGTACACACAACGAAAACACACACAATAAAGCGTGTATACAAATCCATGCTTTAGCAATTGATGAGAGGGATGGAGCATGGAGAAAAGAAGTGAGGGAGAATCCTGTCGTTTTTTTTTTTTTTTGCCTTATGTTTCGTAAACAACAAGGATCAGTGTGGTTGATGCCACTAAAAGAGGAGTGAAATAGTACTGAGCCAATATAAACGATTGTATAATACTGTGATGTCTTCCAGATAAAACCTGCAGATTGAACAGAATAAAATTGTGTCAGCCGATTTCTGTACAAAGGACCGCACAAAGTCAGGAACACGATAGATAGATAAATTAATAAAATGACGAAGATATAAACCAAGTTTATCCAAAAATGCTTGCAAATTTGCAGGCTCACTTCCCCTAATTATGTAACACTCACTAAGAAAGTGTATACGGCGTGGGTTTGGCTAATCGCAGCCAAAGACAAAGAAAATATGACAACCTACATCATGCCCAATATCACGGTCTTTCTATAAATAAAAATAGCTTGTTGGTTTTGTATTGAAACGCTTGTGTAACATTCGGCATCTCCACGTAATACCATACTTCTTTAGCTTTTGTTATATCGGTCAAAGGTTTTGTTTCCATACCTTTGCACAACATTTTATACCCTACCTACATTTTTCCTGCGCACTTTTTGTCCATTTCTTCTCTTCCGCAAATCAGGCCCTGGTATTTCAAAACACCAAAATTTGTTTGCCCACATCCATTCAATTCAAAATAGGCCAACCGTTTTATTTTTGGTGATCTGCATACTATTTTCTATTAAATACATTCGCAACAAATTTATGACAAGAAGACACATTCTTCACTTCTACGTAACATCACCTTTCCTCTGGTCCATAATTCATAAACGTCGAATTTTAAATAACGCCGTAAGCGGTACGACAAGAAAAAGGTGCAGCATTTCAATGAGATGAACCTACATACGTGGATCAGTCTGTAAATGTCCCTTGTAAACTCTTTGATCCAACAAAATTTGACAGACGATCATTTCACATGAATATATTTAAAATCCTGTCTATGCCCGCCATCTACAAATTTGCTACTCTCGCGTAAACACCACAGCAACACGTTCATATTGTGTTAACAATAATACTTCTTTCACTCTGAAAATCCACCACTCACCCGCACACATGCGGCTCATATCGAACCAAAAAACGAACAACTTTTCGTAAACGTAAAACATTTCATCTCTATACACGACACCCACTCTGGGAGCACACACAAACGAGCATAGAATCTCACAGCACAACGACAACCCTCGAGAGAGGACCAACAAAAATGAAAACAAGAAACCAAATCCCTATCCCAATCCGAATCCCACCTTGCCCACCCTATATTTGGATTTACTTTAATCTCATCAGCCCATGGGTTCCTGTGACAGGGATAACGGCTTTATCCGGAAGAGGATTCCCTCGATCTCATTCCGTTGTATACACCCTGCCATGTCTGTCACACAAAACGTGGGGTGGACAAACTCGAATTTTCAATTTGCAACCCTCTTTATCTGAGTGGATTTCTATTAGACAAAAAAAAATGGATAAAGGGAACTGCTTTCGAGTGTGCATAGAGGATACTGAGAACCCGTGCCAGAGATGGAGATACATTTCAAACTTGATAAAGCGTGCAGCACTTGTGACCGCGAAATTCCAAACGATCGACGGCAAACCGTAGCCCACACAACATTATTAATCGTGAAACCCAATCTTGACTTTCTGAGTTCTGACACAGGTTTACCCCAGGTGTCACAGCTCATACTTACCTCAAGCGAAACACGTCTAATTAAGCGTAAACTGTTCTTGCGGTCAACTGTATATCGGGTGCCCGGTATGTGCTGATGTACCTAGCCACCATTTATAATGTTACATCCTAACCCTATTCCGCGTGGATTAATCCGCTATAAGGTTGCGCGGGAGGGTTTACCGCTTGTTGCACTCGCTCGCCAGTCGCCGCCACAACATGTATCCATTTGATGTGGTGTGTTGTAGGAGTATCTCTACCGCCGTATATATCGACGAAGGTGATACAAATACGATTGCGTGATTGTGGTAATCTCTGTTAAATCAGGCACATTTTTGCACATCACCAATGCGATGGATACGAACGACACGAAATCATTTGGCGTCGTCTTGGGTCTTATAGCCCCTGGCTGTGCTGTAGTGCAATTCTCATAATCTTAATACCCGCTTCTGGCGGGATTGGAATACAACCTCGTCCGTATGTAGATAGAGAGAACGCTCGTATACACCATCCCGTCGCCTGTACACAGATATAAATATTATTTCGCATATTATTGATCGAGGGATTATCTCGAGTGCTTCTCCTCTATTTTAGATTTCCAAAACATATAGGTTCCTGTGCCTGTTGTATGCATATATTGATATGTGCCGCATGTATCTATCTGTGCTGAGCTTTTGTCGTCTGGGTACCATGACTATCTGTGCGGGAGTGAGGTGAACCCCAAAGACCGAGGATGGGTTTATTGGAAGATTATCAGTCTGAATAAACCTCGAAAGAGATTTCCGCAATCACATGCTGCTGATGTGTTGTATGGCTACATGAATGTGTTAGTGCATGTATATCTTATGCAATGTATGACGACGAGGCGCTCTGCCGTATTATAGTGCACGAATGTATGTGCCAGTAGATACACTTATAATCCCCGACAATATTTTCCAATACGCAGATCCATTAATCCCCTCGAATGTTTGTGTTCGTTAATCCTTAAACCAACCACCACCCCACTTTGATACGCTTATAAGCATCAGCAGCGTCAGAAACGAAACGGTATATACATAGTGAACAGTGGAGGTCGTTGCTTTATAGTCAGCCATATGGGAGAGATATCAATGTTGTTAGAATTTGTTTGGATTTTGCTTGGGAGTTGTACTTGACAGTTTTACTGAGAAAGCAATTTTTTTTTTTTTTTCAAAATATAAACCGGCGGATTTGTTTGGTCAGCAGGTGGAAATTAATGTCTATCGACAGTTATAGCTGTTGTCAAAATTCTGGAGATAAACTCAACTGCCAATTAAATGATCATGCACTTATGGAATAGCTTTCACTGTAAAACAAAATGATGTAGACAAAGGTCCAATAAAACGATCCCAAGTAATTTTCTCCAAGTACTGCATTTCTGAAACAGGGCGGTTAAAAATTAAGAGACGCGCGAGTTTTCGCTGATCAGTCAAAAAACACTGACGCGCATATTCGGTTGTGACATTCAAATGGTCACAGGTCAAGCCTCCAAATGCGTTGCAAATGATGGCTTTTTTGGATAAAGATCGTAAGATTTTGGGATATTTTTTTATTAAAAATGAACACCCATCTGGATTATTTACAGTGCGGTGGCGGTCTGAGGCAAGCCGTAAATATCCCCCAGAACAAGGCGGTAAATAATGGGGGCGCTGCACCCAGAGAAAAAACAACGTAAAATCAAAAAAAAAAAAACAAAAACCACTTTGATTTAAATATTTTTCGCAATTATTTAGCATCGAGTACGAAAATTTTTAAATCAAAGTGGCATAAAATTAATTCAAAGGGTTTCCCTACTCTAAATGCATATATTTTAAATTTGATCTAACCACGTATGCACCTTGATTTGACGTGGAATCATGCTTAAATGTAAAAGTGACTTACTTTAAAATTACATTGCGTATTTAAATCAAATATGTTTTAACGTGAAAAGGAATATTCTTTATTAAAGTTTATTCAACTTAAAATCAAATAGAACATATTACATTTTAGTTTGTATTTTTTCTCTGAGGGATGGGTGATCGATGCCAGTGATCTGATAGCATACATTTTGGAAGGTTCTGACTTTACTTTTCTGCAGTAAGAAAATTTAAAGCACATTTAAAAAATGTATAGAAATCGACTTATGGACAATCAACCAGTATTACTATACAAAGGAAGTTTTACATCAACGGGCAATCGCAATCTGGAACGTTCGAGTTTTAAGTTCAAAGTTTAAAGACTCATGCATTATTATGAGGTACACCTTCATAAAGAACATAGAGACACTTTGTCTTCTGGCTTGTTTAAAAATATGTAGGCAGTTTGTCTATTTGACATCGTTCGCGCCATTATTTCATATGTGAGTAGGCATAGACAACGTCAAAAACATCACTTCAACTTCGTAGTCTCTACCCGAAAGAAGTTCGAAGTCAATTTTGTAAAGCTTAGTATGTTACTTTTGTTATTTTATAAGACATATAAAGATATGAATGGCTGTGCCCTATACCCACTATTGTTCCATAAATCTAACATTTAATGTGTTTCAACTGCTCTCACCAGAAGACGGACGATTTCTTACTGCCCAAAATTTTGCGAGTGACAGAGAGTGTTTTGTTATTCGTTACCAGCTAACTTATTCATAAAATCCATAGGTTACTTTCATCCACGATATTAACGTCTGCAAAAAGGCCCGTAAAACGCTGTCCTTTATCTTCTGACTTTTCGACATATGAGCTAATTACAATCTGTTCTGTTTGTACCTATGTCGAAAGGGTAAAATGTATTTTTATTTTATTTGCAGAGGATACAATATAAATGAATTTATACCGTCCGGATATTAAGCCGTGGAACTATGCACATAGTGCTGGGGGTAAAAGTTATAAGGTGAATTTTGTAGGCACTCGATTTGCAAGGCTTTTAATTCATTTTGGAGAAACTCATGACCTATGATATAAACTATAAGACCGTTTTTTGTTTAGTACACTCAGGGAAAAAATGCAAACTAAAATGTAATATGTTCTATTTGATTTTACGTTGAATAAACTTTAATAAAGAATATTCCTTATTTCAAATATACACGTTAAAATATATTTGATTTAAATACGCAATGTTATTTTAAATTAAGTCAACGTAGATTTAAAGTGAAACGTATTCACTTTTACATTTAAGCATGATTCCACGTCAAATCAAGGTGCATATGTGGTTAGATCAAATTAAAAATATATGCATTTAGAGTAGGGAAACCCTTTGAATTAATATTATGCCACTTTGATTTAAAAATTTTCGTAGTCGATGCTAAATAATTGCGAAAAATATTTAAATCAAAGTGGTTTTCTTTGATTTTACGTTGTTTTTTCACTGGGTGTATACCAAGTACACACTTTTCAGTCTTATTGATATGACAACAAAAACTATCTTTATTGCTATGGATTTGGGGTGCCCTTCGGTCACAATGCTTTTGCAGGAAGCCGCTCTTTGTCCATTTTAAATTAACTTCAGGTAGTACGTCAATCATGGGGGAGCCGCCAGGTCCGTAGGGAAAAAACGAGATAAAATCAAAATAATCAGTGTCAGATCAAGCCTATCCGTTGACGACAGTCTATTAAGCTCGGAAAATCTTAATCCAAGTGCAAATATCTAACTTTGAGTATGCTTTTTGATTAACCTTTAAGTTTTATTTTAAGATTGTTCTATAGCAGTATTAAGAACGTGTAAGCTTAAATTAAGCCCAAAGTCATTTCATTCGAAGAATGAAACAACTTGATTTTAGATCATTGTAAACTTAAATTAAGCTTATTTATTCTTAAACATATTGCAATAAAGAATGTGTGAGCTTAAATTAAGCTCAAAATCACATTATTTTTCACCTAATTATCAGCAGTTGAAATAATGTTCCCTAATGACCAAAATAATTACTCTTGAAATAAACTTTAAGAAATTTAAATAAGAATTAGTTATCCTTATATAAATTTTTTTGGAATGCTTCAAGAATGTCGTATCAAAATTTAAGATTACACAGTTTTATTTTTAAAATTTTTTGTCAACTCCAGTTTAAGAAAATAAAACAAATTATTATTTTTTTGAAATATATTTATTTATTAAAAGAAAAACGCTTAAGTGGATTTAAATCTAAATCTATGTCTTTCCATTATTTAATTTTTCGAGAAAATTCTTCAGTTGTTTTTCGTCGTCATCTTTATCGGGGGCATCTTGTTGCAAAGGATTTCGTATTGCAAGACACGAGAATTAAATTGTCTTCCGCTCTGTCCAGCAAATACTTATAAGTCAAAACACTATCCATTTGTTTTATCACTTGGGCTTTTTTTCAATCTTTCACTCTTTTATTTTTTTAATACACTTAATTACGAAAACATATTTTACTTTGTGCGGCTTGATTGGAGAATACAATTCTTGTATCGGTAATGTTTGAAATTGGTTGCGTTTGATTCGAGAATAAAAATTCGTATATCATGATCGTTTAGATGTTAATTGGTATGCACATTAATCCATCAAGTTTAAGATTATTTCGGCTTGATTGGAGAGTTTAATTCGTGTTCAAGCGTGTATTGGTGTGCATGTAATCATGCGGATGATATTACTGAGATTTTAACATTATTTCGGCTTAATTCGAGAGTATAATTCTTACTCGATCCTGTATTTGTGTGCAAAAAACCAAATTCAGGTGACATGGTTTTAGATTTTAATATTGCATAGGCTTGATTTCAAATTAAAAATCTTAATTTTAGATCTTGGTTATTGTTTTAAGAATCATTCGACTTATTCTGAGATTGAGCACCAAAGAATGAAGAACATTAAGAATAAACCTGATCGGACTAGAATTTAGCTTGTGATATTTTTATGAGTGTAGCTTCTCACAACCATTCATTTTGTGTGAGTTTTTCATTTTAGGGACGAACGGGATCTAAAATTGTATGCCGAGTCCACACGGCCAATTGAGAAGCTCTTTCGTGACAGTTTTATTCTCGGATGTTTGTCAGACGTTCGCGAGAGGTGGTGGCAGTAAAAAAAAAACCTTAAATTGGTATTTAGGTTTTTTTTTTTGGGATTTCAACTTCTTTACTTGGTCAACATTTTTTTGTAAATTTGTTATGTTCCTTCCCAAACAAAAAAAAAAACATTTATTTAAAACTGTTGACAATTCTTTGGCGCGCGGTGTATTTCTGTAATTCATCGAAGCACAAAATACAAAACAGAATTATCCCAGTTGTGTCTGCTGTGTATGTGCCTTCTAAATGACATCCCTTACCCAAAATTAATCCTTAATAATTCCTCTTCCGTTCCTCATAATCGTCCACACAATACACGTGCGTCATTAATGGCAACGAAAGCCAAAAGCAAACAAACAGTAGCTAGCTGAGCAGCCCAACCAACTACCAGCACTTTAGCACCACCCCACATATAGATGTTGGGGACTCAGATAATCTAGCTGGAGTTGATACACTTAGATACTGTATCTGTATTTCATATTTGCCCTGCGTTAGGTATAGTGTTAGCGCCTTGTTTTTAAATAGTTGCCGCACAAGGTTTTTCCAAGACTTTCAGTGTCGTTGTCGGTGGTTTTGTGGGTGGGTATTCGATCTAGGTCTCGCCCTCCTGTCGGGCACTTGTTACTTGGAGTGTTTTAGCATTTGTTGCGCTCACAAACCCCAAGTGGGTATAGGTGTTCCAGTCAATCGCAATCGATTTTTTTCAATTGAAATGAAATCCAGCACCGGAAACCCTTTTTGCCCGGCAATGGATTAGTAAACCAATCAGTAATCCCTTTCTCGCAGTCAAGTCGGGGAATTATCATGAGTCGGGTGTTGTTGTTTTTTCCATACAGAGCAGCTACCAATATACGGACAGAAAGCGAATATTAAAACAGATATCCCATAACACTGCATAATACCATCAAAGGCCGGACAGTACAGTGCGGAGGAGATTTTTTAATCCTCCTGAGTCTATAATAATAATCCGCTGAAGGCCTCCCCTACCCCAGTCAGCAGCTATACTAATACCCATACTGATGGTAGCTGTTGGCCTGGTCTTGGCAGCGCTACAGTTGAGTTGTATGAATTGCGGTTTCCTTTCATTGCCATGCCTTCGGATATCCAATTTCATTTCTTTGCCAAACGATAACTATACTAGGGGACAGTGTGGCATAAAGTCCACCACCACCACAACGACGATGACGACGACGACGCCGCCGACGTCACCAAATTTGATTCGACCGTGTCGCTCACACATTGTGTAAGAAGGTCTAGCTATGGGTGTTGTGCCCTTCCTTACATTATCGTGTGTTTTTTTTAAGCTTACCACTGTTGAAAGCTCTTAAATCTCATGCTTTCGTGTCGGTTAATCCTGGAAATCGCAATGTTTTTTTTTTGTAAGTTTTTATACTCCACCCGATAGGGTGTGTAGTGCATCATTTGCTAAATAGAGGCATAAGTGTTTGTGACAGTGAAAAAATGTATCACGATAGTTTTTTAAATTTTTAAATAGTCGAATCTGATTTGAAAAATGACAGTGACAAATTGAATAATATTTGCAGGATAGAAATTGGCGCTGGACCAGAAATGTGTAGAAATAAAAAAATTATGGTTATATGAATTTAAGCCTATCACGATACACAAATTTTATATCAGTCATTTGACCTTAAAAAGTGTCAGTCGAAAAAATATTAATTTTCCAAAAAATCTACTGAAATAGTGATAAGAAAAAATAAACTACATCAGGTTTTGAAAAATCTCTCATGAAAGAAAAATGTATCACACCATAAGGCCATATGATACCATCTTATATTTGAGTACTTATTTGCTTTTCACAACTGCTCCAATGTAGCTGTGACTAATCATATCGTGACATAGCTGCTTCAAAAAAGTAGCGTGATAGAAATATTCGTTACATCGTTCCTAATCGATGTAGATGACTTTGTATGTGCTTTGTATTATTTTATGTCTCTTCTGCTAGAAAAATCTATTTCATGACATAAATGGTAGGTAAGTAAGTTTATAAGTTTTCATGTTCATAGCTGGTATGATTGAGAGAAGAGCTACATTGAGTAGTAAATTTCATTTAAATAGCTGCTGAAGTGAAGTTGCATGATATATCTCTATCTAGAAACCGTATGAAATTAATCAGTTAAAAAATAAACTCTCATAGCTTTTACCCTTTATAGAAGAAACATATCATAACATATCAGTCAATTAAATATATCATGATAGGGTATCACAATAAACATATAAGATGTTCTACTTTTGCTATACAATTCAATTCGTGTTACAATGACCAGCTGGACAGCTAAAATCTGGCACAGAATGAGGCTAAGCCAACTGGTTCTGCGACAGAAGGGGGACCGATATCAGCTAGCCTTACATTTCAAGGAGAAACATGAACAAGGAAGAATTTACCAAGCTCACACGCTATCTTTCTATGGGATGGTGATAGAGCAGCAGTGTATGTTGTGTTTGTCGTGGATTAGTCCGTGCTGGATAGTATCTTTTGCGTGGGTTCGTCTATGGATATAGAATGGATGTGGAGGACAAATTAGCAGTTAATCCCTTTAAATTGAATATCACCCAGAGAGTGTGTGTGCCACTGACAGAACATGACAATTAATGCAGCCACATAATAGAGAGTGGTCGATTGGAAATAGATTTTTCATTTGAATCTCACACTTAATTGGTTATATTTTTTACTACGCCGAATTAGGTCAAGTTCAACTGCAGGTGTATGGTATGTCACTGAATCTCAGAAAGATGTTCGACCCAAAATGCATTGAACCAAGCAGTGCCATGATAAAATGCTGGCCATCAAAATGTGACAATGTTCAATCCTTTAAAAGCCGAAACCAAAACAGTTTGCTCTCTATTCTGGCCACCGCACATGACCTTCCTACAGATAAAGTCAGACCGAGAACCATCCTTCCCAAACACAACAACACAAAAAACATAAATTCCCGACCAGAGAAACCAAACCACCATTGTGGATGTGGCAAATCTTCAGATTCCTCCAAACTGGCTTATCCTATTTTAATTAGGGGAATGAGACTCTCACAGCACATAGCACGAGAGAGATACCAAAATTGAGGCTGCACATCCGGAAAGTCTTTCCGATTTCGATGTCTTCTTGTTAAAGGGATTACAGATGATGTTATTTCAAATATATATACCATGTGCATATAGACATGTCTCTATATATATGAAAAGTGTATCTCATGCGACTTAGAACAATTAATAACTGTATGGGAAGGATCAGATATTTTCGGTATACGCAGTCTTGTATAGTGCACAGGGCCAAATTCTAGTTGGGGTGGGGGCAAAGGCAGAAGATTAACATTTTGGTTATAATCTGAAATGTGGAAATTAGTGTAGCGGGGCAGAGGGAGCATTTATGAACTATATACCGTATCTGTATGGTAGATTCAGGGAAACCAAAGTCTTTGGTTTGGTTTTTACTCTATCTGAATCTTTTCATAAACAGATTTGGGTTGCACATACATAATGAGCAATGAATGGGAATGTCAACTGTTCGAATTAAAGGGAGATCTGGATTGTTGTGCGTTTGTTTGAGGTTAAGTGGATTCCTTGCAGGAGCTTCTCATGTGTGTGGTATCTATTATAACACACATGCGGGCTTGATGTTTAATAAATAAGTGGAGGATTATCAGATAAGGAATTTCTGAAGCTAATCGCAACTTTAAGAATTCAGCATAGTCATGTTTTCTACAGAAGTAGGTACCAATGTTTCTATTTATTTATATATAACATTTTTTTCTTTATGTCGAGAGATGCTTCTCGCATGCTTTTAAGAAAAGCATATCAATTTGAATACCTGCATGAATCCAGAGTCAAAGCATTTCTGATGGAACGTATAACTTAACAGGTTATCTAAATTGTTCATGCCAAATAGCGTACGACCTCAACTATGATACATATCATGATACATATCATGACACATATCATGACACATATCATGACACACATCATGACATATCTTATAAGATACATTTTTCGGTCGATGTTTTCATTCCGATTTTGGTTTAAGATTCATCGCACTGCATCGGGTATCCATCAGAGATTATGATGGAGTATGAAAACCCAACCAAATAAATAAAAGTAGCTTAATCCTTTGAAATTAAAAAAATGTCATGATACATCTTATGATACCTATATTTTTTTTTAGTAGAGATTCTTATTTCGCTTTTGGCTTTCACTTGGTGCTGTGTGGTTAAGGGAAACGAATAAACAAATATGTGAACAAGTAGCATGATAATTTAGCTATTTATATAATGATACACCTCGGATATAATTTTTGATAGTTCACCTTTGTGTTAGGCTACGAGGTCAGGGACCAAAATACTGCGAGTATCAATTTCAATTGTTGTTTGTGACCCACAAACTAATTACAATTCGACTTCATATTTGTACGTACCTCCGACCGAGAATATAAATGGTGACACCATGCTTACATTAGAAACACAGGAGCAACGCACCTCTTCAAGACACAGATCAACCCAGTCAAAAGACAGGTATTGAAAAATAATCTCTGTGTTGGTGCAAACTTCTCATGTATTTTACCAATCTGCCCACAGAGTGCGGTGCCTACCTATACGAGCCCGCTCCTAAATATTTTATACTCCTTAATTATTTTCTTGCATAATCCTCGATTCAGAACCGAAAGGCTTAGAATATGAGTGACGAAATATCCCCAGAGAATCTCTCCGAAGCAATCCTAGAAAAACTCAGATTTCCCATTGATAAGGGTCACTTCCTGCGGAGAAGAAGGAACAAAACCTAACGCCTCAAGTAGCCTAGATACACATGTACGTATATACTGATGGTGTACAGTAATTTAAAACCACACTATTTTAATCATCGTGTTCCTTGCGGATTTCCATCTCCACCTCCATGCCTCCACAGGGGAACACTATCCCAAGAAACTATCCATCTCTTCATCACTGCCGGTCAAAGAAGTTATTTCTCTATAAGCTTGAGTCCCTTCTCCTAGATACCCATCTTTCTTCCTCCCTGCAATCTAACCCTTTTGATTGCAGCAAATCCTCCTTCAGTCTCTGGGCTGTGTGTGTTTGTGTGGGCCAATTGGTAGACTTGTTATTATTTATAAGGTCCACCAGGTGAACCAAAAACTGGACTTAATTCCACACTTGAGATTTTCTTAACTTGCCTAAGCTCTTCGTTCCTTCGTGCTAGCTGCTGTTCCTCAGGAATCCAGATGCCGATGGTAGCTTCTACTGCTATATATCGTTCTGTATATATATTTAGGGGCATTAGCAGTTCGGAATGTGTGCATTGCGTATGTGTGTTGCTACTTGAAAAACAAAATTCTTAGCAAAGCTTAGAAAACACTTGCCACTACATACAGGATGAAGATAGAGTATCCTTTATTGCCCCGACTCCGTGGTTGTTGTAGTCCGAAAAATCTTCATCTTGTTCTTTTCTTCGGTACGAGAAATTAAACAAGAGCGGAGGCATAGGATTTGTTATAGTCGCTCTTGGATGAGGGTCATCGTGGGCATGGGCAGGGCATCCTGGCAGCCTACTAAATCCTTCTTAATAGATAATTCTCATTGGAATATTATGGAAAATTAATGATTGCCTGTTTGCCAGCCTGAAGTGGAGAGAAAGGATTTTAAAGGACCCCAGCGGTATAGCACCAGTGATTAGCATTATTGTTTTCCCAATCAGAATCATCACTTACGTATAAGTAGTACGTCTTCGAGAGTGTATGGCGCATACCAAGACGTTGGCATGTTGTAAATCTTCACTATGACGATGGATGTGAAGATTTCGAC
Organism: Cheilosia vulpina; assembly: GCA_916610125.1. Lineage (NCBI taxonomy): Eukaryota > Metazoa > Arthropoda > Insecta > Diptera > Syrphidae > Cheilosia > Cheilosia vulpina. The sequence continues at coordinate 56,372,369 of OU744279.1, forward strand.
TGTACTTTGGGTTCAAAATGCTGTTCTGCCAGGGTGGGAGTTGTAGGTATATCGAACTGGACTAAGAAAGATAAGTTGCTACTTAGTTATGCGTAAAATAATTATTTGGAGAAGGGTGCTTTTGGGGATTCGTAACGGGCCAGCGTTTCTTAATCGCACATCGGTCAACTGACCATTTTTGGATTGGGTGCGTGTGGAATTAATCCGCAATTGGGACGATATCCCATGTGCTATTAGTTGTGAGTGTTTTTGCATGGTGTGATTATCAATTATCCTTGTTTGGACAGAAAAGGGTTACCCCCAGAGAGATTTTGAAATGAAAGGGATTTCACCAGAGACGATAACGTCTTGATGGTGAAGGCTTCATTAATTCTAAGGACAAATCACTGATAAAATTATTTATTCGTTTAAGCAAGTTTGGATATTGGATAGTATGTACTTTTGTGCGACTTTCATGATCCGTATGCGAATATTTGGAATTAAGTTTCACATTTTCGTCGTTGAGGAGCGATATCTCTTGTGATATAAATATTTGACATAAATATATTCTTTTCTTGACACATTCATTAGGTGGGCCTTTCCTACTTTCAATTTGAAAATTGTTTTTGCCGACGTCGCATTTATTGTCTCATGATATATTTTCTCTCAATGCGAAAATCGAAATACTATGTTGATAATCATAAGTAGGTAGCACTTTTTCGTATATAATAATCATACATCATGTTATTATCTCTCTCTCTTTATATATCTGTATTTCATGACATATTCTCTCAGAAGGGTACAAATTATTCTTGAAGCTTGAATTATATAATTCTATAATTCCCATGATATCACGTCTATCGCCGTCAGAATGTCACAAATTCAACATAAAATATTTGCACCTACTTATGTCTGTAGTTCTTGGTAGGTATCACTCTCATATATCATGACATCGTACCTATGTTCAGCAAACAAATTATTTACTATGCAGCTGTTGTTATATTGCTTTGTAGTATCATATCATGCGTTTCCATATTTTTATTCACAATAGATTTTACACTTTTCATAATATTATATCACGACATCAGGCCAACTCGTATTTTCCTATATCTCATGACATATTTCCCCAGTAGGTACAATATAAATTAATGGATTGGATTATCATGAGCTAGTCTCCGTTGTAGACTGCATATCTTTATTGTGGCATCAGATATATCCAAATATAACTATCTCTCATGATATATTCTTTCAACATTTTTATGCTAAAAATAGGATATGCTCTTACACACTGTTGCAGCATATTTTCTAATTGTGTATCATCTTTTCATATCCATCTGTCTCTTACTATAGTTTCTGCTAATATTCACCTACCTCTCATGATATTTTTTTTATGATACAAAATACCATCATATGCAAGCTGTAATTTTTGGGTTCTTATCGTATACCATGACACAATTTCCTTTTTTTCTTTCTGTCTCTCATGATAACATCTCCATGGAAATTATAAAATGTATATATACAACTACACATCAGTGTTGATGGGATGATTATGCGGACTCCATTTGCCTATATCTGACGGTTGCCAAAACAAAAGTCAACTGCTCTCAAAGAGCCTTAATTGGGTCACCATAATAGTGATTCAACAATTGACTGGAACGCGTCTTGAATCCTTTCCTCAAAATGGTGGTCATTAAAATATATGGATTTAGGACTTTAAAATTTTTTTGGTAAATAGGATAGCATCCCAAGTTAAAACCTATAACTGATCGAGATATAACTAACCCGCGGTAGGTACTAGTAAGTGCGCATCCATTGAAGGCCCAGTTCGGCAAACGCATTCACATAACACTTAAAATCGAATTCCTCGACAACAACAAAAGTTCAATTAATTTTAACACCCAGTCAACGACATCCTTCTTATTTTCTAACCACATCACGATTTAAATAGATAAATGCAAATATTTCAACCTCTCCGCCACTAATCACCTGGCAAAGATAAATTATGACAAGGACTTTTCAACCGTTACAGTATTTTTTTTTTTGTTGTTGTTGCAAATACATTCGCCTCTGATTAGCTTTTCAATGGTTGCTTAGTTAAACTCAAGCATTGCACCAACAACAATACCACCCCCTCACCATATCGTTCGCCATAAACCGTGCCATCGAAGATTTATACATTATCATCCTTGCAACCCAGTCCCTAGGATATTCAACCGCACGCCGCCACTGCCGCTGCTGCCGGATTTAAGACGGAAATAATGAGATATGTGCCGAACTCAGAGTACGATTCCTACCTTCATCTTATCTGCGGCTTACAGTTCACGATCTCATGGATTTCTTCGTTTATTCTCGCACAGAGTCTTCTGAGGGTTATACTATATACCCCCTGGTGCCTCTTATCGAGGGGTTGAAATTGAATTAAGAAAACGCAAATCGTTGGAATACAAAAAAAAAAAAAAGAATTGAAAATGAATATTTTTATATCTGAAATTAATAAGGTTCTAGCGATTACCTGTCTCCTTCGTAGTTCTTATCATCGGGCACTAGAAAGACACATCGCACAGAGATATCTATAGAGCATAGAGTGGATCATTGGAGAGCAATGGATTTACGGAATCGCGGGATTATTTCTTACATTACGCTAATGATGATGGCACAGGATACTTATATTTCTTCCCAATTCCCAGTAAGTTATCAAGGTAATTCTGTGCAGGGGGGCTTTTAGTGGTTGTTGCGGGTGAACAGGATGGTAACCTGCCGCGAGTCAGACTTTTGGGGGGGTTATAAGTAGCAAATTGTAAAAAAATAAATTGACAGCCAGATCCGGTTTTTATGAGGGATGAAGTAGATATAGTCCTTCTTTTCTCTCATCATTTTGGATACTTAATTTGTGGAGCTGATGGGATATTATTATGGAATACTTGGTCCTTTAATAGATTTGTTGCTTTCGATTGATCAGTGATTTCTGTTCAACAAACAAAAATGCATATATTGATCAAAACTGCAGTTCCACCAAAAAATTACAAGTTCCTTTCTGAATAGTTGACGTATTTAATTCGCGAACTAATTTATCTCTCGGGTACACCATCCATTGCTATTTCAATGGGGCTGTTTAATTTGACTTAAAAAGCAAAGTATACCATCAGAAAGGTGGGTAGACCGGAATCGATTTGAACGTAAATCCGCAGCGGCTTTGGAATTACCAATGCGATAGTTAAAAGGGGATTAGGGCTTTTGCGGTCGGTTTGATTACTTCGATTAATTGACGGGGTATTGCGGGCTATATACGCATGTCTTTGTAGTGGTGTGGGTAGAAGCAGCGTTGCCTTTGTCAGTGCGATGAGAGGTGAAGGTGGTCGTGACGATATTGTTAGATTTGATTGATGGCGTACATAAAATAGATTCGTCGACTTGACGCCAAACTCAGATTTTATGAGTTATCGTCCACGAAAATTATTATAAAGGCTGAGTAAGACTCAGTCGAATTGCAAGTCGCGATAGCATTGCCCTATGATTAGGCATTCCTTAAAAATAGCCTCTGAATTTATTCATGGAGCTCTGCAGGATGGGAAATGCAACCTAAATAAAATACGAGTTACAAGTCGTGAAAGCCGTCGTGGTAGAAAATAGGACAGTCACTTGCAAAACTATTTAACGTTTAATCAGACATACACCTCCGCTACCTATAAAAGATATTATAAAGTTTCAACCGAGGTATGAAATATTTTAAAAGTCGGTCGTGGTCTTGACCAAATATTCAAATATTTGCTAGATTAGGTTAGGTTAGGTTGGGTGGGCAGTTTTGCATCAGATGCAAATTTCACCTGGCAGCCATGAAGGCCCATTGTGAGTATACCCTATTTCTACATGTAAGGTAACCCCGCCAAGTCGTCCAAACTTTCGAAGAACCTTGCTCCCATACCAGGAGGAGCGGCGTTTCTGTAAAGCTGGGCAGTTGCATAGAAGATGTTTGCAGAAGTCATTTGCAAAAAGTCCTAGCATTTTAGCCATGTTTCCTATGGTGCAGTATCCGGTTAAAACCCCGACGAGCATCCGGATTTGACTTCTATTAAGGTAGACTAGGAACTTTGATCTTTTGGTGTCAATCACGGGCCACAGACTTTGGGTTATGACGCAACCGATGGTGTTGCTCCTTTGTTCCTTAGCCAGTTGTGTGACACCGTCAATGAAAGTCTTAATAGTGTTGAAAGGCGGTAGCACCTCTCCGTTCGCTAGTTGAGGGTTCATATCAGAGCCGTATCTGGCCAATTCGTCCGCTCTTTCGTTCCCCTCCAACCCAACGTGTCCCGGAACCCAACAGAGTAGAACTGAGTGATGACGTATAGCACTGAGTGCCAAGAGGCAATCTGTAATACATTGCTTTAAATGCTGCTTGACTGTCCACACAGATGGTTAATTCTATAGCTGGTAGTCCCATCGATAAGATAGTCTGTGCTGCTTTCTTCACCGCATAGATCTCAGCTTGGAAGACACTGCAGTGATCAGTCATTCGAAACGACTGGCTAATAGCAAGTCTTTCTGAGAATACGCCGGCTCCTGTACCATTTTCTGTTTTTGACCCATCCGTATGGACGGATATACCTTTAATGATGGTACTGGGTGAGTTCCAGTCCTGTCTTTTGGGTATAGAGATTCTGAAATTTTTCTCGAAGTCATATCTGGGTTTCTCGTAATCGGTGAGTGACATGAGTCCCTTCCGATCAAAGATTTCAAGTATGCTTGAGTGTCCGCAGTAACCAGGCTTCCAAGTTTTGTTCTCTCTTAATCTGAGAGCGGCTTTGGCTGCCACGTTTTTAGTGAATAGCTCAATGGGTTGCAGGTTCAATATCGTTTCCAGACCGAGTTGTGGTGTGGATTTAATTGCGCCTGTTATATCCAAACAAGCAATTCTCTGCACCGTGTTCAGGTTCTAAAGATAGGATTTGGTTTTAACCGCCTCCCACCAAACAACTGAACCGTAGGTAAGAATGGGTCTCACAATCGCGGTGTACAGCTAGTGCACAATGTGCGGTTGTAAGCCCCAGTTTTTCCCAAAGGATTTTTTACATACATAAAAGGCATGAAGTCCTTTCTTCAGTATTCCGTTTCCAGTTCAATTTGAAGGTGAATACCACACCTAGGTACTTGGCCTCGGTCAAAAGATTGAGTCGGACACCTTTAAGCTTCGGTGGGTCCCATTTTGGTACCTTATATTTCCTGGTGAACAGAATGAGTTCGGTCTTTTCCGGACTAACCGCAAGACCGTTTTGTTCCGTCCATTTGGATAGTTCTGATAACGCAGATTCCATAATATCTCTAATGGTGGAAAGATATTTTCCTGTTATTAGAACAACTTTATCATCCGCATAAGCGACTATCTTAATACCTCTGCTGACAAGAGATGTAAGAATTTTGTTAATCGAGATGTTCCATAGTTGAGGAGATAGGACTCCCCCTTGTGGTGTTCCACGACTAGCGCTTTTCTTAATTGCACAGTCCCCTAGGCTGCTGTAAATAACTTTTCTGTTAAGCATAGTCTTAACCCAGTTTGTCAGAAACTGTGATGAACCTGACTCATCAAGTGAGGATATAATGGTTCTTGTATTCAGGTTGTTGAATGCACCTTCTATGTCCAATATTTCTATATTTGCTAAATTTTGTGTAATTCAATTTGCAAGTCGTGGAAAGAGTTGTCAAAAAGTTGACTAAGCTATGAATTAAAATACAGTCAAGTTGCAAGTCGTAAACGGATTCGACAGCAGTTAATGAAAACGGTTGTGCTGTTGACTCGAAAATGCACATAATTTATTTATACTACAGTCAAGTCCAAACAGAGGGAGCAAATGAGTTCGACTATAAAATCAATTTCAAATGAACTTAAAATGTATATCGAGGCATTTAGCTGCCCAAGTCGTGGAGGTAGTCGTGTAGCTGATTGTGAAATTTAACTCAGTGAATTTAATTTAACCTTACTGAGTTCAATTTGTGAAAATTGTGAAATTCAACTCAGTCAAGAAGTCAACGCATTTGATTCGGGTTATAAATTTTGCATAAGAATTCCACATGTGGCCTGCTTATTCAGGCAATTCCAAAATATCAAGTTGTGCCCAGTCGTTACAGTATTTCAACTCCTTTGAGATATTCAAATCTTAGCCAAAGAAATGCCAGTCGTATACTTGGCCATACTGTACTTGAAAACGTAAATCAGTTGAACACGTACAATCTTACATTTCTACGATATATATGAACTTATTTAAGGGAATAAATTAACTCATGCTTTGTTCATCAGGTTGGTGCCTAATCGGCGATAAATATATACATCATTCTCAACCTAAGAAACTTACAAAAAATTACCCCTAAGCCTTACAGAAAAATTCAGTAAACCACTCCGCTGCATTTCAAGTCCTCTTAACCTCGTGCCGAGGGTTAACTCAATTGCACCCAGCCCACTCTCCTTAAAACATTGATTTTCAGATCACAAATAAGTGAAATCCTTCGCATTGTTTGTGTGCGCGTTAAAGTCCTTCGAAAATGTATATAAAATATTTTATGCAAGAAAACAGACTAAGTGTGGATTAGCGAAGGACATTCAACCTATTCACATTCGCATACACAAACACACAAGCTGGTAAAAAGCAGGATATTCGATTAAAAAATCACTGCAAACGAGCTGCACAAACACACACCACACCGGCCCACATAAGTATCAAGATCAATTCATATTTAACCGATTGGGGAAAGGATGAATAAAGAATTCTCACAAATCCCTTAAGGGTTTACGCGAAGGTATTCAAGGATTTTACTACCCCTGACATCACTCCAACAAAATGTCGAATAAAAAAATGCAAATACACACTCATAGCCATCGGAAGTCGAGAGAGGACTCACATATATATTCCAATGTGCGCGAACAATGGCTATACGCGCCAACGAAGGGTTCAAATTATGGCGCAATGGGAAAAGGTAAAGGATTAACGATTTTAAGGGATTACACTTTTTAAACGAGTTCCCCTGATGCTTTGGTATGGCATTCTCTCTCAACAGCGTGTATAACAACAAGTCTCGCATTTTTAACGACAATGGCACGGATATTTGCTTAGAATTGTGTTCCAAGTCAAGGGTTGTTTGGATTAAAAACATTTCTTAAGGTGGCGTGTAATTTTTATTCATCTTGACGGGTTCATTAGGGTGCAGCAAAGCCGATTAAATCTTGTGTTAAAGCTTTCCACAAACAAATACACAAACTTCCATCGTGAAACTATTTTAATTCAAAGCGACCTACAACTTGTTATCGTTCCCATACTACATACATACTATGAGTATCTACTGCATGTTGTTTTAATTAAACTGGCAAAGTTTTTTTTTATGAAAATCACTTCTTAAGACAAACTCCTGGCAAGTGCTGAGATTGGACCTTTTTCTTTTTTGCTTTTCTTGTACAAAGTATAGTAACGAAAAGTTGTGTTCTTCTCATCACTTTTGGGGGGCGATAAAGTTCCCTAAGACCTACTTAAGACTTCATCTTCCATCCAGCCATCCAGCCATTCAGCCATCCGTCAATGCGAGCGGATACGACGCGTTACAAGCTGACACCTCTGCTTGTTGTTTTAATAGTTTTTGTACAGTATTTGCACTTTAACGGCCGTTCGTGATTCTTAAATAAATCGCAGGTCATAATAGTTGCATGAAGTGTTGGTTAAAAATTAATAAAATGCCGTTCATGGACCGAAAATGTAAATGCAGGTGAAGCGTGAGGATATGCACTAGGCGAATTTTAATGAGTAAATTTTCTACTGATAGTAAGTCGAGGGCGTTTCATTTCGCCATCCAGGTAGAAAGAGATCGCAGGAAGTTTAAATGAGGAACTTTTTCACTGATTAAAAGTAGGCCCGAAGCTCTTTCCAAACAAGTGAATAGAGGAGACTAAATCTCTGAACTTATAATGACTATCACTTGATTTGTTCCTCATACGAAAGTACTTTTGGTTATACAGGTGTGAGGCCAAAGTTTCTCTGAGGAAATGACATACTTTTCGATTCAAATACACCCCAAACGTTGACCACCAATGACAAGTCACTGTTTAAAATGCCTCTACAGTGTGAGATAAATAGGATAAACAACTCTGCGAAAAGTACTCAATTTTCTGATACTCTTAACAACAAGTGCCCCTAAATCCCGTATACGGTATACCAAATACTTCCTTAACAAGTCGCATTCATAAATTTGATTAAAGCTGATTAGAACAGCGACACATGCCTGTATTGTCCACATTCCAAGACAAAGCATACATTCCAATCATACGTGCGCGCAATTCTACACCTCAAATATATAGAGTAACCTAAATCCCTTCTTAGGCTTTTCCTTGTAGAAGATTTCAGTCTTTCACCAATGGAATGCATGTTGCGGATTCTTGAAAAGGCGTGAGTGAATAAAAAAAAAAACCAAAGCTACCCCCTTTCCAACCCTTTGTGGACTTAATATTATTTTGCGCATTCTTTAAGACGGACAGAGCGTAAGCAATAGACAAGGCAGATGGGCCCGTCTTAAGTCCGAACTAATAGCGGATATTTCTGCATTTCTAATCCAATAATAAGTTTAACGAAGAACAGAAAAAAAAAAAAAACAGAAAAAAAATGAAAAATTAAAATGCACGCCAATCGGTCTTTCTTTCGCAGCTAACTTGTCATCCGTCACAGAAAAAAGGGGGTTAGTCTTATTTCTTATACCGCATGACGTCCCTTATATGAGTTCAAAAACGAAAATTTGTGTATCTTTGATTTTGTATTGCGGGTGTTGAAGGGATGGGAATGAGGATGATTTAGCACACATACCTTTGTAGGGTAAGCAAGAATTTCTTACGATTTATGGTCTTCTTCTTATTCACTCTATACTGTATGCAACTGGCTACAATTGGTATGTCTATTGTCTGTTTGTAGATTTGTGCAAAGAGGGTATGGGTGCGCTGTTTGAATACGGCAAATGGATTTTCTCACTTTGTTATACGTTTGAGGCGTTGAAACATTTCGCCCCAGTATATACATGCCAGTGAGTTCAAGCGTTTTAGATTTAAGTTGGCTTGAAGACGTGATACTAGGGTAGAACTACACCATTGAGCTTATAAAAGTTTCAGAAAATTGTTTCGGCTATAGAATATCCTACAGAGAGTAAAGTTGGCAGTCCGCCATGGGATGAATTGGTGGTTCAAAAAGTTCAAGTGTAAAGATAGCGGGTCTATCTAGATATCGCTGTACATTCGAGACTAACTGCCAATGAATAGCTATTTTGACAGCCTTTTTGGTAGGTTTCTGCCTATTCCCACTCACTTAGTAAGCTCTTCAATTATACTTTGAAGATTCAACTTTCAACAGGGTAGATGTGTTTACATCACAGCCAAGTTATCTCACTTCTTCATATTCAGTCACTTTTTGACACCTGTATAGCTCTGAGCTGTCGATGTCCGCATATGCATATCCTTCTTCTGGGATATAGAAACATATCTAGAAGAATAGCCCAATAGGCGTTGACAGAGTCTGTAGAGTCGAATCTAAAACATGTGGCTCGATGTATTTTTTTAGCTGATACTAAACAAGCGTCTTAAATTAGGTAGCTCAGCGTTTGAGTAATTCGTAAAATTCCCAGTGGTATAAAAAATGTTGTCATTATTTTTTTAAACTGACTTTAAGTCATAAAATAGGAAAAACCCAGAGGACAAAACTAAATTCAATGCATTCTACCTTTTGTTTTAATCCCTTGTGGAAATCATCAACTCTGTGCTTTTCTTATATTTATCATTTTCAAAAAAAAAACTAAATAATGTATGCGGGTATTCGCTTTCTATTTCGTTCATATCGGTTATGAAGAAAGGACGTATTCGTTAGAACAACATAACATGCAGTCTATTATTGTTATGATTGAAAAAGTTTGTTTGGACCAAAGTAAAAATTAACTCAATGACCACACCAGAAATATCACAAACTGCTTCTATTGATGAATTTTTGTTTTTCTGAAGCGAGAAATTCTTTCCAAAACCCAATACAGTGTCTAACAACTGTCTGTTTGGCCTGCGAACTTCTAGCCTTTAAGTCTTTATGTGAGTCTCTGCCGTTTTTAGTGGAAACAACTTGCATTGGGCGGTCTATGATTGTAGCACCGGAGAGGCAATATAAGTGCCACCCAAGCCGTGCAAATATCGATCATTTGTGCTGAATTTCAACAATCGTATTAAGCCATTTTGAAGACGTAACTTCGTCTCTATGGAGCTGAGAATTCAGGGCACTCATTCCGTAATTTTTCAGACGAATATCGTCGAAATGATAGACCTTCAAAAGCAGCAACTGAGTGCCAAAATTAAGAGTTTAGTCCAATTCATTTTCCACGAATGTAATGAAAGCTGACGATAGTGGAACAAATTCGGGCAGAATATAACTTCGTATGGTCATCAAAGTTTCAAAAACGAAATCGTCCCGATGATTATTGTTATACGGAATCTGCCCCCAGTCTCTTTCGATGTTAGAACTATTCAGGCGCAATATCGGTCTTGTTGTTTTTGAAATAGAGCCGCAAACTATTAAACTTCAATATCTTCCAAGCCGAAATCACAGCTATTCGTCAAGCTACAGCGTGGCTGTCAATGAATGCAGTATCACACAGGGATATTGTAATATATATTGACAGCCAGGCTGCCATCAGATCCTTAGCATCCAGCGTGATAAGATCTAAAGCGGTGGACGATTGCCGCGTGTCTCTTAACGAGATAGCTGGACAGTACAACCTTACCCTTTGCTGCGTTCCGGGACACTGTGACATCCCAGGGAACTGTGCAGCTGACGAACTTGCTAGACTAGGCTCCTCCGGCGTTGATAGTGTTAGTCTGCACAACGTGCAAGTACCGCTGCCCTACGCTAAACAAATTATCAATGCGGACGCAACAGGTAAAGCAAATCACAGATGGAAACATTTGGATATTGTGACGTTGCCAGGCTTACTTGGCCGACACTGGATTCCAAAAGATCCAAAGAGATTCTGCGTCTCAACAGACGCAGTTTCTCACTAGTCGCCAATGTCATCACCGGTCATTGTGCTCTGGGCAGACAAGCGCAAAGACTTGGTCTTCCACATAATGACTTCTGCAGAAGCTGTAGGGATGAGGAAGAGGAAGAGTCCGTCACTCACCTCAACTGCAGCTGCCCTGCCCTATCCAACCTAAGAAGGGCTTACTTAGGAAACTACTTCCTCAATGATCTCAGTGATCTAAGCTACATCAGCGCTGCCAACATTCTTGGCTTTATCAATGGAAGTAAATGGTTCACAACGAGTAACCCATAAAGGAACCCCTAACAATGGGCCGATTAACGGCCTAAGTGTTCCTCTCACCGAGAGCCATTTTAACATAACATATTAAACTTCAGCTCAGAGGATGTTTCACATGAAATCGTTGGATAATATTGAACTGTGTATTTTTTTTGTCTTGCAGTTTTTAAATGAAACCAAAAAATAGCTCATCCATTGAGATGAACGTTGGAGACCTTGGATTTTTCAATGTCCCAGCCTTTAGCAAAGCCTCTGTTTCCAATTAAGACGACGTACAAGTCTTAGATTTTTCTAAATGTTCTTAATTTTTTTTTTATACCGATCAGCAAAGTGGTTCTCAGCTTCGTTCTTAGTCTAAAAAAGTCGTTTAATCCCTGGCTTTAGGTTGTTGTCGTAGACTATCCCCTAGCATATATATTAAAAATTCTGTCTTGTCTTATTGGAACTTCTTCGGCCTATACAGCGAGAAGCAAAAAGTGCATCGAATACTTACATTCCAACCTGCTAAGAATTAACAAACTTTAACTACCTTTTAACTTAAGATTGCAATTCAAAGTCCTCAAAATCGAACTGTAGTATAAGGACCCATTGTTTCCAAAGCAACATGACTCATTATTGCATTTCTACACAAAACTATAGATATTCGCAAAACTACCCGCCTAAAAAGCCCCCAAACCTATACCGATTACAAAACTTACTCACCCACTGTGTGGAAGAATTTTTCAATGCAAGCAAATCCCCGTCCTTATCGCCGATTCTCTGCATAGCCAAACAGAATATCTATACACTCGTGATCTCATCACCAATTCACATGATCGCAGTGCGACTAATACTGTAAGCACACAGCCCTCGCCTCGGTGCTGAATTGAAATCGTTAAACTTGCATTTTTCAAGTGTGATTATGAATGACATCATTCATCATCCACTTTACACTATATTCAAGCAAACATGCTTCGCAATCCACCCCTTGGTACACATATACAGAAAAAAAAAAAACAAAAAACTTCGTAATTCCATTAAATTTTGATTTACGAAATATTATTTAAATGGCTGTAAAAATCACAGCACCGAGCCACAAGCACTCACAGCTCGCCATAAAAATCACTATACCTGAACAGGCGTAATAAAAAAACACAAAAACAATTATAACAATAAACCAGGGTAGGTAGGGGTTTTATCTGCGATTTGTGCGCTCCACTTGAGAGCTAATATACTCGAGAAAATACTATTTGTGGCTGAACTAAGTATTGGCGACTTTCAAGGGTTTTTTTTTTTCAATTCAATTCTGTGGATAAGCAAACCACATGTTGAGGCTCTCTGCGTGAGAGCCTCTGACAAACAAGAATGTAAACAAAATTTCGATTACATAGATGAGGATAAGAGGGTGTGCAGTTTTTACGCGCAAATATTGAGTTTTCAAATTAAAACATATATAGCTACAGTACATACGTAATAAGTGGGCAGATATAGTTTTAAGTTGTTAGTCTGTTGGTAAGCCTTGTAGCTAATGCTTGGTAGGCCATGGATGTACAGTACGTATCTTTGGTAGAGTAGGTTTAATGGAACTTTATTTGCAAGTACTCTAAATAAAAAGGCTGATACGATGCACAATCTTAAGGTTACACTTACAAATTATCGCCGTAAAGCCATCGTTTGAATTGAAATCGAGGCCAAAAATGTCAAAATAATTCTATGTTAACAGGCGAAGCTTTTCTGCAGTTCATCCTGTAAATCATGAAATGTTTGCCCCATTACTTATTGTACTAGATCGAACACAGTTGTGCTACCGATATAGACCTGGGTTATGGGTAAGAGACCGCAGACAATTTTCCACCAAAATTCGAGGTAGTTATGACTGCGCAGTTAGGCCTGTTTTATTGAAAACTTACCTCTGCCAAGTGAGAGTAAAGTATACGATAGCTCAATAAAAGCTGCTAACTTTTTATTTTAATGGGTAAATTTCATTTATATTTCTTTGTATATTTATATAGTTTGATCATTAAATTACATTTTGTTATCTGTATATATAAAATTGAGCATTAAAATTGTGTTCGTTTGTTGCCGATTCACGCCTTAACTCATATACCGATTTTAATCAAACTTTCACACATTTTTGGTATTGGTCTTTATATATTTTTTGTGAAGTTTGGTTGACATCGGAAAACGTATGTGCGTGTTGTGCATGCGTGAAAAAACACATGAATTTCAGAACAATTTGGTTTTTTTCCACACATTATAAATATAAAAATCAATAATTGCTGTGCGTTATTCGGGTAAAAGCTCAAGATCTGCTCGACGGATTTGAATGATTTTTGTTTGTCTTGAATCAATCAATCTTGGTTTAAGATGAAATAAATATGAAAATTCGGAAAATTCTCAAAAAGTTGCACTGTTGGCATATTTCGATTTTCATCTATCTCCTTCTATAAATATATATCAAAATGAGTCGCATTGTGTTTCAATTGATGGTCTATTAATCTTAATCAAAACTGATTTTGTTTGTGGAAATTTCGAATGAAAGGTGACGTTAACGCAAAGGTTTGTTTGGTTTGGATATACGGTTTTTGTATGTTTATTGGTTATACGAGCTATAGGCATTTTAGTGAACATTCCTGTGTTGTTAATTTGCGAAACCCCTCAACCGATATTAATGAAATTTTGTGGATGTGTATGGTTTTGCAGCTTAAAGGATAGGATAGTTTTGGGCACGATAGATGGCGCTGCTGTCAGTCTCCGAAACCACTCAACTGATTTCAATTTTGTGGATGAGTATGTTCGGTTTCAGTTTGGAAGCTAGGATAGTTTTGGACCCGATAGGTGGCGCTGTTGTAGAAGCCCCTTTGCTTTGGGGTGGTGGGGGCAAATCGCAAGCATTAAAGAATATGTGATGTGACATGTGGCCTATGAGTGCGTAGGCCGTGCCGCACATAAAGCTTGGTAGAATGAAGAGGAGGTATATTGTGTTCATTATTCATATACTATCATTTTTACAAATTGACCACTCGCCCAAGTAGACCAGCATACTAATCACTGTGTTCACAAGTCGCAACTACTGACATTTAATGTTTTATAGCACCTTTATCGAATGTGAAGTGGGAAAAAAATTATCTGAATGGTGATTCTTACTTCCCGGACGACCGCCATGACATACCGCACGATTTTTCAAACAAAAGCTCAAAACGATCATCGGCTTCATCGTTAAGCACAATGTTTTTGGACAATCGCGTTTCTGGATGTACTCGGTCGAATGGCAGAAGCGAGGATTGCCGATTTCCCACATTCTACTTTGGTTGATTTGGTTAATTGAGGAAATCTGACCGGAAACTCAATTCAATCATTAGCGTGAAAAAAATCGATCAAGAAGCCGACCCGGAAACCTATGAAGTCCTTTCTATGCATTGAACTTAATTGAATTCCAAAGGAGTTTCATTCGTTCAATTTTATGAAAAAATGTTAATTATTTAATTAATATTAGGCGGTACGAAGTTCGCCGGGTCAGCTAGTGTTATTTAAAACAGTTCAGAGTAACTCTTGTGATAAAGTGACATAAACAGGCATATTATGTTGCTTATCACGACTGAATGTGAATGACAATAATTAGATAGCCAAATCATGATGGTTGCAACATAAGCTGCTGCCGGCAATTCACTTCTACTTGGGATGGATGTTCAATAAAACGCGCCTATTATTCAATCGGTCGCGTTCTTTTCTGAGTCCATTACTTAAATTATTTCTCGTTCTGAGAAAGCGAATAGTGCATTTCCTAAATGATGTCAAACATATCTACAAAATTGAATCTTTTCAGGTCGCAACCTGAATCGATTGGGAAAGTATTAGTTCCCAATCGATTGTAAAGATTGAAACCGTCGAATGTGAAAGAAAAACAGGAGTCTTGCAACTTCCAGAAAAAATATCAGACCTTTTTAATAAAAGTTTGGCTCCTAGAACCATGCCTACAACTCTTTATAATTTTCAAAGCAAAATCCTTCGTTGTCCGCCTTTATGAAGACTCTTGTATGTCTATCCCTATACGTCTCCTCAGGCGACGACTTTCAATGCGAAAGCTAGAAAAACCACTGCACCTTTGTAGGTGAGTATCTTTTTGAAAGAAAAAACATAATATTTTAAAAATAAGCGTTCACCTAGAGCTATGGTGTATATTTTTTACAAAAGTCTTGTTTGTGAAAAAAAATGAATAGCTTACAACATAATTTCATTGGAAGCTCCAATCGAACTAAAAACCACGGTAGGTTCATAGCTGTACAGCGTACCTCTCGTTTGTTTGAATATTCGATTGAACAATGCTTTTAATCAGAGTACCTACTTAAGAGGCACCAATCGATGGTTGATGGCCTGTGGCAAGTAATAGCCGGTACTAATATTATTTTCGATGAAAGGGAACAAATCGGCTTTTGTGTTCGAGTTTTAACCCCAAATTGGCGGGGATAATGGATAGGATAGGAAAATTCCTCATCACACATCGCACGCACACGCAAAAATCCTTAATGCTCCAATCACCTATATCTACATGTTTGTCGGCAGATATACGTCCGTAATAGTAAACTTATAATGCCCATTGTTCAAGGATTCGCAAAATCTCCGAAAAAGGGTTCGGCTTTACCTGTCCTGGTCTAATGGCAGCCATTCGCATATACAACTCGTTTTACCCGATTACACTCTGGCTCGGCTAGGCTCCCATTCAGCAATTTACGTCATTAATCATGAAAATAATGCAAGCCCTACTCTTACTCTGAGTAGACTCAGAAGCGAATGGATGCGGGTATTGTTTCATGAAACTTCCATCTGTCCATAATGTGCGGATTGCCTAAAGGCGGATGTTAACCATTGTGTCGTCTCGTTGCCAAACAGGTGATCCTTACCAAAAGTCTGTATACCAACATAAATCCGAACCGACGTACTTTAAATTGCGAAATATAATTTGGCCACTTTATTCCCGGTCCGGCATATTTTTCTTCCTCTTCTTCCACATTGGTTGTGGGTGGATGGCTATTTTCACATAATTTCGGCGGCTATAATCCTTTCAGGTCATTCATTAATTTTGATTTTATTTTTGGAAAATGATTGCATCCGTATTATGGGCCCAACCAACCAACACACTGCAATAACATACTGCCTCCAATTTTATTAATTGGAATAATTAATAATATTAAGAGTTAAGCTCATTTTCACCTGTAATCTGTTCTCCGTCAATTATTTCCTTTTCGTTTGAATTTTGTCAGAGGGTTATCGATGTTGAACGCATAGCATGGGGTCGAAGTGATGAATGAAAGCAATATCCTTTTTTTGTCCGTGCGATTTTTTGACGCCTGATGCCATTGCGGTTGCCCAATTTAGCGATAAATGTTGCGGTATGTGTGGTGGGTATATATGGTATGTCCTATTACTGCATATGGGGTATTAACTCTATTAATTAATAGAGTTGCGGTCCAGCTTCGAATAGTAAGTGCACTTCGTCCGGTATGACTAATTGGTGGTAGAAGGTTATTTTTAGCTGTTAGATTCAACAGTTTTTAATAGCAAAGTGATGGCCAATAAGGGTGCGTGTATAGTTACAAAACAATTGTTGTGGCTGCTCAATTGTTCAATTTTGATCTATATAGGTGAGCAGCAGAGCATTTGAGTTCTTCAATTGAGTGGATTTGAGTGTAGGCTGCCGTAGTATTTAGTTGAACAATTTTAAAACGAATGTAAGGTGAACCTGATGAGTGCCAATGTTCAATGCGATAAGTATACCTGCGCTGAAAACCGCTGCGGTAGGAAACAATAATTTTCATGACCCCTTTGCATTCAAATAGAAAAATGCCCACTGGGGTTTCAATGTTTGATTGATGGAGCTTTAAATGTGATATATTGATGGCAGGCGAAGTGAAAATGTCCCACAGACAGATTTTTAAATAATTGAATAAGAACGAAAATATTTGGCAGAGCAATATCATTGTACCTTCTTCATATTTTAAGGGCGCTAGGTATTGTGGACCATCCACTGGAGGATCTGAGGGAACCTTTGATTAGAATAGAAGTTGTATGATAACATTTTCCAAATTCTGAGTTTTAAAATGTCCACATGTGACGTTTGTATACCGACTTTCGATTGCAACATTGGCACATGTATGTGTCTCTGAAGGAACCTTATGTAAATCAGAAGGTGGCAAAAAATAGACTTTCTTCCCATACGATTTTTTTTTAAATTTAAAAACAATTGCAAACTGGAAGTGTGTAACTCACAAAATGTTTCTTTAGTTTACCTAATGACTAATTTCCTCTAAAATGTCTTAAGACCATAGCAAAATAATTATAATCAAACCTCTGCCAACGAACAATACGACTGCACATCAACTAGAACCTAACACCAAAGTGAGAATGCGCGAGCTAATGATGAGGGGTTGCAGAATTTACAGTTAGGTACCTACGGTATTTCACCATGTTGAGCTTATCCAACCCTTCGCAGTGCCCACACCCTTTCTAGGTGAAATTATTTCCACAGTGACAATTTTTTTAACGGCTTGACATACAGTGGTGGTGGAAGTGTAAAAAATCTGTTCCACCTATTATATGATTTGCTTTACATTTTAGAGCTAATCCTCTACCGTTTTCACCTTGTGTTTATATATTTTTGCGCCAAAGATGTTGGAATTTAATTAGGAGGATTTAAGGAGGATTTGCAATTCTGTTGCTGGCTTATATTGTTTTTGTTTTAAAGGTCGACGAGTTGTGTGTTGCAGCTAATGTATTGGCGTGACTGAGGATGGTTAAGTAATTTTTTAAAGAGTAATCAAATTAGAGGTCTTGCAAGCGAGTACTTTCCAAGACTCTACCAGGGAGAGGGTTTTCTAGAGAAATACTTGACTGGTAGAAGGTTTAAAAATTACACGAATGACTTACTGCACCCTTACAAATCGAACCTTGTAGAGCTAGTAGGTATGTAGACTGTGATGGCAAACTCTTTTCGAACAACAATTTATGCCTTCAACTATTTGGACTTTTCTGCGTTGGTTATTTCCGTTTCCGAATTTGAAATATCGATGCGAAAAGGGCCTCCACTCACGTCAATCTAACTCACCAACAATGGCGACACCCGGAAGCAGTCTACCTCTCAGTGCCATCGTATTCAGCGGACTATTACTAATTGGCGCCCAACACTAGCTATTTTGTAAAATTCAAGGAAGTCTTCTCAAACCAGTTCGGCAAATTCCAAATTTATTTAACAACAGGGTGTAAAGATTTGTTCAATGCGTTTGCAAGCTGGTACTTTTATCTTGATGGATTTGTTCGGGTTTCCTCTCCTGCAAAAGGTTCGATAACCGATCCGACTCACATTTGATACCAAATGTCGATTCCTCATTCGAAAATCCAATTTTTCTTCATCGCAGTGCCAATTCAAGTCTCAGTCTGTATAGTCCTTTTCCCACGACTCATATCTACATAATTATGCTGGTGCTAAAATGTACTCCTCCCAATATGACTGATGGACTGGCCGACTAAGGGATTCATCCCATGGATTTCGATCTACTTATTCACATGTAAAAGGGATTTCTTTTCAACTCAAACTGTCCTCTCTATAAAAACTATGGAAGATGGAACTATAGGTCTGCCTTAAGTTAGAAACGACCACTATGCATATATTGAAAACAAAACTCTATAAACCTCTTTTGGTTCTTTTTAATTGCAGCCAAAGTACCCCTTCATTGTGTTGTGGAATCTGTTCATTCGCTGCAAGCATCCCTCACCATTGACACAAGGAATGTGTACAAACGTCGGCCAAATATCGAAACAGATTGTTATGTTATCGTAGAAGCATCCACCCTTTGGACAGACATCGTTGGTACGGCACTTCAAAAACTTGGCTATTCGATAGAAGTTGCCAGCACAGCAAGAGGTATGTTTTAACTGAGTCGATTCGATTTAAGATATTTGGTTAATTAAAATTATTTATATTGCAGGCTCTCTTATAATTAAAAATTGGAAACCAATTCCTTTGGAAAGTATCTCCGACAATCCTGTGGTACAGGTTGGTGATATATTGGGCGAGCTCGCGTCTGTAGTGACGTTGCGAATAGTTATTTTAAGAGCGAAACCATCCACTTTCGGTGAAATCAAAGATAAATTACTGAAATTGTTGGTGCTACAATCACATGCGGTGCTTAGATCGACTGGGTGTCCTTTGGATGAGGTGAGTCGATATAGAGAGAGATGATGATGAATTTGTTCGAGAGATTGATGGAATATTTTCAAGCAATGGCACCCAATGAAAAAGGAATGTTTCCATTAAATGCAGGAGGTCCAACACCACGATCCACTTGGTGTAGAAAATTAATTTAAAGACATAAAAGACGCATGAGGACTCGACCAAAGATAACAATGCTAACAGGCCATTGATTCGTGAAGAGCTTTGATAAATTAATTTGTAAATTATTTGCTGAAATGGCGCCGAATAATGGAGCTAACTTTCAATTCAAAAATACCAAACGCATCAAAATAAATATTAATTTGGCACGCTATTTATCCTTGGAGACATAATAGATACATAATGTCTGCAGGGCTAATGAAAGAGCCATAAATTATTGAATTTAGCTCCCTACTCCTATGGGAAGAGTTCTGGGTAGAGCTTAAGAGTGTTACCTATGTATTTGATGTTGAAGCCCGGCATTGCACAATCCCAAGAAATGTCATTCCGAAACCGACTGTCTTACTCTTTGAAAAATATGAACCAACAGGGCGTACTGTCAACAGGCGCCCAATAATAAAACGTTCCTGAAGTTGTCCCAAACTTCCATAAAACCTTTTACCTTTCGACGTTAAATTGCTTTTCGACTACAGAAGCATATGGGATAAAATAAAATAGAGGACCGAAATTGTTTGCGGTTGTGTCACGAGAGCACCGCTACATATTGCCAGGGGTTACCGTAAATATTTATCGATTTCTGCAACATGTTGTCTATTGCTCGACTTTATGTAAAAATAAATAAATATTTGGCGCAACAAGTCCGTGGAGCCCATAGGACTAGCTTCTCACAAATATTCCTTTTTTTGTGAGAGTTTTTCATTTTGCGACAAATGGAAGCGATCTGCAATTTTATGCCGAGTCCGAAAGGCTAATTGAGAAGCTCTTTCACGGCATTATCACTCTCGGATGTTTGTGAGACGTTCACGAGAGGTGGCACAGTGGAAACAAATTTTAAGACGCAATTTTGTGTTTTTTTTTTTCGGTGATCGAACCTGGATCCTCCGATTACTAGTTCAACACACTAACTACTAAGAGCATTACAATTGTATCACTCACAGTTCTTAATTCTTTATCATTCTTATGAAACAACTCGGATTCAGCAGAAGAAAGGTGCGCAATGGCGCCCAATGTGACGCCATAAGGAGAGGGTGATCTTGCAAAATGTATCATTATTTTTCAGCGTCAGCAGACACCACTCTTTGACAAAGCACTTTGATCAGCTGCCGATTTAAATAGCTTCTAGAGCTGATTTCGCACTGGCTTTCCAATGGCACTCTCGTACCCTAGGACGCACTGACATAACACTGATCTGCCAGTCGCACAATAGAAGCACGCGAATTGCAAGTCAGTATTGTGAGCGATAAACTCGGTTTTAATGTTCATATAAGTGGCAGATCAGCAAAGATCGCTTCATTACCACTCAGCACTCTTAGGAGACAAAATCCATAAAAAATGTGTTGATTGATCAGAAATCCGTTTTCTTCTTTTCTTTTTAGAACTAGTTTATAGGATGTACACGCGTTTAGCTCCTAGAAATTTCAATGGCGACCTGTTCGTATCCAAGATGAAACAAACTAACCACCCCACCCACGCAAACCACATCTCACAACAGTTTCCACCTGACACCACTTCCATTTACATGGCATTTTACAGACGGAAACCCATCTTTTACGCACGGAAACTAATCCCCATCTTAATGATCATCTTTTGCACAAAAGGAACCATCAAATATACCAAATGAATATACCGAATCTCTCGTACAAGTAGTGTGAAAGGAGAAAATTTGAGCACCAAATTCCCGGCGCGTCTCCCATCCAACCGATTAAAAGCGTTCATAGCATCAAAAATTAAAGCGAATAATTGTTAGACCCGTCAAGAGTCTTCGTGTACAGCAAAAGAAAGTAAACACACCCATAATAAATCGCTAAGCTCGTGAGCGCACGAAGGGTTCGCTTCACACTCAGGCGATAGTAATAATCCGGTCGCTTAAACCCTTTTCTGTTTTTTATTTAAATGCAAATAAGTCGCACATACTTGCTTCATCTAAGACGGGACTACGACTACGATATGATTATTATTAGTTGTACTCGTACGCCTATACGAAAGAAGCCCGAAAACCAAACACCTGCGCTGCGGTGGGGGATGGGGATCGGTCCTAGGTATCATAGTCATGCACGCGCACCCCTTTCGCAAGAGCAGCAGTAAAAGAAATATAGACACACATATGTATCCATATATCAATCGAGCCTGAACAAAAGCGAACCGCTTATCCTGATCCGATTAGGAATAAGAAAATGTTCCCCTCCCCTGTGGGTAGTACATCTCAAAAGGTGTTCTCTTGTCGCTTGTCTGCCTTTCAATTTGTGTGCGTTCGTGGTGGGATATTATTTGTAGCTATCAAAACTGGAAAACTCAACACCAACATTTTTGGATACGAGTATACCTATGCTCGTATCTATATTTTATATCTGCGATAGTTTTCTTGAATGAAAACGCAAAGCATTATTTTGATCCTTCTCTGAAGGATTACCCAGCGTGCGCCTCCTCCCTGGGTGACATTATTAGACAGATTTTGGGACACTAAAAAGCGTAGTTAGTTAGGTTCACTGATTGGTATATGACTGCGGGATGGGAGTTCCATCAAAAATTGATGGCATTTTCGAAAATCCTTTTATGGTCTTAAAATCGACATCGTCTATATGGATGTGAATGGTAAACGGTATCGTATATGTGCGCTGAAAGAAGAGGAATAAAACTTAAGCCGAATTATTATTTTAATAAGATGCGTTAAATTAGTGGAGTTTAAAATCTGAATAGGGGTAGGTACTTCAGGTGGGGCGGTTTTGGTGTAGCTGAAGATTTTCTTTTGAAAAGGGATTACTCGGTGGCGAATTTTTGGCAATAGTTTTCTCAAACGGAATATGAGAGTACATCTTTTGAATTATCGCTGAGCGAAAATTTTCCAGGAGTTATGGGTAGATGGTATTCTTTGAAGTTGATGGATCAACAAACAAGGACTTACCTACCCTCGATACAGTTGAGATTTCTTTTTCCATCTAAAATGCGACAATGTAGAACGATGGTGATATATAGACTGGTTGACGTCGTTTTATGACAGCAACGATGTCTTCTCAATCTAACTTGAAAGCTCTGTGTATTTCTTGGGGGTGCAACCAGAGCAGAGCTGAGCATAGAACATTAAAATGCATACCGCGATACTAATAATCATTTTTAGTGTCCAGGCTAAATTTTTCGAGCTTGCAATGGCGAAATTTTGCATACAAAATTGCATATTCTGACCTGAAAAGTATTTAGTGTGAACGTTGAAAATGATTCTTAGTAAGCCCATAATCTTCGTCGTAATTATCTATAGCTGGTTGTTATTCCAATGACCAAAAAATTGCAGAATCTTTCAAAGAGTTTTTCAAGCTTCGCAAAACTTGTGGCAATTTAAAAAAATATTCTTCTATTTGTTTTTCATTTCCCGGTTTCAGCTATTTTTATTTAAGTTCCCGGAAAAAAATCAGCACGACCAAGTTCAGTCCAGATATACTCACCGCAACAAACTTGCAACATTTTCCCGACCGTAAGGTATTTGTCGGAAATAAAATAAACAACTGCTGCACGCAATTGACTTCGGTTGTCACTCTTGCATTGCAAAATCTGTCGATTAGAATATCGTCGCAATTAGGGGAAGTTGAAAAAATAAAAACAAAAACTACTGATGGAACTAGTGAGTGGGTCACCATAATGTAAAATGTATCGCTAGCAGTATTCTTTTCAAAACGGTCGCATATGAGATTGTATTTTAGTAAATATTCTTCGGAATCTTTCCTTGGGACATTCAGTTTATCACCTTTACAGACTTCTTATTGGTTTTTGTACAAACTCTCACTATGATTTTAAATGCAGTAACATTTGCGAGAAAGAGCTGACAATGTTTCCGCACTTTGTAGCAGCCCTATTTGCAACCAATTAAATTTTTGCCTTTCTTTCTTGCAGGTTACCCTGTCCCAAATCTGCCGCAGTTCATACCAAAGTGCATTCGGTTTCACGGGAGATATTTCCGACGACTTGCGACGCAAATTCGACCAGTGGTGGAGCAATCAACTTTCGCCGCAGTCGCCAATTGCACCGAAAATCCTCCCCTTTATGGCGGCTGCGGCCGCAGCAGGTGCCCCACAACCCAGTGACATGGAATTCGGTACTGTGGGACAAGTGGCGGCCGCAGCCGCAGCCGCTGCAGCTGCTCACAGCCTGCACAGTAGTCGTGAGACACTCCTCGATAGCCATCATCCGCCACCACCGCCGCCGCATCATCATCATCCAAATATGATGGTACATCCGGCCATGCATTCGATGCATCATCACGCATCCTACCCGACCAATCAGAAGACCCGCATGCGAACGAGTTTCGATCCAGAAATGGAGTTGCCCAAATTGCAAAAATGGTTTCAAGAGAATCCCCATCCCTCGCGGCAACAGATTCAGACATATGTGATGCAATTAAACTCGTTGGAGTCGCGACGTGGGCGCAAGCCGCTCGATGTGAACAATGTCGTGTATTGGTTTAAGAACGCTCGTGCGGCACAAAAGCGAGCTGAAATGCGTGGAGGCCAAATGCCCGCTGGTGGTATTGGTGGGGCTGTTGGGCCCGTGGGTGCTGGGCATCCAGGCAACGGATATCTAAGTCATCACGCCCAGCAGTTGATGTCACATGATTACTTGAAGAGTCCGATGAGCTTGAAATCGGATGATATCGATACAATGTCCCAGCACTCGGACGACATGGACGACGATCAGAGCCGACCTTTGTCGCCGCAGTTGCCACTGTCGCTAACGATGCACGAACGTAACCGATCGCCAGAGGATGGCACCTCATCGATTGGTAAGGATGATGCGATCAGCAATCATAATGGCACAGCAGCGGACAGAAACGCACACTCTGATGGAGCGGGTAATAACGACGATTTGCCGAATGGTGGAGTTGGCGGCAACACTGCTGGTGATCGGCATTCTGACGCTGAGGCACATTCGCCGAATGAGGAAGCGAATAACAACAACAACAGCAGCAACAATAACAACAACAGCTCGAGCAATCGCAGTGTGGACGAGCGATGTGAATCACCAAAAAATTCGCCAAAATCGGAAGATCTCGACATGGACGATGACAATGATACGAGTCAGATGGATGACTTTAGGACACCATCACCGGATCCACGCAAAGATCTCTCATTTCCAATGGTGCCAAATTCGATGTTCTCACAGTCGTTTATGTACATGAGTCACTACATGCCGGGTTTTGGACAACCGGGCCATCCACATCATGCCGGTGGGGGGATACCACCCGTACCCATGGGAGCAGGCGGCCTAAATTTATCAAATCTATCGAACGAGGAGCGTAGGAAACGGAATCGCACTTTCATTGATCCGGTCACAGAGGTGCCAAAGCTGGAGCAGTGGTTCTCAATGAACACACATCCGTCGCACAATTTGATACTGAAGTATACCGAGGATTTGAACACGATGCCTTATAGGTGAGTTGGACATGACTGTACATAGTGCGAGTTAGGGGGAATGGTTTTCTGGGCAATTGTTATATGCCGATGTTGGGCAATTTCAAAAATTCTTCGAGCGCTGTCTGCACATATAAGGCGTGTTTCTGAGCCATAAATAGCAACATGGATCCAAGTGACTTATTTTTGACTAAAATGCTGTCCAAACAGAGAACATTTTTCAATGTATCATTATGCATACATCTTGAATGACAATTCTACACTTTTGCTTTTAAATCTCAACTAAAATTGTTGTAAAATTTGTCAGAAAAGTTAAAATAGAACTACCAGATGAAGTTGGTCATATACATCCATGGGGATCGAGAGCAAGTAGCCATGATATCCAATATCCATTTATGGTATACAGTAATCTGTCAAAATTTCTAAATTTTAAAATTAAGGACAATTTGTACCTATTGCCAAAAATCAAAATCTTTTAAAAATCAACTGATAAATGAAATTTGAACAATTTAGATCTGATAGATGGGTTTCTGATCAGAGTTTTATAACCATGTAAAAATCTAAATTTTTGGCACTTAACACTACGTTAGAAAGATGAGGTAAAGTGAGAATCTGTAGGATCCACTGGATTAATTTCTGTACAAAATTAGGTCGGTAGATGTCATTGTTTTGGTTGCAGATTTGAGTTTCTTTTTCTGTGAACAATTTAGTACAATCTTAAGGTACGTTTGCACATAAATAACACAAGAAAACCAAGACGGTGCCCATTGTTACGAAATAAATTAATTTCGAATATCTCGCACTGCACTACCTGCAAAATGACAAACGACAATCAGCTGTCACAGTAGGGTTGGTGTCGAGGGTGATACGAAAAAGAAAGCTGTTATACGTGGTAAAATGAGCAGCCTTTGCGTCTCGTAAAAGAGAAAAATATAAAAGAAAGGGAACTTGCATGCCAGCACCGACCCGACGGCAAAAACGGTCCAGCAACACCATATACTTTTAGGATCAGTCATTGCAATTCAAATATATTCCCCTAAACCCCTAACTACATAACTTTCATTTAGACCAAACCACCAATTATAACGTCCTCCGCCTTTCCATTTATTCGCAGACAAAAGTTCCCCCGCCTCGAAAGCAAGAACGTCCAATTCTGGTTCAAGAATCGACGTGCCAAGTGTAAACGACTAAAAATGTCACTGTACGACTCGTCGCAATGTTCCCAGCTCAGCGGATTAAACTCCTTTGTTCATAAATACGAGGAGCGTGATTGAAATACGGCAGCGATTGGTAGTTATCACAACATACCAGCCAATTACGGTACAACATTATTTTACCCTAGAATAAGTCGATAATAAGACCACGGAACTCACAGCAATGGTGTCATATCACAAAGGGAACCCTAGCCATCGCATATCTAATGTCATTCACTGGACATCAAAATGGTCCTTGAATGAAAAAAAAAAAAACAAAAAATTTAAATAATTACTACTACAAAACAACGCACTTGAATCCTTTTTGCAATTATTACCAATTAGTCAAAATTCTTATAAGAAAACAAATTGTTATGTCACTTTTATTTTTGTTTGCCTATATCGTTAAGTATAAATTCCAAAATCCCAGTTAAATAGTTCGTAATTAAATCATGACGTTTTATTGTTTTACATTTATTTTCTTTAAGATTTTAATTATTTCATTTCATTATAAATAATGTTATAAAAACCAAAGATATCAAGATATAATTCTTAGGATTAATAGTAAATTTTCTGAAGAAAACTAAAAAAACAAAAGGTAAAAAAACTAAAATACAATAATTTGTTATAAGTAAACGAATATTTATAGAATTAACTTAAAAATATAAATAAAAAATCAGGCAACGTGTTTCGTCAATATTTTATTTTTTAGCCGATAAAGAGAAGCAAATCAAAACGAATAAAATAATAATCGTATAGAAATTATACGAAATTCCCTCTCTCTCTAGCTATAAATATTTTTCTCTACTCTGTCTCTGTTAAATTATAAGGATCGTTCAAATCAAATTTTAACGTAATGTACATTTTTGGACGCAATATCAATTGAAAATAAATATGAGGACAACAAATCAAATCGCTGCAATTTCATGTAAATAGTTAAAAACTAAAATTATTCTTTTTTGTTACCAAAATATAAATTAACTTAGGTATATGCAATTTAACTTTAGTTTTATCTTCTGCATGTGTTATGACAATGAAGTGTATTATCTACCAAACAAAAAAGCAAAATTGTTGAAAAAAAAATATTCTTTCCATATTATGGTATTAAATACCGTACGACACTACGATAGCATTGATTGCATTTTTAATGAAAGGAATATTGAAACTAGTATTATTCTTAAATTATTAAAATAAATTAAAATTAAAACCGTAGGAAAAGTTTTCAAAAAAAGTATTATTCCATTGTAAATTAAATGCATAAAAATAAAATGGAAATCAAAAAAAAAAAATAAAAACAAATTTAAATGTCAAAACGGTGAATGTTTTTTTAATTTATTTCATAGTAAGGTGCAAGGCTCTGTATCGTGTTGATAAAATGTCTTTCGTTTTTTAAGGTTTTGTTGAAACGGTGAGTATTTTGACTAAGTAATCGGACCCTATTTCTGGAGTAACCTGTGTCTATTTCCATCGGTTTTTGTTGGTTACTGTAGCGTTAGGTGACATGCGTCTTGGATGGCTTTGGTGGTATATGTTAGTCGGAACTGGTCATCGAAATACCGATTTCTTCTTAAAATACGCCCGATGAAATGTATCACATCTGAGTTGGGACTTCCGATTGCTTCGATGCACCGCCGAATGAAAATCGCACTAGCTGTTGCAAAGGTTCTGGCTATATAACTTTCTTGGCGCCCGAGATATTCTCAAGCGTACCCTAGTTCACTCGACAATTTATCGAGAGGTACCTCACTAATCAATTTGTGTGGATAACCTACGACTAATAGGGCGAAAAAGGGGAAAGCTTCTTTTTACAATTTTCGGCAGTCAGTTATCAACACATATACACTTGGCTCGAACAAAAGCCTGCAGGAATGAACATGGGGTGGTAGAAGAATCCCTCTCACTGCTGATGTTTCGATCTGCTAGATCTGAGCTTTTCATATCAGCTGTAGAGGACTTGATCAGTGTGCTCGAATAATGGGAAGTAAAGTACCTGGGATGGAGACCAGGTACTGTGCGCAGTGGCTTAGTGGTTAGTGTGTTGGACTACTAAGCGAGGGGTGCCAGGTTCGAATCCCGAGAAAAACCCAAATTCCAACTTCATGTTTTTTTCACTGCGCCACCTCTCGCGAACTTCTGACAAACATCCGAGAGTATAAATGTCACGAAGGAGCTTCTCAATTGGCCGTTTGGACTCGGCATAAAATTGTAGATTCCTTCCATTCGTCCCAAAAATAAAAACTCACGCAGGAAGATTGGTTGTGAGAGGCCTAGGGTCCCTACGGACCTGTTACGCCAATTATTTTTTTTATGGAGACCTACTGCAAAATAAGTTTCCCAAAAGTCTGGTACAAGAAATATATTTGAACCCCTAATTCATTTCGCAAGTTACTTGTAGTATTGTTGCTGTTTTAGGCCCTTGACAGTTAACGATTGAAAGAAAGGTTTTAACTCCGGCAGATCTTCTTAAAAGAACTCCAAAAATTGGAAATTAAAAAAGAACGCATTATGCGCCTATATACGGTCTATTTACGAATATGCTGCCGAAAGCCATAATGTCAAGCATCGTCGCAGAATAAATATGGACCCTGCAGATTGGAGCCTCAGAAAATGGCAATGAAGAACAACCGAAGAAATGCTTGGTTACTTACTTTACTTGTGGTGGCGGAAATTTCAAGCCTCCATCAAGAGCCCATTCCAGCCAGCTCAGTCCTAAGCTATCTTTTCGATTGGCTTTTGACTCAATATTGAACCCGTTTTTATATGATCTTGGGGGCAGTTTTTTAGGCGTTTTGGACAGAAATGTTTGGCGAGTTTCTTCGTCTTTCTGACGCTGTTTCCGACAAATAGCTAAATTGTTTTGAAAATGTTTTTGATACCTTCTTACACGCATTTTTTGACGTGTTTTTTTAGACTTTTTTTCGGACGCGTTCCTTGACGGGAATTTGGACGTATTTTTAGTGTGATTTTGGATGCATCTTTTGATCGGTTTTTCGGAACTATTTTTTGGAGTTTTCTAAATAATTTATTGACTTCTTTCTGGACGTTCAGTGAAGCGTTTTTTTGTGTGTTCTTGACCCGGTTTTGGACCTCTAAAATTAAAATTGTGCATTCAGGATTTCAACATAGATATTGAAAGATCGAGTCTTAGCGACAACGGGACAACGGCATGTACAGAACTTTGCTGCAATTAAACTTATAATTTAAGCAACGAATTTATTTCGGAAAATATGTTTGAGATAGGTTAAAGCAAGGTCAGCAATCGCTATAGAGAAGTTTTATTTTTAAAACAACATGCGGATATTGGCGACAACCGGCAGAGAAAAAATCCAAACTATGTCGATGATAGCTCGATAACTCGTCCTATACGTGTAGTGTTAATAAATTCAGACTAAATGAGTTTAGAATTTAATAAAAAATTTAAATTAAATCAGTAATCTGAATATCAGTCCTTTATAAACGATCGGATTTATTTTTTCAAAGTCTATTGTATTAGTATAAAATAATGTATCTCGTTTTTCTCAATCCCCTTTTCTTTTTAACCCTTAAATACATGAGGTCAGCCCCCAGTATGGAGACCAAGCTACCCTTATGTAAATTGGTTCTTTATACATGAATTGGGTATTAATTTTTATGAGAAATGCACCGTTTTCCCGGAGATGAGCAAAAAGTACGGTTTCTGGTGTGTACCATATATGGTACACCATGCATGCACTATACATCTTTTGACTAAAATACAATTTGCTGTAACTGTTTTATTTTAAATTATTTATTTTTAAATTAGTGAAAATATTTATATAATGAATGAAAGTTCCATTGACGTACCAGCATCAGGAACAGGAATTCCAGAAGCTTCAAAAATAGATACTTCCAGCTCGTCATTATTGAGAAATACGCCAGAAATTGCCCCTTCATCCAATAGGGCGTGATTGGTTTCGGCTCGATTTCTCACGCGTGGCGGTATTAGAGTTTCATCAATTTATTCATCCAATCCGTCATCTGCCATTTCTTCATCTTCAGATAGATGACCATCGTTAGGTATGCTCAGCACTTCATCATCGTCACTATAACGAAGCATATTCGCCACCTCATCAGCGTTGTACCTATTTCCGTTAATAATAACGGAATCCATGTCTAAAGAAAAAATAAAAATTATCAAATGTGCAGATGCATGGTGTACCATATATGGTACATACGCAAATAGGAAAAAAAACTATTCCTAGATATCAAATTTGACCAAGATTCATTATATTTCAATAAAACAAAGTCCAATGTACTCACCAACACTTATTTTCACACAAATAATAAATGAAATAATTTCTTTTCTTACTACTGAAACTCACTCTTGATATGAACGGTAATTTTGTCAGTTTCAATTTAAATCATACGGCAACAAGCCTCAGTTTGATTGGCTAGATTATCGTATGATTAAAGACATATACCATATATGGTACGGTATGCATTTAAGGGTTAAAATACACTAATTATCACTTTTCAACTTCACAATGGGTAATTTTGTATGGGAAATTTCGCCATTGTGACACTAAAAATAATTATTAGTACCGTGGATTGTATCTCGGTGGTCGTTGACACACATTTGACAATTCACAATTTTGTATAGTGAACAACTGTCAAGCTTGCTGTCAAACAGTCATTCGTCAAATATTGTCAACTACTGACAAGAAAATATGAGAGTCAGAATGTTTTACAATATTTGCATTTGGAAAGTGACAACTACTATTTGATGATTTAATGTTTTCTTTTGTGAACGGTGACCATTTCATTTAATATTGAAATTGTTTTTAATGAGCTTACTGATCAGTGGTTTCTGAGTCAAAATAATAACACTATTTCAATCTTCCCCCTACGTTTCATTGGATTTTTTCAACTTCCTCAGGGGATGTGTTAGTCCTTATCCAGGGCTAAAAATTCACATTATATGTTCACGCCATGTAGGTTAGGTTAGGTTAGGTTGAGTAGGGTTGTGAGATCGTCACAAAAGACCAAGCACCAAGACGGGCCCATCGCCATCCCCAGGGAACCATTACGGTTAAAAACCTAAACCACATCGCCCAAACAGGTAATTTCCCTGCAGAATTTAATTATTGTTCCAACACTGGTTGAGGAACCAACCTCCTCTAAGTTGTTAAAGAAGTACCTGCCTAGGTGCCTCCTTCTACTCCGAACAATTACTTGACACTCGCAAAGAAGATGGGAGAAATCTTCCGTGACTTGTAGGTCCTCACAGTACCTGCATATATCCGTTTTAGGTAAGCCTAGTCTCA
This sequence comes from Cheilosia vulpina, assembly GCA_916610125.1. NCBI lineage: Eukaryota > Metazoa > Arthropoda > Insecta > Diptera > Syrphidae > Cheilosia > Cheilosia vulpina. The sequence goes on from OU744279.1 coordinate 56,403,894, forward strand.
TGGCAAGCTTCCTTAGAAGGCAGTGTACAGAGAGTATTCCTACCGTAAGTCGTAACTTTGTTCTACTGAGATTTAGTAATTCTTCAGATTTTTTCCTATTTAAAACGGGCCACATTACCTTTGAGACCCTGTTTCCTTCTAGCTGTGACCATCTGGTGGCTGCTTTATTCAAGGTTTTCTCACACCTTGTATCTACTCTGTTTATTGTGTTTACCGGACTGGACACAGGGAGGGTATTGTGTTTCGCGCGTATCCTATGTGCGTTCCTACGTGACGCCCTGTAGCCTACACGGCTTGACCGATTTTGAAGAGTTGGGTGTCATTATATTCATATTCTTCCCTGAAGTGACATAGGCTAAAAAGAAAAAAAAAACCCGACTGACTGTAAAAAAAAAGAATTCAAAATATATGAACAACACACATTCAAGTACATGAATACCTAACTATTTGGCAGTCGGGCCGTACTCAATACTCAAATATTTGTTAGGCCTTGTAGTTATATAGTCTCCGATTGTCAATAAGATAGTTATATGTACTTGGATGTGTCTTGTTTTATACAGTCAGTCGGTTTTTTTTAACACGTTCGCGCGCGTAACGTGTATACACGTATTCGTCGGCTCTCTCGGTGGTGCCTGATGAATGTCATTTAAAAATCTCCTTTTCAGCAAGACGTGTATATACATGTCTTAGATCACATTGAATTTTAAGGAAGCCTAATTTTATACGCACCAGTAAACATATCCGTTTGGGTTTGGGTTTGTTTGGGTTTGATGGGACATGAACGATCATTCAAAATGCACCACCGCAAGTCATCAAAAATATATACCGTGCGCGAGCATGTTAAATCAAGTTTTTTTAATGATTGTCAAACAATCTAAAATTCCAACAATCTATAATTCCAACTGAGACCAAATATCTTAAAAGTCCCTCGATATATGCAATGGAATACATTTCGAATCAATCCGTGTGCTAATTGTAGTATATTTTTGGGCAAAACTCAGAGCAGTGTCTCGAATTTCATAGGCACTTCTTATAAGCTAGCTCTGAGCTATATGGAAACATTTAGCAACTTTCTTAATAAATATTATGGCGATTATATCTCAGCTTCTTATATTATGTTACCTTATCCCTCGATGCAACATTGCCGCACAAACATCTTTAAATCCCGAGTGAAATATTTCTAAATTATTTGAAGCCACTGCGGATTTTTGTCCGGATCCCTTTGGCGAATTGTTCACTCCCCAACTACATATAGCCGCGAATACAATACACACACCTCATTACTCATCTGATTAGAGTATAAAAAAAAACTCCCTCTGAGAAGTCCACCAAAGATAGTAAATAACATTTCAACTGCGGATTTGCATTCCAAAGCCGGAAATTCTTCATATTGTTTAATTTAAACGAAATTGAATGATTTCGCAAGGCATTCCCATATTACGAGGTCTTGGGGTGACTCGCCTCCAGAAACACAAAGTAACCAACCCCCCTTGAAAGACATCCGTTTAAGCCGTACACTACTATACCGCAGCAGAAGCACCTTAGCGCTGCCGAAATAATTTCATTTTTCATTCTCATTCTTGGAATATTTATTTGGCGGTCTTATCAGTAGAATATGAATATTTCCTTTTTATGATCATTTATGGTGGTACATGAATCACTGTGCACTTCCCGCTCTCCCGGTTAGTTGACTCCATACTGTCTGTAATGTCTTCCGCGAAGGAGTTCAAACGTTCAAAGCCCAGCCGTAAGGAATCACCGTCATGTATTATTGTGTCCTTTCTTTCTTTCTGAAAAAAAGGAAGTGAAATACACATAAACCTATTCCATTATCGCTGGTCGTATGTGTGTATGTTATTTATGCAGTGAAATGAGTTAGTGCGGGACATAATTTCCCTGATATTTGCATTATTATCTCCAGCGTGTGTTATACTCGTGCGATATTAAAAAAGTTTCACGAAAACGGAAAATGTTTTCTCATTTTGGACTTGTTTACATATAGAAGATGTTATCAAAGTAAAAGTTATTAGGAATGCATTACATAAAATTGGAAATATGGCATATAATCAACACAGGAAGTTGGTCTTCATCACACGAGTAAATTCAACATTCAGATGCGGTAACTATCTATAAAAATGCATGCGATCGTCTCCTCGTTAATATGTACACCTAAATGACTAAACTGACCGAAAAGACATTTTTTTTAACGGGGCTTTGGAGACGTATCAGGCGATTAGTTCTTGCGTGCTTACGTTAATGACGGTGATGATAATTTGCTCTGGTTCTTCTTGGCCCTCTACCTCGCCGTAGTGTAGCGTCGGTTTTATTTCAAGAAGGTAACATTATTACAATAGATGGCGCAACATGTCTATAAAGACTTGCCTAATGTTTTGATCTAGCGCAGGTGCTAGTTGGGCAGAAAAGAAGCTTTGTTATTTTCGATCCGTTTGAGGCGCAGAATGATTAATACGAAATTTTCTTTCAATATTTACGGACTTTTATATAAATAGTAATAGGCTTTAATGGTAAACAAAATTAAAACAATAAAAAAATAATCAAATTATAAGTTTTCTTTGATTTAAAAAAAAAGTAATAGAAAACTTTATTTTTTGTTTCGTTTATATTTTGAAATTAATGCGATTTTCAAACTCCGGACGCTTTTCCGATTTTAAACGCGAAATCCATTCTCATTTTGAATGATAACGCCAAATACCTGGTTTTGTAAAAATTCTCAAAACTATTGTTAAAAAATGAGGACCACAAAGCAAAGCAGTACTTTTTGTTTAATTTAATGGGTATATTTAGATTCTCAAAATCGCTTCACCAAACATTTTGCAGTTTAAGAAATTATCATAACTATGTTAGTAAAATCCAAAACTATTTATTTTTTAAATGCTACTGGGAAGATATGAAAGGTATAATATACATAGTTCGGAGTGAAAATAATTAAATAAATGTTTGGTGAAACAGGTCCCTATAGGCCTAGCCTCTAACATTCATTAGTTTTGTGTGAGTTTTTCATTTTTGGAAGGGATCTACAATTTTCTGCAGAGTCCAAGCGGCTTATTGAGAAGCTCTTTCATGGCAGTTATACTCTCGGATGTTTGTCAGATTTTTTTACGTTTTTTTTTTAGAAGGGTTCCTTTCATTTTTCTATTTTCGATTGCCATATAGCTTTCATTTAATTTTAATTTTAATAAATTTGTGCTTTGAATATATAGTTTGATTGGTCCCACCTCGCAAACTTTCCCAAAATACCCTTTTCATGCCGAATTCCAAACAATTCATCTCGATGGCTAATGCACGCTCTCTTAATAACTCCAGCCAATTTAAAAGCCATTAAGTCTTCAAGATTTATACTCACACACTTCGCCTGTTGTTAAAGTGAAAAATTACATTAAACAAAAAAACACTATTATATTAATAATTCATTTCAATACCCCGACGAACTTTATTACTAAATCACCCCCAAGGGGCCTGTAGAGCTAGTGTAAAAATGATAATCCCTTTGTCGTTATAATTCATCGTCCTGCTCTGTCCAAGAAAAAATACAACTAAGACGCCTTGCCGAAAGACGACCATAGCTTAACCGAATTCCACATGAAATCCTTACATCTTACCTTTTGCCATTCAAAAAACCAAATGCCATCCAGGAAGGTGACGCGAAGGGTGGTAGCAACACCATACCAGATACCACCCCCTCGCAGTCACTGTTAGGCGGGCGAAAAATTCTGTCTTAACAGGTTTTATAGAGTTATCATTATTACAATGAATTATTGCAAATGAAGGCATAGCCTCGATTAAAATTTACTGGTAAGGTGGGAGTCTGGCAGTGGGGGTGAGAGTGGGGCGGTTGCCGCAGGAACACTGTCACAGACGTCGACTTTGGTGGAGATTTTTCCCTTTCGAAGGTATAAAGATTTAAGACTTTTTGCATATCAACTCACAACTCAGCTGGTGGGGGGGGCGAAACTTCAGCTTGTCTTAAGATTCATAGATATATATACCTTGTGCTGAGACCAAAGGCAACGACAACTATATTTATATACGTACCCACCGACAACGACGACGACGACGATGATTCTCATTAGAAAGGATACAAACGTCTCTATGCCAGCAGGAAGATCAAAACTAATACGAATTGATTTATGGCAAAAGCCGAAAAATCTTAACCAGGCTGCATGGGCGCACGGGGTTGGTTCTTGGTTGTGCTGGAAAAATTCCCTCAAACCGAGATGACTGCGGTGTGCGATGCGCGGATAGAGGTATTAAACTCTTTGCTTTCTTTTTGTTTATACGTATATACCCCATGCACTGGTGGCGTTTAGAAGCTCCTTCTCGGTTTGCTGTGTCGTGTGCTTAGTGCTTACCCCCTTTCAAGGTGTTCCCTTAATGCCTGCGAATTAGATACTATGGTCTAAGGGAAATAATTCATAAAGTATTTAAGATGGCAAAATCGAAATTTATTGTTATTTGTGAGATGGTAAAATCTGGGTTAACTTTGCCGTAAGATAAATTTATTAAGCACCCGTCTGATGTGGGGCGAAAGATATAAAAATGTCCTTACGTCTTAAGACTGGCAATTATAGTAATCTTCTACTTGGTGTATAGTCACAGCCATTGGTAATAGTTTCACGTTTGAAATGGTGGCGGGTTTTTATTTGGAATAAGCCTCTTTTGAGTTCGGACGTTGGCATAGGGGCTGAGAGGAGATAAAAGTCGCTTATTAGCTTTAGATGACCGACGGACTTTCCTGTCCGGTTGTTGTTTGTAGATTTGCCAATGCAAGTGTACCTGTACAGTAGGCACTTTGTAATATCTGGGGTGGACTCTTATATATGTAAAAGGACGGTATATTGAAGATCTATGCTGCGAGTTGCATTCAAGACCTATAAATGGCTCTGTTATATTTCGATATAAACCGAGCTTGCAAACTCTAATTGACCCCGAGTTGGCTCATCCTCCTCTTGTTCACGCCGCAAGGAAACACACCAACTCTTCAATGTAGCCCAGTGTGGTTGATTAAAAAAACTTAGTCGGTCTATATAACTTGTCTCTTCTCAAACGTTTTAACTAGTTTTAACTTCGTTCGAATTTTTAAACGGCGGAAACGCATAGAGGATATTTTTGTAAATATGAGACGTACACTTGACCACAGCTACCGTAGTGAACACATATTAGTTCAATAACCGGCGACAGTCATCTACAACCACTGATGAAGACAGTATCATGTCACCGACCTTCCGCTTATGTCTGCCATAATTTAAAAATTCCCACCCCAAGTCAGCCCATCAGGACAGCACCTTTGCAACAGTTGTAACACCACCGATTTGCCATTCTTGCACTGTTCTAACTATCAACACTGTTCGACTTGAAAATTTCATCGAGCGAACGGATGAGCGCGCAACAGTTTGTTGGCAGCGTATTATCAGACGAGACAGGATTGTAATCTGAGTTCTGAGGTGTCGACGTCGTCTCTTCGGTGTACAAAGTAAATCCTTTTTCGGTTCGTCGACGTTTGATTTTCCGCTTTTCCTTCAGCTGTCTAACAGATTTCTTTTTTCATGTTCGCACACTCTATCCTCGTATGGCTCACTTGAGCTCTGTGTGTGCTCCACCCATCCGTCACTACCCAAAAATGCTACTTAAAAACCCCACCACGCTGCCACCCGGCACACATCCTTAAACCTCAACATTAACTTTAGTGTCTTTCTTAAAATAAACCTTCAACCCTTCACCATATATAATGAACCCTTGCAGTTGTCAACATTTATATACCGTCAACAAGGATATCGATGGTGGAAGAAAACTTACGCACCAACAAAACCAAATGAAAACATCCTCGCAATTCCTATTGATTTCCTCTTAATTTTTGAATTCTATGTGCACCCCCTCACAGTATAAAAAAAAAACTCCGAATCCTAATGCTGTTGTCACAATGAGAAGAGACGACGACGATGACGAGCTAAGTTGGCAACGGCAAAGGGATAACCATCCCGATGACAATATTTGGCTCCTGCTGTTAGGTTAAAATTCGATGACATCCTTTTCAGTTTGACTGCGCTGTCAATGCGGTTCTGCGTCTTCGTCTTCTTTTCCCGATCAGACAAGCTTCACGGTATAGTCCTTGAAGCAAATGAAACTACAAACAAATCCGCGTTAATAAAGTCGACGACTGTGCGATGACGACGACGGTAATAATGGTTATAATTAGTGGGATGACGCGGTGGGAACTCCCACAGATGATCTGTAAAGAAAAGAATAACACGCGGCAATTACAACTTAAAAAGGACATTAAAGCCAGTCTTCTCCGATGGATTCCTGTGATTCTTGGGATTTTCTTAAATTCTTCTCCTCTTTATTTGGTCTGTTTTGATTTTTAGATTTTTCTTCTTTTTTTTGTTTGTTACGGGAAGAAAATCCCGGTGATTGCGGTAAATTAGCAATTCGTGGCCACTTGGCTAAGCCGATTGAAGTCGATTGATTTGTATTCTATCTGCTGAGCTAAGAGTATGCTAATTATGAGAGTACTTTTCTATTTTTGTCGGTCAAATTGAGTGAGTGTGGTGGACGTGTTTTTGTTATCCCGTGGGCTATTCTGCGCGGTGAGTTTTAATTTAGGGATGTGAAACAACTGCCGAAAGCACTTAATTCGGTGAATGATTGGGTGTAGCATTGTATAAGGCAAGATATTGGATTAATGGATCCGAATTTATGGAGGATTTTTAACAAATGAGTTGCGTAATATTAAATTTTTTTTTTTTTCATTTTGTTAAGAGAACCATAATTTCAAACACTTTGCTGTGAGAATACGATAATCCGTTGGGAATTTGTGTCAAATTACTCAATTTGCTTTATAGTATTTCTGGTGGAAAAAAATAAATAACATTTTTTTAACAAACAAACACTTTGGTTGGAGTTAAAGGTTCGGGGAGAAAAAAGTGGTGGCATTTCTGTTTTGTTTGTACGTCAATTTGACAAAGGAACAAAAAGAGTTTTACGGCAAAACAAACACTTTGGTTGCCTGTCTCCTGTAAGTGACTGATATACTTCAGCCTTATCTAACGTGCGTAGTGAAATTCCGAAAATATTCAAAAGTCGACGTCGCATATAAGCCTCACGCACAAGGCCCAGTGAAAAATAAAATATAGCACTCGTCGACTGAGGATAAATATGGCAGACTTCAAGGATGCTTATACCATATCTTGGCGAGGAACTGGTGCCATAAGTATACGACTTTAAATACCTATAGGTACCTACTTGAAGACAAACCCAATTTTCCAACTTAAGGTTTTTTTCACTGCGCCCCGTCTGACAAACATCCGAGTATAACTGTCACGAAAGAGCTTCTCAATTCGCCGTTTGGACTCGGCATAAAATTGTAGATCCCTTCCATTCGTCTTAAATAATAAAAACTCACACAAGACTTATGGTTGTGAGAAGCTAGGCCTAGGGTCCCTACGGACCTATTGCGCCAACTATTTATTTATTTATTTTTACTTGAATGCTCCAAAGTATGACTTGAAGGCATTTTAAGAACATCCTGGAATGAACCAAGTCTGTAATCGACTAACATTTAAAGAAGTCCGAAATAAAAGTGGCGGTGCTAGCTGAAAGCCACGAACAAAATCGCATTTACAGATTTACTAGGTGACACCATACCAAAAGTAAAAATCCATTGTACGCTGGCAAATGCGGGCTGCTGATGTTTGAGGGAATTTCATATCAAAGGCTTCTCGTGTCTCCTTCGTACATAATTCAACCTATATCAAAATTCACAACCCCAACCTAAAGACTGCACCCTAGTTCTGAATCAAAGCCAGGGTTCATCTCTCTTTCTTGCCCTTAAAAATCTTGGCTGACCTCAACTCGGAATAAGTTGAAGTTACTCACGTAAGGTGGCGACACCAATTGTTGTACTGAACTCATGCGCCGGCAATTCGTTCTCTTTATGAGGGGCATATCTTGCGACTTACTATCAGTCATGAACCTATCCATTATCTAAATTTCAAACACAAATGCAGGCGAGAAAACACGGTCAAGCAAGAGACCTGCAACTTGAGCCGACAGATGAGCTACAGATGAACTTTTTGGATGAAAATTGTCGCCTTGATATTAAAAGTCACACATAGATTTGTAGACTTGCCAAAATAAAATTGGCAACAACCCATAAGCCTTCTGTCAAAAGAAACCCAGTCCAAAATATTGTCGCACGTGAAAAATCCCACGGAACTTTCATCCAACTTTTATATCCTGCATCCCGCGCGTAGTAAACACGCGTCATGCCAGAATGCATTGCAATTTCGCAACCCCTAACCATGTGGGGCGCAAGGAATCTGCCTTAATTACACGCCCCAGCTATAAATAATAATTAAAGAACTCAGTTAAGACCATGCTCTTGTCCCATTCCTGCATCGACGTACACCAGGGATATACCGTTTACCGTGTAAAACTTTCTACAGCTCTCTCTCCCTCTCACACTTTCTTTATGGGCTTAAATCAGAACCATGTGTGCACGCCTCCATAGAGCTTTCTGACTCAAATCCTTCCCCGTAGATGTATCACCCGCAGAAAACTATGCAATAAGATGCTTCCATGATAATACCTACGTACGCCCGTAATTCTTCTCCAGGGGATGAGATACGTAACCATCCCATATACTCATCAAATGGCCACCCGTGCGGCGCCGTACAGGGCTAAGGGTTTGCACAAGACGCGCTCTGTATATGATGAAGAAAATAAATAATCGCCTTCGCGAGTTCCGCAGAAGACTTTGCTGGCCTGTTCGTGGATGGTTTTGCGCCTAAGCCTTTGGTTCAATGAAATTATGCGATGGGCTATAATTCTTGCGTTGGGCTGGTGTCTTAAGTGGAGCTGGTCTACAAGACTGGTCTCCTCGAATAAATAAAACACGAGTATATCCCGGTGGTAGTGTTGGGAAATAAACAAGCCACATCAAGATATCGGTGTGTGTATGGGGAAATTATTATCGTTTGATGACACTTACGCGCCCATGGAGAAGGGTCCTTTTATATTGGCCGGGATACCGTATGGAGTGTGTGCACCTTCTTATTTTCTTTCTTAGCACTCGAGGGATACGTATGACAGTGGGATGTGCTCCGGGTGTGTGCTCCGTGAGTTAGGAAAATATTTTTAATGACCTTGTTAATCCTCACTACCAGAGGGGTTGTTCCTTATTAGGTTATGATTAATGAGGCCCGATGGTGAAGGAATGCAGGCATTATAGGTTTGCTTGGAATACTGAGACAAATGTGTAGTGAATCTTATTGGGATGCCATTTAATGGCTGTGCTTGTGGAGTGTTTTCAATAGGCCCAATGACCAGAGAGGACTTTTTGCTTGGATACATACGCTTGGCTAATCGAAATGATTTCGGCTGCAAGCTTTTAGCCATACTTTAGGCGTCGTGAAAGGTAGGTGCCTTTAAAAAGTAAATATAGAACTTCGCTAATGCAAACAACTAACCAATCGTCAGTGGCCTGTTGGTTAGTATGTTGGACTACGTTCACAAAAAAAAACACACATTCCATCTGGACGCTTTTTTTCTACTGCGCCACCGCTCGCGAACGTCTGACAAACATCTGAGAGTAAAGCTGTGATGAAAGAGCTTCTCAATTGGCCGTTTGGATTCGGCATACAATTTTTGATCCATTCCATGCGTTCCAAAAATAAAAAAATTACACAAAACGAAGAAGCCTGGTCTAGGGTCCCGACGGACCTGATGCGCCAACTAATTATTTATTTTTTTATTTTTTAACCGAAGGTCTTCCTGAGACTGCCCTACATCCTCTGAATCAGAACATTGCTTCTAGTCGCCGGGACCAAGCAAGGGCTTATAGATACTCTCGGCTCGCCTGGACAGCCGTTGCGCCTTAGCATGTGATATGCACCTTCAATCTGTCATATTTTTCGGTAATCATCATACTACGAACTTTTGTCTCTGATTGAATTGCCTTTTTGATGGTGTTGCGATACCAGTTGTTGGTTTCTTAGGTGAATGAATGCACCAGGTCGATCTGACTACTCCATGTGTTCAGAGGTCCCTTAAGGCGAATTTCTCCTTCCAGGCGCTTCTTCTCGTTTAAAAGGCAGGCTCTGAATCTAACCTGAATCTAACTGCAAGTGGAAACTGTTTAAAGTTGGCGTTTTTCACTCGAAATGTGTGCACGGTAAGCATCTGCGGTTCGATTTGATTAGCTGTTTGACTGTCTGGAGACAGTCAGGTTGCTGTGCGGATACTTCGCCTCTGAAATTTTTGTGCTACTGTATTACAGAATTCTGTTAAATCTGAAGCCGTTTTTTCCTTCATTAGGGCTCTCTGTATTTCGGGCTTAACCGAGGCAGTAACTAAGTAGCGTTCACAACTATTTCGGTCCTTAGCCAACTGCTTCCATACCTCGGGATTAACCCAGGATTTAACTAAGTAGCGTTCACAACTATTTCGGTCCTTAGCCAACTGCTTCCAATTGCACACTCCAAGTCGGTTGAGGCCGCCATTTACTTGTGCACAGCACCTAAGAAGCGAGGTGTTGCAATACTTCGTTGTTCCTCGGGTTAGATTTGAAGTTTCCATTGGAGACCCCGAACACAACTTCGACATATACTTTGAAAATGTGGTCGAGCTGTGTGAGCATATACGGCTTTGAATTTTAGTTTTGATGCGGATCATAAACGATTACTTACCACTTGTATAATTTTTACATATTTTGCTTGACGGGAAGACATCCCTTGTCAGGACCCTTATTATGACCGTAGGATATTCCGATGCCAACAACCCACTTCAGAGATCTGTGATTGGACGCCAGTTACTAAACTATAGAATTCCTACGCCACCCGCAACCCGACTGGCTCTGAAAAGTCCTTACTGGCCTCAACTCGAAAATGACAGAGAAACTCACAAATTACTTTATTTATTTATTTTGTTGGTCAATGAGGAACTAGGCCTTTTTAGACATGAAAAATTTGAAATAAGTAGCACAGTACAAATGAAAAAGGAGACTAAAATTGAGGAAAAATTATGTAAAAATAAAAATAATACAGAAACAAAATGCAAGTACAAATGCGGTATCTATCTGTACCTGGTTGGTTCTTGGTTCAATCTATAGTTTATTCATCCGCTGTTCGTTCTCTTTTCGAAGGGGCTCATGTTAGTCTTCCGAGGCTTGTTCAATCAGCAGACCATACTATTTTACCTTCGTGTTCAAAAGTCGCGCCTTTAACTTCATCCCTCCTCGTAATGTTTTTTTTTTTTTTTGTCGGAATCGTATCCAATTACGAAGATATTAAGAATTACAGCTGACGATCCTCGGTTGTTTTTAAAGATTAAACCCCTCAGTCGGTAGATTGTTTAATGTTATGAACTAAAAAATTTCACAGGATGCTTGTTGTGGCCAAATGCGAATTCAGATTGTTTTTCCGAACGCTCAAAGTTTGACAGAAAATTTTTAAAATTTCCCATAGAATTCGTCAAAGCGAGCAACGAGCATAACTTTCTTCCTTCCAATAAGCACTCAACTAATTGCAATCCTTAAAAGTGGAAAGGAAAAGAAAAATCTCAAGTTCACCTTCCCTTCGCAGAGATTAATTCATTTCCTGCTCCCGCACAAAGAGAAAATATTTATTTTATGTGACCAATTGGGTAATCATTTAATTGATATACGCGTCACTAATTAATAAACTTCATCTCCAACATCAAATTACAAACGCCGAGGACAAACAAAGGGCCTTCGCTCCATGGTATCAGAACGAGTGTCCTTATACGACATATCAACTTCTCTAGCTGTTTGTAGTCGTATCAAAAGGACACGACTACCATGATGATGATGATGGTATTTCATCTCTGACCGCATATAAAAAGGATATTCCAATTTATTAAAGGAAATTACTTCTACTTAAGAAGAAAATCTCCCTTCTTCAACTGTACAATTGCTTCATATTTATACGGGCATTAGGTGGAAGGCAAAGTTTAATGGACCTCACCAAGCAAGTTTCTTTTGCCGTCCGATGTGCAGAGGAGACGCCCCTCAAACGGAAACCATCTCGCCTTACACGAAGGATTTTCTCCACACAAGCAACGTATATACCGGCAACAGCAAAGCGACTGTGGGAGTGCATCGTTTTCCCCAAAAAGCCGCCGCCATTCATTGCCATGCCGCAGTTACATCCAATTAAGTGAGCAGAAATAATTTTTACTTTGATTTGTGTTTGTGTACGTCGAAAAGGACATTCTACCGCATGTTTGTATTAGCAAATGAATTCAGTTGGAAATGGATCTTTTTTTTTGCTATTTGACTTTGGGTGCTTCATTATTGGGGGGGGGGGTTGTCCTTTCCAGTATATGTGTATGGATGGCAGTGGTGCTCATCTTTTCAATTATACCCGCAGATATCGCAAGGACAATAAAATGGAAAGAAATGTCTATTATGCAACTGATAAGAAACGAAATCCCACTCCAACCATTTATACATATCCTTGGGAGAAACACATAAAAACAAACCAACAAATGGCAAGGAATTTTGACGAATCGCATCGAGATAAGCAACAAATCGTTTGCTTCGTTTTGCATACCATTACACCCAGGAGCAAGAGTGCTTATGCCGCGTGAAACCCTCGCACCCATTATTATAAGCCATATACAAAACAGGAGATCTCTCACCCCTCACGAATGAGCATCAGGGGTTTTTATTGTCCTCGATTGTGGTTAAAAAAAAAACGAGTGGGGGTTTGGAAAAAAAGCAAACAAAAAAAAACCTAAAGGATCTGTCTCTACGCCAATTCGAAATAAATACCTTCCAGCCGACGCGCGAGATACAGTTTAATTGAAAAACTGTCGGAAGTGGAAATTCTTATCTTAATGTTGGGAGGCAGTTTTCCATAAACACACACACCCGCACACAGGGAGACGGCACATACCCCTTGAGATGGAGACGAACAACTCGTCCTGTCCAAAAAGTTGACGTTTTCTAAATCCGGTACACCGCACTCATCCCCTCAGTGTGCACTGCGTGCCCACCTTCCGTTGGCCATGGGTTGACGTGTCTCTGTGGCGGCATTCCAGATACAGGACAATAATAAATTTCTAATCTAACGGATATTTTCTGGATGCCAGGCACCGGATGGACTGTTGTTGCCATGGTCGAAATAAGGTTACAATAAGTTTCAGATGAAGATTTGCTGATGAAAGCTGCGGGCGGCGTGGGTAATACCTTTCTATTGTGGGTCTAACTGCATAAATTCGGCTACGGATGATTGGATGTCCCTAATTTAGATCGTTGCCCCATTTTCTATCAGGATTTTGTGAAATTTCCGTCAGATTGTCAGTTTTGTTGGCAGTAGTAAGTGTCAAGTACATAAATTAATGCCCACGAAGGAAGTACATTATGTTGTGCCAAGTGCTTATGCGCTGTGGGTAATTTGGATGTTGCAGCTGGAAGAGATTTATTTTTTCACTGCAAGGACTTTTTCGACAAAGACGTTGCTTCCTTCCGCCAGTGTATACCTATTGCATTCATTGTTTTTTATCTGCGTCTAGGGTACATAAATATTTTCTGTTTGAAAATGCTAGAGGAGAGCAGCCAAAGCGTGGTAGCAATTTTGCATGGACCTTTGTGAAATGTTTTCCTTAACAGAGGTGTATTTTGAACTGGTTCAAACATCAGGAACCGGATTGTCAAAACCCCTGGCTCTATTTAAAAATAACTTTACTTGAGCCATTTAAGGGCAAATACCTTTAACTTAAGAGCTTTAAAAAAATTCGAATAGTAATACACTTAGCGCCGTAAGAAAAACAAATTTTAGTCTCGAATTTAAATTTACGGATGCTCACAATTGCGAAATTTGTATGGAAAATATAGCCACTGTGAACTACTTAAATTTAGAGTCGAAACTGAAAATGCTTATTGGTAAGGCTCTTAGACTTTCAGGCTCCAGTTAAGTGTACACATGGACTTGGAGGTATTTCAAAGGTATTTTTTCGGAACTCAGTGTAGGGATGCCACCACTTCCATCGAGGCCGCTTCTTTTAAAGGATTTCACTGTACGAGTCTGGAAGTAACTATAAAGGGTGGGCCAAATACAAGTTTCTTTCTAAAAATGCAATAAAATGAACAAAATTATTTTTTTTTTTACATGAATTATGGCTTTCTTAGTAAGAGCAAACATTCCCATTATTTATAGAACGCAACGTCGTTCAAGTGGCTGCCTCGGCTGGCTTCGCAGTAGCGCATTCTGTCACTCCAGTTTTTTAAGACCTTGTTGGTGGTTTCGGACAGTAGCTCACGGATTGCTTGGATGGTATTGGCCTTAAGTGCTTGAATCGTGTCCGTATTATTGGCATAAAATCGGTCCGTCATAGTTTCCCACAAAAAGAGAGGTCCAACGAGGTCAAATCCCAGCTGATAACTCGACTTGGGAATTTATGGCACAGAAGATGGATTGTTGCAAGGACTGTGTGGCATGGCGCACCATCCTAAATGAACCAGAGATCGTCCATGTCTTCAGTAAAAAAAAAGTCGGTTTACATGGCTCTGTAACGCCTACCGTTCATCGAAACGTTGTTCCCAGTCTCATTTTTGAAGAGACTCACACTCTGGACTACAACAGCCACATTCTCGTCTGTGCGCACCGTACGACGACGGGACCCTGAGTGTTGTACACTATCATACCAGTCTGACGAACTTTTTGCACAAACTTGCGTACGCAGCAGGCGCGGTGGGTGCTTCATTTCGGCCAAAACTTCTTCTCACTCTTTGGGTTGCTCTGCACTCACTCACTTTGGAAATAAGTTTTCAATATTTCCCAACACTGTTCAAGCGTAAAGCAACTCATTTCGTTCCGCGGAGGTACGATACTGACTTTCTGTCAAAATTTCGAGCCGGAAACAGCTGTCAGTGTCAAAATAACCTATGATTTAAAAAGAAACCACTAGATGGCCCACCCTGTATGTTCCTTGTTAAACCAAATAAACATAAATAATGAAACAAAACTCATTCAGTTGTAGCTTTAGCTCATTAGAGGTTTTTTTTTTATTTTTCCACTTTGTTCTAAGGAACAGATCATAGATTTTCATTTCTTACTACAACAGGCGGATCTCGTACAATTTTTGTAAACTATGAAAATTAATCTATGTAAATTATGTGGATAAAATAAAAAGCCTACTATATTTAAAGGCTACATTTTTCTTGTCGTACTTGGTTATTTAAAAACCGATTTTTCGAAGACGCGAAAACTGAATTCTTCCACGTGATTTAAATTTATATGATTGTGATTTCACGAGTTTGTATTTTTTTGTATCTAAACATTCCGAAAGAGAAGTTACCTACTGCATGAAACAGTGCAAATTAAATGTTGGTCCATTAAGTGAGTCTCAAATGCCTACTTAAAAAAAAAAAACAATTTCTAGATTGGGGTTAAATTTTGGCCGCTGGGTTTTCCTGGTTAGTACTTAAGTAATGCTACTCCTCCTTGTCAAGACTAGAACTCATGACTTCCCCACATAGTAATTATTTAAATTTTTTCTTAAGTAAAATCGCTACGCAACAAGCTCAAAACACTACGGCTCTCACTAATAAATTGAATAAGTTTACAAAAATCCCATAAACACCTCGCCAAAGTGCAAAACTTTTGTAGTGCAATAAATTTCGGCGCGAAATTCTCAACAACTTTATCCATTAATTAAAAATTCAAATTTTCCCAGCGCGCATATCTTGCGGATTTTGTTCAACGCTCTTGATCTCTAGCGCAAGGTTTTCCAAAGCACGCGGCATACTTAATTTTGTGAAATTCCCCAGCATAGCGAAAAGCTCATAAATATAATTTTTCGCACCCATACTGCGCGCGAGGAAGGCCATACATTTTAATAAGCCGCCTCTGCAGCTGATTAATGGCGAACTTTTTAATAAAACCACATCTTCAGTCTCACTTTATCTATCGGCTGCATGAATGTCCGAAAACGAAATTTTGAAGTCTGCTTGCGACTGTGATATTGAGGGACGTTTCCCATTTTACAGATAAGCGAGAGAGTGTCTCCGCGCTGAAGGCGACAAACACTGTCAGACGATAAAAATCCTTCTCCAACCGCATTTATTGTCCCTGCTAGTGATGGTTCCAGGTACATAATCAGCGAATTGCATTTGCCCCAACCAAAAAAGAAATGGAAAAGGAAAGCTGTCCTTGCAGTTGATTTGCCACCTATCGATGGAAAGGCAGCTGAAATTTCGTCTCCTTTCGCTTGAAGAAGCAAAACAGGAAATTAACTTCTTCGTTAGAAGAGAAAAATCACAAAGATCCTGTGAAACCAAAGTCAAAAGAAACAGGCATCCAAATGAAATGAATGAGAAAGTGTCCTGCTCGATTACATTCCCACAATGGGGTGCAAGGTAACAGAAAAAATAAACAAACTTTTATTTTCTCTGACAGTGTTTATCTGTATCCTTACATAGGAGTTGAGACAACAACAAAAAAAATAACCGAGGGAAAGGAGAAAAATGAATAAAAATTGACAACAGAATACCGCGATGACAACTTCAGCCAAACTCATTCCGGAAGTCTCTCAGTCGAACAGAGATATACACCGCAACATTTCTTCCACGCTTAAGGGTGTTATCGTGCAATTGTGCTGTGTGCATGGTAGGGGTGGTGGTGGCTGGCAATAAAATATGCACAATATTTCAATTTGAATATCAATGCGAAACGACGTCATCATCCAGAGAAATGTCATAAAGATATCAATTGTTGGAGGTTACCTCATGTCATAAGACATGACATTGGGGTGGTTGGGTGGATGACTTTTCCGCTGGGATAATGATTGTTTGAGTGTAAAGTACTCGCGTGTGCTGATTGAATAGACGAAATTACATCAAGCAGTAGGATACGATAAACGGCCATTAAATGTATCAGGAGTCCGTAAAAAGTCAGATTGGTATCGACAAACTCATTTAGAGGCATGGCATTCATAAATTTTATCTCAACAGTTGAAATATGCAATTGGCGCTTAAATTTCCCAAACAATTAACTTTTATTCAAAGTGTGAAATTATTTTTTATGACTTAAGGTAGGGGGCAAAGTTTAATCTCACCAAAGAAATTGATACTGCGAGTTCAAAAGTGCCTTCAAAAACGATCTTTTTGTTCGAACCTCATGGATTTTTTTAAACAACAGCATGTCACACAGCTTTTGGTGTTCATAATCACCGAAACCTAATCGAATTGGAGAGATATGAGGCTCTCTCACACGTGTGGTAAAGATCAAGTGTTTGAAATAATTACTTACATATAAAAAAAAAATAATTACATCAAATGAAAATAAAAATTCAATAGGTAACATTTTTCTTACGATCCTCTAACTTCTTGAAGCGTTACAATTTATCAACAATTTAATGCCAAGTCCAAAAAATTATTAATTGAGAAGCTCTTTCAAGACAGTTATAACGCAGTGGAAAACACCTTAAGTAAATTGTTTTTTTTTCGGGATCGAACGTGGGTCCCCTCGCTTGCGTCTTAAAAATGGTTGCTCTCCAACCATTGTTGGAGTTTATTTAGCTTTTTCTAAAAAAAATCCATGGGTACAGTAATTTGCCTTTTAAACTAAACTAAGTTTGTCATCTTTTCATAAAGTTTGATCGATCAGCAGAATAGCTTCAGACCCTTGTAAGAGGGCTTTTCACTATAATTTTGAAGTTGTAAACGAACTCGGGTTTCATTTTAAAAAGGATTACAAAATTATTACAAATTTGAGGGCTTTTCCCATTGTAATGAGTATACCTGGCATAAGTTTAAAGTTCAGAACTTTATTTTGATTATTTATTTGAATATAAGCAAATATTAACTTAAAAGTGTTGACATGTTTAAATTTTTTTTGCGGAAGGGTTAAAGCTTTTTAAACACAGAGAAGGTTCAAGCGAACAAATATCATTTAAATTTTGTATATAAAGCTAAAAATTATGATGCTTAAGTTGCCCATGCCCATGGAATCTTTATAAATGACAACCACATTTGGACTTTGAAGTGTCTAGCTTGGTAAAATCTTGACTAAAGTAATGTTAATGCGCATGATCTGATTGATCAGACTGAGGAGATAATAAGAAAAAATACTGTTTTCTTTTTTAATTTTAAATTTAAATATCGCCTTTGAAAGTTTGGTGACCATAATAAGTTATAATCTGCTCGAATTTTTATTTTTTTATCTTAAGCTTTCATTACATTTGTGCAAAATGAACTGGATCAATATTTCAAAGTCGTAATTCTTGCACTTAGTCGTTAGTTTTGGAGGTCTATCGTGTCGAAGATAATCGTCTGAAAAGTTACGGAATGATCTTGAAAAGCACGACTGAAATTTTAAGTTTAAACCGTTTAAGCGTATTCCTAACATAGGATTTTGCAAATTCTAGAAAGCTATTGCTAAAATTCTGTCAAACAAATGCAAAGCTCATTTGCATATTCGATCGTGTTCAAACAATTTCAGGCACGCATTATTTCCGAAGCTAACACCATGGGCACTTATTCCGTAACTTTTAAGGCGGTTATCGATAGACCTCCAACTCTAGCGACTAAATGGAAAAATTACAAGTTTGAGAGCTTTATCCAGTTCCTTTTCCATAAATGTCATGAAAGCTGAAGACAGTGATGAAAATTCGGGCAGAATATTACTTATTATTAAAGTTGCAAAAACGATATCGCCCAAACGATTATTGTCATAAGGAATCTGCCCTCAGTCTGATCGATCAGATCATGCACATCAAACAGAATTGGTCTTGAAAAGCAGAAGTGAAATTTTAAGGTGAAAACGTTCAAACATGAGCTTTGCATTGTTAAGCAAGTGCAAAGCTCATTTGCATAGATAAATTCAAATGAAAAGCTGTGTGACCAACTGATCAAATCGTGCGAACATAAAAACGATACGAAAGCTTTTTTCTTCAAAAGTTATTATATACAGCCGTATTTTATTTACGCAACAATTTGATCTAGATCAGGCACAGTAAATAAAATATAATTCGTTTTTAAAATCTAGCTTTAGGTAGCCAAGCGCAGCGAAAGTTCGTTAATGTCTCCAGCGTAGTGCAAAGTTCTTTCATATTTTCCCAATACATCATTTATAAAGTGGAATTTATTTAAAAACAAAAAAAAAAATACCTTACCGACTTAAAGATCTTATGGAGTGAGTCTACACTTCTAAGGGAGTTCAAAATGTGCTCAACGCCTCGGTCTATATGATATCTTTATGAGGGCGAAAAGGAAAGAAATATTGACACAATCCGAATACAACCAGCGCCATCGGCATGGCATTCATAAATTTTATCTCAACAGTTGAAATATGCAATTGGCGCTTAAATTTCCCAAACAATTAACTTTTATTCAAAGTGTGAAATTATTTTTTATGACTTAAGGTAGGGGGTAAAGTTTAATCTCACCAAAGAGCGCCATCTTTAATTAAGAAAAAGAACTTGAAGTTTATTGAAAATCGATTAAGATTACCTTTTGCTGCTATACGGCTAAACCCATTGATCTTAAAATTGAAATTACCTTACAAACCACTACCCCAATCCGTGTTTAAAATTGTAAAACCTTTAGAGTTGTTCGATTCGAGAAAAGATTATATTTATAGAGAAACTCTCCTCAAACTTGACACACTTCGATTAATAGGTAATAGGTATAGTGTATCAGCGCCTTAAACACAAATCCATAATCGCTTGTTATCAGTTGAAATGTGCTCAACGAATCTATACGCAATAAGCGCACAATCTTATCAGTTGATTTGATAAGAAATTCTCCACTAATAGCTGGTGGCTGTCGTCGCATTCACAGGTGAGTGAGACTTAGTTTTTTAACGATTTTCTGACTGTTCACGTGCACCGGCCCGACAAATATAAACAAAATAATCAAGTGGGTGTATCTGTTTAGTAAAAACCTTCAGCGTATAGTAAAATATAAAATAAAAGTGAACGCAGTTTAAGCTAAATTCCGTATTATTTTGAAAATGTGTAAATTCGCGAAAAAGCCTCATCCCTTTCAATGAAAAAAAAACACCATTCGTTGGAAATAGATTACTGCGCTGCGCTGCCGCCCTATTTTTGTAAAGATAACAAAATTTATTCACCGGAATCGACACCAAACACGACGAAGAATAAGACGAAGCAGACGAACGTTTTAGCAGGTGAAAATTTATTAATACATAAATAAAATACAGACAGTGCATTTTGGATTTACTGTTTCGTGGTAGTGATGGAGAAGATTTATCGGAAACGATTTTCAAGATTATCCATACCCATATGGATTTCGCCACTAGGCTTAATTTGTTTGAACCTGCCGTCAAATATAGTTAAAGTTGGTAAATTTCTTTAGAACAAAAATGCGATGATGAGTCATTAAGCAGACCCCACAAAACCGATACAGATTATACCAAAAGTGTACTGCGCGTTTAGTGATGTCAAAATTGGTCATTTAGAAACAAAGAAAAATGTTGTTTAACAACATTTATTAAAAATAATAAAAGTATCTCTTAATACACAGCGTTGTATGATACTGATAAGATTAGATTTGAATGTATACCTAGTTCAATAATTAGCAGAATATAACTTTTTTATTTAACTCTCCCATTGCAGAATCATTTGATTTG
The DNA here is from genome assembly GCA_916610125.1 of Cheilosia vulpina. NCBI lineage: Eukaryota > Metazoa > Arthropoda > Insecta > Diptera > Syrphidae > Cheilosia > Cheilosia vulpina. The sequence continues at coordinate 56,424,524 of OU744279.1, forward strand.
CCATTAGTGTTTTGAAAATGTGAAACGCAGTTGTTCATTCGCAAAGATAGTATAGTAATTTGGCGAACAACCAAACGACGGATATATGGAATCTTTAAAATCTAAAAAAAATTGTTACTTATATCCGGAGTGTTCTTATATGCGTATACAAGAAACAAAGCCTACGGTGTTTCCACATGCGTTTCTTATAACGAAATGTTCTTATATGAGTGTTTCTTATATCCGTCGTTGACTGTATTTACAAAAACTGGAGAATTGTATATGTCGGGCCTTACTAATAATCATTTTTAATCCTCGCACTATAAATATTTAAAAAAAATATGCCATTGTTAGTTCGAAAAATTTAGCCTGGACACTAAAAATGATTATTAGTATCGCAGGTCGTTTCTATCGCGTAATAAATAAATAATCTGCAGACATTGGGGTTTTTTGCTGGCATAGGTGCAAGGTACATGCAACATATGAATAGGTACGTTATAAATGTTTCCCGGTAAGGCAGGCATGTGGACATGGGATGTAATCGCGTACGCATTTTCGCGATAAAACAAGAGAAGTGATCACAATTGTAGAGCAAGTAGAGGCAGTCTCTATGGTGTATATTTGTTTAAAAAAAAAAAATTTATTTCTCCGAGCGGTTTAGCAAACATTCGAGTTAGGTATCTTATCGGCGAACAAATGGGCGTTTAGAAATATACGGACCGTCAAATGCCCTAATATCGAGCAGTTCTGAACTTTCATGTTGATTTTTTTATTCCTGCTTGAAGCACTATAAAGGGTTTTCAGCTTAAGGGGACAAAAGGTGCCTCATCCCAGTGCTCATGGATTTTTTTCAATAAGGACGGATCTATACTGAAATGGAATTGTTGTAGAATCGACGACGAAACGTAAGAATTGGATATGAAACGAAAGTAAAGAAAAGCAATTCCAAACCACAATTACAAAATTTATTAACGATTGATGCTATTACCAAAGTTGTGTGTTGGGTGGGCTAGTTCTTTAATAAGAGGTATAGAATTCGATTCGCCAAGTACCGCACGCAGAGAAATTGTGCAAGGAAAAACGACGTTAGTCACAACAACCAACCCAACTATTTTTATCTCGCTGAACTCAGAGCTTTACACGATAGCTGGTGGATTGTTGCTGTGATAAACCGGTCCTACAACGTTTTTACAGGACACGCACTGTGAGTCAAAGTCAAAATTAATTGATGATTCTTAGAAAGAAATTAAATTTGAAATACAAACAATAATGAAGCGATAAAAGAAAAACAAAGAGATAATTAATATTCCCAAACAGGAATAAAAATATCCCTTTCATTTTAAAGGTCCATGTATGCCATTGAGTATTCCATAAAACTTGTTCAAATGACCGCCGCGGTTTCTCAAGGTGGCGCGGATCCGAGTGGTACAATTTTGAATAACTCTGCGCCGCCTTGATTCAGCTGAATTTGAGCGACGGCATTGGTTATGTTGGATTTAAAAGGACATCTGTCCAGGAGACCCCACAAAAAGTAGTCTAGCGCTGTAAAATTGCACGATTTTGGTGGCCGATTTACGTCACCTCTGCGAGAGATAACCATCGCTTTAAGTCGTTCACGTTCAGAATGTCCGTCGTGCTGCCTGCTGTGTAGCACGTAGCACCGTCCTGCTGGAACCACATGTGGCCTACCTCCATTTTGTTTAATTATAAGGCCAAAATAAATCGGTATGAATCGATAAATAAATCGGTTGATGGTGATGGATCCACCGCGTCTTTTTTAATAAACCACTTGGCAATGACGCCGCCGGCCCAAAACCCCCTAAGCACCAAACAGTAACATTTCTGGATGTATGGCCACCTGTTGTGGGTTGGCTGCGCCCTATAAGATCACATTTTCATTCTCACAAGAACAGAACACTCCTATTTGACACGGATCTGAAGTGTACTCAGCGCAGCGCTCTCCCTTCACTTAGGTCTTCAAACAGAGATACGAAAGTGAAATGAAAACAACACCAGTTTAACCTAAAAACCCAAAAATACCCTTCGACTAACATTTTATTTTATTTTTTCCTGCAGCAATTAATGTGATAAATGCCTTCATTGCGATGGCTTTCAACACTTACACCACAGCCCTCACCATCATCCTACTGGCGTTCGTAAATACCACCATCGGAGTCAACTGTCCACCCGAATGCATATGTCACTGGGAGTTGGACAGTCTCATTATGGACTGCTCCAATCGGGGGCTTAAAACCTACCCTTCCATTCCAGACGGATTGCCCATCGAACACTTAGACCTATCCCACAACTACTTCGAAGAGTTTCCAACGCAATACGCCCGCATCCAGTCACTCATCTACCTCGACTTGTCGAACAATGATATTCAACAACTCGCCGACGACGCTCTAATCGGGTTCGAGTCGCTCCGCAATCTCATACTTGCCAACAATAGCATCCAAAGCTGGAGCGACATCAATCCGAATGTTGCCTTCCAGCACGCGTACAGTCTTCAGAAGCTGTCCCTGTCCGGCAACCACCTCGAACGTTTTTCGGCCAACGAAGGTGCACCGCTGCTCATGAGCGACCTACTCACCGAACTAGATCTCAGCCATTGCGGAATAACTCAAGTGAACAACGTTCTGAGTGGTATGCCGAGCCTGGAGAGGCTCGATTTATCCGGGAACAGGTTGATGGCGTTGCCGTCACTGCCATCAAAGTCGTTGCGAGCCCTTTATATCAGCAACTGCAGCCTCACGTGGGTGGAGCAGACTCTGATCGACAGTCTACCCGCTCTAGAAGTGCTCGACATCTCATGGAATCCGGGTGTGACCTTGGGCAGCGATGTGGGTGACGTTGTCGAGTCCGATACGTTGCTGCAGCTCGATATGTCGTACTGCAACGTGGACTTGTTGGCGGTAAGTGGCATGCCAAACCTCGTGGTGTTGCTGGTGAAGGGCAACATGCTGCGAAGCATAAGCGGGACACAGTTTGCCAACAACACCGCGCTGGAGAGAATGGATCTGTCGAGGAATGTCATACGCCAGATGGACCCTGTAGCGTTCTCCAATTTACGCAAGCTCTCCGAACTAGATCTATCGTACAATGAGATTATCCGGGTTGACCGGAATCAGTTCCGCAACAACGACGTTCTGGTGTCCATCAACTTGAGTCGTAACATTTTCAGCGAGTTTTCGCGATTCATCTCGAACTCTCTGCGGTCGGTGAACCTGAGTTGGTGCGAAATCATGCAGATAGATCCGACTGTCTTCGCAGGCTTCAAGACACTTGTGAATTTGGATCTATCCAATAATCTGATCGCCGAGTTCCCATTGAATATGCGGTCGGAGACCCTGAAGAAGCTGGATCTGAGCAGGTGCAGGTGGGTAGAGGAAAATTACATTCGCTTTGGAGGTAACCACTTTTCGTTGTTTTTTTTGGCAGGCTGTCTATAGTTAAAAACGGGACGTTCCAAGGCTTCCCCGAGCTGGCCACCCTAAAGCTATCGGGCAATCGCTTCACGAACCCCTTCCACCCGGAGTTCTTCAGGTCGAATCGGTTTCTAAACAGGATTTGGCTGGGTGACAACTCATGGCGCTGCGACTGCCACGATGCGACATTCATGGCGTTCTACGACTTCGTAACCGCATTGCCACAAAAGGTACGGCGACAGGCTTGCAAACGCTTAAGTAAAATATTCTCCTTTCCAGCTGCAAGACAAGAGCAACGTACGTTGTTCCAGTCCGACAGCATATTACGGCAAAACCTGGGAAGGTGCGTGCCTATCCCTTTGGTATCCAACAAAGACCGACGCGGCTGCACAAAGGGTCTGGACCGTAATGATGGCTCTCCTACTCATCCTCGGCTGTGTCTTGTTGCTTGTCTCTTGCTCCAGGAAGTTCATTCGGAGAAAGATCAAACGTCAAAACCGCGAGGAACGACTTGAGAACGAAAGGGAACTTCAGGAAATGTAAGGCTTTCCCAGACATTTACTACAACTAACTTCCTAAATGCTTTTCCTTTTCCCCCCTTTCAGCCGCCGTCAGAATCGGCAAATTCTGGACCGAGAAGCCCAGCAAAATGCTCCAACTGCATATGAATCGATGCTGCCCTCATACGAGGACGCTCTACTGATGCCCAAGCTGGACAGAACCAGCAAGTCAATGATGGATATATCCTCCATCCGGAAGCCGCTCTCGCGAGTCAAGCGAGACCCAAAGCTGGGCGGAGCCGACGCCGCGGAAGAAGAGTCCGTCTTGGATCATCATCGCTTCCGCAGCATGGAAATGCTATCGAACCGCGACAAGGAACGCACCGCTCACATAGGGACGTTCCGGCGAACAGGTCGCATTGATCACAATCCATCGGGTACACGACGTTTCAGTATTGAGGACTCGCGCTTCCCAGCGGCCCACTTTAGGTCGCAAAACCTCGAGAGCGCCGAGCGAATTGGCAACTTCCAAAGCTATGAGAACAGCCCCTACACCAAGAGGCGCCCAAAACCACCACAGGACATTCCAGTATTCAAACGCGCCAGCATACGTGACAGTGTCGAGTTCCTAACCGACTCGGAATACAATAGCAAGCCAGGAAGTCCTTTTGCGCAACGACGCCCAGGGCCAGAGATTATTACGGCATCGTCCCTATCGTTGCGAAGTGGCAGAGGCAAAATTCCAGCCGACAAAAGTTTCCACACAATTGAGGAGCACTTCGGACGTGATGTCGTCGATGAAAAGTCACGATCGCTCGGATCGAGCTCAAGTGACTTCCAAGTCATGCGTTCGTCTGATGTCGACTTGGCATCGATTCCGGACTCGGACTCATCGAAGAGAGACGACTCGGACGGTCCGGTCGTTGTAGTCCATACACCGATTAGGGAGAGTAAATTCTAGAACAAATTTAGTCTATCACAACCGTATTCTATGTATCCTAATGAGATAAGGGTCGGCATCCTGTAAGGCGATGGTGTTCCAACGTTTGGCATCCGTAAAAAAATCATACTCGTACATGCTCACTATGACTTTGGCACGTTTTCGGCTTACAGAATGCCGACCAAGATTTGAGCTATAAATTGGTAAAAGTAAACACAGTTATTTATTTAAGAAAAACAATCTTTTACTGTCGAGTCCTTGGGCCTTGGAGGTACCTGCAAAGTAAGAGAGGTTGAAACTCGCTTTCTGCAGGGCTAAAACTTACAACAATTCAAGTCCACAAATACCTAGCACCTGTCAAAGTATTGCAAATGATTTTAAGATTTAAGTTTCGGATAAGCGCATATCAGAACCCAAATTCCCTTAGCACATCCTCGAATCAAGACAGTTCTGGGTATTAGTGATGGCGAAGGCTAAATTAGTTTGTGTTGAAGATATGCGAATGTGTACACTATGAAACAAAATTACTCTAGAGGCTACACAAGTGGTTTGAATATTGGCTGTCAATTGCTGGGAGCTAAGATGTAGATGGCGTAAATGCACCCGAATTCAAAAAGTTGGACTAATTGACAAAAGCTCACAAACAAACTTCAAATCGCTTAAATCAAACTTACTTCAAAATTCGATTATCACCCTAAGAAACTATGATGTTTTTCCTCATATTTATCAGGTTGAAAAGTGTGTAAAAGAGACTGAAAGTGTGTTACGAAAGGGGTAGCAATTGTTTGCAAAGCAAACACAAATTTTCAAAAAAATGTTGAAATGTCAAGAAAAAAGCTGCCAGCAGCTGAAAAATGTAATTTGAATACATTTTTAATGCATTTTTTAATAACGTTGGTGTGTACGCACTTACTCCTATCGGAAATTTTCGTACTGCTCTAGTTTCATTTTAAAAGTAGAAAATATGCAAAAAAAAATGTAGTGTCATACGGGCTTAAGTAAGCAATTCGCCAGGAAACCCGGTCGGCATTCTTAAGGCAAAACGTTCAAACGTTTTCGAGTGCACGAAGAAATTTTCTTGCATAACATATGGCAAATATTTCGTGCGCATGAAAACGTTTGATCGTTTTGCCTTACAGAATCTGACCCCCGGTTATGTGCCCCAGAATCGAATCCTAACGACACAGGAGATATCACAATTGAGATAAAAAAAAGCAAAACCGAGATAACTAACCAGCACTCAATCTAACGCTTGTAAAATTGCAGACTGACTCGGAAGAGGTGAGATTGATTAGGCGTGTTTTTTTTAGCTTCGTTCTCAGCAAAGCAAAGTAAAGTAAGATTTGCAGCACACAACTACTGCGAGTCTCGAAGTGTCAAGTGAGCGTAGTTGTTGTAATTGCGTATTAAAAATCCTACTTTACTTTGATTTGCTGAGAACGAAGCTCAAAAAAACAAGGCTATTGTTGCACTTTACTTTGGCTGAGATAGGATGTTAGTTTTAAGTCGTACAACAAAAACGAACAAAAATGGACTAATCCCTAAAATTTGATATTTCTGTCAGTTCTATCTTAATTTTTACATGGACCAAAGTGGAAAAAAAACAATAAAAAAATAAAAAAAATAAACTCCGGATTGTAAGTTATAAGAAACCAGAACACCATGGGAATTCCTGGTGAATCGTAGTTTTAAGGCCTTTCTTTCGAATGTCTTTAACGAGAGATTTTTTAAAGGCTCTTTTTCGCACTATTGTTCTTGGATATCAAGGAAAATTTTGTTCAACCTCTTGAAGATATTCAATAGCCCTGAATGCTCAGACTGGACGCTGAATTCATTTCGCTATATACACTTTGATGGGCAACCTCTAAAGATAAAAAAATTGCAACGTGGACGAAATTATGTCACATTAAAACCTTCTTTTAAAATCACCTCGATGACACCTTAAGCTATTTATTTCTTATCTGCCAGTGAACTAATAAATTGAAATGGTTTATCTTTTTTTTTTAATGGTTTTATGAACCTTGTATTTTAAACACGAGTTTGCTTCAATTTTGTACTCTTAGTTTCAAGGATATTAGATATTTTTGGTACATATTGGAATTTGTCGCTGAATAAATAGACGGAGATCATCATTGTGATAAGAAAAATGCCAATGCACTCACTTTTACCAGTGCTGCCAGCTGCTATTGCAGGGTTCGTTGTTGTAACAGTGATTAAATTCTTGCTGATGTACCCAACAGTTTTCAAAAATGATGAAGAAATATTCTTTTAAGCTACGTTTATAATGTTTCGCCAATTGAATATTCTTATTCTTTCTTTTGTTGTATTCTGTTTTGAAAATATGTAAATTAATAACTCTCGCTTTTGTGAATTTTTGTCCATTTTGACGTGAGAAATAACCTACGGAAAGTCGAAAATTGATTCATATTCCACAAAAATTGGGTTTCGAAATACCGCCGCAATCGGTATGACAACAAAACCCCCTGGTTGTTAAAACAATGCTGACGCCCATAATTGCAGAGCTCCCTTAAGTAAGTCCCCAAATAAAACACCATCAAACTTCATTAAAATAAAAATGTGTGTGTATATTTCCATAAAATTTAAATTACGAATCATACAATTTGTTTTTCTCATTTTTATTTTAAAAATAATCCACTGATTTATTTTATAGTAAAATAATAATAATTATTTGTATTCTACTTCATAAAATATAAACAAATCAAAATTATAGCACTGCAATATCTTTTTCAAATATTTCTTTCATTTCTTAATAAAAACAAAGAAGATTTCCATATCTGACTAATAAACAATGAAAAGAAAATTACAAATAAAAACACTTTACAAATTATTTTATAAAATCTATTAACTAACCTCGATTGAAATATTTATATTTATAATATTTTAACTTAAAGATTATAAAAAGAACAGCATTAAAATTCTCTGCACGTATAAATTAAATAAAAAAAAACAAAAAAAAAATGGGGAAACAAAGTAACGCGCAGTGCTAAGTAAAAAGAAAAAGTTAATTTTTTTAACGGCAGTACACTCATTTAAACATCATGATTCTAATGCTATTTCTAAATGAAAACAAAAATGTAAATAATTCTATACAGTTTAAGTAAAATAATAAAAGAAAAATAGTTAATTAACATTTAATTTTGATTAACTTATTAACTTTGGTATTAACTACATTATATTCATTTTTTTTTTCGTTTTAGCTTTCCTCTTGTTGTTTGTTTATGAAATAATTTAACAAAATTAATAAATATTACAAATAATACAAACAGATGATAGGTTCTTCGTTTTTCTTTTTAATGAAATAGTATAGTAAAAACTTTTATCGGTTTTGGCGCGCGGTTAGTCTTAGTACCTTAGTATTTAGGTTATGTTACAAGAAATGTTTTTGTTTTTTTATAAAATTTTGAATGAGGAACACGCACCAAAGGTACTAGAAATTCTAAAAGTTATTTATTTTTATTTAAACTTATCACAATTACATTTTTTATTATTTTTAAATTTTGTTTTATTTACTTTATGTGCGTTGAGTTGGTGAAATCATTCTTTGAATGAGTTGCAACTCTGAAGGAAAGAACTATGATTGTCGGTTTTTAGATGCACGAGGAAGATCGAGTTCGTCCTTGGGAGTGGACCACCGTTGGGCGCCACTAGTGTTTTAATTGTTTGTTTTGATGGAAAATTAACCAACGACCGTGCCAAAATCTTCAGCACAATATTTTAAAATTGACCGGAAACACATTTTGCTTTGAAATATCTACGCCACTTGAATGAACCTCGCACTTGGCGCCACTCTCCACCTTTCAACTTCCCCCACACATTGGCACATTTATTTCATATATCCCACACGAGGACTGTGAATTTCGTTCCCATTTTGTTATAAGCTTAAGACTGGTATAGTATGCTACATAATTATATAGAGCGCGTTCCTAGCAACCTCATCTAGGACAGCACAAAGGACACTTTCATAAAAATAACTGCAGTTACTAATAGAAAAAGAAAATAAATCACGTGAATTTACATATATTTATTTATATTATTACAGATAACCTAGAGAACCTATCTATTGGTGCTGTGCTGTGTCCTCCACCGTCTGTGCTGCCGGCTGATGTATACCCACCTCGTCTCGACTGATAGCAGGCGCAGCAACAGGCGTTGTTATTATATCGCCGGCATTTGATTTGCTCCTTGTTACCAGCATTGGTGTCTTCGGTTTGGGCGTTTCGGTTAACTTGATTTTCACTTTACCAGTTTCTGGCGAGTAGACGGGACTGTAGCGTCCCATTTTCGGTGAGGAAGGTAGGAAGACATCGTCATCGCCTTGTTGGTAGTTTTGCTTGGAAGCTCGCGGTGACTTTGGTGGTGGATACCGGGGAATAATGCGATGATTTGGATCGTAGGGTTCCACGAGTTCTGGCTGTCTGATTGTTGGTTGGATTGGCTGCTCGGTGGGAATTACATTGTTGTTGGACTCATTGTGCGGTTTGCTGTCGCCGTTGAGTAGGGGCTCGTGTTTGGTGGTGTCCTTTTCGTTTTCATAGGGCGACCGGTTGTTGCCGTTGACGGGCTTGGCGAAGTCCTCCTTCTTCTTCTCGCCAATGAGTGGTGCGTGTTCGTGACCGTTCTTGTGGATGGGTTTGCCCAGATTCTTCTTGTCCATGTCCATGAGTTCGGTGGATCGGGGATTTTCGACGTCATTGCCACGATTCCTATCGTTCGCCTTGCAACGCTTGATGCCGACATACATGATAAGGCCCATGACAATTAGAACAATCACTCCGAGGAGGATGTACGTGCTCTTGGAATCGCCACTGCTCTGCTTGGCTTCCATAATGCTGGCTTTCTGGACGTCACCACTAACAGCATCTTCACTGGATTCGGATACGCTTTCAGCAGCTAAATCATCGCTGCCTTCTGCAACCTCCTTGAAGATAACCGGGACTATTGGCGCTTCGGATACTTCTTGCGGGGATTCTGTCGGTTCGTTGAACTGTGCAATACCCAGACCGGGCCCGAAGATGTCCGACGATGGGGTTGATTCCTCACTTGGTTCATCTACAGGCTTAGCTTCGTCGTCGTCCGTGTCATCAGCTTCGTCAATATCATCATCATCGCCGCCGTCAAGACTGTCAAGAGAAACCCTTGGAATCAACAAGGCGCCCATTCCACTACCAGACCCGTCTTCCTCTTCTTCGGTCACCGTCACGTCAGCAGCACTCTCGGTGGTTTGCACTACGTTTGAGCTCTCCTCAGACACGGCGGGTGTGTCGAGCAAATTCAGTGGCATATTCCTCACCGACAGGTCGCCCGAGCCTTCAACGTCGTCCATGGGGTTGTCCTCCTTTGATGACTTCTTTTTATCAAGCGGCATAAAGTCCTTGCCCAACTCCTCCTCATCCTCAGCGGACCCCTCGAAGGCTGGCTGATCGCCCAACATCAACTCATTTTCCTCCTCGTCTTCGGCAAACTCCAAGACGTTCTTCTCGCGCTCACAAATCTCAGATTGCTTGACTTGCAGCCACGGCTTGCCCTTCACCTCAGCCGGATAGGCACACTTAACCGGATTCTCAGTGTACACGTGTTTCTCCTGTAGCCAATTCCTTATTTCCAAGGTCTCGCAAGAGCAATTTATCTGATTGTTGCTCAGCTCGATCGTTCGCAGTTTCGATAGTTTGCTGAATTCCAGCGGCAGATATGTCAGTTCGTTGTGTGACAGATCCAGATGCTGAATGTGCTGTGGTATTTTCGACAGCTTGCCCGATGTGATGCGATTGTGCTTCAAGTTCAGACTCTTGACACGTCGGCCCACGCGTCCCACTTCCGACAGCTCATTGTGTGACAGATCGATTGTGGTGAGGTCGCGCAGCTTCTCCAATTGGTGCGACGGTATGCGCGTTAGTCCGATATTCGAGAGATCAATGGAATGTATTGGCAGGTTTTTACTCTCCATCAGACCGTTGAGGCTGGTGCATTTGACAAGGTTGTGCGGTATGGTGCCATTTATCTTCACACAATGGCAGTCTTCGGGGCAGACATATGAGTTGGCCAAAGTCACAAGGACCAGCGCCAGTAGTGCGGTTAGATTAATTTTGCGTTGCGACATCATTTCTGTTGCGGTTTTGCGTTATCTGTAACGACAAAGAAGACACAAATCTTGTGGTTAGATATAAATACGTGAACGTAGCAAGGGTATGTGGTTACAGGAAGAAATAGACCGCGAAAGTGAACCAAAACCTAGCCCAGTTAATCGCGGTTGACCATTTTACAGACGCCAACACAAGCGTAGATACTAATCTCGGTTTGGTTTCTGTGCGATAAGATAATAGACGATTAGTTATGACATCAGGTTAATTGTTTTTCACTTGTGGTTTCGGCCTTGATGAGATCATAACTTTATAGATATAGTCACCAATTTGGACTTGTTTTGATTGACTGAACGTCATGGATTTTTTTTATAGTCTTGCTCATATGATGCGAATGTGAATGCGATTGTATCTCAAGTATGAGTTCTTGGGCCGCAGTGAATCATTGGCCGAAAAAAAAGAAATACGTGTCATGTGCAGAAATGCTGAACAAAACACTAAAAAAAATAATAATATTTAAAATTATAAAAAAAACTGAATTATTAAAAACAGTTTAAGCTGTGATCCGTCCTTTGTCTTTTAGGGTCTTTTGGATACATCCTTCTACAGGATTTTAGCGTCAAATTAAACCTGAAGGACTATATGAGGAGAAAAAAATGGAAAACATCTTCAGCCTACATAAAAAGTAAAATATACTTACAAAAAGTAAAATTTACTTACAAACAGTTTTGCAATTGTTTCTAAAAGTAATGTAGAAACATCCTTTCTTTTGCCGAAAAATAAAACATTATTTATTTTAGAAACAATTACAAAAATTGTTAGTATATTTTAATTTTTAATTTTAATTTTGGCATATAAAATATAAATTAAATTTCTTTCACTGTACCTTAAGTGGAAAGGTATAAAAATTGCAAATCCTTGCAAAAGAAGGAACCTTTCGCAAAAAGGGCTGCCAAAATGACAGTAATATTCCACAATTGACTGACAGTCCATACCTTTGTATAAAGATGCGGTTTTTGAAAGTAGCGTCGTCTATTGATAAAAAGGGAATAAAATTTCCAATTTTACAACCACTTAAAAAAAAAAAAAACACTGGTAGTGCTGACAGAAGTTAAAACTTGAGCAATTACGTGTGTATTTTTTGAATCGTCAGCAAATATTTAATTGTAGGAAATACTTTTAAATGAAGTATTTAAAGGCTTTGAGGCTTGTTTTTTTCAAAAAGGCATCTTTTTATACCTTCCACAGGAAGGTATATCACAGGTATATTCACTTTGTCATTAAATTTGTAGAAGCAAGAAGGAGTCACCTCATAAAGTTAATATATTCTGAATCAGGATTTTGTTTCTATCGGCTAAGATAGTGATATTTGCTGCATTACTTACCCTGGAGCACGCTACATATAAGATATAGCTGCCCGTGGCTGGAGCAATTCTTAATTAATTCAACTCCCGCTTTTCTTAAAGTTTGACCCTCTAACTTATTGATTGTTATGGCAGAACAAACATTAAGAGGAAAATTGAATCCGTTTAAACTGAAATGGATAATTGCTGGGAATTATTTGTATTCTTTTACCACACCCAGTTAAAATTATCGCCTCAATAACGTTTTTCTGCAACGAAATAACTCTCAATCTGGTTCCATTACAAAGCTTAGAGGATTCAAATTGTGAAGCAACATAAGGTCTGTTCCTCTACTTTTGTAGTAAGAATGGAAAAGACTGTCAAAATGGCAGTGGTGGGGATAAATGTTCTCACAGAGAGAGCCACTAATGAAAAAGTTAGGGAACGCTTTTGTAGTAATCTATGAAAATGACAGAGGCATAATTAAAAAATTCAAAAAAGTGGTACAAAAATTCGTTAAAATATCGTATAAACTCGAATAATTTACTAATTTGCGTACAAAATTAGTTGATTCATTTACCTAGCGATGAAAATGATTCGGAATAAATCGAACTTCTCTCCATAAATCCGAGTAAGGCCTAATTGAAATATAAGCATTCGAGAAGAAGAAAACGATAAGGTATTAAAAATGACGTGGAGGCGATTGTCCTTTCATACTCCTTACAGCAAGGAAGAATTTCGTCGCGACATTTGATGTAGCTACCAGTTAAATATGCAGCAAATTAAACAAATGCACTCATATGTCAAATAGGATAACAAATTTCAGCTGTTAATTGTAAGGTGACTGACAGCCTTTTCAATTCTTACACCAAGAAATTTGTTGAGTAAAAATTCGTAAGATTCTCAGTGGAGGGGTAATATCTTGCTCTCTCGATGACGCTCTCTTTTCCGAATTTTTCGAGTTGAGGAACGGCACTGAGCAAAAATTCGTAAAAATTCGTAGGAATAAGTAAAAATTCGTCAGATTTAAAAGTAAAGGAACAGACCTGTAATGGGAACTCCAACTTTTGTAATGCTATTTAAAAACTCGACCGGGTAATTTACTGCCTCATCTTGATTGCAAATAACATATAAAAACAGGTACGACGAGTATCACCAAGAATTTTCCCTAATTTAATAATACCACGATCTGGTATCACCAAGAATTTTCCCTAATTTAATAATACCACGATCTGGTATCACTAATATCTATACCTATTTGACATTTCTTTCTATTTATATACTTTTTTTTTGTAAGCAAAACAGAGATAAACAAACATTTAATACATATTAGACATTTCTTTTATGGCTTTTTTTTTTCAAACCAAACAGCATACTGCCTCTATATGTGTCTCCCTCTTCGTAACAGGAATAAAATAAGGTTAAAAGAGATTTCAATATATTGCGCGGTTAGTATGTTTCATTTGAGAATGAAGTGCATAACTACTCACTCAGATGAAAATCGTAAAAATGTTTAAAATTATGCCTATTTATTTAAAAACCTTTCAAGTTATCGAGTTAAGTTAATTGGAGATCCTAAGTTGTACCTGCAGATGTCCTCTATAAGCTGGTATTTACAATATTTAAATGCTCTCAGTATTTTCAAATGCAAAGCGAAACCAAACGAAAAAAATAAATTACCATTGTCCAATTTTTTTCGGGAATTTATGGAAAAATAGAGTTGAAACAAAGTAGATATTGTAGGCCTAGGTATCCTATATCGGCCTGTGAAAAATGCACCAAAATATACTGAGCAGTTTCTAAAATTTTTGCATTTAAATACATGCAGTCAAATTTAATTCAATTCTTAGTCGAACATAACTACACCAATAGTATTTATATGATATGTTTATGTTTTTGGTTTTTTTTTGATTCAACATACTGACTTTTTAATTTTTTGAACATTCTTAAAAAAATCTGTGCCAAAAAAAAATTATATCTAACGTCGGTCTTAAAGAACGTGTTTCCCCCTTAAACTCTGTCCTCTGTTTTTGTTTATTTTTTTTATATTTATGTTTAGTTTTTGATTTATTGGTCCACTTTACCAAAAAATATTTTAGGCATTGTAATATTGAAAAATTCATCTTCTTTTCCAAGTTAGTCAAAAGTGGTTGGCAACGCGAATACTGGTGTCGGAATAATGGTAACATTGGTATCGCGAGTTCAATGTTTTTATCCCATCGCAAAAATGCCCAACGCAAATTTTCACTTCAAAAATTAAAGTCAAATAAGAGTTCAGCTAGACGACTGGTAAAGTATACCATTTTGCAAAATCAAATGCAAACAATTTTGCAAATAAAAAATAAAACGACACTTTTCAAGCTGCAAGCATATCCAAATCGCTGCCAATGTTTTCTTATCGTTATCGCAGCGTTGAAATATATTCGAACATAACTCAATTAGTAAGCCAAAGTTGGCTATCTAACAACTGTACAGATAGTAAATTTCAAGTCAGCACCGCTATCTATCCGAAACAGCGATCTAACTCATGATCAAATACGTTATACGTACATAACTTGCGTAACGATCCTGATATAGACAAACAGACAGTAACAACTGATTATGTCGAATTGTGTCAGCGACTTTATTCTAGAAAATTAATTTCCCTTCTTAACATAAGTGCACGTATGACATACGTTTCAATTACTGAATAAATGATTGCACGTCGAGTTGCTGCCCAAATGGGTCTTTTGTCACCTCCGCGATGACGGTTCCGATGGTGGTATGTGTCAATTGGTAAAATTTATACACCCCATACAGTGGAATATAATCCATTCGGAGATTAACGTCAACCGTCCAACGTCATGTTTGCATACATAAGCACCGCTCTCCATGAATAGCGATCTCAATTCATTGCAAATGCACCAGACTCTAAGGCGTTTGTAGTCGCTTGCATCCCCTTAGAGGTTAGACTCACCCAAGCCGACTGTGCTGCAGTGTTTTGCTAATAAATCTGCATTGGTAATAAAGAGTTTATTTATGTAGCACGCGTCAATTTATGATGGAGTGCAGGTTGCACGTTGGCATATGGTATGTGTAGGTACACGTTGTCCGCTTCACTTTGAAGACCATTCTCCAAGGGGTGGAGGGCGGTTTAGTGTACATCGCTCAGACAGAGGCTCGAAATTTGAACAAAAGCGTATCGCAGTCACAATAAATGACCCTCATTGCGGCCAACGAATTTTTCCAGAGTTTGGCTTTGCTGAGCGACCCTCATGTGTGTAGTCGTCTCAAATATATATATTTTATAAAAATAGAACCTAAATAAAGAAGATTAGTATTTTGCTACAACAATAAATAATAAAAACAGAATTGATGAAGATTTTTTATTTTACTTTTTGCATTTTAAGAAGGCTGGGATGGCGAATTATTCAATTTGGGATTCTGCAAAAGACAGACGAGAGCGAAGACGGACACGTTTATGGTAATTTCTTTAACGATACTTGATTACTGAACGACACGATTGTACACGATTGAATTACGTAACACTGCGGACTGTTGAAATGGACCTTAACTAGAGTATGACAGACGAACAGAAATAAAGCGAGTGGTGTTGGAAAAGGAACTTCCAATATGGAATAGTTGATAAGGCTGTCTGGCATCGTCTCGAATGTGCTGATCTGATGATGATTTTTTGGTTTTGTTCATGTGGGCGATGTTGGAGTGCCAAGACTATAATAAGGCTCTTAGATACATTTTAAGATTTTATGTGAAAATTTGATAACTTGTTCTGGAAGCACATTTTTTTAAAATGGGATATTCGATTCTGAAACAAGATAACCAGCTTACGGGCCGCCCTAGGTGGGGAAGAAATTTTACATCTACTTTTAGCAGACCTAGTTATAGGAAATTCATTGTAAAGTTAAAGCCTTCGTTGGTTACTTGGTTATATAATGAGGATCCCACAAATATGTGCATGCCCCTTTTAATCCGTGTTCCAAATTCCTCCTAGGACAGCTATCCGAGGAATTATTTTCCACATGATTGCTTACAGAGGACAAACGGGATAGAAATATTGGGATACTCTAGTTCTAAGTATGGCAGTTTTTGAATGAGAATTTTTGCTTTTATTGCTTTTATTCAATTACCCAAAGCGGGTGACCGTCTTACTCGCTTAAATTGGAGAACGGCTCCTGAAAATGTCTGTTTGGGAAATTATTGCCGAGCTTTTTAAATTCTTTGGCTGGCTTATAGTTTTGAATTATGTACAACTACACTAGATACTACATATTTCATTGTTTGAACAATTGCAATCTGATCAATATTACACATCTATGATCGTCCACTTTTTTTTTTGAGATGTTATCGCATCGACACCAATGTTCGCCACTTTTGACGAAAAATTGCCTTACTTGAAAAAAAAAACGATGCCTTTTCCAATAATATAATGCCTAAAATATTTTTTTTTTTTGATAAAGTGGAACAATAAAACAAAAATTAAACACAAATATTAAAAAAAAATAAAGAAAAACAATTTTCATTTATACAGCTTCCAAATTTGTTTCCAAAACTTACTGGAAGTGGACGCTGGAATTATTTTTAAAGAATGACCGATAATGTGTTCAGAAAATGGACGGAGTTTGAAGGTGGCACCACATTCTTTAAGACCGAGGTTACATATAATATTATTTTTTTTGGCAAACATTTTTTAAGAATGTTTAAAAAATTGAAAAGTCAGTATGTTGAATCAAATAAAAAAAACTAAAAACATATTTAAAATAAAAAGAATATGCCTTTTTGAAACAAGCAAGCCTTTAAAGCCTTGGTAATGAATAAAAACACAATTCAGTTAAAAGTATTTCTACACAATAAAATATTTCCTGACGGTTAAAAGAATACACACGTAATTGTTCAAGTTTTCACTTCTGTTTTTTTTTTTTTGTCGTTTAGTACACTTCTTTTTTTTTTCCTGTCAGAAAGTGATGCTTGTAACTGACTTAGCGTTAGCACCCAATACTTCCGCCATTAAGGCGATGAGCAACCAGACATAAAACCAATTTTAGAATGGTAAATAGAGGATCAACCACAGCTTGCAATAACTTTTCTCTATTTGGATCTTTGTGCCGGGGTTCCCAGTATCACAGGCCAATCACGGCCGAGTGGTTTTACTAGATACCGATGATAGGACATATGGAACGGAGTATCACAAGAGCTATATTAGGTCCTATCTTGTAACACAATGTAATTTCAAGTCGAGAAATTTTAAGATCCTAGACTTTGTGGATGATATTGCAGTTATTGCTGTGGTAGGGAAACATCTGGAAGAAAAAGTGGGCATTGTGGTATACAAAGCAATGGACGACAAAAGATGGCCTAGAGCTCACAAAATACAAAATGTAAGTAGTACAGGTGAGACGTCGCAATGACATTTCGTTTAACATTTTCTATCTTTCATTACCGTATACAGATGTGTATATGCCAAAAAATATATACGAAAGAAAGAAAGAAAGTATGAGAGTGACGTTGCATTCGGTTAACTATTCCGCCACAAATGCTCTCTTGAACTCCTAACTCCGTAACTACGTCACGTTGTCGGAAAATATTAAAAACAGAAATATGTAATTCTATGTATGTCTTCATACTGTATATTTAATCCGATAGGCGATTATGATACCGCAAAAAATGCCAAAAGAAATGGGGTTACTCTTCAAGAGTTGGATGGGGAGACCGAATCCTGCCAGATATGAACAAATATAATGAACCTCCTTCATTGAGAAATCTCTCATGATTTATTATCTCAGCCAGTTACTGACCGGATATGGATGATTTTTTGTATTTAAACAAGTAGGTAAATATATATGTAGCTGGAAGAAAGACAGCTGCATTATATCTTCTAAAAAAAAGGCTTAGTTAGTTTTTATGTATTTTTTTCTGTTCACTTTCTATGTTTAGCTGAGCTTTAATCGGATGCCTCTACATCCTCTCAAGTCGATCAAAAGAATCACTGCAGTATCAGAAGCATTGTGATCTTGAAAGGCTAGCAAGCTAACATCGTATCGTACTACCCACTGCGGTCGATCAATGGACAAGAGACCAGCGTTGCCGAAAGTACTACAATAGGAGTATTGTACTACTCCTTCGTCCGTCGTACTCCCCAAAGACAAATTGTACTCCCATTTTACCCGACTGGTTAGTTTCGGATTTAACTATATTCTCTTATCTTTACATCTCTCAATAGGTAGTAATTTGCAAAACATATTTTACATTCTTGATGTTTCAATAAGATTTTGTGTGTTCGATTTTGTTAACAAATCTGCCGCGGCTTCTCACGGTGCTACGGATCCGGTTGGTCCAATTTGTGGCTGCTCTCGAATTTGGTCACCAAACTATGGAGAGTCGACCACGCCTGCCATAAAATGGCGCGCAATGTTTGCATATTTTGATAATAAAGTTTGATAATAATCATTTGGACATTCTGCTCAATTCTATAACTTGTCATGGTGATTTGACATTAGCGACTGAATAATAAACAACAGATTAAACAAATGACACCAAACCAACATGGCTGCCAACATCAATTGAAAAACCTGTTGCAAAAACAATAATTTCTTCATTTTTGTTTTACTCCCCAAACAACTTCTTATATACTCCTTAACGAAATCATAAAACGGCAGCCCTGCAAGAGAGACATTATACTCATCGCCTTATCGTATGATGTGTGCCCCTCGAATTTGTGTATTCAATTGTAGATTGTACTTGTGTATCTATACAAGGAATTCAAGTCGACAGTTTTTTTGTTTTTGTGAATGCCTACTCGCAAATGATCAATGGCCATAAATATCGACACGGTACATCAACCATTTCGGTAGCACAAAATTGAGGTCATCGCAGAATATACCACTTACGTAGTCTTTACATAAAAAAAGTGTCCAATGAACAGTTGTAGCTGTAGAGATATCTACAACTTGTGCTCGTAGATACAAATAAATAATAGAAAATTTAATTTCAGTTTCAATCGTTGGTGTTGCTGCTTCTTTGTATACCTATAGAGTGGCAAACTTGGTGACTTTCGTATCGATGAATTACATTTTTAACTTAATTGATTAAATTTAATTTAATTTTAACTGTCCCGACTATGGCTCCAAATTCCAGCAGCAAACGCATATAGTGAATGGTAGGTTTCACCAAGTTATAGACCGTTGAAAGTCCCACCGTTTATCACCTTGGGACTGAACCCCACGCACAGTCATAAATCAAAATCCAAAAACCAATCCACTGTTAAAACGGTAATTGCAAGGCCTCAAGTCTATGTTATGAGTCGAAATTAATAACTCTAATACACGGCCACACTACACAGCCGTCCATGATTGACTTCCTAGTTGGAGTCCGATTTGCCAGTGTTAAGCTGTCATAAAACCGCAACTTTCTCCTTAGCATTGGCGAATATCAATAATAGCCAAGACAATGTCGGCGAACAGCTAAATAATGAACTTTTTAATTGAAAACACCGCACTCATACGAACAAACATTCTTTTTTTTTTTTTTGTAGTTTCCATGCCGAGATGTCAATTTACAAAGATCAACTTTCATCGCGTCAAGATCTCTGTTTGGAGTCTCTGCACTTGGCTCCCTTTTTTTCTATAGCTCCGCAACACGATACCGGCAATTTGATTATTGCATCTTAATTGCAAGTTATATCTTTTATGACATTGAAATTGCACTTGTGCACAGTGAAGAAAAGAAAACATCCCAAAGAGCCGAGCGGAACAAAAACATGTACATCTGGCGCGAAACGTTCACCATGAGTGTGGGTTTGGTGCCGGTCAATTGGTTTGTCGTTCGCCAGCAACAGTAGTGAAGGTCTTATGGGTATCTTAACAGTAATTTGTTTTATACACTCACAACAACTCAAGATACAATCTAGTTGGTGAGTGCATTTTTTTTTTAAATTATACCCACCCCCGTAGGTGCGGTAAAGTATGCAGCGAGTCGGTTAGAACTCAAAGCAAACTCTCGTTTTTTGGTTCGGACTTGAAAATGAATTCACCAGACCGCTCTTCCGTTGACCGATCGATGGTGTTTGTCTAATGTCGCGTGGAAGATCTGAAAATCCAGTTTGAGTGGGCCATGAGTGCATGAATCACTGATTGTCTGAGCACCATCGCACCATCAGGCGTGCTATATAACTTGAATTGGCCAAGAGGGTTTGAAGCGAATTTTGCGAACTTCTTGTTAATCTCTAGTCACCAGTTGAATGCACGATTTCTATCTTTTCGATGATGGATGGCGTGCAGCACGTGTGGCTTTCTACGGCAGACCATCAAAGTGTCACGGGATATTGATGTGTCCTGTACCTGAATATGGAGGGTACGTATAAGTAGGTACCACCTGGGTGATAATAATAAATTTCCTTCCTGGGCACATTTGTAACGAGAGTGGTACTAACTGTCAGAAATATTGACGTACTTTGCGTGCGAAGGAGATTGCATCAGATGATGGAAATATGGAAAAGGATGTGTTATGCAGTAAATATAATTATAGTAAAAATGGGAGGTACTTATAGATGAGATGAGACGATGCCTATGCTCGGGGCGGTTGTCTATAAGCTATGTAATTACGAAGAACCGAAACAATTGCATTCTGTTTTGAAAGGAAAGGTTGGCGAAACCTCTATATAGGACTTCTGTATTACGGAGTTACGAGCAGATCGAATGAATGGACTATAATAAACTTGGACCAACAGCCCTCTGGTTCAAGATGGCAAGAGAGTTATTACTAGAATCAACTAGACCCGGATCTCAGAGGTTGAAATGCTGCGGCATCATCCACACCGTAAAATCAGTTAGAATAAATTAGTTCAGTTCAATTAATAATTTTCAGGCCACATAATTCCAATCAGTAAAATTTAACGCAGTCAGTCTGATTCACAACAGTCAATCTGATTCATATCAGTCAGACAAATTAACGTTGGTCAGTACTGTAGGCCAGCCAGTCTAATAAATATTTGCTGGGCAGTCCGAATAATGCCGGGCAGTCCAGTTCGCACCAGTCAGTCGAATTTATGTCAGTCAATTAAATTCTTTTTAAACAAAATTTTCATAGTTATTTCCATTTACATCATATTTATACCAGTCAGTCAGTTCAATTTTTGTCGGTCAGTCCAATTTAATGAAAGTGGGTCCAACTTCCGTCGGAAAGTCCAATGTTTACCATTCAATCTTATTAACTGCAGTCAGTCCAATTCACATCAGTCACTCCGTATAACAGTCAGTCCATACAACAGTCAGTCCGTACAACAGTCAGTCCGTACAACAGCCAGATGTAGGCCAGTTAGTCAAATATTCACTAGTCAGGCCTAGTCCAGTCAGTCAAATTCTAGTACACCATTCAGTCAAATTTATGCCAGTCACTCTAATTTACGTCATTCAGTCCAAATCACGTCAGACAATCCAATTCACATCAGTCAGTCCGTATAACATCCAGATGTAGGCCAGTCAGTCCAATATTTAGTCAGACCAGTGAACCTCCTCAGTCCAATTTTTGCCAGTCAATCCAACTTACGTCATTCAGTCGAAATCACACCAGTCAATCCAAGTTACATCAGGCAGTCTAACTTGCTCCAGTCTAATTTATAGTGCCAGTCAGTCCAGTTACCCTCTCAGTCAAATTCAATCAATTTATGCCAGTCATTCCCAAGCCACACAGTCCAACTTAAGAACAAAGGCGCCTACCTCATCAAAAAAAAAAAAAAAACCACCACCAAACTTAAGACTATCAAAATAGCAACTCTTCTAAGAATCAGAAGTTCTTTCAGGGTTATGTCACACAAAATGGTCCCCAACAATGACGTTCTCAATCATGACGAACCAATCGAAGCAATTTTCGTTTGCTTTCCACACATTATGTCATCGATCTTATTAACATATTCCCGCTAACTGAAGCCATAAATAAGACTGTCTAAAGTGAATGTTGAAGAACGAAACAAAAATACAATCCAAAGAAACATATTATCATCTGCCGGTTTCAGCTCATTTACGCAAATGATTAACAAAGAGAAATTATGTTCGAAAGTAGTTTAAGCTTTTGTCTGGATTGGAACAAGGCAAATCCCGCTGAGCGGTTAACTCATGCAGTGTCAGAGGAAACATTCTAAATCCCCAAAGTATAATATCACGGCTACCCTAAAACATTTATTAATGAGCAGATACAAGTAACTTGTTCGCTGGCCTTGACTGGTGTCTCCAAATGCCGGCCGGTCATGTTGAAACATTTGCAAGTTATTATACTATTTTGGGTCCGCTATGGTCGCTGTTGTCACAAACATGCCTTGCAAGACAAATTTATTATACTTAATTCGGACGATACGCATTTTATATGAATTTTTCGAAGCCACAGAAATATAGAGTCCGAAATAAGGCGCGTAAGTTGCACGACTCCAAATGTGATTGCGAATCAGTTTTTCTTTTATTTTTTTCTGTGTATCCCAATCAAGTTAGTTTAAAGCTGACAAAGTATTTGACCTACATCGACCTTGCGTTTGTACGAGAACGAGTGTACGAAAGACTGGCGCGCAAAAATTAAAGTAAAATCTGTTACAGCAAAACGCGCGCTGATAATTCATTAAAAATGTTCGGGACAAAAAAAAAAAACGAAAAAATACACCACAACGAGTTTGGATGGGTTTGAGTTTATTCACCTGATTTTTAGATGTATTTTTCTTTTTCGGTAAAGCACTGACCGCTGCCGGCTAAATGGTTACCACTTTGAGCTGACTCATCAGTCATCATAGTAGTCAGGTGATACATGAAATTCGCACCTATTGCAGTTCGGTTTTGACGAGTTTATTGGGTTTTGTATCCGTTTTGAAGGCCTCAGCGCACTTCTGCAGTCAGCACAATCGGAACGTTTTACATTTGTAAACCGATCGATACATTTTGTCGTTAAAGCAACTTAATTGTAA
The DNA here is from genome assembly GCA_916610125.1 of Cheilosia vulpina. NCBI lineage: Eukaryota > Metazoa > Arthropoda > Insecta > Diptera > Syrphidae > Cheilosia > Cheilosia vulpina. Next base: position 56,447,751 of record OU744279.1, read on the forward strand.
TAGCTAGTTTGTTTAAGTTAAGCTTTCGATGACGTGTGGATAAAAAAAGAGTTTATATAGCAACAGATACGTTTATGCATTGAATACAAATTGGAAAAATAAGGTTTGTTGTTTATTAGCTCAGCCGGCTTGGCGGGTGTAGGTAATTTGAGTGCTTAAAAATCCGATGACTTAATGTTCCCGGCATGCGGGTGAATTATAATGATCATATGATCATTAGCAGTGAGCTTATGAAAGCGTATCGATTTTGAGAACATATTTACGAGCGGGCACTGTGTATTCTATTCCGCTTAGTTTTGCAGTTTTAGCGATCGATGAACGCTTGACCAGGCATCGTCTAGGAAATTTTGGCAAAGCGATAGAGCAATTATTTGGAATCTGATTACAAATACGATTGTATTTTACCAACGAATACAGTACACAAATACCTACGAGCTACGACTACACTACTTCCAGAACATAATTGCGTTCTCCAAAAAATAAATAAATAGTTGGCGCAACCGGTCGGCAGGGACCCTAGGCCTAGCTTCTCACAACCATTCGTTTTTTTTTGGGAGGAATGGTATTTATTTATATCCATTTTATGCCGAGTCCAAACGGCCAATTGAGAAGCTCTGTCATTACATTTATTCTCTCGGATGTTTGTCAGATGTTCCCGAGAGGTGGCGCAGTGAAAAAAAAAACCTTAAGTTCGAATTTTGATTTTTTCAGGATTCGAACATGGGACCGCCCGCTTAGTAGTCCAACACACTAACCACTGATATCTCTTTTAAAAATGTCCCTTAAACACGCGGTTGTTTTATTTTCATAATCTGATCGAGATTAGATTTCGAGCAACTACGGCTGGACATAGGAAAACATAATTTTCAAAATTTCTAGTTTCATCCCACAAGAAGTATGTACATTTGGTGGCAGCCCAAATACACGCCAATGGGAATACCTTTGAAGCCTATACTGGGAGGGCTCATTTGAACTGGATTTAATTAACATCCATTTCTTTTTTGTATGACGAAGTGCTTTAAACTTCCAACTTGTTCGTTAAAATATTTAGGTTTGATAAATTCATCAAAAAGGGCTATTCTGCCAGTCTTTAAAACCCTCTGTCTTTAGTACAGGGTAAATGCAGTTCAATAAAAATAAACAAAAATCAGCTGTCGAATAGTGTGGCCCAGACCCAGAGATTTTACCAGATTTGCAGGGATTTTTTTTTAAGAAAGAGGACGAAACCAAATAAAAAATTGGAAAAATTCAAGTTCAACACATACGTTTCAAAGTGTTTGCATAGGATTATATTATTGTTTTTATCTAAAAATTTGCTGATCATTAAACTAGCAAACCGCCGCTACAAACATTTTACCGCATCAGCGAATCCACATGCAAAAACTTCACCTAATTAGGTCTATTTTTGATAAAAGTCGGTTGTAAAATAACGCCGTAATCAGTTTGATAAATAAAAACGTGCAGACCTATAATGCAACGTTAATTATAACTGTACAAAAAAATAGTAGTACGTATAACCCTAGGCGCAAACCAAAAAGACCGCGGCCCTTCACACTCCAAATCGAATTACAAAAAAGTAGTAACATAATATCTGAAACTTATTGAGTGTAAGCTCATTTAAGCTTAAGCTTTCTCAAATTATTAATTCAGCCACATAATGCACAGTTCCGAAAGTACATCCAATTTTGGTATAACTTTTAGACGTTCCAAGTTACTGCTGGATAAATGCATTGATGATCATCTCTGAATGTGGATGATGTAGGTATTGTTTGCAACCTCAAACAGGAACGAAGTTTTATTAACTTTTGTGGAGACCAAAATGATGTTCTGGGGCTCTTCTTTTTAGCACAGGTTTTAATTTTGGAGTTCCATCGTTTCGACGATATCCGTCTTAAAAAAGTAACATTAACATTTAACTCGTAACTTTGTTTTTGACTTTTCTAAATGCATCAGACACTATTTGATGTTCAGATGATTGTTGCTTGTAGCAGATTATAAGAATATTAGTAGTAGTAGTATCTTTTATTATGCGCGCAATGGTTCAGCGGTTATTATTTAAAATGCGAGCGGTTACAGATGCTACCCAATAAGTCGGTAAATCATGACAAAATAAAAAAAAATTACATTAAAATACTTTTGAGATGATCGAAAACAACTTAAAACAGCAGCCACATGTCCCGGTTTTAAGACACAATTTCGGTTGTCCCGAAAGCTTTTCTCCGGTTGCGGCTCAATTTTATAATAAAGTCACACATTTAAATAAAAAGAAAAAAAAAACAAACAAATTTTGTCCCGGGAGAAATTTGGAAATCCCCATTTTTTACCAGATTTTGCTCTCAGTTCGACGGGACAAGTGGAAAAATTTGGTAAAAAAAGGGGATTTCCAAGTGAACTGGGAGCAAAATCTTAGGGTTGCCAGATTTTGCTCTCAGTTCGACGGCACAAGTGGAAAAATTGGTAAAAAAAGGGGATTTCCAAGTGAACTGAGAGCGAAATCTTAGGGTTGCCAGATTTTGCTCTCAGTTCGACGGCACAAGTGGAAAAATTGGTAAAAAAAGGGGATTTCCAAGTGAACTGAGACCAAATATTAGGGTTGCCAGATTTTGCTCTCAGTTCAACGGCACAAGTGGAAAAATTGGTAAAAAAAGGGGATTTCCAAGTGAACTGAGACCAAATTTTAGGGTTGCCAGATTGTGCTCTCAGTTAGACGGACAAGTGGAAAAAATTTGGTAAAAAAAGGCGATTTCAAAATTTCTCTTGGACAAAATAGGAGCTCATAAAATAAGATAGGTTAGGTACCCATTAAAAAATTTGTTTGTTTTTTTTTTATTTTATTTAAATGGGTGACTTTATAATAAAATTGAGCCGCAACAGGAGAAACGCTGTCGGGACAAGGCCCCTCCATTTTGTGCAAAAACAAAAAATTAAAAATCGTTGCAAAAGCCTAGACCCCAAAGCTTAACCAAACATGTTTCCATATTCGACTGCATAATAAATAATTACTGTCCAAGTGTTAGCACATGTAAATCTTTCAACAAGTGATTTGAACCTGTCCAACATTTGACCCCGTCCATGTAAATATCGTCAGAAAAATCATAAATTTACACTTCACTTTCATTACGATACCGACCATTATAACTCATACCAATAAATTAGCAATTAAAGCAATTCCACTGAAAAAAGTGTTATAGTGTCAGAATATAACTCAACCGATTAAATCAGCGAGCCGTGTGAACAACGAACAGTAACAGACTCAATGACAGTTCATTGTTAATTGATTCCAATACTTTCGTTTGCATACAGCTAGAAGCTCTTTTATACAACTGCAATGTGATTGAAGTGGTGTTCGTTGACACCGTAACCAAATTGAAATGGAAATTAATTGCTGTGCCAGTTTCGTTCCATTAACACAAAATGTTCCGCCATTTGTCGTCAAAGCGATTATATTAGCCAAAAAATTAAAACCAAAAGGAATGTATCATCCACCTTCGCTTTGTATATTTTCCATTTAATTGTGGTTGTCTCATTTCTGTGCGCGATTATATTAATATCCAACAAATTCACTTTCAAAAATAGAATTCTCTGCGAGTATCTATAATTCTATAGAACGCTAGAGTGCATAATGAGTCAAGGACGTGTTTTCAATTTTTATGTTCTTCCCCCTTTTATGTCGCAAAATGAGAAATATAAAATATATTCAGCGGAGAACTATATTTATTTATTCGCACTGCTTATTCGTATTTAACTTTTTTTTTATTTTTACAATGACTTGCTCATTTAGGGAGGCAATTTGACGTGCACGCTTCGCACGAAACCGACAATTAGTGTGACTTCCTAAGACAAATAATATACAGACATGTATACCACGTCAGACGTCAGGGGTGTCGTGTAGTTAGCGTTTACCTTAGAATTACCGGTGAGATAACAAACTGAGTAAGTTTACTTACGACTATATGAATGACAGAAGTGAATTCGTTTACCTGTAAATACATAAAAAAAAGATTCGTCAGTCGTGTTATGCTTTTAAATAGATACAACTGAGTGTTAGTTAAAAATAATAAGTTGTTAAAATTTACTCCACCGTTTTAGCATCGAAACCCACTAAACAAACCGCATCGACTGGCGCGGACTGTGCTATTAATTTGTCGTGAAATAATTATGAAATTGTTCTTTTTATTTCCTAATACTATATAAATTGCAGCAATTAGGTTATTAAGATGTTCTATTACCGACTAAAGCCTGACGGGTAATATACCATAATTGCTGTTGTTCTGAACTTGATTTAGTTTGATCTTGACTCGTGGAGTCAGACGAAAAGGTTATTGCCGCAAATGATTATTCAAAGTGGCAACACTTTATTTGACATTGATTGAAAAAAAAATATATATATATAAAAAACAGCTGAGCTGCCGGAAGTCAAACAGATATACATCTCACTCAACACAATATTTAAATAATTCGTTTGGAAAAAAAATAAATAAATACAATTTATAAGCATCCGTTGGCTTCGGTGGATTTGGCAAAGCGCCAGTTCTTCAGTTGATTTTGTCACTTTGTCAGTAAATATTTTGAACATGCAAATGCAGGGTTAGATTTAAAATATGATCCTCGCCAAAAAATTCAAGGTGTTTGGTATGGTTTTGAGTTCTGAAATAAATTCTTGTCTCGCTCAGAGTGTGGCAGTGCTAACAGGAATAATCAAACTTTTTTTTTTCATGAATATATTGACACCTACAAGAAGCCACTGTTTTTCATATTTTTAACCTCCTACGACAGATTTTTCATCAAGTTATTTCTGAACGAATTAAAGTGTTAATAAAAAATTGCTGAAAAAACAACTCGGGCATATTTGACACTGTTGTTAAATTTGTTTAAAATATGTCAGAATATAACTTTACTGTGTATATAAATTATTCTTAACCATATTGAAATTTTAACTTTTTTCCCCCGACTTTAAGGTGTTTTTTTGTTGGGAATAGATTTAAAAATTCCTGTATGAAATTGACTCCGCTTTGCACGATTGCATTACAAAGTGTTGCGTTTAAAATATAGGCCACGTTTTATCGTCATTCGCTGTCCGAAAGTGGAGCCAAGTAGAGAGCGAAGGTGTTTAATAAGCTGGCCTTTTTCAGATCTCAAAGATATAGCAACGCGGTGTTATAACGATTTTCTCATCGTTGGGTGCGGAGCTGCATCTGACCATTTTCTGTAGTGTTGCAAACAAACACTTTGGTTGGAATACTAGTAACAAAAATGTCTCTGTTATCCATCCAGGAAAAGTGACTGTCAGAATTGCAAACGTTCAATCACAGAATTCTGATGAATTATCCGTTTTTATTTTTCAAAAGAGCTATAACTGCAACCTCGGAGTTTGCTTGCACAAGGAAAAAGAAACAAGTAAGCAACTCCGTTTACTCAGTTACGGTATTATCTCTTGACTGGTTCGTGGTACAACTCGGAAAATGAATCTGTAGTAACAGACTGAGAGTCTCTTCGCTAGATTGTGTCCAAGTTCCATTATTGTCTTCGAGATAGCCCGGGACCGCCGATTCTTTACATAGGATTTTCCTGAGTCGGGCTGATTCTATGGTTGATTCAATATCACAACATAACGAACTTCACGTTGCACGTTTAGCACTGGTTTTGGCCCTTTTGAATTTTACCCACTTGTTTAGTGGAGGGAATGTTTTATTTTCTAAGGCAATAAATATCGATTCTTACAGATTTAAAAGCCGATAGCACCTCAGACAAAAGATGCTGCCTGCCTAGTGTGGTAGACTATAGAGCGAGGTTAAAATCAAATTACACCGATGTAGCATTCACAAACGTTTGCCAAACATCAGAGCATAGATCTCTTTCAAAAAAGATGCTATTCAGATTGAGGACAAAATTCAAGGTCCCATTCAATTATTTGTACCACTTTCACCAACTATTTATTTATTTCTACGGCTGTTAGAATCTGTTCCATTGCTAGTAAATAACGCCACTGAAAACTTTTCACACATTCACCTCTCTTTCGGTTACTTACTCTGATATCAATTCAATTAAAATGCATGCCCGTGTGATATGCAATCTATTCGCACCATATGACAATGATTGGACACTTGAAAAGTACAACCTGTCGCATCATCATCATCAGCACACCATCACCTCGCAACGGCATACCTCAGTCCTCTCAAGTGCAATTGATAATTGCAATGATATCCATAATCAACAACTCAGCATGTGATAGATACCACCGTCTGTACAATGTACACAGAGTACTTAGAGTACGAACTGCTGCAATCACATTCGGATGGTAACTCAGAGGATTACCACATAGTTTCCTGTTTCGCTGTAAATGATTACGAGTGCGATAGATGCAATTGTTCAGCATATATGGTGGCCACAGTCGGATCGCAGAGCAGAGTATCTAATCTAGCCATAAACTATACGGACTATAGCTATCCACGTGTGTTTTGAGTTCCGCAATGACACAACAACTATATGCGGTACAAGTTTTAGTAAATAAATTGTACACCTCTTTACAAACCAACAACGACACGGCATGTCGTCGGCGCAGATAGTGACACAAGCCACATGTTGGCTGTCTTGTGCTTTTTTGGTTCCAATTTCGAGCTCAGTATGGTTCAGTGGGACAAGATTAATTGGCCGGTTCTTGTATATCGCATATGATCATAAAAAGTACTACTTGCCAATTTGACCTTTGGCCTAATGCGAGTATGTTAACGTCTTTCATAACCGGAGTTGAAATACGACCAAATTTTTATAGCAAGATTTCTCAAAATGCCTGTTGTTTGATATGACCTTTGTATAGCTTTCAAAATGTGTTTGCGGTTTTTTTGGGTCACGGTGTCGATTTCTTCTGAGGTTCAAGTTTCTTACGGTCCAATGGCTGTGCCATATATGAGAGTTACGTAGAAATGAGGCTGACTTTGGGTTGTGTTCCGCGTTGAATTTCCGGAGTTTTCTAACTGAAACTGGATTTATTTAGGCAAACCTATTCCGCCACTAGAAGTCATTAATGACATTTTTAATTTGTATACGACTCGTGGTCGAAGCAGATGAAAGCGTTCTCTAATTTCGATTGTTCACATTGCCAGTGATTTTTTTGTTTGAAACCAGAAATAAGCAAAGTTCCGTACGGCTTGTCAAATGGTCTGCAGCTGTTCCATTTGACAAGTGCCGTGGAAGCGTCTTTAAAAAATCGTAAGAGAAGCCACATACCTTCTGTTTTGGTCCTGTAAATTTGGCTCTAGTAAGCGACAAACAGATGCAACTGCGACTCCCTTCCGAGGACAAAGTTTTAAGTGTAATAAATACGTAAATATTGTTTAAGTTGGATTTTGTATAAAATTGCTCAAAGTTGGGTGGCATCTTCACAAAAAGAAAAGACAACTAAACAGTCAAAAAACAAACATCAACGAAACAGTTTACCGACAAATATTTCATCTAACTTATAAAATGGGTAGTTTGAGGTTAGATTTGTATTTTCACTCAAATTCAAGAGAACTGAACCAGAAGGCAACCGATCAGATCAACAAAGCAATTCATCGAGAGAACCTTGCTTCTACCGCAGGGTGGTTTGAAATATGCTGCAGTCATATATCTGTGGTCACAAGGAAAACCGCTAAAGACTGTTTTACTCATTGTTCAGGAGAGCAGTTTAAAGTTGTTTTTACTTTTTTTTTTTTTTGAAATTGAAGCCACATTTTAAAAGATATAAAAGCTGAAAAAAATTTGCAAAATAGATTTGAGTACGCTGAATCTAATGGCATCAAAATCTCAATTTCGTCTAAAGTCGGCTTTGGGGTTATGTATGTATAAACATACCCTGTATACTATTTTTAGAAACTTCCTTGGCACACGAAACATTGTACACACAGACAATAATATTTCACCTTCAACTTTGCGCATATTTTGTTCTCTCCCCTAGAATGCAACAAGTGGCCAGAGTCACCCCAATGCCATTTGCTTATGTACGTAACGAATGAACCCTCGTGATTTCTACCTCAAATGGCATCAGCTGCTGGCTTGGGCTTCATGTCATCATAACATTAGTTGCACGCGTAATAATCCCTCTTCAATGACTTTAGACATATTGATCGGACCGCTACCACTACCACTGCCAATGGCCGAGAGGTGTTCGATGACACTATTTTTGATGCGGCCGATTTCAAGTCAGGCGCCCGGCCCACATTAGAATGAGCTAATGAGGACAACACTAAGCAGTGTTTATAGTACACGTATGTGTAGCATATTGCCCAACCTTCCACCACTAGCTAGTTTGCACTTCAACAAATTCTCGCTCAGTTTATCAAAGGCAATCGTTACCCACATAATCCAATTTTCTGCGGTACACCACGTGTAGTTCGTGGCTATTTTTTTTTTTTTTTTTTTCTTTTTTCATTGTGGATGAAACGCAAATCAGACGGGCTAATCGTGTAGTAACACACTATACCCAATACACACTGTATAGGGGCTCGTGTACGGTATAAGATGTCAGTCTTGGATTATGGTTTGCTTAGGTTTTTTTTTTAGAAGGCATATTTCCTTGTATTCTTGTTTTTCCAATTTGGTTCTGTTTATGTAGTTTCTAATTCGTGTACTTTAATTTTGTTTGCTTAGCACTTGAATATCTGGTAGCTATCTGCTTGAAAATTTTCGTCTACAGAGATTTTCAGTGTGTTTTCGATTATTTTTTTTTTGGTTTTGTAGAGTTGCGGTGCAAATTTAAATGGAACTTGACATACTATACATTGAAAATGGGATTTTTAAACATTATCAGATTTATTATAATTTATTATAAAACGCGCCTAAACACCTGTATAGTAATGCAGTGTATAAGTATTTATACAGCCTTTAAACACCCTCCCAATTAGTTATACAGGGCTTGCGTCACAAAAGGTACTGAAAAGGAGAAATCAATTACATATATCTGTCCGAAAAGATGAAAAAAAAACTCAACAGCTTGCGAGAAATGCAAATTCAAATAGAAATAGGAATTCAAAAATGGAAAAGTAAAAAGAGAAAGTCGGGAAATTTGGGACTCCTATGAAATGGTAGTCTTGTGCAAATTAAACCAATTTTTTTTAATTCAAAACATCTCATATCTGCCCATATTTCTTATCGAGGATACTTGTAGAATCTTTACAATTGAAAAAAAACCTCGATAAATCTATCCAATTTCTTTTTAAAATTTAAAATAAAATGTGAAAATTTTTTGTCAGTCAAAATGGCATTTCGATATTATTCCACAATCTCTATACAAAGTTGAATAATTTTTATTAATAAGGTTTTTGCGTATAGAGGCATCATAAAGGGTGCATAACTTTAAACACTCTTTAAAATACGTTTAAAGGTTTTTCCAATGAGAGGTGTTATTGTCAATGGCCCGCTATTTCGGTAGCTGTCACTTTTGAAGCTTTTATTCTTTGACATTTGACAAGTAGAAACTACGCCATTACTAAAAATGGAACGATACACGCTTCAACAACGCATTGAAATTAATAAAATTCACTTCAAAAATGGTGAAAATCTTCCAGTCACAGTTCGCAAAACTAAAGCATTTTTTGGTCGTCGTGAAGCACCTTGTCGGACCGCAATACAGAAAATGGTGGAAAAATTCGAGCTGACAAGTTAGTGATATGAAGAATAAAACCCGTGCACGTCGCTCAAGAACAACTGAGAATACTACTGCTGTAGCCCAGAGTGTTGAAGAAAACCCAGGTTTGTCCATTCCTCGTCGTTCTTTGGAATTGGGCATTCCACAAACGTATACGATACGATACGATACGGTATAATGGTATCGTTGCTAATATCGGATGAGGACCAGCTCCAGAGATGGAAGGAGCAATTTGCTTCGGTTCTGAACCGAGTATTCACCTGCAATATGCACCCAAGTCAGACTGTGGAGTCAAATGAAAGAAATGCCCGGATTCGCATCACTACCCACAGTAAGTAAGAGATCATTACCGCGATGAAAGCATTGAAAACCAATAAGGCGGTAGGACTTGATGGCATACCCGCAGATCTTTTTCGAGCTGCGCCAACTGCATCGGCTGAGCTATTGCTCCCACCTGTTGGGAGAACCTGGGAGAGTTTTCCGGATGAGTGGAAGAAGGGTACGATCGTCAAGCTCCCTAAAAAAGGCAACCTAATGCAGTGAGAAAACTGAAGAGACATCTGCGTGCTGCCTGCTGTGGCTGAGATAATAGCTAGAACGAATAAAAGAAAAACGTTCGTTAATAGATGCCCGCGTAAGATGTTAAGGATTGTTTGGCAGAACCGTATCTCGAGCGATCAGCTTTATGAGAGAACCGGTCATGAACCTACTGGCACAACCATACAACGACGAAAGTGGCAATGGATTGGTCACACTTTCCGAAAAGGTGACAGGTCCATAGCTAACCACGCGATGCAATGGAATCCGCTTACTCAGTATGGCAGGCGACGCGGCGGTCCTAGAAGTACATGGTGTAGAACAGTCGAGAAGGGAGCACGGCAACTGGGAAAGAGTTGGGGAGAACTGAGGCACATTGCCAGGAACCGCACACGATGGCGCGTAGGTGTTGTATAGGCCCTAGGACTCACAAGGGGATATAGGACATAACCTTGGGTCTTAAGGCTTATAAAGTTCAATTAAAACTAGAACTCAAGCCGGCCGATCATCAACAAGGTCGTGTCTTTGATCTTTTACGGGAAAAGTTTCCGGACCGTGTTATCTCTCGAAGAGGTGATCACAATTGGCCACCGAGGTCTTGTGATTTAACACCTTGCGACTTCTTCCTTTGGGGCCACGCGAAAGATAAGGTTTACGCCAACAGCCCAGCGTCGATTCAACGCCTCAAAGATAAAATTCGTGAGGCTATCGAGGACATAGGGCAGCCACTTTGCGATTTGGTTATGGAAAATTTCATAAAAAGGATATAGTCGTGTATGCGTGCTCGTGGCGGCCATTTGGCTGATGTGTTTTTTCATTACTGACATAAACATCCGATCATTTTTCTCAAAAAATGGCATTTTTCTTTGAATACCAAAATAACACCTCTTATTGGAAAACCCTCTATAAATAAGGCTTTATAACGATTTAAATTTATTTAGACATAGTTCATTGCTGATGAGGGGTATGTATATCAGGTGAACTAAATCAAAGTGGTCCCGTTCAGATTTTCGAATCGTCCATCTTTTCAAGCATCGAATATTTAATTAATGAAGAGCGCGAAAATAAAAATGCATTTAATTAAAAACAAAAAAAAGTAAATTATAAATTTACTTATTGTAAGTTTTTTTTTTTTTTTAAATGTTTTATCACAGACTGTCGAAACACTTGAACGACGGAAAAAATGTTGTTCATCTTAAAGAACAGTTCATGTTTCCGAGATTCTTTTCAATCTATAATTAATGAGATTCCTTTTTTATGGCAGCTGTTATTTTATTTATTTATTTATTTAATTTGATCGCTGTACATGAGAATAATTTCTTAAAATAGTACATGTAGAGTATATGTATGTATTTAAAAAAGAAAAATGAATGATTAAAGACCTGATCCAAAATTTGGTTTAGATGCTCAAATTTAACAACCAAAAAAAAAATTTAAATTCAAGATTAAATTATTTGAGAACTATCCAGCGATAAAAATGGAATATCGGCGGGTAAAAACTGGCTATGTTCGATTTTTTTTCTTAACGAAAGGGGGAGACGATTCCAAAGGCTAACGGAGTAATGTGAAGCGAAGAAAACACTGTAAGTTGCATCCGAGAATCTGTCGCGAGTATTCGGAAATGTGATCAAACCTGCGGAGGCCAAAGACAAAACTGGTTATGGAATGAAAAGCTAATTGTAGTTTGCGTAGCGAAGCAGAGTCTAAATCGGCAAAAATTTAGCAGCCATAGCTTAGAAAAGGTACAATTTATGCTTTTACCAACCTTTTTTTAAAATTTACAGGTAATAAGTGCCTATACTGGTGGAAAGACCTCGCAGCGAACAATATATTTTTGAAACTACGCTATTTATGTGGTCACTCCAAGACAGTGTGCTGTTAAATATTATACCTTTCTTCGACACCATTTCAACGTGGAATCCATTTAATAAAATGGGTGGAAAATCTTCAAAATCTGATTGGTGCCTTCCAATTGGTAAGCACTTTGCTTTGGCAGGACTTAGCAGCAGCTGGTTTTGGTTTGACCACTTATCAATTGTTATCAATTGAACTTGCTTCAGTTTGATGTATAAATTAAATACGAATCGCATTTAGATAGATATTTATTGTACTTTTGAGTAGTAATGTCTTAGCGTTCATACTTATCCCTGTGCACGCGAAAGGTATTGTTTGGAGGCTCAATATTTTCTGCATTTAAATACACTCGTGGGACCTCCAAAATTCCCACAAAACTCCAGACACTCATCGGGGAAAACCAATCAACTATAAGACGTTTTAATGTGGCTTTCAGCGATAAACTACCAACAGAAAAAAAAAGATCACTTCATATGGCTTTCAATGAACACCATCACCTCATCTTACCTTCAAATCTCACTTTCGTTCCTGATTGAGTCATAAGATATCTCCCCATTTGCGCACACCATCTCATGTTAATCTCAATTGATACCTTAAGGTCACGTCTGAACAGAAATTACCACAAAATAAAAATAAAATCCAACGCCGAAATGTGGTTTCATGAGAAATGAAAACATCATACCCCCTGATCGCTGTATCTATATCGTATCTGCATATATAGTGTTTCAAAAAAAGATTGGCCACATCACGCCACCATGATCATTCCTATTACTGTGCTCTTTGGTTGTTCGTCCTGTTTCATTAAATGTTTTCTCTCGAAAGATACATTTTGTCTCAATGAAACCCAATCTGAGAAATGGGCCATGTCGCCAAATTCTTTTTTTTTATTCTAAAGATCGAAGCTACGCGTCTAAGAGCGAGTGAACATTTCTGTTGTGTGTTGTTGTTTTTTTTTTTTTTTTGGCAGGAATGCAAACCATTTTCGTCTGCCATGACATTTTTACTTTTTTTTTTCAAAATTGTTTTCCTTTCATTTTATTCATCTTTTGCAGTCGCAGCCGGCAATAAAAACAGTGAAAGAATAAATTTTTGAAAAAGTGAAAACAAAATACCGTTCAAGTGATCGTAGCCGCAAATATTTTCCGAACAAAACGACGGACAAAAAATTGCAATAAAAATAAATCAGGCCACCAGTCTGCGTAGATTAGGATTACGTAAGAAAAAGATTCTCTAAAATCTCAGACAAAACACTGCATGCAACGAGTTTTTCTGCACGATCGTTTTAGGTCTGATCAAAGCCAAGATCAAGATGAACATATATCATTATCCAACGACAATTTTTTTTAATAGACACCATTCCGATGAATTGCACCTTCCACTTGACCTATGGATTATTATATACGGTTATACGGTTATTTATACAACAAAAAAAAAAAAACACAAGTTCAAGACTATGAACCAAATTCGCCCAATCTCGTGGATTTATGCCAAAAAAATGTATAAATATGCACTGCCCACTGGGCGCACTACATCCACCATTCATTAAGTTTCTCAAGGGGTGTGTGCCTACACAAGTTTGGACACACGTATACCTAAAACTGTGCATCGATGGCGGGTGGGGGAGTGCAATTTTTTACAAAAACAAAAGCGAAACTAGACCAAATTAATTCCAACCTAGACCTGATATAGACATACACACTACAGAGTGTTGTTGGCCATATATTTATGTGGCCGGACGAGATACTCGTGAACATTGTGAACCTATGTTTTTGCATAGACCGCTGATGGTACGTGCGCTTGTTGCAATTGGCAATGCTTCACTTGTTGTTGTTGAGCTATTTTGTCTGACTTTTTGTCGAGTTTAGTTGGTATCGCAATAATTTGCTGTTTGCATAAACGTTCGCATCCATTATATCGATTGGAAGCGGCGGTGTTATGCATCTGTGTGTGTGTACGGTAAAACGCCCGTTAGCAATTAGTTCGTTATGGCCGGACAGTAATTGACGGAGGATATTTCTTCGATGAGATAAGATGCGGCGAGATGCAGATGCTGCAGATAGATACAGGAAAAACCACTCTGCATATGGATTTGTAAGCAATTTGTTTGCTGATTGGCTTTTTGCGCGATTCCATGTTGGATAAGGAAATCGGAGGAAAAGTAATGCAGACTGTCATGTCAGCGATTGTTAGATATATCGGCTGACCGGTGCGTCTACATTCAGGGTGTGTGGGTGAGGTGTGGGCGCAGTGTGGATTGTATGTGAAACAGGTAATTGAAATTAGAGAAATCCATTTTGCCGGTGGGAGCGTGTGTTATATGTGGATTGCTTCCTCAGGGGTCAGGGCAGGAGTGGCCAGGATTAACTTTAGAAAGTTGCAACCAAGTGGTAGCGAATGATAATCACCCAGGTTCCGATATATCATCGACACGTAGGAGTAGCATTTTGGTTGCAAGTTTGATGGTCCTTTTCGTTTCCTCTAAAGCTGCAATGACTGCGGTTCAAGTCCAACAGGTACTTGTAAAATTTGTCAAATATTCAGTGGTAGCAAATTGCAAATCATAAGAAGTTCGGCAATTCACAGGCGTTCCAGCAAATTGTCTAAAACTTGTCTATTTCAAAGAACATTCTCCGCAGAGACATACCTTACAAGATGGAAAATTGGACTCCACTCTTTAGTAAGCCATCAAGTGAGTTAATGTAACGGGTGAGATATTAATGATATTCTTTACATCTCTAAAGGAGGAAAGTGCTGCCATCAGCAAAACTAAATATTGTATCATCCGTGGACACTTGCATCTGTCTTCTTTCAGGAAACTTCAAACTCGTATACCTTCTGAATGAGATGACCGAGTGCTGTGGGAAAATAAATCGAAGTACTGCTGCATGTTGATAAATTTTGTTTTTCTGCGAAATTTATAAAAATTCGGTGATTAGTTTTGAGTTTAAATCCTCGTGCAAACAATCTTAACAATTTTCCTATGCAATTTTGTATAGATTGGTAACTATTTTATGTACCTATGACAAGGGCACCTAGGTACTCTTTCTCTTCTCCCGCTACTTGACCGCAACAGTCAGTTTTGGGCTGATCTGTTGTTTTTTCCCCTGTTTAGCTACAGGACTATTTGTTCGTAGTAGAGAGTGAAAGAGGAAGTGATTTTTATAACATTTTGAAAGTGGTGAGGAGTTTACGAAAATCAGTTATCTAAGTCGAGCCGCATTAACAATATGTATCGTGGTTTTAAAATTAGGTCAACTTGACCTTTCAGCTTCCTTAAATAAAACCGAAATTTACTTTCTTAAAACATACTATATAAACTGATATTTGTAACAAAAATGCTGACCAAACGAATGGCACAATCTTTAATTACTGCTCACACTGTGCACCGCTTTAAAACAGCGCAGTCAAGCTGTCCTTGAGATCTTATCTTGATTTTAATTTGCCAACATTAATTTTACTATTCAAAATGCGTTTTCAGATGAGTAACACATTTCACTTCCCACATGAATAACAAAAATAGAAAACAAAAACTCTCCTGCACATTGTTCCACTAATTTCAGTATTTTTATGACTCAAAGCGTTAATTGCACTCTATTTATAAAAATGAATTTACCATCACCTTTATTTGGAAACAAAATGATGTCACACAATCCGTATTAAGTATGGAATAGCTTTAGATACGCGTAAGCCTTTGAATAATGTATATCTCCAGTAACAACCTCCACGATATCCGTATAGGACTAGTTTCAAGATACTCTTGCCGGCTATTCGTTTGTTTGCATTAATCAGCCAACAATGACCTTAGAGAAAAAAGAATCACACCGACAAAATTTATACATACCTACATACTGTCGGCGACGAAGAACCCGAGTAACCGCCCACATGCATCGCATTCGCTCATTTGCGCTGAATAATTTGAATTGACACACATAATAACATGACAGTTTTATTTCTTTTTCGGTTTTGCTGTTTCTTTTTTTTTTTTTTTTTTTAATTTTAATAATCTTGTTTTAAGTTATTTTGCAAATAAAAAGATGACAGAAAAATACAGAATCTGAAAACAGGCTCAATGTCAGCTGAGAGGGAATATTTTCTTTGATATAGCGGCAGCGTTACCTGGAATGACAAATAATGTCAAAAGAATGTCAGCTACGGCAACGACTATGCGCCGCAGTAAATTCAATTGAAAACTTTTGCCTATTTGGAATTCTATTTGACTTGACTCGTTCTATTCAAATTGTAATCGAACAAATTTCTTAAGACAGGAATTTTCGATTTTGAACTGAAAGATCTGACACACATTTCGTGTTCTGATTCTGACGCGTGAAACTTATAGAATTTAAATTCAAATACACATTTACTGTTTAAGCCTGTGTTCGGGCTTGTGGTCTTATTTTGTCTACTTATGGTGAAAGCGCAATCCAAAATGAGCACAAATCAGTTGTCAGTTCACAAAATGACTGTTGCTGGAAAAAATTATGCCAATTCCAAGAACACACCTCTAAAAAATTAACACAATTCCTACTCGAATCAAACTGTAAAAAAAACCCTACTGTCCGAAATTGACTCCAGGATTCACATTTGCTTTGCAAAATGTTCCGATGGAAATATAGGTTGGTTGGTTGGTTTAGGTGGCTGTATTTCCCGTACGAGGGAAAGACACAAATAACGCAATTGAGCGCCGTTTTGAGACCACAACTCACGTAAACCTGAGAAATAAAGGGGGAGAAAGACGATGAGGGAACTTACAACCAGGCTAAGGAGTTAAGGAATTTGATGATCTTATTGAAATGAATACTTTGGATGGCCGAAAGGTCATCATAAAAGGGATGACCTAGAGCACTGTGTCTGGTTTTGGCTAGGGCCGGACACTCACAAAGAAGATCAAACACTGTTTCACTCTTATTTGTGTCCGCGCAACTACGGCAGTGGGCGTTATGGGGGATGCCAAGTTTGGCTGCGTGAGTTCCTAAGGACCAATGACCAGTACTAATTGCCGTTAGTCTGGCGACATTTACACGGCTAAGAGGTTGTTTGTTCTGGCATCATCATAGGTCGGCCATACCAGTGACCCGTAGGTGAGGATAGGACGTACAACAGCTGTGTACATCCAACGAACCATCTTTGGTTGAAGCCCCCACTTCTTGCCGAAAGTTTTACTACAGGCGTAGAAAGCTATACTTGCCTTCTTCACTCGGTGTTCGATATTTGACTTCCATTTGAGTTTAGGGTCAAGGATGACTCCTAGATATTTGGCACTGGTGGATAAAGTAAGATTTTGGTTATTCAAGCGGGGAAGTGAGAAGGTTGGTATTTTGGTTTTGGTGGTGAACAGTATCAGTTCAGTTTTGCTTGGGTTAACGCTAAGGCCACAACTTGTACCCCAACCACTAATCTTACCCAGTGCTCTTTCCATGATTTCACTTATCACGTTCGGAAACATTCCTGATACTAAAATCACCACGTCATCCGCATACGCAACGACTTTAATACCTTCCCTGTCGAGTCTTGACAGGATTTTGTTAAGTTCCATAATCCATAAGAGTGGCGAGATCACCCCACCTTGAGGTGTTCCTCTACTTACTGATTTGGTTAAAAGGGTGTTACCTAGTTTTGCTTGAATGATCCTTGTTTTAAGCATGGATATGATCCATGAAGTGACGAAATCCTATACCCCCACTTCTAAGAGAGATTCCTGGATCGATTCAGTATGGACGTTGTTAAAAGCTCCCTCTATGTCAAAGAAGGTAGCTAGGGTGTATTGGTGATGGGAGAGTGACCTTTCAACTGTGCGCACAACTTCATGGCGAGCAGTCTCCGTCGACTTTCCCTTGAGGTATGCGTGTTGTGAATCACAGAAGGGAGACCTTTCAAGGCCTGTTCTAATGTGAAGGTCGAGTTTACGTTCTAAAGTTTTAAGTATGAAGGAGGTGACCATTTTTTCAATCACATAAAAGAGGACATTTTTTTTTAGCAAAAATACCTGTACAGTCAAAAATGGTTAAAGCACGTATCCGAATTTGTAGGTTTTAATTGATTTGAAAATCAATACAAGATTACCAGCTTTGTAAGAATTTAGAAGGTATACCTACTCGCAATCTCGCATATTTCTTATAGCAGTAAGATGGTCTTTATTGACCATCTATTCCAACCGACTTAGTTTTTCGTCAGGAGTTAGTTTTTCATTCCATAGAAATTCGAAAATAATGAATCGGGAAGCAAAAAACTACTTATTCTATCGGAATCGATCCCAACGAACTAAATCGAACGTTTTTGTAAAACTCCATTTGCAACGATCCAGAAGCTAACTATTCAAGAATGCTTCGTTACCAATTGCTATACGTCTTTTGTTTTTAATAGGGTCAATGAATAAGACATATTCGAAAGCTTTCTTTCTGTTAAGTCAAAGTCTGTAGGTGTTGATGAATTAAATCCGATTTTTATTAAAGCGATCTTGCAGTTGCTGTTGCCGTTTGTAACTCATATCATTAATACTGTGCGATTGGAAATTAGCAAAAATAATTCCAATACCTAAGAACTCTAAAGGTGAAGAATTCTACCTACCTTTTCTATCTAAAATATGTGAAAGAATTATGCATAATCAGCTTAATTATTACCTTACTCAAAATAACTTGTTGCTACAAGTACAGTCGGATTTCAGCTAATAGCTGTACAACTGCCTTGTTGAACGTCATTGAAGATATAAGAGATAAATTAGATAGGGATAATGTTTCTGGTACCCTCTTAGACTTTTCCAAAGCTTTTGATTTGGTTAATCACTCGATTCTGCTCAGCAAATTAAGACGTTTTTTTTTTTCAATTTCCCCCACTGCTGTTAAATTAATGTCATCCTATCTAAGTGAGCGAAAACAGGCCGTATCACAAGATGGCAACCTTTCCGATTTTCTTCTCTTGAGGTAAGGACTTGCCCAAGGCTCTATTATAGGGCCTCTATTGTTCTCCATATATATTAATGATATTGCTTCTGTCATATTCAGTTCATCTAAGCAAATTTATGCCGATGATATACAAATTTATCAAAGCTGTTCCTTGGGCTTAATAGAAAATTGTGTCAGTGTTCTAAATGAGGCCAAAAGCGGCCTGATACTCAACCCAACGAAGGTTAAGTGTCTAGTTATTTATAAAAAGAAATTAGGTCTGTCTAATTTCCCTCATTTAATGCTAAACGACTCTGAAATTGAATTTGTTGAGTCTTCAAAATTCTAGGTCCTGTCTTTAATAGAACGTTAACATGGAAAAGCAACATAAATACAATAGTAGAGAAGCCTATTTAATGCTCAAAAGTTTACTCCTCTTGAAACAAGACTGCTACTTGCAAGTCATTCCTGTACTTGTCTACTGTTGCGAAATTGTGTGTGGATGTGATGCCGAGAGTAGAAGGCGGCTTCAAGTGACTTTAAACACTACTATTCGACATGTGTATTGTTTAAAAAGACATAACCACATCTCACATCTAGCAAAACACCTAGTTAACACGTCCTTTTGTAACTATATTAAATTTAGAACAGTCATACTTCTTTTCAACATACTCTTAAGTAGACAGCCTTCGTATCTCAATGAAAAAATCCAGTTTCCGGCATCTAACAGATCCTCTTGTCTGGTACTTCCGCGTTTTACAAAGACAGTTTTTTGTCGCGGCTATCCACCTTTGAAATTCACTCTCACATAACTTGCGAGAGCTAACTAACGCACGACGATTTAAAAACAAACTTCAAAATTTTCTTATAAACTAACGCAACCCACTTTCTTCCCATTCCTATCCCTCTTCAAGTAATTTCAACTTCAAATAAAATTAATTTAAAACTAATCTAAAATAAATATAAGAAAAACCTTTTTAATATTAAAGCAGTCTAACTTAACTTTCAAATCATTTATGGATATTATATTAAAAACAGTTTATCTTTCACAGACTTATAAGTAAACTCTTACTGTGTAAGCATGTATGATACAATAAATATTTTTATTATTATTATTTTTTTTTATGGAAAAATAACGACATTTTGGAAAAAAAAGAGGAAAATGTATTGTTTTCTTTTAGTAAGAAATCAGAGAGGACATTGTAGGGAAAAAGAGGACTGCCCTCTCAAAAAGAAGAAGAAATGGTCACCGTAAATATAGGATACTTCTTCTCGCGATCCAATGTCCAGAAAAGAAGACCTAAGTGGATGGCCCAGCAGAGAGTTTCTTGCAAATACCCACTTAGTCTTGACCGACTGTAAAAGTGTTTTTTTTTATCATATAGCAAAATTTGAAGTACGACTTTTGGGTATGAACCGCCTTCTTCAAAAACTTGATGAATAGTAAATTAAAAATGTTGTACAATTCAAAAGATGTAATAACTCCGATTCTCAACGAACAGTGGAGATAAGTTCGTGTGTGGCAAGACTTCTGTAGATTTTGCCTTTTATTGAACTGGCATCTGAGTTCAGTAACAATTGAAGCAGCTTTATTAAATATTATTTACTGAGTTTCGAACTTAAAAAGTTTACATTACGAGCGAGCCACCCAAAAACAAACCCAACCATCGTGCTTTGCGCCACGAAACACATTTCCAATATACCTATCCAAATGAATTGCGCGATTTGAAGTTGTATGTATGTACCTGCCCCATATGTCAGTATAGGTAGCCACATTAAACATTCCACAGACAGAGGTCAGCAATTAAGAACGCATTAGCGTCCCATAAATCAATTACTGCAGCAATTGTCTCATTTTAATTGAACATCTAGAACTGATTTAGTTACGTATACGCCATACGATCTGGAAGTGATTCAAAGGAAAATAAAAATTAATTTCCATATTTGCCAGTAATAATTGTTTTGACAATTTGCTCGGAAATTTGTATTCAGAAAGCGCTGGCTCAGTTTTTATATGCTGCTCTGGGCACACATTCTAATTTCTAATAGAGGCATCGCGAGTGCACTTGCGATGCACCTGTGCGCATATGCGTTACGACATCGGCTCGCTAACGATTGCCATTTCCTTATTGTGCCAAGTTGATTTCAAAAAGGGTCATGTTTCGCGGTTCTTTCGCTTATTGCATGCGCTCCGTCAAATCAAATCGACTTAATGTCGTTGCTGCGGTTTTGCTTCAATACGGGTATGACAGAGGTGCCCTAATGCACCGACAGAGGGACAAGTATAACAACATCATAACCATAATTCCCTGATCGGAATATTTTGCTCAACACTGATGACGACGAGACTCTAAATCTCCATATTATGCCAACTTAACATTCACTTCACAGACACAGAGCTCCGTGCAAAGCCACGCACCCAGTTAAGGGTGTTGTACGATGCACTCCGCACCACTGTTCGGCGGGGTAACGCTGTGGGTCTGATGTTGTGCGTGACATGAGCCATAAGACGCTTTAATTGCTGCTGCTTCATCGCAGAGCTATACCATATCATTAAGAGTAAACATGCACAAGTTTTAATCTCTCTGAGATAAAGTTCCGCCACCTTAAAGTGGGCTAATCTCGATTATGAGTCATTTTGCAAGATTTGTGTAATGAATTCTGTTACCTCATGCAACTTCAACAGAAATGATGTGGTTCGGATGCGGGCACACATATGCATCGGCATTTTCAACCGAAATCAGGTCACGATGGCTTGCGCAAATTCAAAGTTTGCGGCAGATCTTGACCCAACTGGAAACATAACCCAACACCGTCACCTGGCGGCACGCGTATTAATTTGAGTTCGTTTCGCAGAACCAGATTAAGGAAGCAAGTTGTTGTCTGCTATGCACTGTAGTCAGCGGGAATTTTCTTGCGCACACTAATGGTGAAGAGACGTTTTCAGGTTTTTCTCAGCGACTGACTAATGGGTCGTTCGCTGGAGGGAAAGATCGCTTAGACAGCTGGCAAATTGCTCGATAGAATTGTAATTATGTTGTTTACATGAGTGTACGCCCAGCCCCCGGTGGGATGATGCATTCCTTTAGTTGGATGCAAGTTACTGATACTTTGTAGCTGGGTGGGGTTTTTTTTTTTAAGCGAATCTTGTGCAGATATGGGAAAGATCGGTACTAAGAAAATATAAGAAACTAATTGTTGGTTTTTTTAAGCGCCCCACGCTTCTTTTCATATAATGGCCTATAACTCTGTGCCCATTTAAAAAGCAAAAAGTTACAAAATTTGACATTGGAAAAGTAGTTTTTAAGATTCCAGACGTCACACATTTTATTTCAAGCCTTAGTTCTTAGATTTTTTTGTATGGAAACTCAATGAACACGAACACTTACAAAAGGTGGTAACACAATCGCAGCGAAACTAGACTAAAGTTAATATCCAATGAGCTAGGTTTAACCGAATCGGTTGATCCCTTTGACAACAGTCGGTACTATGAGCTGGCCCATTTTTTTTTTGACTTGATTTTCAATAATCTCAGCTACTTTATTTTTTACAAATCTTCACACGATTTTTTCTACTTTTAAGCTACAATCAGTTTGTCCAGTATTCCGCCTTATCGTCAAGGTCTCGGACGAATTTCATGTCGACGACTAAATTTAATATTATCGAAGCTACTATGAGGTAATCGTATACCTCCTCGGCAACATAGCCTTATCGGGATTTAACTTCTGTTACTATTTTTTTCAGTTTGATAAGATTTATGGTGACTTTTTATTTTACTGCCAAACTGTAAGTAAATACTTCTTCATGCTTATAACGTCGTATTTTTGTTTGTATTCGCAACGAAACGTCTGCGAACTAAACGCTTTCAGGGTTGACAATTTAAGACCACAGCCACCGATAAGCTAAGTCACATTAATAACACTTTCAAGGGGGACTGCAATGAATCTTTGAAGTATTTTTTTTGGTTCACTAACTGAGTGGAACCTTGTAGCATGACAAATGTTTCCTCAACAAAAACACATGACATAGCTGTGAGACCATTTAAAAAAAAAAAAACAACCTCTCTCATGATGCATTTAGCTGTTAGACAAATCAAGCAACAAATTAATCAAGTTCACTGGGTTGACTAAAAATAAAGTACATTCTAAGCGAAAATGACTTTGAATGTGAGCAGTTTCCTCGTGAAAACCTAATTGAGTCAGAATTCACTTGAATCGAATAACTCCAAACACATATAGTTGACAAGCAAACTTTTGATTAGATAAGGTTTATAGGTTTAGGGCGAACACAAAAAGGCAACTGCCATAGCTGATAGTGAGTGGGGAGTTAAACGTTCCATTCACTGTATATTTTGATTGAACAATATTATGCTCGAAAGGGGAAAGAAAAAACCTTATCAGGGGATTATAGCTGCCCGTATGTTCTATTTGTAATGAAGGCATATGATTTCGTTAAAATGTGTCT
This sequence comes from Cheilosia vulpina, assembly GCA_916610125.1. Taxonomy (NCBI): domain Eukaryota; kingdom Metazoa; phylum Arthropoda; class Insecta; order Diptera; family Syrphidae; genus Cheilosia; species Cheilosia vulpina. The sequence continues at coordinate 56,471,109 of OU744279.1, forward strand.
TAGACACTAAATCAGTCGTTGATGACAACATTCTACAAGTTGGTATGAAATCTGTTTGCGCAGTGAGTTTATTTAGAACAGAAAATAAGACCGATAAAAATATGAGTAGATAGCGCAATTTTTGTGAGACAAGTCAACTTGCTTGACTAATATTCACTGCGAAGCAAGCTTTTCATAACGCTGGGCAGAAAATCAAAAAAAAAAATCTACCTGTCTGAAAGTCGCAAAAGGTTAGTGATATAAAAATATGTTGGCTTGGAAGTGAATCAGGAGAGTCCACCCAATTCAACAAGTGATCCTGCAAAGTTCTACCTTTTAAAGACCGAAAAATCGCATTCTGTTCTAACTCTTAGATTTCAATTAGTAAGACTCAATGACCACCAAAAAAGGTAGTAACGCAGTTGCGGTAAGACTAGATAAAAATATAGAAAAGCTGTGCCATTAACTCAGAGGTTTTTCAAGGGAAGATAAACTGGCTTTAAAAGGCAAATAACAAAGTTCTTAGCAACCTAAATCTGGTAGATACGGAAAATATTCAATGAACTATAGGCATTCGTTTAACCAACCAAATCGGTTGACAAAAATTCATACCAAGGTCTGATCCGTTTCCTTTTGAAATTAAAAAAAGAGTTTAGATTTCATTGCATTGTATTTAGCGATTTTTTAGCTGCCTTTACAGCTTTTAACTCACCTTTTGCTTTCCATAATTAGTAAGTTAACCACATTGTCAGCAAATAACAATTAGCAGACTTTTAAACCCCTATTGTTGTGGCGCGACGCACATTTACACAGCAACATTGATGGCAGACCTTATAAGGCGAGATTCTCCAGTTCCTTCACCCTTTAAACACAAACATCCTGTTCAAATTTCAGTTGCTGTTAAAGTTGATTTTGCTGGCAAAGTTGATGCCATGTATGTAGCTTTTTGCTTTTTAACTATAAAATCAGGCACAACTCCCCTGACGTCCAATAAAATTACCCCAATAACAGGGAGGGAAATAGTTACTGGAATAATACCATTGCGTGAGATAGACAGATCATTGCGTGCAATAAAACGCATCACTTTCATAAGATTATATAAATATATTCGTATGAAACACCCGGAAATACATCCACTCTTTCCCATTTTTCATTCGTTCATATCCAAGTGTTCTCAAACTCTACGTTTCGATTGTTTTTCCCTATGATCTTTGGCCATAATTCCAACTTCCTTATTGCCAAAACACCAACCCAAATAAAACAACATCTTCTTCTATAAATATCAGTACTACGGTAAAAAAAAATAAATAAAAATGATCTAAAATTCCAGAGCATCGATCTGTACAAATCCACGAAATATGTAATTGCCGCAACAACCACACACCGCACTCATATTACATGAAAGCATCTACAGCCAATTATAGCATTTATGTTAATTCTCTGCGAGATGGTTCCCCAACAAAAACAATAACTTGCGATATTATTGTTGTACAAACACAAATCCGATATCCAAAAATAAACTTCGCAAAGTGGCCTGACTCAGTTCTTGTGAAATGAAGCCCACGACTTGTTGTAATTCTTGCACACCTTGTAAACGATGTGAGTTTTTTTTTTATATTTTTTGTAATTAAAATTACCTAAGACCATATTACTCTGACTTCATAATTATATGACACTGACTCCGATTCCAAAGAAATAATCTCACGTGAGTATATCGGTTCGATGACATAATATTGAGTTCTCCAAAATTTTTGTGATTATGCCCGGAGGGTAAATTTTAACATTTTCACTGCGTGTATCCGCAAGAGCAACTTTTATCTCATTTATAGTGGACACAGATACAGTAGTGTTGCCTTGTTTTTTCTACTAATTATCACATGAAAAAATATGTGACTTTAATTATTTGTTCTTATGGCTCGGGTGATGGTCGTCGAACAGTAGCAAACACTAAGCAATATGAGTAAACAGAGGGGTGGTCGGAAGTTTGGTGCGATGCGAGGGGTGGCAGTCTGATCTAAATAAAATAAAAAAATTGTATTTTGTTGATAGAGCAAACTTGCTTAATTCGTTTCATGTGTGGTGAGATTATGGAACAATAGCATGTCGTGTATGGAAAGTGTACACTTGAAACCTGATAGGATATGGTGAACTTGGGGACACTTATAAAATTGATATGCAATTGGCCCCTACCACTATTTTCGTGGGGTTTTAGAAATGTTAATAAATTAAAGGGTTTGTATTTTGAGAACTGAAGTTCCTGCATGTGTTAACTGTTTAAGTGGGCATTAGAAGCTTCGAAAAACACAGCCACTTTCCACCCACTCACTTTCGATACTAGTTAGTTATGTTTCCGTTGATTAAGGACAAGTAACAAATCGGTTAACGCATTAAGATTAAGAGACCATCAAATCAAACACAATGCGACTCATTTTGATATATACTAATAGAAGGAGATAGATGAAAAACGAAATATGCCAACAGCGCAACTTGTTGAGAATTTTCAGAATTTTCATATTAATTTCATCTTAAACCATCCCTGATTCAGGACAAACAAAAAATCAATCAAATCCGTCGAGCAATTCTTGAGTTTTTACCCGAATAACGCACAGCAATTGATTTTTACATTTATAATGTGTGGAAAAAAACCAATTCATGTGTTTTTTCACACATGCACAACACACATATACGTTTTCCGATATTAACCAAACTTCACAAAAACCATATATAGACCAATACCAAAGATGTGTGAAAGTTTGGTTAAAATCTGTAAATGCGTTACGGCGTGAATCGGCGACAAGCGAACACAATTTGAAAGCTCAATGTTTATATATATATACATATAGAGAAAATATAAGACAAGGATCACATTCCCTTTACTGACTTCACAAAACATATCATCCTGTGGTCCAAAATATCTAAAAGTAATATCAAAGTGAAAATGAATCATTTGGTCTCACATAACTAAATTCTATTGCAAACCACCGACCAAAGATATAGCTGGACCGATGCGATTGCCTTCCACCGAAGACTCGCTTGAAGTTTACGATTCACAGTTACTTTTTCTATTTCTAAAATCAGGGGTCGAATCGCCACTTCTGTTCACGGAATTAAATTGATTTCACATGAGAAACAAAAACAAATTCCGTCACGTAGTGCTCGTTCACGGACGACGCGATTCAACCTCAAGAACTCATAAGTCTCCGCAAACATCGAGCAAACAAAGCGTTTAGAACAGATGTGGTGGTCGTCTACGATTAGCCAACAATTAGCTCCGTTAAGAGCCTTTTTAAAACTACCAGTATAAAAAATTGTTTATTTTTATAATCAACCATCGCACAGACAGATGCATAAGAGGGATTCTGTGACCACCCTTCCCACAAGTGATCTGTCCATATGTAAATCAACCCAATATATATGTACAATACATAATTTAAAAGGCTAAATCAAGTCTGAGACAGAGACGCATCTGATCGGCGTGAATATATTTTTCATTATTTCGTAAGTAGGTAGAATCGATCTAGTCATCTTATTTATTTATTTTTAAATAGTTTAGAAAAAAATTAATTTATAAATGATGACATTTTTCATTATTTCGTGTGTAGATATAATCGATATTATAATCTTATTTATTTATTTATTTTAAAATAGTTTACAAAAAAATTAATTTATGAACTACTTATACAGTCATCTTCTTTTCTGCGATTTGACCCTTTTCATGAGCCAGTTGATACCGTTGACTTTTATTTTTTTTTTTTGATATAAATTTCTAGAAATCCGCTGTAAATGCAAAATGGCGGCTATCTGAAAAACACTGTTATACGACTACTCAAAATACCCATCAAATTGCAGTAACACATTTTTTTTTAATTATTATTATTTTCTTTGTGACCCTCCCAGAATGTAGGTTAAGCACTGCAAAAACTGGTGCAGGGAAATAAGTCCACGGGAAATAAGTCCACTGAGGGACTTAGTACCCACCAAGGGGGAAATAAAACCATTTTCGTGAAGTGGACTTAGTTCCCATATAAGGTGGGAAATAAATTCCGAAAACTCAGAGTGGTTTTATTTCCCTTTTAACGTCAAGTTGGTGTTATTGCGCTCTCAAACTATGAAATCTGTATGGGGGGGCATGCTGCCCCCCTGCAACCCCCCTGCTTGGATTTACTGTTGGATTACGGGGTGGGTGCAAGGTTGGTCTTATTATTCAAATTTTGTTGGCGTTATTACGCTTTGTCGGAGTTACTCCAATAAAAGATCGTGAGTTTGTTGTCCAATTTAGTTTGGACGTAAGTTCCCCCTTCTTATTTTTGAGTGTGTACTAAGTTCCCATCAGAAAGTGGACATAGTTCCCACCCTACATGGGAACTTAGTCCACTTCACGAAAGTGGTTTTATTTCCCATTAGGTGGGAACCTAGTCCCTCGGTGGACTTATTTCCCGTGGACTTATTTCCCTGCACCGCAAAAAAAAACTTACTCCTACTCAATTCGTATAAAATGTGTCATCTGTCATGTGTCATCTCATTACCCTTGACCACATTTAATATCCACTGTGCCACGATTGTCAGACAAAATAAACCAAATAAGGTCAAGGTTTACTGTGCGGTTTATCATGTTATGGCAGAATTAATAATGCAGACAATTGGCAGACGTGAGACATCTGCGGGCGTTTCTCAGAGACAACAAATCATTTGTGTACCGCAATTGTTAAGATTTCATCAACGCAATCGCATTTAATTACTCCAATGTATCTTCTGTAAGGCCTTTGGCTCAGTGCTTGTGTGCTGGTTCCATGTTCGATACCCGGAAAAACACAAACTAGGTACGTCTCAAGGTGTTTTTCACTTCGCCACGAGAGCAAAACTGTCATGAACAATTTTTCTCAATTTAGCTGTTTCGTTCCAAAAATAAAAAAAAATAAACTCACACAAAACGAATGTTTGTGAAAAGCTATGCCTAGTGTACCCCTACAGACCTGCTGTGCCAACTAATTTTTATTTATTATGTTAACAAAACATTCAACATATATTCCAGAGATGTTCTTTATTTATTTTTTTCTTGATGAGGATCATGATTACAATTTTGTTTCAGTATAATTGACACAGCTAGTCGGTAAATTGGCCGCTTTTAGACAACTTAGTCAATTAGTCCATTTATAAATATCTACTAGATCAACAAAAACAAAATGTTCCAAACATTCGATTGGGTGAAGGTACTCCTTTATTAACCACTGACTACACCGAGTTGTTTGTTCGAAAGCTCATAAATTATGCTATGTTGTTTAGGTATCATCAAGAATATGACGTACTTACAACTAAACAAACAACAGGTACACCCATGAAAATAAAAATAGTGAAAGAAAATCCCACAAAACAGCCTCTGACTGTTTATCTGAAAAAAAAGATGCTGAAAGAAAGCCGCTGTGCTTATTATACATATGCCACAGGTGAGTAAGACGATTTTATACGATTTTAATGGACTTTCCCGCCGTTCAAGTAGGTGCTCAATTTATATAGACGCTTTTGATTAAATGGAAAAATTCAAAGCACTGAAATTTCGGTGTAGAAAGGTTTTTTTTTAATGGGTCATATTTATTGAACCGCCCTCCTTGCATGAGATCGGTGTCATTGCAAAATGATTTTTTCCTATATTAAACAGAAATTTGCACAAACATCTAAATTAAGTACGCACACTTATTTCATATCGCGTTAGATAAGAAAAAAAAATCTACCTACCTTCTCAAGGTAGATTCAATTTGTGCTCGGTGATTAAATCGACACATGCGCCAGCGCCACTAGCTTTCTGACTTTCTGAATGAATTAAGCTCATCCTACCATATCGCGGTGACGTAGCCATCAAATCGTTACCATATAAGTAGGGGTTCGTTATTTATGGAACGTGGTTTAAAAATAAAAATAGAAAATCCATTTTACATAAATAAATTTATGTAATATAAATCCACCTATGTGTCGATAAGTATATGCCGATTGCAAATATTTTTTTAATGACCGCATCGGCTGGAAGAAAATTGACAATGAACTCTGACTTATTGTCAAAGATACTCCGACACTTATATTACATTTGTTTGTATACTGGTATTAATCCACTTAATGGCAGCAACAAAATAATCAACTGCCATAACCGGCTGTAGAACCTTACAAAAACTGCGATTATAAGGAAGTAAAAGAGTTAAAAATATGCCCACAGGCGATTGGCGGAAAGAAATGCGAAAACTAAATTCAACTTGAGTGGTTTTTCTGATGACGACTCTAATGACGTTAAAGTTAATTTACGCAACCTCAAATTTGCTTGCGGCGGATAGATAATATATCGTCGTCGCGGCGGACGTATATTTTAAGAATAACATTCCATTAGAAGGGGGGATAGATAACGTTATATGTAATGATAACGTGAGCTGTTTGTCTTTGGTGAGTTTTTCGGTTGGCAAAGGAAGTGACAACATTTTTTGTTTTGTGGGTAGACTATTAGCGATTTAGCAGGAAATTGCAAAGTTTTTTTTTACATTTTTCTACTAGGAATTGGCAAAGTGTTTTCAGTTGTTGTTTGCATTAGTGCCTCGGATATGTCGCCGGAAGACTGTACATTTGTTTAGAGAGCAAATATCGTTTTTCTGATGGCATTTTTCACTAAAAGAGGGTTAGAAGATTGGCATGACACATAGTTATAAATTTATTGGCATAACGAATGATTTTTAATGCGAAATTGAAGATAGTCTCAAATGTTATAAGTGGCGCCCAACGCGGGTCGGTTTTTTAAGTTCGATTTAGTTTGAAAGAAATCTAGAAATTTATTATTTAAAACGTAAAGATAAGATCATTTGACTTGTGTTACTGAAATGTGCTAAGCTTGCAAAAATTCACATCTATAAACGATCGCCTTAAGCTTTAAGTGTCAAAATACACGAAGAGGTCGTATTCTAATGATAAGATCAACATTTTGTGTTACAGAAATGTCGTATGCATGTAAGGATACAAATAAGGCTCGCAACTCGGTATTACATTTTTAATAAATTCAAATCTACGAGCGAGTTGGTTGTGGGATCACGGTAAATGCCTCTGGTGTTACGAAAAAAGAAATTCACTAGCACTAAATTTGAATGTGCTATAATGTGACATGTTCACTCTCAAGATCTATATCCGATTGCAGGTTTAATTACCCCAAAGGGGGATTACAAAATCTTTTCAAAACTTAGCAAATGTCTGAAAAGATGCACAGACAAATCATTAAACACTGGAAGCAATAAAAAGTATGTAACGCAATTAATTTTCTATCGGAATATTTAAAAGACCTACATAACTTTTGCATGGCTAACTTAATTAAACTTAAATTCAATTGAAAATATTTATCATGCACTCTTCAAGTTTCAGTTTCATAACAAAAACGTTTGGCCTGCACAATGGAAATGTTTTTATACTTTCAATGGGACCGTTATCTGCTCAAGTGCGTAGACAGAAAAATAGTCATTGGCGCCAAAACGAGGCTTACGTCGAGACCGATTTGATTGAGTGCAAACAAAATTACCTAAGCCCTGACGTAATACGAAATATAAGTTTTAAAATTTTCGAAAATTTTAGGATGAGGCTGACTTAGTGCAGAGCAGAAACTGATTACGACAGTGAATACGTTTAGTTCCATTGTGGTAGGGTAGACGAACTAATTGGCTAAAAAGGCCACGGGCTTATAAGACATACAATATATTTCTGACCAAAGATTCGTATTAACTTTACGATTCGCATTCAGTTTCTGATTATAAGTACTCAATGGTTTACTCTTTACACTCTAGAAAGTATTTATTTCTTAGCTTTTTACCTATCTTGAAGATTAATTTTAATTACAGCCTGTTAACAGAAACCTAACAGCGCGATTAACAGATTTAGTAACAGAGTTAAGCAAAATTCAATGCCAGTTGGCTGCAGCAGTGTGGTATCTTGTGCTTTTTTGAATATTTGGAAAAATGGAAGAATGTTGCTGTAAGGTTGGCATTGCTTACAGCCCATTCTGAACCAGACAGACTCCATTTTTCTTATGAAATTTAAAATGGATCATAGACCAGTTGCACAGAAGCATTGTTTTGAAAAGAGCAAACATATAAAGGGTGATTTTTTAGCTGGTTTGGTTTTGGCAACACCGGTTTTGACAGCTGACGTGTGTTTAGTACCTTGTGCACTGTCAAACAGCTTCAGTTTGGTTTGCAATTTAACCATGGATCGTCTTACAAATGAACAACGCTTGCAAATTATTGAATTTTACTATCAAAATTCGTGCTCGGTTCGAAATGTTCATCGCGCGCTGCTTCCATTTTATGATCGGCATTCTCGACCTTCTGAGCAGTCTATTCGGAAGATTGTGACCAAATTTCGCACCAAATTTACTTTGTTGGACATTAAACCACCAACACGTTTACGTACTGTGCGTAGTGAAGAAAATATTGCGGCCGTATCAGCTAGTGTGACAGAAGACCGCGAAATGTCGATTCGGCGCCGTTCCCAGCAGTTAGGCCTTTGTTACAGCACTACGTGTAAAATTTTGCGGAAGGATTTGGGCGTAAAGCCTTTTAAGATACAGCTGGTGCAAGAACTAAAGCCAGCCGACCTACCACAACGCCGAATTTTTGGTGAATGGGCTCTTGGAAAGCTGGCCGAGGATCCGCTTTTTTATCGAAAAATTGTGTTCAGCGATGAGGCTCATTTTTGGTTGAATGGGTACGTAAATAAGCAAAATTGCCGCATTTGGAGTGAAGATCAGCCAGAAGCATTGCAACAGCTACCAATGCATCCCGAAAAAGCCACTGTTTGGTGCGGTTTATGGGCCGGCGGCATTATTGGGCCATATTTCTTCAAAGATGATGCGAATCGCAGCGTTACTGTCAATGGTGAACGCTACCGAGCGATGATAACAAACTTTTTTTTGCCCGAAATGGAAGTTCTTGACTTGCATGATATGTGGTTTCAACAAGACGGTGCCACATGCCACACAGCACGCGAAACAATGGCGCAATTGCGAGGCGAGTTTGGTGAACAGTTAATTTCACGTTTCGGGCCGGTCAATTGGCCGCCTAGATCGTGCGATTTGACACCATTAGATTATTTTTTGTGGGGGTATGCCAAGGCTTATGTGTATAGGGACAAGCCCGCTTCGATTGACGCACTGGAAGCCAACATCCATGCATTCATTCGTGAGATACCGGCCGATATGTGTGAAAGAGTATGCCAAAATTGGACTCAGCGGATGGGCTACCTGAGACGCAGCCGCGGTCAACATTTGCATGAAATTATCTTTAAACATTAAATTGCAAGGTTCAAACTATCGATTCAAATAAATATTTCATTCATTTTTTCGAATTTTTTGTGTTTTTTTTTTTAAAAAAGTTCTAAACCTCTTAAAAAATCACCCTTTACATCATACCCATTGTTTTTTGTTTGCAGATATTGTGTGTCCCCTAATTTTCGACTTTTTATCAAAAGTTTAAGGGACATATGGTTTTGCTTTTGAGCCACAGGTTTCCAAAAAGCACAATCGGGAAACTCTCTCGTGACAAATATTGATTTTAGATAAAAGTTGGGCGTTTGACTTTAACTTCATCTGACGAAGAACCTTGCATTCAGTTCTTCCATATTGTCTAATCTTTGCCTTGTGTCAAATATTTCATTATCAGCGCGCAGAGACATGGCACACCCGAACTCGTGATAGTGAAAATTGAATAATCTTAGGTACCGCAAATAGACCCAGACTTGCTCTAAATTTGCGCAAATTTTCCAAAAGGCCTACAAATATTTGAACTCGTTTTTTTAAAAATGTCCTTCTTAATCTGTGCATGAATTCATATCTCATGCTGTACCATTTCCTGTCTGCAAAAATAGTCCCAAAAGCGATGGCATTTTTTTGCAACACCCAGACTTGCCAGATACATACACCCACACATTATTAGAAAATGTGTTAACCAATTCTAGCTAAACGTAGACTATACCCACTACACATGCATACGAATATCTCAGTAGCTGATAACACTTCTAACCATATGCCCACTATGGCACTTGTGAAAAAGTACAACGTTCAAATATATAGACAGAGTCATCGATTTATTGAGAAATATTACTATTTGTACTAGAAATTACTCACCTTTTATTATCGATGTCACACCTCATGAAATTCTCAATGAACTGCGAAAATGTTTCAAATATCCTCGGCGATTCTCTCTCTGTCCAAAGATGCGCACTACGTGTTGCCACCCCAATTAGTAAAAGTGATCGTTCACTCTATTCGCAAGTATGTCGAATTTGTACTTTTGTCGACAGTTAGAATGTGTTATCACTTTTTTTTAGAATCAAATCACTGACACGATTTATTTTTTTCATTCACTCAGATTGAAGTGAAAACAATTAATATAACTCGAAGCACTTTTCCCCCGCTTCCACTTTCAACACTTTTTCTCTTTTATTGGCGTTTTTTTTTTGCTATTACTTTTTTTCGATTGCAAACTATGAACAAGAAGTAATGCAATCCAAGAAGTACCACTATGGACGTGGATATTATTTTTCTTTCTTTCTTTTCAATTTAACACTTTCTACACTATCGATCGATCAAAATCAACATCAGAGTATGGTCATTAGTCATATGGACATTTGTTTCAATGTATACCTGCAAGGAAATAATAGTACAAACGAACAATTAAAAAAAAAATCAAATGAAAGTGATCACGTTTGATCGCAGATAGAACAAAATTTAAACTGCGCGCGCAACTTATGTCACAAAATAAAAAAATAAAAAAAAATTACCATAAATTAAAGAATTAAAATGAACACAAGAAAAGCAAAAACAAAAAAAAATAAAAAAAACTGTCCGCACTCAATAAATGCCCTTCGAGGACGTCAACTATTCAGAGCTAAATGTTAAAGAAAGAATGTACAACCACAGCGACACTTTCGGTATGTTCCACGTACTAGTAGATACAATTTTTCTAAATGTTTCTTCAGCAGAAAATTAAGTGTGCCGCTATGGAAAAAGCGCAGATGAAGAAGTGACAAGCAGCAGCGACAGGCAGCACCAGTACCGCTCAAACCGAAAGCTTTTCGACAAATAACCCACTCGGTGGTTGGGCCGTATTAAGGCCTCTCGAACGTTCAAAAAATATAATGAACTGCACGAGTGGTGTGAGAACGTATTTCACAGTCAGTTCAGTAGTAGTGCCAGTTGCTAGTGGTATCGGTATGGTAGGTAACGAAAGAATAATATACAAAAGTCTACACTGCCGAGTGTGTGGCTGTGTTGTTAAAAATAAAGTCTACACTAGCAAACACAATCAAGCGAGTCGACCGATGACGGACGGTTTTATCGGATCAAATTTGCGTTGCGCTCTCCTGACTGCGTACACACTACACTAGATTTAGATACTAGCGTTAGCGCGCTAGCTTAAGCTCTATGTATAGTGTCGGCCAACAGCTGGTTTTGCCGGCAATGACGAAGCTGTTCGGCTAACAGTGGTTGGTGAGTGAACGTGCCGAATGGGGGAGGGTATATGCAATGAACTTGAAGTGGAAAGTAAAAATGATTAAGCCGGCAATTTGTGCATCGAGATCGAGATGATGTCGAGAGGGAGAGATGCGGTGGGGAAATGTATTCACAGCACTGAAATGGTCAGAGAAAGGTATCACTGTTGTGGTACGATGATGCAGTATCTTGATGGGAAAAGATACAACGGTGAGTTGATTTAAATGATGGCGTTGATGCGATTAAGAGGAATGCCGCTAACGACAATTTGGAAAGATGTTGTGACAGCATTTCTCGTTTTTTTTTTTCTTTGTAGTTGATCTCATTTTCGGACCACCGAACGTTTCTGAGTGTTACGGTCTTACAGTTTACTCGTACCTGATTAACCGACTTGTCTAATGGTTATCTGATTTTACGTGTCTGAGAAGGAATATTTTGAAAAACCGAGCGTGCTGTTAAATTACACCGAGGCTCAATGTACTGCATTGTTAATTAATTACGTAATTTGATACTATAAAGCTCTGGGAATGTTGAAAGTTGCTATTTTGAAGTGGAGTGCCACAGGGCAGAATTCTTTCGCCTATATTATTCTGAGTGCTGATTGAAGATGTTTTCAGCGGAGCTTTGTTGCGAAGATGGGCTTTTACATATCAACTCCAACAAACTGAATTCGCTGACGACGTATACTTACTATATCATAAGTTTAGGGACCATGCCGTTTTATAACAGGTATGGAAAGGAAGCTAGGTTTCGTCGAGACAGGATCTAAGATATTCAGCGTAAAGAAAGTTTATACTAGTTAAAAACACCAATCGTGTCTATTGTGTGTCAACATTGCATCCGTGCTGATATATCCACGGGAGCAGCACTTGAAAGACGACTGCCGTAAAAAAAGCTTTAAACGTTCTAAAACACGTATACCAAATTTAAAGCATTTTCACTGATCCAACAAATTTGTCCTCACCCGTGCGGGACAGAAAAAAATATTGCAATTACAGATATTGTAGAGTCGGACCTGGGAAAATGCAAAAAACACTTTGAAATATATTTGTTGTACGACAAAACCTATAGCCAGCTGTTGGAAGGCTTTTGTACCACACACGACATTAAGTTGAGAGTCCCTCCCATATCAAGTGAAGAACGGATACATAAATAAAAGATAACTACTTGCCTATTAATAAACAATTTTTAAATTGCTTTTGAAAGAACAAACAATTCTCCTTTTCTAAACAAACACTTCGGTTGAATTATAGCTACTTTGAACGGCATTTTTCAAGGCGGTTTCTAAATTAACCGAATATTAGATGAATGAGTCTGTTTATATATAGAGATTGACATTCTCGTCAGTCTATAATTATTCTATCATTATATAGGTAATAATTTTGACAAGATTTTTCTTTGTTTTTAATACGATCTTTTGAAACTTATGACTGATTTTAAATGAACGTTAAAGTTTGGGGCGGACCAGTTGTGAATTTGACCCACAATGTTATAAAATCATTTCTGTGACTTCTTCACCTTTTTCTGGTTTGAGTTGTGGCGTGGCGCCCCACTCCGACCACCGGCTTTTTGTCTTCCTAGGGAACAGTAGCTATGGTCTTTTGCTACGTGTAATTGGGGACGTTCAAAAATCGAGTTCAGAAAGCCTGGACACTGACTGTTTTGAAGTGCTTTAGTTTATATTGTCCTAGATTGATCGTTTTAATAGTTATTTTCGGTTGATGTTAATGAAGGGGTAGTCAACAAATCTAGACAAATAAAAGGTGGGCCAAAAGAAGTCATCCGATGTTGTTTGGCTCTCATTTTTTTTTTCTAAATGAAAAACTTCGATTCTGTTTTTTGATTATGTTTATTTGAACCTTTAGAATTCTATTGGTCAAGTCGAGAAGATGATATCGGCCAAATGGGCGCCGTCACAATTGATTGCCATACGGGCTCGATTTATGGCATTTTTCATCACTTCGGCGAGAACTTCGGGCGACAGATTCTCGCACTCGTGTCGAATGTTGTCCTTGAGGGCTTCTAGGGTCTCGGGCTTGTTCACGTAAGCACGGGACTTCAAAAAAACCCACAAAAAAAAGTCTGGAACGGTTAAATCGGGCGATCTTGCGGGCCAGTGCTAATCGCCAAAACGAGAGATGAGGGGACCCGGGAACGCCGCTTTCAGAATATCAGTTGTACCTCCGTTCTGTTGGAACCACATGTCCTCCAGTCCTAATTCGTTCAATTGCGGCAGAAAAAACTCGGGCCTACAGCGCGAACCGTCCATTGTTGTCGTTTGACCAGCGGCGTTCTGGAAAAAAAATGGCCCGATGACTCCTCCAGCGTGAACAGCGCACCATGCAGTAACTTTCAGCGGGTGTAATGGCTCTTCGTACATTACTCGTTGATTTTTGGTGCCCCAGAAGCGATAGTTTTGCTTGTTGACGTACCCGCTTTGGTGGAAATGCGCCTCATCGCTCATTATGATTTTGGTCGAAAAATCGTCGACTTCGTCCTCGAGATTGAGGATGGCTTGGACGTAGGTTACACGCGTTTGGCGGTCGACAGGCAGCAGCTGATGCACGGCTGTCTGTCTAGTCCACAAATATCAAAAAAGATTTGACATTGGCGGCCATTTGCAAAAATAAGAGCATCTTACAATAGCGTGATCTCTTTTGGCCCTCCTTGTACTTCTTGACCGAGTATACTTAGATGAGAATTCGTGTGTAGGAAAAGTGACTAATCTAGTTTTTATGTTCAGGTATCATGGACAATATCGAGTCCAGATGAATGTAGTCTTCTTAAGGAAACCAGATTTTTTAATGATTTGCGATTCGTTGCTTCCCAAAATGGAGTGATAGTTTCTTTCTGTTGCTGTTTCTCTTTTGAGACATAATTTATGTCACCTCTTCGTTTGTAAGATATTGCACTTCGATTCCTTGTCAATTGTACAAGCAACTACAACTGTAGTGAGAGGCTACAAGTTCTTGAGTTTGTCGATCTTTTACCTACCCCCACTTTTTTCTTCCTTTCATTGCTCTTCTTTCTTTGCATATTGTGAAAATGATGATCATAACTTCTCTAATGGTTATAATTATATGAAGTTGAGTCCAGACTACGTTCTCTTTTCTTTTTAAAAAAATTATTATTTTTGCTGGTTCGAGAACTCATTAAGAAGCTCTTGCAAAGCGTTTCGAATCTACGGAAGTTTAATCCATTTATCAGCCTTCTCGAGTGACTTCTTGAAGATCGATTTCTAAATTTTCTACTTTATCACCTGCCTAGAGGCTTTCGGTTCGCAAACTAGAATTTCCTGGGCGGTACAATGGCAACATGCCTGGACCATTTAATTTGCGTGACCTAATAAGCATTTAAACAAAATAAAAGTATAAATGCGGCTTGCTTAAATGAAAGCATATAATCGTGGCAGATTTAAAACAGTTGTAAAAACAAAACTAACTATTCCTACGTGTTGCTCCAGAGCCAGTGAAAGCGATTCATTTCGTCCCCCAGGGCATTAATCAAAATTAGATACTTGCCGCAATTCAAATTTTTGCACAAAAAAGCGACACACCCTAATTTAAACCCAGTTATGTATAGCAAAAGTCATAAGAGTACATAAGTAAAAAAAAAACTAAGCCGACAAAAAACAGGTTAAGTCATACACAGAGTTACTTGTTTGCCAATTGAAGTTTTTCACGTTGTTTTGACACAAACCATTTCCACCAGCTAAGCCCGATAGGTCTGAATGTGAACTTTCTTATCACAATTTGCCGGTTATGACTACACCGAGTCTATTTCCATAAAACACGAAGAAAAAGCTTCGTTCGAACCTAAACAAGTTCGATTCACACACATACGCACATCACAGTATCTCACAAGATTAGTCAAGTGGAGACTTTGCTCGCTCTCTTTTCTTTCTAAACACATGACGGCTGGCGTAGGGTGAGTAAGTTTTATCTAAAATCTCAAAATACGACAGCGAACAGCGCACAAGTACAAGTACTAGCCACCCAAGTGACGTGTGGCAAACTGGTGGCTTATCGTAGAACTAGTAGATCATTCATGGATCTAGATATATTATGATTTACGTGCAAAGTCGTATCTGCACTGACCGATCGGTCAATATACCATTTCATGTGCTCCGCAACGACTAGTGCTAATAATTTTCCCGCCAGGGAAATTTAAATAATTTATGGACCGACACAACACAATATGTAAAACTCTTCAAACATAAAATAAAAAATACGCTTGCCTGCCGATCGTAGACTTCCTAATAAGTGAGCTCGGAGCGGTGCGTTGCTCCACCTAAATTACCAGACTGGCTGCTATCTAATTAATGTTATGTAGCTAGTTGTTGTTATTTTACACAGACATTGTATAGATACCGATCGCCTCCATACCATGATGCGGGAATGATCATTGTTCTAGGAGCGTTCACCCAGATTCACAACCTATGTAGTGCGGCCATATAGTCAAAGAGAACGCATCTATATACACCCATTGAATAGGGTTCCGCTTTTGAAGTATTTCTTTTTTACTTTCGTAGGTAAAGAGGGTTAGTTTTCGCTTTTATTGGTAAATGGCTTGTGAACATTTAACGAGCAACACTTTTGGTTTTTGTTCCTAACAGTCGATTCGCTTCGCTTGCTCATACCAAGAATGAAAAAGATAGTTTTTCTTTTGGAAGAGTGAGATTCCCTGCTTTTAATTGCCCAGACGAGATCCTAATACTTTTCCATGCGTATCTTGGGTTTAATGATCTGACCATGAATTTTCAGTATCGATCGATGTGTCCTCATAAATATTGAATACGTGTAGTGGAGAAATGTTCCTCGAAATAGCTGGCTAAGCGGAAGCTTCAAACAAATTCAACAACATTCCATTAATGGTAGCTTCTTTTGATGGATGGTGTTAACATGACAGGTGAATATCAATGAATGTGTCGCACTTTCATAAACTTTGTCGTAATTACAGAAGAATACTAGAGTAAAAAAATTGTGCACGGCCAAAAAGTGGATCCATTTGTAGGAAATAAAAAAAATTAAGTTCAGGCTCATGGCTGTCGGCTTTTAGCATAATGAAATTGTTCGTTTATATAGCTATCACCTGTTCATCTGAATGAGCAGTACTTATTAGAACAGCGAGCCTGACAATCGAAATCTAAAATGGACATTTCGACGCGTAAAAAAGTCATCTTTGCAACTCATCAACTCTCTTCAACTATTTAACTCTTTGAAATACTTCGAAGTTCGGACTGCGGCAGTTTTACTATGAGCCATGCTCATTCATTTCCAGTGGGCGAATTTTACGGAACCCTAATTGTTGGCCCATCTTTCTGGGCCTACGTTTACTGCCAACAGGTTTTGAGTTACTTCCATTAGAATATGAAAGAAATTGGTATTAGAAATGGTCCGCAGGGGGAGAATAAAATTCCGCGAATCGTCCAAAACCTGATTGGAATTTCTTTTCAAAAACGCGAGATCAACGCTATTTTTCTTCAAATTTCTCGGACCATTCCGAGATATATGTTATGCGAACAAATTGATATAAGAAGTGTATACGACTCGAAATCCCGAATTTAATCCCTTATATATCTGGGCAGTGACGAGTCCGCTTTTTCTGCAGCATCGTTGGATATTTTTGTATTTGCAAGGCTTTCGGAATAGATAGATAGATGCAAGAAAAACGTAATAACGCTTACTGAACGCAGGGAATTACTGAGCAGTTACACAGTCCCGAGGAGAGTAAGGTAATAAACAAAAAATATTTTTGCAGGAGTATTGAATATGATATCTATTCAGATTGAGGTGCTTTTATTCAAAAACATGTATCCGTCTTAAGGGAGACGGCATTCGGAAACCTCACTATAAATCAAGAATTCGCAGTGTTCTTCTTTTTTGGCATTATTGTCAGAAATCTCAGTGTCATTGTCAGTTTGCAGTATGCGGCTAGCAACATACATTCGTAATTAAATTCGGCCTATAGTTAACAGTTCACAGTTGGGTTGAAATTAATTTTATTTTCAATATCTGCCTTCCGTGGAATTTTTTGCTGGAAAGTGTGTCGTTATTTTGCATGCACAACATTATATAGATTTGAACATAAATAAGATTTGAAAAGCTGAACGGGTGCAAAAGTTGTCACCCGATGTTCCTTGGCTGTCATTTTTTTTTATGAAAAAAAAACTTTGGTTTTGCTTTTGCTTTTGGGTTGGTATGTTTATTTGATGTCTTCAATTTGTTTCCATTAAGTCGGGAACATGATATCGGCAAAGTAGCCGCCTCCAGAATTGATGACCATTAGGGTCCAACTTCCGAAAACTCTGCTACGGAGTATCCCATTTGTCTATCTTAAAGACGAAAGTGGATTCTAAGTGACGTTAGCACCAGAGGCGAAGGGGGAATTGGGTATTTTTATTGTCTTCGCAGATTAAAAACATATTACATATTGAGGTGGCTCACGAAGAGGTCATTGATATAATGGCCAAAGTACCAAGACGAATGGAAATATGTTTATAATACTATTAATAGTTAACATAATATTTTTTGTATACGAGTACGCGTGGTTTTTTGAGCTTCGATCTCAGCAAAGCAAAGTAAAGTAGGATTTTCAGCATGCAATCACAACAACTACTCTGAGTTCTGAAAGTGTCAAGTAGAACGTAGTTGTTTTAATTGCCTGCTGAAAATCCTACTTTACTTTGTTTTTCTAAGATCGAAGCTAAAAAAAAAGGCCTAAAGTAAGACATTTATGAAATTTGTGTTTTTCAAAACCTCCCCTCCCGATATTTTTTTTTTCCCGCGTTCGCCCCTGGTTAGCACTCAAAAGTTCTGCAAAATATAGACGAAAGCACCGAAAACTAAGGCTCGTAAATTCAAGAGGATTCACCTGACGTTATGTTTATTTTTTAAACCGGACCACATTTTTCGATGCTCAAGCTGATAGTTGTACTGTCATAATGGGAACTATTTGACATTTTTATTTTCTTTTTTTCTGTTCAATAAATTCGCTCATTTCAAGTTCTAACTGTTGGCACCTCGATCTGCACGATTTTCTTTAGAAGTCTTAAGCTTAGTGCGACAAAAAAATTTCAACTGAAATGAATATTAGTTCTTCGACAGTATATATTTAAAGAGTCTCTAAAATCAGCAGTGCACGATATCCGTCTTTATTTAAACCACATTCTAAACGCTGCTGCTGATAACAACAAACTGTTAAATTTTCAGCAAATTCGGTCAGGAACGAGAAGTTGTTGAGTCCATAGGTGGCATGCATGCAAACATTGGTTTTTAAGTTTACAGAGTTTTTAAGGAATACCACAAAAATAGATTCGCTACCGACTTGTGTGAAAAACAATTGTCATGACTTTGTAAAAAATTAAACCGCAAACAAAATTTAACTCCCAATCAAGTTTTAAGTTCATGAATAATTTTTTGTCAATATTTTTTTTTAAATTCAGCCCACAAACGTAAATAATTGGTGCATGTTATGTAATTTTTAATTTTGGTTTGTTAAAATAAACCTTTATAACTGTGTTTACACCCTCGGATATTTGTCGGTTGTTTGCGAGACGCGAGGTGCAATGAAAAGAACCTTCAGGCGTGATTTGTGCTCTTCTGGGGTTTGAACCTGAGGCACATCACTTAGTTATCCAGCTCTTCACCTATTTACTTGGACTAATAGTCATTATTGCTATCGTGATTATCGTGAGTGGGACTGTTTGACTAGGCTCTTTTTCCACCCAGAATAAGCAGCATGTTTTGCTGTCTACAATCTAAAAACAAGTTCGCAGTTCACTTTATACGACAGATCGGAAATGAAATACAATTTTTACAAACTGCTCTGCAACATTTCGCAGCTGGAAAAAATATTTATTTACTCTTTTCCACTTTATGACGGTTTTATTAAGAAGCTATAAATTTCCACCGCATTATACACACAGGCACCTTGCACTTTAACAGCACAACAAAATCAGCCGGTCTCTAATTTTCCGATTACATTGATTATTATTCTTGCGATCGTTCAGAAGCGCTATAAAAATAAAACCTAAAGCGTGAGGTTGATTGCGGCCCCACTTCAACCTGTTGGGATTGGAAAAATCCATTGAGTGATTTTCATCCACGAACACACGAAGCTGTAAATATAAACAAACATCGCGTCAGATATTCTATTCGTTCTTAAATTCCAAATGATTGTCGAGTGTTACGCAAGATCAGAACCAACAGATGACCTAGACCGAGAAGAAGGCAAGCGCCGATCGTTGTCGTTGTCGGCAAACGTACAGACACAGAAGTGTTGTGTTGTTTCGATGCCGATCGAAGATGTTACTTTCCTCACTTCAGATTCAGATCTGTGTATCTGTTCCCCCTTTTATATATTTTCATGTGGAGGCGTATATTATCAGTCCAATTGAATGTGACCAAATTTTAGAGATGAAATGCATTCTTGGGATCGGGATGAGATTATTACTCTGGGTGTGGTAAGAGTGCCTGACACCAATTAATTCGTTTTTGTAATTAGTGAGCTGGGGTGGTGCTCTTTAGTGGCCTTAATCAAATAAATGAGAAAATAGAAAAAAAAAATTCTCCAATTTAATTGATTGTCATGGCATTATTTGGTTTTGAGTGTTTAATTGGAAATTTGTTGAAAATTGTTTAGGATTTGGTTTCTGAGGAGTTTTTTTTTCGCTGTGGATGATGTCATATTTGCACTTCGTACAAAAACGACACATGGTTGGGGAATTCTTATCAGAAATACTTTAACTACACGGAGTATATACCCAATATCTGTCCAACACTGAGTTTCTTATCGAATTTTTGTAAATATTTACGAGAAGCACATATTATGAAAAAAAAAATGTATCATAATGGGAAACCTGCAATATGCTGTGGGAAGATGTACAGCACCGTATCACGCTACTCATATGAACAAGTGTTTTTGGTATTTGTGCATGTCCAACTCAAGTTGGTTCTTATTCATCTGGATGTATTGCATAGCTCGTGGGCTGGGTACATGACAACCCTCTGCTGATGAAAAACTGCTGCTTTCTGCTACAATTCAAACACATTTTGTTTTATAAAAATCGGCACAGCCGTTCTGTAAAAAATGTAAACCCGAACCTTTGGAAACGAAACGTTTTCCGACGACTTGCAAGCCTGGCTCTGTTCCTTGTGATGCAAACTTTCCCAACATCTGTCATGGCCAGAAAATGCACGTCTTACGCCACTCCAAGTGGCAATAATCAACTGAGATAGTAGCTCTGGGTTGAAGTGATGTGAAAACGAAACGAAAGCACATTTCGTATTTTCAAAAACGAAAGAAATCATACGAAAACGAAAAGAGGAAAGATACCCCTATCGTTTTATTCTTCCCTTTCGCAAACTTATAAGAAAAGATGCAATTTAAGGTGCATATTTTTAGGGCAGTCCGACAATCTTTGGGTTTTGATCTGGCATTTGTAGTTCTATATTAAAATATAAATAAATTTAAAATATTAAATCCGCCATTTTGAAAACTAATCGATTTTTTTTTTGACACCATCTTTATTTGAAAAAAAAAAAACCAAACACGAAAATGCAAGAATTTCCTGTTTTTTTTTTTTAAATTTAGTTTGCCACTTATTTTTATTTGTAACCACAGGATCACCACAAACAACACCCTACAGCATAGGGCATACAAAGAGTTAAAAGAACAAAAACGTTTGCATAATGTTTAACAAAACAACAAATTACGATAAGATAAAAATTTAAGCAACCGCGAACCGACCAACACTCCCTTTGTTATCGTAAAAGTTCTCAGCCCAAAATAAAAATAAAACACACTCCCAAGTGGGATTGGAATTGGCTGCACTACTTCGAGAAATACAAAAACAACAAATCAAATTTAGCGACTAAGCAGAACCAAACTTATGTTTCGCTATATAGTTGACGACAGCATTTTTGGTGTTAGATAAGTGAGTGCATTTAATTCAACAAAAGATTAGTGGGTGCATTTAACACATTTATATTCCAAAAAAAAAAAGGAAAGAAATATTTTATACTTTCTTATAGCTGCGCATATACCTACAGCATGTACTCTTTGCATGGTTTCATTAAAATTATTGTTTATTTCATGTCAAATATTTACATTTCTGTTGTGATATTATCTTATCGTGACTGCCAAACCGCGATAAGGAGTGCGAGTAGAGAAGACGTAGTGCAACTTTCTGCGACGTCGGGTAGTTGCTATATTAACCAAAAATAAATACGTAAACCGTAACCGTAAATTGTCTACGGGACTCGTCTCCCAAATAGAAAGAATTTACCCGAACTCTTTAGTTGAGAATATTCAGTCCAAAAGGCTTGAAAACCCTCGAAGAGGTAAATTCAGAAACAGCGTGAGTGCAGCTTTGGAATGATTCTCAAAATGAAATGCTTTCAAACATTTAGAAAAAAGACACTTGTGGTCCTCTTTTATAAATAAGAAAATGATTCATGGGTAAATTCTGTGCGTAGAATGTTTGCAGGAAACTAAAAGTGAACTCAGCACGTCTGTCCGTTTTTCTTTACACATTCACAGAATATTTATCTGATCTGATATCCATATATTTATTTTTGAACATCGCGGATACATCTAGGAGTGATGAGGGTTTTGGAATAGGGGGCGTGGCAGTTCCCAACACAACAGAGAAAAACGATATAACCGGTTATCTATTGCAGGAACAATTGCAAAATTTGATAGATGGATCTATTATCGGCGGCTCTAGATACCTTCAGAAATGTGGGCGGTATTGTACAAAGAGGCGTGGTGCCTCACATATCACAAACGAAAACATTTAAAACGCTTTTTCATGACACCCAGCTAAAGTAGTCAAATTTGAAACACTGTATTTGTGGCAGTTTAAGCCTTGAAAATTCTTAACTTGGCGTTTGACTGTCAGAGGCGTTTTGCAAAATGTGGCTGGTGTTGGAAAACAAGAAGTGGCATCTTCAATACAAATAAAACATTTAGAACGCTCATTTTGACACTCATGGGAAGTGAAGTTGTGAAATTTTGAATAGGAAAGGTGTTACTTGTAGTCCTCCTGAAATTTGAAAACCTTCCCGAAAGCTATATATATTTTATTTCACACTTTTATAAAAGCTTCAGAATCTATAAAAAAAACCTACAAAACAACCGCAACTCATTTTTCTGATAAATGAAAAAAAAAAAACCTTCGTTTTTGAGCAAGCTTACCACATTGCGCTAACAAACTGATAAAGCAGGGTTTGGAATTTTCCAATCAGTTTCTTGGGAACTGTTATAGCGCGCCACTCTCAGTATAGCGCACTTGCTAATTCCACATAAATCCCATGATAATGCGACGCAATGTCTTTCCACAAAACAATAATGCAATTTGTTTCAACGTTTCTCGTGGCAAAGAAAGCAAACCATTAGGCTAATTGAAAAGCTACTCACACAAGTCACCGCACAACTCGCAAGTTCCTGCCCAAGTTGAGTCTGTACGATTTCCGCTAAACATATGCAGCAATTATATGTGCCGCACATGGAACATGTGGGCCTAAAAACACACAGTCACATGATACAAATGTTTCATGGAGCTGTCACAATCAATTTACAACTCCAACACCGCGCAGCTTTTTCTTTCCGCAGCTCAAAAAAAGAAAAATAGTTCAAGTTCATAGTCAATCAGTCGTGTGTGGAACTTCGCCTACATACGCTCGTGCAGTCGAGCTGCAGCGTTATGTCAGTAGTGTGTGCACTCTGTTTTTATCTCATCGGTTGTCTGGGCTTTGGCACGACTCGTTCCTGACTTAAGGTCAAGACAACAGATGGCGAAAGTGCTCGAAGCTATGAAAACGGCAAAACAACATTTACTCTCAAGTTTGGTAGACAATGCCACCACCACACCCCCGCCCAGTAGACAAGCAAATGTCTACAGGAAAGGAACTATGAGTAATGAATTTATGACCGATGCCACATCAACTGACTATAGCTTCCTGCATGAGAAAGCGACTCCAGCGAGCGTACTGGTCCGGCATAACTGGTCGGCCAACTAAATGGATTAATTAGAAACTAAAAGTGTGCACTCACCACTCACTCTGTGCCGTTCGTAAAATATGAGCGGAGGAAAAAAATCTCCTTGGCAGCTAGACAGACCGAATCGCGTGCGCAATTAAAGAGAAGGGGCCCGACTATGAAGCGCAGCTAATATGTAAATTTTAATGTCATCATGTGCTGATGGCAGACGCATCCAAAGTGGGTCATACGGGGCCGAGCGCCTCGACCAATTTAGGGCTAAACCAATTCACAGTTCAGTGAACTTTTAAGGTGGCGCCCAGGGATGTTACACAATCGCTTTTAATATACGAGCATGAGGACTGTCTTGTCGGAGTTAATTAGCGATTTTCAGATACTTAACGTTTCCGATTGGTCCATAACGCCACCGCAAGAACCGCAAAGCTAATTCGACTGAGTGAGTAGGTTTTCCAGCATGGAATCTCGGATTCCACTGCCATTATTATACAAACCGCATTGTTGTTCGATGGGTATGCGCTACAAGTAACTACATATACAATCTCGTGTTGTCAAAAGGTGATAAAAATAGATCTCTGTGCGCGATTTGACTGCGCGTGTTCGGAGATGTAGATTTCGGAACACCAAACTTGTTGCACTGTGCGAACAAAGCAATTGTTTGCAAATTTCCTTCGAAAATTAACACCGTGCACTCGGTATATATGGGCTTATGGATTATCACGATCTGCTGGTTATGTGTATAGTTTACGAAACTGAATAAATATTTTAGAGTAGCTTGCGCAATGTCTGCACTCGATTTTTGTAGTGCAACTGCAACTAGATATAGGGGGGGGGGGCTGATGCTTGTTTGGCTTTTGTGAACAATGTTAAAAGTATGTTCAACATTTTGATTAATTTTACATAAATAATGCGAATAGGTACTACGAGGTGAAGGTGTTGCCATGGTATGAAAATGTCTGAGATTTCCTTTGAATGCAATTTTACCAAAAACCAACCATTAATCGATGAAATACAATTCTAATAATATATACTTATCAAAAGGTACAAAATTGTTGTGTTTTTGTATTTTTCTTGCAAATTTCCCTTTCTTCGACATATTTGAATTTTAAATTCCACTATTTAAAAATTGTGGAAAAAGGAAAGTTTGCAAAATGTTTCCTTTCCCGATTAGAAGAACATTTGCAACCGCGTGTTCCTAAAATTGGCTGTCTAAATGGTTAAATTCTTGGTTTAAGGCACGTTAAGGCTTTTTTTTAGGGTTTAACGTTCTTTTAAAGTTGCTGCTCAGTTTTTACCAAACGGCCGATTTAGATATGTTTTAAATGAAGAATATTTCATCACACGACTGATTTAGTTTTAAGAGACTGAATACTATTTTTTTAAATATAAATAGTGGCTTAGTGTCACCCGTTCTCTAGGTGCCCCTTATATCTGATTCCCATCCATCACTTTTGACAGCTCATTGCCAACTATGTTCTGTAGCGTTTGACAGATGAAAACAAAAAATCCCGCTCCGATAAAATGTATTCATCAAACTGATTTAAGGAGCCGATCTTATTTCTATCCGCAAACTATGCCTAATTTTTCTCTCAATAGATTTATGAACAACTTCAATTTTCGATTCTGCAGTGAAGTGCAGCAAATGCACAAACGATTCATAAGACTCAGATCCGGGAAAAATAGATCACAAGGTGCACGTCTCCATTAAAATTATTATTAACACTCAGATCCACAAAATTGTCCTGTTTAATGTTTCATTTACGCTTCTAGTACTTTTTATAAAATTAAACCGGACTTGTAGGTGTTCAAATATAGTTTACCATGGCGCAGTTTCCTTAATTCTGGAGTGAACTCAACCTTCATTTCTTTAGTGATGCCAACAGCTTGTGAACCCCATCAAACGTCGTATATTTCTGGATGTGTCTAGAGGTTTCTTATTGCTTGTCCTCTCCTCACTGGCAGTAATGTTGCTAAATAATCAACCCATAACCAATTCAGAATGTCGCTTATTATGCCGGTCGTCCACTACGTACGCAACACATTAGCGAATGTTGTCCCAGTGTATTTAATTCTATAGTAAAACAAACAAATTTGTAAGCCCGTAAATTAGGATATAAGTTATGGGCGAACCCACATAGCTTTCAAACGCATGGCAACTCCTGTCCACTGTATGTTAAGTACCTCCTATATACTTCGTAAACGTAAACATGTTCTTATCATTCTGCGAGAACAGATTACCAGCTAGCATAGCAACAGCGGCAACAGCAGCACCGGTGATTGGAAAACAACACCAAACCGCTCTATGATAACAGCAGCAGCACTGTAATGAACTGCAACATAGGTAGGGAAGTCAGTGTGGAGAATGTTTGGCGTCAGTTCTTGGAAAACCACGGCAGGGTAAAATTGTAAGCGTCTCACGCGTTGAAGGCTTCCTCATAGAGGAAGAAAAATTATCTATTCATTTTTCTTATCCTTAATAAAAACATTTGAATTAACAAGAGGAAAGATTTATTATTTTATACAAACTGACGTTGTTCATGTTGAGCAACGTCATTTCAAATAAAATGTCAACTTTATTTAATTTAAATTTAGTGCTGAGTTGCGAGCTCCGACCTCCGATCTGAACACCTTGTTGATGA
Source organism: Cheilosia vulpina (assembly GCA_916610125.1). Lineage (NCBI taxonomy): Eukaryota > Metazoa > Arthropoda > Insecta > Diptera > Syrphidae > Cheilosia > Cheilosia vulpina. The sequence goes on from OU744279.1 coordinate 56,497,233, forward strand.
ACTATAAAAAAAATAGTTGAATGACTCCGTACGAAAAAGTTCTTCGAGTTTATCAACTTTGTTTTGGTTGTGGTTGGTCAAGAATTCCCTCTTAGTATCAGTGGTAAAACATACTTGGCACCTGACAGCTACTTATACCTTGACGAAATAAGGAAAAGGCTGTCCGTCCGTATAATCTCCAATTTGCTATTATGTTTTCCAGGAATTTGTATTGACACAAAAAAATATTTTACACACTAAATTGCAAATGGCAACCACAACCCAAGTAAAAAGAAAATTCAATAAGTTGAGCAGCGGGTTGAACAGATAATGTTCAGTGGATTATAGTTTATAGATAGATTATATTCAACGAGCAAGGCGATAGTCGATATACATTTTGAGTAATGGTCTCCAAAAGGTCTTAAAGCGTTGGTTGCATATGAATTGAAAGCACCGTACAGGACAGTTGAATTCGAAATTGATGCATTGCGCGCCCAGTGGACGACGGGCATAAGTTGCTCGAACTTCAAACCGACTTTCAAAGCAAATTTCAACAATTTGGAAGCGCTTTCGAAGCGCGAGTCATTTCATGGCACTTACCAGACTAAGCTGATCTTATTTGAGTCACACTTTTGCACAATTTTATTCCATACCTCACCCTTTATGTAAATAATGGCGACTAACATATAACTAGGCGAATCGCGTCCTCGATTGCATACTCAGATAAATATTTTGTTCCTCAAAAAGTCATACAACAAAAGCTCAACTCAAAGATAGCATACATACAATCACTAAATCTCGCACCTTAAAAGCCTTATCGCAGTTCATTTAGTTGCTACAAGACGAACGTAAAATAAATTTATTCTCTTCACCAAATTGTGGCACCCCCCATAAGCCACACACATCTTGAAAGCCCATTCACCCGGAAAGGTCTACCACGTCTCATTAAAAGACCTAAGTAGTTTCGCTTCCGGACATTGGCCCATATTGTGTGGCGCCAGAGTTCGAAAGCACAGTCCCGCGTCTCACCGTGTCGCCTCTACAAAAGGTGATGTGTGTAATTTTCCGTATATTAATCGTTTTAACCCATAGTTCCCATTATGCGCGTCGAAATCCCTTCTCGGTTCATTGCTACCTATATGCGTTATACCTACAATCGACCCTTTATTCAGATTCATATACTCGTCCGGTTGTCATTGTCGTCGTATTCGTTTGGTTAATAAATTTCCAATTAAAGATTCAATTTAAGATACCGTGTCGTCCGCCACACATGGTACACACTACACAGTCCGCGTTTAATTCGTTGATTGTTTGAGTCCAATTTCGAGGCGAACGCGCCCACAGACATGATCAATGAACTACTTGTGCGCGAACTGTCAGAAATGACGACAGCAAAATAGTCGCAATTTTTTGCAGGAGAAAAAGTTTAAATTAACAGCGTTTTCGCAGCACTTCGACAAAAGATCTCGGAACATTCAATTTGAATGTGGAACCGGACCCACTTCAGAGTCTCTTAACTCATTCGGCCGCGTCGTCGGTCGTTGTTGACGAACAACCGATTGTGCTAACACAATCGTTTCACTTTTTCTCAGTTTAGCATCTGTAAGCGTCTTATTTAACTAAATGGGGATGTGCGGACTTATGCCACCGCCATCATCGCATGGATTGGATGTGCAGGAAACCCGCAGTTATGCATGATGTGCCTTCTAATTGTAAGCTTCCGCTTCGATTGGTTTCTATTGAACCAGAAATGACAGTCAATTGTAGGAAGTAAACTTTGCATATGCGAGAGAATGCATCTGGGCAAGAGTTTTGTCGTTTTTTTTGTATCCGAAATGAGGTTGATTGAGGTGTGCGTTTGACATACAGTAAAGTCGCTACTCAATCAGATTCAATTTGAAATGCCCAGTTAACGAAGTTGCCATCTGCGCTAATGGGATCGCAATGAACGTAATAATTCACAAATCACTTTCAAGGTCGTATGAGGTATTTTCCGAACCACTTAGCGAGTGGCCTGACAATTCTCTCAGTGGAAATGTCCAAAAGTTTTTAGATTGTCCGTATGCGCGCTCTTTGTTGTGCCGGATGTGCTAATGCAGATCACATTGCGGTTTTATTCCATAAAATGGCTTGGATAGCCCAACTGTAGATATGTAGTTGTAGTGCCAGCTCTTTCATTTCTTAGAATTGAAATTCCCCTACCCCCATCGTCTTGCCAATAAAATAGTAAAGACCCCAAAAGCACGAAGTCAAATCCGACGTCAAAGCGCACTTAAATATTCAAGGGAAATATCATAATTTCAGACAAAGTAGCCAAACTGACGGCTTAGGCATATTAATTGCATCGGGATTGCATTTTGCTGGGCATTTGTATACGTATAGTGGGTAGCCGGTGGATGCGTCCGTTAGCCTCAGGCAGAGTGTGCAGGAATTCACGACAGACTTGTGATGATTACTATTGACTGTGCATTTTATTTAATCATTAAAAAGACCAGTGCCATTGACCAACTTTGCTTTGTAAAGAACCGCACAGTCACAAATGACTTTCATTTTAGTTTTTTTTTTGCCGCTCCATCCAGGAATGCCTGGTTTTGTTTTGGTCTTCACAACTAATGTTGGAGAGACTTAAAGGAGGCGCAGTGGGTCGGATCCGCTCTGGAGCTGTGAAGAGATTTTTTTTATGGAGCTTTAATTTCGTTTTTCACGACGAAATTTCTTAGACGATGTTAACTCTAATAAGAGGATGATTTTACAAGGAAACTATGTGAAGTGATCGGAAGAGATCCTTGTGACTTTGTCAACGACAACAACGAAGGTTGGAAGGTGTCGTATGTCACCCTTGTACGTATATCAACTTCGGCTTCAATGTCATCGGAGTGATCTGCTGTCTAAGGTAGAGCCAAACTAGAGACACCAGAAGCAACTGATGTCAATTGGTTGGGTAGGTCGCTCCCAACGATTTCCAACTATATGCGTTAACGTTCAAAGTCAAGCGTGTAACCTTGTAACTTAGGTGACATCACTTTTGCCACCGCCTTTGACTGCTTTTGTCGAATGGCTATTATAACCAACTGAAGTCGGTATCTCTTCCATCTACCATGTCGTCATACAACTGGAACTTCAGTTATGACAACATGCATGGATAATGATGGTCAAGACATTTTCGCGAACGATAATAACTGCCCCCAATCAAAACTTCATAAGCGAATATACAATTCAAGCTTCTCCCTCGATTAAAATTGCGTTAAGACAATTTTGCGCCGCCCATTAATTATGTTATACCTCCGATTTGTATATCTTTGTATCTCGTGTCACAATCAAATTGCACTATACAAGGTCAAAACGATTTTCCATGAACCATGAAGCAAAACAAATAATAATGAACATGTGTCATAAACAGGACTGGCAAACGAGCGGCAAGCAAAAATGCCAAAAAAAAAAATATGTATTTACGATTTTACCCACAAAAATATCCAATTATCGTCATTTCCTCGGAAATCGACAAAAACCAACAAAGCACGCCATCCATCGGTCAATACGATCAATTTACCCCAAAGGCACATCACACTGCTGAGCTGCTGGTCTCGTGATTTCGCTCATACGTCGAAGTATCAAGGTGCATCACGTTCGTCAGAGTTTACATTAAATCAAAATGTAAGCGGAAAAGAATAAAAAAAAAAACTCCCAATTATACTTTGAAATTGGAAACCAAATAAATGCCTGCAAAATAAAAACACAAAAAAAAAAACTACTATGAAACCTCGTTCGATAAGCTGGGGTGACATTTATTTGTTTATTTATATTTTTCCGCAATAAAATAAACCAGCACAATTTTCATAAGCCAACAAGAATTGAAAGAGTATCATACATGACATGCGCGATTATCCGTTTCACTATGATTCTTGACACAAATGCAGTTTTTTACTTTCGGCTTTTCAAGTCGATGATTTCAGTTCTTTTTTATTTTGTTTATTTAAATTATTAAGTTTAATTATTAACAAAGCTCAAAAAGTAATAACGCCGAAAGTGAATTTTTCAAAAAAAATTGTTTCTGAACCAAATTTATTTGCAGATCTGAAATTTTGGGGCTATCGGATGGCAGCAAAACAGTTAAGGAAAGCCTGAGATACCCCACATTACGAGCTAAGCAAAATGTTAAATTGTTGGTTGTATTCAGTTAATAATAGTGAAATCTCCGATATATGGAGCTACCACAACTTGCAGCATGCACTCCGCTGCGAAAAGAGTACCGAACTGTTTTCGGAAACTACTGCCGTGCTTGTTTGTGTTATGTACTGGCAACACTTTTCCAATGAAAAACAATTTGACAACTGGTGTTGGATTCTGTAAGATGAAAACGATCAAACTTTTTGCTTCATGTAACGTCGAAAAAACGAAAGCTATTTCATTGAAGTTTTTGCTTATATTTTTGCTTCATGTACCCACCATTTCTTAACAGATAAAGTATCAAAGAAAAGACGTACAGGCTTGCCCAGCATGATAGCTGTCTGTCTATAAGGCGATGCTGCTACTTTGTGTCCACAATTCTCCACAATTAAATTAAAATAAAACCCAAATTCCAACTTAAGGTTTTTTTTCACTACGCCACCTCTCGCGAACGTCTGACAAACATCCGAGAGTATAACTGCCATGAAAGAGGTTCTCAATTGGCCGTTTGGACTCGGCATAAAATTGTAGATCCCTTCCATTCGTCCCAAAAAATAAAAACTCACACAAGACGAATGGTTGTGAGAAGCTAGGCCTAGGGTCCCTACGGACCTGTTGCGCCAATTATTATTTTTTTTTTTAATTAAAATAATTACTTAATAACAGACATTGGCAAAAGGTACAGAGCCCGAAAAAACAAATGGTGCCAAAAGTTCCAAGTGGTGCTGTCAAAAAGCAATTTGGACAGTGCATCCCAAAAGTCTGTGAATAAGAAGTCTAAAATTAAATGTATTAAGGCAAATTTTCGCTTTCTTGTGATTTCTTTCGTTTTATTTTTTTAATGCGAAAGTGCTGTACTGTTTTTATTGAATGATTTGAGTTTGCAGTACTTCATCTTGACTTTATACATATACAAACAAATGATGCAAATACACTTTATTTGCCTTAATACCACTTCAAAGAAAAAATAAAGCCCGTGAGTATATATTTCTTTTTTTTGTTGGGAAATAAGACCCGTGGGGTCTGCAAACTTTTGAAACCATGCAGAAACATTAAGCTGTCAATTTCGTACAGCACGGGGAACGCCGCATTACTGTAACTAAGAAAAAGAACTTTCGTCCGCTTGAATGATTTGTTTAGCGTGGATTACTGTCAGAGCTGGAGGAGCCTAGTTTTCCCAGATAGGCTTCTGCATAGTTCCCAGGCATATCCAGTGTCTTGTTCGTCTATATCATAGACTAACCAAACTAGACAGTCGACTGAGAGCAGAAACGGTACTTCTGCCTACAAGCTGCCCGTCCTGCATAAGATGGCATAAGTATTCGTGCCTGTACAAATCAAAGGAGCGACATTGCTGCCGCATGCATACTTATACAATTTGCTGAAGGGACTTCATGTCATTCGGTCGGCCATTATTATGGTGGGAAATCAAGTGTGTGCGATAAACGAATTTGAAAACATTCACCCTAATAGAAATTTATACAATATTCATGAACCTTTACTAAAATTTGATTTTGTCTAGTGGAAGCTTGGGTTAACGTGCATGTTGTTGACTCATTTTTGGAACAACCCCCACGAATTTCATTTATGCATTTTGCTGTCAGACATAGAATTCAAACAAACAAATTAAAAACAATCTGAAATGTGAATGAACACCTTTTACTGCCGAAGATGGATGAGGACGAATTAAGCTATATAAAAAAACCATACTCAACATTTACTTTTTTTTACATTTATTGTTACAGATTCATTTACAAATTGTGTGTTATTGAAATAGTGCTACCCGATGGCTTTAAATACACATATTCACAGACAGGGAGAAAAAAAAGAGAGCGCAAGAGAGAGCTGTCATTCAAAATTTGCGGGGATAATCGGGTGGGTGCACTGAAAGTCGACTGTATAGTTTGGTTAGTCTATGGTCTATATCTTTTGAACTGTTTTGTTGGTTTAGTTATGTTTAGTTTAGACGTTACACGCAGTAAACTTGGAACTCATGAACTATAAAGAAGGTCTTCATTACTAAATGTGAGGTTATGAAACGAACTTCTTATTCGCTTTATATTTTCCGGCTATAACATAGCAATTGTTATTTTTTTCCCGGAGTTGGTTTCCACAATTCTAATGATATGGTTCCGAATTTGTGACTGCCACGAATACCGTTCAGCTGAAAAATACAGACATTTCCTCCATTCTTCTTTTATTTACGTAAATGACATCCACGAATTCGTTAGAGCCTTGATATGGCTTGCAACACTTATAGTCGACATTAACGTTTGCATTATTCCCTTGTCCCCCGTTAAATTCATTTACCTAATTTATTTAATACAATATTATGAGACGCCATTAAGCAAATCAACAGTTAGTGTACATCCATCAAAGTGACGGCATAGTACATAAAGGCAGTCATAATAAACAAAATTGAAAGTCAGTTATCATCATGAGTTGGTACAACAAACTCAGTTCAAAAACTGGAAAAGAAGGCAAAGCAAATTTTGACATTCACTTGCAGTCACTGTTCAAACTGTTGAAATATTGCAGTTTCCTGCACTTGCGATACAATTCAAAAACCGGCAAGTTTCAGCAAACCAAGTCCCAATACATCGCCACAAGATTAGTGTACTCTTCGTTGATACTTTACTGTATATACATTCTGTACATGATTTCACTGATTTTTCGAATGAAAGCCAACTTCCATGCCCAGGATCGCTTTCAAAATATTTCATTTCATATTGTTGAATCACTAGGTAAACTTGCAATGGCAACGATTTACCTGAAACACGCACCATTGCTTTTAAAAATATTTAACAACATGAAAGCAATCTTACTAGCAGTTATGAAGGCAGACAGTGATAAGCGCGAACTAAAATATTACGATATAAAAATGTGGATGGTCTTGAGAAGCATCATCTTCATCTTCTGTTTTTATTTGGATTATACGAATAATTTACATAAAACAGGACACGAACCGATTTGGGTTGTTCTATCAAACCAATATGGAATAATGCTGTCGGATTTAACCTTTTGGGGCTACCTCTATTTTCGTGTAATTTTGAATTGCTTCTATTTAAAAATGAATAAAATTATAGAACACAGCCTGGAGACTGAAGACTCAGATTCCCCGAAAATAATAGAGCGTCTCATACGAATTTCTTTTCGCATCCAGAAAGTTAAGCACAAGCTGGACAAGTTATTTTCCCTTAGCAGTTTCTTCAAATTACTTGGTCTGTTTCATCAAACATATTTGTTACATACATTACTAGCCATAGCCTATGAAGGTTATCCATACGCAAAAGAAGGATTTGCGAGAGAATTTTGCATGTGTGCATTTTTAGTTACGGTTCCTATAGCACAGTCGGATGCACTTGAAATTTATGCATTGGTAAAGGTTCTAACAATGTTATCTGATACGGAAGAAAAATTCCTGAAAAATATAAATTTGCTCAACAATCACAAGGACCTACAATGCAACGGCGCAGTCCAGCGAAATGTAAGTAGGAAAGTGAAGTAATGAACAGTTATTGGTATATGTGTTGTTTTTTTCAGATTGAATTGCTGTTTTTGCAGAACAAAATTTACAGTCTGAAAGCAGTGGCGTCAGGGAATTTCAACGTTGACCACGATTGTATATTGATGTTTGTTTTGCACCTACTTATGATCAGTGGGATTTTGTTCATGCAAGAAGTATATTTAGCTTAAGGTTTGTCATCCAAAATTAGTTTAATATGAAATTACCTAAGGAAATGTCTAATACGTGAACATAAATTATTGGCCTTTGCCAGTTGTGTATTCAAAATTTGAAAAATATTATTTGTGAGCTTTTAGAGTAATGAAAGTGTTTGCGCAGGTAGATCCATACTTTTCTGATTGAACAATCACTTAGTACACGTCTAGCAAAATATTGCTATGAGTACATATGAGTACAAAAGCTAATTTTGATTTGCACTTGAAAATACTAATTATTGAAATACTTTGGTTTTGGCTATAGGACAAACAAACAGGACATCCAAATGGAAATACTTAGTCACTCGAAGAATGTATATTAAAAGCAGTTAAGCCCCGCCAGCGTGCTATCTTATTATTATTCTTGTCATTTATTTACTGATTAATAAATCTATTTAAAAATTGAGCCTTAAAATTGTGTTCGTTTGTCGCCGATTCACGCCTTAACGCATTCACCGATTTAAACCAAACTTTCACACATCTTTGGTATTGGTCTATATATGGTTTTGAAATTGGAAAACGTATGCGTGTTTTGTGCGTGCTTGAAAGAACACATGAATTTCAGGACATTTTGGGTTTTTTTTCGGATTTGAATGATTTCTCTAGTGATTTGACGTCTCAAGATGTCGTTCGAGAAGCTGAAGACTACGAGTTGGAAGATTATGTCAAATTTGTTTACCAAAAACGGAGCAAAAAAATGTGTTTGTACTGTAAAATAGGTTTTTTGTTTTTATGAGAAATCAATTTTTATTTTGTCAAAATACTTTTTTTTCGAATTTTCAATCAGGTTTTTCATGTTTTCCCAACATTTTGATAAAGTGGAGTCGTCCGGTTCCTACGCTGGTACCTGCAATTTATTTTCAAGATTGAAGATAAGATAAATTAATTTCTTATAATTGTTTTATTTTAGTTTGTATTAAAAATGCCACGTTAGCGAAGAAGTGAACGCAAAATAGATCAAATGAAAGGCAAATCGAAATCGAATTCAAAGAGAACGTATGGCCAGATCACGTTCAGGTCATTCATCTGAACAACGTGAACAACGTAATAAGCAAGATAGATTGAGAATGCAATCGCATCGCAAAGCAAGAAATGTTAATGAAAATGCAAAAAGACAACAACGAGCTGAACGAATCAATGTTAATGTTGTTATAAATGGTGCTGAATTTCGATATAATCCGAATTGTGCGGAATTGACTTGGAATATCCATGCTTCTCTCACGGACAATTATGTGTATCATGTTCCCGTGTAGGAAAGCCATCAGTTCTGTTTATTTATACAACAACTTCGGGCAAAACAAAGAATGTAGTTTATGAAAATGCTCTGTGATAGTTTAAGTAAAAATAAAGTGTAAAATAATTTTGATTAGGGTGTACATGTCCATGTACTTTTTTTAGATTTTGCATCGAAGAAATATCTAAACACAAAATCTTCACCTTCGTACCCAAACCCAACATTTTTTAATCGCGATTTATGTACTTTTGTATGAACAATATGAAAATAATTTTGTCGTCGTTCGTTTTTAAAACAGAACGAAATTATTGTTTATGTTTATTTATTTATTTATTTTTTTATTTACTTATTTCGTCTTACAAGTTTATCTTATTTTAGACTACTTCTAATATCAATACAGAAATTCATATTTTATACATACATATTTAATCATTAGATTACAGTGAATTCATTATAGCAGTTTTACAAAGTATTCTACTCATATTGAAGTCAATTGAATTATTATATAAATTATAATTGACACAAGCTTTAGTTATGGGATCATTTTGACCATAATTAGTTCTGTGCCGAGAAACATAAAAAAAATACAGTTCTCTAGGCCGAAGAATGCGAAAAGGAGTGTATATACTAAACAATGATAATAAAAGCGAACAATCAATATGAGCGGTAATTACATCATGTGCAAAAAGTACTGAGTAATAGGTTCTTCTTTTTGCCAGAGGTTTCAAACTCATAAGCGCACATCTTGCTTCATAAGGAGGAATATCATTATTCCAGTTTATTTTTCTGAGAGCATATTTTGTGAATCGTTTCTGAATTTTTTCAATCCGAGCTTCAGCATTGTGGTAGTAGGGATTCCAAACAACGCAACCATATTCTAATATAGAACGAATTAATGAATTAAAAAGTGATTTAAGAGTGTAGGGATCGTTAAAGTCTTTAGAATTTCGACACAGAAAACCCAGCATACAATTAGCCTTGCTTATTATGTAATCTATGTGTAACGCAAAGTGTAATTCAGGATCAAATATAACACCTAGATCTTTTTGATCAGTAACTCTTTTAAGTAAATTTCCTTGTATACTATAATCAAATATGAACGGAGATTTGATTCTATTGAAAGTCATAACAGAGCATTTTGTTATGTTAAAATATAACCCATTCACAGTACACCAGGCATTAACTTGGTTAAGATCTGTTTGCAATTGAATCGCATCAGAAAGCGAGTTAACAGATTTAAATATTTTTAAATCATCAGCATATAAAAGGGAATTGGATTCAGATATAAAAGATGGTAAGTCGTTTATGAAAAGAAGGAAGAGGAAACCATCGACATTTTAACTTTTGAATAAAGAACTTGAATTGCACGAATTACATGAAGCAGTATGTCGGCGCAGTAGCTTAATGGTTTGTGTGTTGGACTACTAAGCGAGGGGTCCCAGGTTCGAATTCCGAAAAAAACAAAATTCCAAATTAACATTTTTTTCTACTGCTCCACATCTTGCAAATGTCTGACAAACATCTGAGAGAACAATTGTCGTGAAAGAGCTTCTCAATTGGCCATTTGGACTAAAATTGTTCTTCCCTTCCATCCGTCCCAAAAATGAAAAACACGCACAAGACTAATGGTTGTGAGAAACTAGGCCTTAGGTCCCCACGGATTTGTTGCACCTATTTTTTATTCATTTATTTATAGTATGTGCATACTCGAGATTATTATATTCATTTCATTAACAAAATTGGGCGGAACGAAGTTCGCCGGGTCAGCTAGTTTAAAATAATAATAAAAGTTACAGTTCATATTGTACATATATATACAAGGTGGCGCAAAAATAACCTTCCGATGTTTTTTGGCTGTAATTTAAAAAAAAAATGAAAAACTTTGATTCTTCTTGTGGAATATTTTTATTTGGTCTTTTAATTTTTTTTACATCAAGTCGAGAATATGATGTCATGTAAATGGCCGCCGCCACAGTTGATTGTCATTTGAGCCCTTTTTATGGCATTTTCCATCACTTTGGCCAAAACTTCCGGCGATAGGTCCTCACATTCTTGACGGATATTGTCTTTAAGAGCTGCAAGAGTCTGAGGCTTGTTGATATAAACCCGCGACTTCAAAAAGCCCCACAAAAAGAAGTCTGGAGCGGTCAAATCAGGCGATCTTGCGGGCTAGTGCAAATCGCCAAAAACGACCCTGGAACACCGCTTTCAGAATATCGGTTGTGGCTCGCGCAGTGTGTGCCGTAGCTCCGTCCTGTTGGAACCACATGTCCTCCAGACCTAAATCGTCCAATTTCGGTAGAAAAAAATCGGTAAACATGGCCCTATAGCGCGCACCGTTCACTATTGTCGTTTGACCAGCGGCGTTCTCGAAAAAAAAAATGGCCGCGTCAACAGAGGCGATATTCTCGGCAAAACGGGCGCTCCGGGGCCCGCCGCTCTTGGCAACGTCTCTTGTTGTGCCAGTCTCTTCGAGGCGAGCGGCTAAACGTCGCAGTGTTTCACCAGTAGGCGTTGGACGGCTAGGAAATCTGCGACGAAATTCACGTTGTGCCAAAGTCACCGACCGATTATTGGTCAAATAAATAGTCACCAATATTCCGCGTTCTGGAGCAGTGTAGCGTAACATTGTTTATTAACGTGTATTTCGCATGTGTTTACTACACAAATGTCAAAACAGAACTGACATTAGGGGCCAATCGCAAAATTTATAGCATTTCCTGATAGGAGGATTACTTTTGCGCCACCTTGTAGTTTTTAAAAGTATAAAATAGTCGTAAAAGCTAAGAGTTCCTTTCTACTGGAAGAATATCTAAAGTCAATACCCACGATCTCTGTTGTAATTTTTTTTAAATTTCAAAGTATTGAAAAAAGATAAATTTTTTTCACAAAATGATAAAAGAAACTCGTATAATAAACCGTCCAAGACTTATCAAAAAATACGCCCAAAAAATGGCTCAAAAAATGAGTAGAAAAACGCCTAAAAAATACACAAAAAATCAAAGAACGCGTCAAAAAATTCATTTAAAAACCTGTCAAAAAAACGCTTAAAACAAGCTGTCCGATATCGTCTCATCCGTGAACGAGCCATACGTTATAAATTTTGTTTTTGTTTTATGTGTAAAATTGGCATACGCCTGTCATCCCAAGCTGATTAACACTCTCAGGCGTGTCACAGTGTCTTGTTCGCCTATATCTTTTGAACTGTTTTGTTGGTTTAGTTATATAATTATTATGTTAATGTTCAATTCATTACACGCAGTAACGTAGAAAGAAGGGCTTCATTACTTAATGTGAGGTTATGAAAAGAACTTCTTATTCGCTTTATATTTTGCGGCTATAACGTAGCAATTGTTATTGTTTTATCAGAAAATTTCCCAGAGTTGGTTTCCACAATTCTAATGATATGGTTCCGAATTTGCGAATGACACGAGTACGGTTCAGCTGAAAATACAGACATTTCCTCCATATTTCTTTTATTTACGTAAATGACATCCACGAATTCCTAACAGCCTTGGGATGGCTTGCAACACGTCTAGTCGTCATAGACGTTTGCATTATTCCCTTGTCCCCCGTTAAATTCATTTACCTAATTTATTTAATACAATATTATGGGACGCCATTAAGCAAATCAACAGTTAGGTTAGTGTACCTCTATCAAAGTGCCGGCATAGTACATTAAGGCAATCATAATAAACAAAATTGAAAGTCAGTTATCATCATGAATTGGTACAACAAACTCAGTTCAAAAACTGGAAAAGAAGGCAAAGCAAATTTTGACATTCACTTGCAGTCACTGTTCAAACTGTTGAAATATTGCAGTTTCCTGCACTTGCGATACAATTCAAAAACCGGCAAGTTTCAGCAAACCAAGTCCCAATACATCGCCACAAGATTAGTGTACTCTTCGTTGATACTTTACTGTATATACATTCTGTACATGATTTCACTAATTTTTCGAATGAAAGCCAACTTCCGTGCCCAGGATCGCTTTCAAAATATTTCATTTCATATTGTTGAATCACTAGGTAAACTTGCAATTGCAACGATTTACCTGAAACACGCACCTTTGCTTTTAAAAATAATTAACAACATGAAACCAATCTTACTAGCAATTATGAGGGCAGACAGTGATAAGCGTGATTTACAATTCTACGATATAAAGTTCTGGATGGTGTTGAGAAGCATCGCCTTCATCCTCGGTGCTTGTTTGGATTATATTGACAATTTACATTCAAGAAAACAAGAACCGGTCTGGGTTGTTCTATCTTACCTCTATGGAATAATGCTGTCGGATTTAACCTTTTGGGGCTACTTCTATTTTCGTGTTATTTTGATTTGCTTCTATTTAAAAATGAATAAAATTATAGAACAGAGCCTGGAGACTGAAGACTCAGATTCTCCGAAAATAATAGAACGTCTCATACGAATTTCTTTTCGCATCCAGAAAGTTAAGCACAAGCTGGACAAGTTATTTTCCCTTAGCTGTTTCTTCAAATTTTTTGGTCTGTTTCATTGTACATATTTGTTGTATAAGTTACTAGCCTTCGCCTATGAAGGCTATCTATACACAGAAGAAGGATTTGCGAGAGAATTTTGGATGTGTGCATTATTAATTGTAACTCCGTTTGTATATTCGAGTCCACTTGAAATTTATGCATTGGTAAAGGTTCTAACAATGTTATCTGATACGGAAGAAAAATTCCTGAAAAATATAAATTTGCTCAACAATCACAAGGACCTACAATGCAACGGCGCAGTCCAGCGAAATGTAAGTAGGAAAGTTAAGTAATGAACAGTTATTGGTATATGTGTTGTTTTTTTCAGATTGAATTGCTGTTTTTGCAGAACAAAATTTACAGTCTGAAAGCAGTGGCGTCAGGGTATTTCAACGTTGACCACGATTATATAATGACGTTTGTGTTGCACCTACTTATGATCAGTGGGATTTTGTTCATGCAAGAAGTATATTTAGCTTAAGGTTTGTCATCCAAAATTAGTTTAATATGAAATTACCTAAGGAAAGGTCTAATACGTGAACATAAATTATTGGCCTTTGCCAGTTGTGTATTCAAAATTTGAAAAATATTATTTGTGAGCTTTTAGAGTAATGAAAGTGTTTGCGCAGGTAGATACATACTTTTGTGATTGAACAATCACTTAGTACACGTCTAGCAAGATCTTGCTATGAGTACAAAAGCTAATTTTGATTTGCAGTTGAAAATACTAATTATTGAAATACTTTGGTTTCGGGTATAGGACAAACAAACACGACATCCAAATGGAAATACTTAGTCACTCGAAGAGTGGACATAAAATGCAGTGCAGTTCTTAGCCGTATGCCCCGCCATCTAGTGCTATCTTATTATTAATTTTGTCACTTATTTACTGATTAATAAATTTATAATAATAATAAAAGTTACAGTTCATATTGTACGTGTATATAGTTTTTATAAGTATAAAATAGCCGTAAAAGCTAAAATTGCCTTACTACTGGAAGCATATCTAAAGTCAATACCCACGATCTCTATTCTAATTTTTTTAAAATTTCAATGTATTCGAAAAAAGTACATCTTTTTCTTTTCAAAAGAAACTCGTAAAAAAACCGTCCAAAACTTATCAACAAATACGCCCAAAAACAGCTCAAACCAAACGAGTAGAAAAACGCCTACAAAATTCAAGAAGAATGCGTCAGAAGCCAAGTCAAAAAAAAATTTAAAAACTCGTCAAAAAAAAAACCCTTAAGAAGCTGTCCACTATCGTCTCATCTGTGAACGAGCAATACGTTATAAATTAATTTTTATTTCATATGTAAAATTGACAATTCCAACGTTTACAAATGACGTTGACAATCGTAGCGAATCGCCAGTAAATGACTCCTCCTATGCCAACCTCCTCATTATTCAGTCATCTGCGTACAGACACTCAGGTCTGGGGTTGAATGTTAATTCTCCTTAACATAATATGCTGCAACTTCATTATACCGTTTGTGGCAACAATAAGCGAGTGCACCTCTTCCCATACAATAATTTAAACGGCAACAATTAAAATATGCGGAAACGGCATTTAAATTGAATATCTGCTGCACCAACTGTGACAACACTATTGCACTCTACCCTATCCGTGTGTGTTTTGTTTTTCAATACATTTTTTCGTACTCCATCGAAGGGTCAATGGCAAGGCCTGTCATCCCAAGCTGACTAAATACAATTTAACCGTGAGCCGGCCTCTGACGGACACTTTGATACGATGACAATATCCGCGGAGTAGCTTCACACACATGCGCCGGATATGCAATGTTATGCGCGTAAATTATTTTATTCTCGAATTCTTTCCGTTACGGACAAGCCTCCAAAATTATGCTCATTTCATTGTATAAAGCGCAGACGTAATCAGATCCACTGCTGGGCAGATAGACTTTCAATTCCGGTCACGATTTGTTGGTCTCGTTCCACACTTTACTGCTTTTCTGAGCGAAATTGAAATATTTCTTTCGTCCTCTGAACGGATAAATCTAAAATTATAATTTAATATTTTCATAGATAAATCTAATAGTGACAAAAACCTTTTTGAAACACAGCAGCAAACAAAAAGCGAAGATGAACAAATCGGGCCACCAGCAATCGATGAACAAAGATCGCACTGCGAATTGAACTCAATTGATTTGTCTCGATCGACGAGAGTTCATTGTATTCCAGATACTTTTGTGCGGTTTAATTTGCAATCTCTGTGAAATATGAGCTGATTCTGATTCAAAATCGATCCGACCGTGATTTACATTTCGACTGCGTATGCCGTATGCATGCACAAATGTTCGCTTTATGCTGTGCTAAACAATTTGTTGTGTAAATTTATTTATTGGCATTCAAGGGTAATATGCTTACTGTAGCTCATTCGGCATTGTGGTTGTGTTCGATTAAGCTAATTTCTGTGTGCTGTATATACTGATAAGGGTGTAGGCTGTGTGGAGGTTCTCCCGAGAGAATGTTGATTGATTTTTGCGTCTGATTTGATTGATCTGTCTTGCGTTTCAGGGTTGACCTGAATGATTCTGAGTTTTTGTTGTACCTGACAGCGGTAATTAGTGGTACATAAAAGCGGAGAGATTACCGAAGTAGACAATTATATGTCTCTAAATAAAGCAAAACGCGTTCTATACCTTGCCTATTGTAGCCTGTAACTATGCTGAATCGGTTATTTTGACAGAAGAAGACGGATCGCTGGCAACGACACCTACCGGGGCTTACATGTGAATGCGACTTTTTTTTCAAAATGGGAGCGGGATATTATGCATTTTGTTGTTACCGCGACGTGATAACTTTATAATTTTTCGTTTGAAAATATGGAAGACAATAATATGAACGGGAATGTGGTTCCAACAAGATGGCGCTACGTGTCATACAAGTTTTGGCAGAAGGTGATTTTAGGAAATGGATCTGTCAATCTTATGACATCTTGCAGAGCACTGCTAAATTGCATTGATGACCGAAAAACGTGAATGACCTTCAACCTGCCTAAGAAATGTAACTCGTCCCTGCATTCGCCCAAAAAGCATATTTGAATATAGCAACACACCGTCCTCTATTGATTTGACTTTCTAATACTGAATATCACCCGTCACCAATCCACAGAGCGAACATAAATTTCCATTTGAAAAACCACAATCGTTTTGATTGATTTGCTTCCCAAATGCAGAGACCATTTTTCAATCCACAAATACAAATGTATCCGCAATCAATCTGTATACTAAAATTCAATAAAGATACGAATATTTAAATTCACAAGACCTATTCAAGTGTCAACTGAACTCAGAGACAGGAGTTGACTTTCATAAATAATGCAACAAGAGTCTGTCAGAATAATAAACCGACAGCGAGCGGTCATTTGTCCATTAATCCATTAATCTCCAAAGTCCAAGCGAGTAAATTCTTCACTTCTGTGATGGTAAAGCCACCTATGTATATCGTTCTGTCTTTGAATGGGGACGCTCCTTCGGTATACTCGAGAAGTTCCCCAACTTGTCTATCAATTGCCTGCCATTGTCGTGAATTGCTCAGAGGAAATGCCCATAACGAAGTGTCAAGCCGCCGTCAGTTGCGATTCTACGGGTCTATGAGTGTTTGCCACTGTGGTGATTGTTGCTGATGGTGGGTGCTACTGATAGTAGTGTTACTATGACCAAGACCTCACCTCTGGCAAAGGGGAACAAAATAGTTTCACCGTGCACAGAGCAGGGACACCCACTGTGCGTGCTGTATCCGCGCTGTTGCCTTTCATAATCTCCTAACTACTAAACAGAAACACGATTGAAAACCGGTCGCCTAACGGCACCACATAAATAGTGACATTAATGCGCTCCTTGAGGATGACCATTAAAATGTCTAATGCGCACATTTTACTCTGAGCAAAATGGACCACCTGCAAGTGCAGCCAGCAACTAGCAGCAGCAAGGCTGCACAACATCGCCTTCAGACAACCAAGTCAGCTAACTTTAGCTGAATAGCCATCTAGTGTGCATCTATGGAATTTAGCTCGTGCTTGCACGATGCACCCGATGCGAAGCTTGCTGTGTCGCTGTGTATATGACCAGGACCCGGTGGTTCTCCAAATGTAAATCTATTTATGGTCTGACAGAGACACTCGGCATTGCGTTGGGTGCCTTGACAGGCGAATGCCATTCGCAATCCTCTAATCGGATCGAATAGATTATTTATACTTTGGCAGTCAATGTGGTGATGTAAGAAATCTGAGATTCAGTGTCTTTTTTTCACGGACAAATAACCATCAAATTGAACGAGTAAATGTGGGACAGTGAGCGGCGATTTTATTGATATAGATAGTTTTTTCGATCTGAAAACTTTTGCTACAATTAGAGTTGGCACACTTTTATGGCAGACAATCCTCTTCTTGAACACGTGCAAATTATATTATACTAGCTGAAGTCTGGGGCTTGAAGAACTGATTCTAGCGCCACCTTGCCTACAATAGATTCAGTGAATATTATCGCCACGGAAGTGGGATCTACAATGTTCGAAGGCTTCATCAAAAGGTAAAAATAATGTGAGTTGCGTTGACGGCATTTGGTGTGCGAGATTTAAAGCGAAATCTATGAGATGTACAGTACGAGAATAAGTGTGAATCAGTCGTCTTAGATGGCTGCGATGTATAGATGGATGAGATATGTAGAGCATGACCTCTCCCACAATTGGATGTTGATCTCAAATAATTTGGACTGAAAACAGTTAACCAAAGTTCGTGCTCAGTGGAGACCCACATATCCACCCGATAGCAGCGCCACCTAGGTAAGTAAATAAAAGCAAATTTGTTTCAACTACGATTCGATTGTTTATAGTTTCTTGTCATGCCGTTAAGATAAAATTAGTACGTTCTTTTCTCAGACCGCTACTTTCTCTTTCCTTT
Organism: Cheilosia vulpina; assembly: GCA_916610125.1. NCBI lineage: Eukaryota > Metazoa > Arthropoda > Insecta > Diptera > Syrphidae > Cheilosia > Cheilosia vulpina. The sequence goes on from OU744279.1 coordinate 56,515,753, forward strand.
GAAAATATGTGACCCAATGAAAAAATCCCTGACTGTGCTGCACATTCATTTCTTTATTAGATTTATTTATTTGTAATTTGTTTCTAACAACATCTCAGCTGGCTTATCTTCATTTGAATACGCATGAAAACAAATGACTAGTACAACTTTCCAATTCTTTGTCGCGCTGGACATTTGCACTTTCTAAGATTTATATCGTCGTCGCGGAGTTCCCGGTTTTGCGCATAATATATGCTTGTTTGGTCATGCGAACTCGCAAAGAATTGACAAACGATTGTGCGCGCACTCATTACCATAAAATGGGACAACGATATAAAGGATTCCAGTTTGGGTCTGTTTTTTTTTTTTATATAAACCGCAGATACAATCATCACCTTCGCCAAGCTATATATAATTGCCTTCATGTATAGTCTGCGTTTGTATCATAACATAAACGTTCTGTTGCGGAATTTGTGGTGATACTTAATTGCCCACTGGATATATGGCTAATTAGTTTGAGAAAATTGCTCCCACATGATCGGTTCACTGGTCTGGTTAGTGATGGTGAATGGTGGCGGCTGTTATAGATAATTGAGATGAATTTACTGCGTCGATAGTGAACGGTGGAAGCGATATAAATCAATTTAAAGATGCTGCAGACCGGTGTTTGCCGCAGACAGGAGTGTAAGTTGATGTTTGATTGACTCGGGGTAAGTGGACCGTATTTGATTAGAATGGTTTGAATTTAATTTTGTACTTATAAAGGAGGAGGGGACGGGTAATGGAAGTAACAAATGGCGGTCAGTGTAGGTATCTAATGCCGTTTATATGAATTTCCATTACTAATGGCTTAGTGGCGCCATTTCTCTTACTATCAACATACATTGTTAGCCCAGTCCGTATTCAAAATGAGATATACTATCAACGTATTCGTATGATTAGCTTTTATAGGTATAGACTTTAGGTACTAGGGCGCAGTGCGGTTTAGCGCTTACTTTACTGGATTACTGAGGTAGGGGTATCAGAGGTTCGATTCCGGAAACACACAAATTATATCTGAAGGTTTTTTTCAACTGCGCCACATCTCGCGAATGTCTGACAAACATCCGAGAGTAAAACTGCCATGAAAGAGCCTCTCAATTAACCACACATTCTGAAACTCTGTGGGCATTAAACGACAAGAGTGCTTTATATTTGGGGAAAAGACAAAATTCTCGATACGAATAAGCACCATGTTAAACTGTTTGAAAACTTTTTATTTATTAATAAACTTTTTTCTTTGCACAGGACAAGAAAAATCCAAAATATCTTAGGCATAAATATGTAGCTAAAAAGTATTGTAGACTTGTAGAGATTTTCTTATTGTAAGTTGAGTTATTGTTTTTCCATTTTATTAGATCACAATTTGTGTGATAGCCAAACAAAATGTTTTAGTGTTAAGGGCAGTACCGCAGACCGCCGATGAAACGAAAATTCCACGTATTCAGTTCTAACTTGCTGGACATTAGTCCCAAGCTCTGATTTAAAGCAAAAGTGGCAGAAAATGGAAGGAGGTAGTGCAGTGGTGAGGCAGCTCGACGAGAAGAATGACTAGAACGAAAAGGCGACAGACCCAGTGCTCCCAGATTGAGGGGGTAAGCGCCAATTTGGGCGCTTTTATAACGAAAAAGGGGAATACGAGGGACAAGCTTGAATGAGGGTAAAAAAATTGAAAATCTCTGTGAAACTGAAACTGTTTAAAAATACAATTAAAACACATTTTCATTACAAACAAATGGCAAAGTTTACTCAGAATGAAATGTTCACACTTCATATGAAAATAAACAGCCCATCGAACGTCTACGTAGGAACTTTGGTGTATCTGAATATATTCTGAATATATAAATTTTTACGATTTTTTCTTGGATTGATATAAAAATTCGTAATTCGACATTGAAAACGGCGTAGAATACAAAAGTCTGCTTGTTAAATTTTGCGATTAGAAGTATTAATTCGAGCTTCTTTTATTTGTAGTGATTTGCGATATTGTTTGGCGCAATTTACCACTTCAATGGGTCAATTTCTCAAGCACTACTTCACAATCGCAAATTTCAAAAAGTATTTGCTGATTTACAAACACTGAGTGATGAATCAATGAAATCTTATAATAATTTAACACATGTAAATTGAAAACGTAAAATGACGTACAGAAATCATGAATTACAAAATATTTTTTTTGTAATTTCCATGGAATTAACTACCCGATGTGTGGAAATTTTGTGCGCACAGGCAGCCGACAAAAACGAAACGTCATAGCATGTCCATTGTCCATATAAAGAAACCCTTTTATGTCCTTTCATTTTCTGCATGGACAGCTCCAACCATGCGCATTTGGCTTCATTAGAGTCAGACAGTCGGTATTCGATCTTTGCTTAAAGCAGTTCTTGTCGGGTCAAAGTTATTTATAAGTATAACTCATTCGTAGTGATAGTGAGTGTACTAACCAACAATATATCTTGTAAGTACATATTGAATAATACAAAAAAAAAATTAAGTAGGTACGGCTATTAGAAAGAAGTTTAAATTGGAATGGAATCTAAAATATCATATGTAATTGAAAACGATTGTAAATGTTCGTATCAATGGCAAGTTCTTCTAAATAATTTGTTTGTATTTTAATTTTTAGCATAGCCCGAAAAACCACCCCAGACAAATCCCGTTGTTTCCGGACGATATGGCGCCGTATGCTTTTCATGGATATCAGAAGGAAACAAATTATAAAATGTGACTTTAAATATGTATTCGAAAATAACCTTAATAATTTAACTACGAATTTTGATTTGTAAATCATAAGATATAACTTGTGAATTGAGAATAAAGTTTTCTAATTTCGCGATAAAACAATTTCAAATTAATACGGTGATGCCTCAAATCACTACTCAAGAATCGTAAATTGCACAATATGAAATGCAAATTGATAAAAAAAAGATTCAATTTACAATTACGAATTCGTAAATTGCAACTACTGAAGTGGTAAATCTACTCTTTTGTTCGCAAATCAATACTTTTGAGTTGCAATTTAAGACTAAATGGTTGTAATTTGTTAAGGGAGGAAATCGGAATTTACAACCCAAAAGTGGTAATTTACGAATTATTTTTGCAATTCACAATCCATAGCAATAGCAAATTAATAACTATTTGTGTCAAATTGCGATTGGTTATTGCAATATGTATTCCTCATTGACAATAAAAAGTAGCGATTCGCGACTTTTAAGGGTCAATATCTTCACTTCGTACAATTTATAGAATTGCGAATAAAAAGTCGTGAATTAGTAAATCCTGAGCTAAGCTCTAAAACTAGACAAACTTTTCGTTCATTTTTCTTAATTTGATCTTTAAATTTGTTTTCTCATAGAATGGCAAATCATTCTCATTTGTTGTTATATGCTTTTTTTAAGATTTTTTAATAAAAACGGCTTAGAGAATAAATAAGAAAATAAAGAAAATTTAATTTCAACCTGGAGGGGGGGGGGGGTAATTTTGATCGAATTCCGGTGAAAACTAATGCAAAAAAGGGGAAAACATTCTTCAAAATTTGTCCCAGAGAGACACAGAATAAATATAAGAAATACAGAAATGGACCGTTTATCTTAAAATACTTGTTGGAATCCTCATGTTACCGGTTTATCAAGCTTCGTGATAAGTTTCACTTCTATTGCCTGGCATTTTAGGGAGAACATTTTTTTTTTATTTTCTTATTAACATAACTAGTGACTAAGTTATCCATAGTCATAACCCTTTCCTAGTTAAAAATGAAACTAAAACGAATTACGTAATGAATCTGCTAAAGATCTCGTTCAAGATCGCCATCGCTAATTGCACTTCAATCGCACACTGCGATTAAACTATTTTTTCCGTTTTTAATTCCCCTATTACTGAGCGTGATCCACGTTTTTTGCTTCACTTTTGAAGGGCAACATTCTTAAAGACACTCACAGTATGTAAGAGGAAAACAATTCCGGAAATTAAATTGCGCGTTCGTCGTTGTTGTCGTCTTTTTTTTGAAGAAGAAGAAGAAAATATTCCCACTGGATAAATTGTATCAAACAGACGATGTATTGTAATTAAGTAGAGTTTGCTTAATTAAATATCGCGCATGAGTGTGTCGAGTGTGTGTGATTTCCTCGGCATTTTTCATACGAAGAGAGCAGCGGTCCCTTTGGGAATTCGGCGTCAATTTTTTTTTTTTTTTTTTTATTAATACATTTCAAATGGGATTTTCGTAAATTATGTCTTAACAAATGCTTTGAGATCACTGTCGGTTCAGGGGTGTGATTTAATGTTACGCGGCGGAGCAGATCGGTGGAGTATTATTGTACATAAATGTCAAAATAAATTAAGTCTTGTGTCATGGAAATGATTATACTAATTGGTTTATCAACTCATTGAAATGAATCGAAGGGTCACTGCAAGGTGGTGTTCTGTCTTTGAATTTACGAAAGGGGGAACATGATCGAGGAGCACATTTTTACATTCAAAGACAAACACCATCATGTTGTTGGCGCAGACAATAATCCACCATGCATTCGGGAATTTATGTACTATACAAATCTCCTTTAGTCCAAAGAAAGCAGTGAAATTCCACCGATCACAAACACACATGACACACTAATTTCCTCTAAGCCACACAACAAAATCTCCATTAAAGGAAAATGTCATGGCTTATAGACGCCCAAAAATGGCAAAATGTCGACGAGAAAAAGAGATATAAATGCCACGACATAGCCGCCTCCTTAATGGATGAATCTTAATTTTGAATGACTGTATTTGGGATGCAATAGACTGGCTAATGTCAAGGAAAGTGTGATAACAAATCACATCACATGAAAAATGCATGAGCTGGTGAGGGGTCCCAAACCACCGCCAACAATCGCACAGAAATTACTTTCATAAAACGATAAATCGTTGAATCTATCACGGACTGTCTTATGTCTTATTATTATTCCTCAATGGTAAAGTGGAGATTTTCAAAGACGAGGCATCAGTGGTGCACGTAGTTAGAGTTACCTCTTAATCAGACTCGAAGACAGTGTACGGGTAAATTGATCGTGACCATTTTTATTTGTGATGATAGACCGCGCTGGCGACTTGAAGGTTGTCGTGTCCATAAGCAGAAGCTTGAAGAGTAGGCCGTCCGGTGGAGCATTCACAAAGTAAAAGTCTCCACTCCAAAATAAAATATCATTCCCACGTGGATGAGGAGTGGTAGTCTAGCCAGGGTGGTTTTCAGGCGATCTTTCTATGGGTATTGATAGTCAATGCTGAGTTCATTTGCGGAGAGTTATCTGCAACAAGATAATGGTGATTTTGTTTTTTCTAACTTATGTTACGCCAGTTAAAAGCGACTCGCGGGGGTAGCTTATATATTCTGTAACGACAGTCTTCGAATTACAGTAGAATCTCAGAAAGATGAACATTTATAAAAATATCTTTCCAGTTGGGGTAATTTTTTCAAGCATCAAGTAGATTTATAAAATAAAACATTAAATATAACAAAAGACTAATTCATTTAATTTTTTTTTAAGTGTAAGTAAGTCCCTTAAGTATTCATTTCAATAAGATCATCAAATTTCTTAAATCCTCAGGCTGGTTGTAAGTTCCCTCAACGTCCTTCTCCCCCTTTATTTTTTTTTTTTTTAAATTCATTTTTATTAGTTCATTATTTATACTTATATACTAGATAAAAACGATTAAATCTAATTTAAAACTAACATTTATCTTATTCTAGCTTACTGGCCCTTAGCGAGCGCTCTAAACTTAACAATATGCTTAAAACTATTGCCTTTCGGCCTTAAATCTATCAATATATATTTTGTTTTGTTTTTTAATTTTCAAGAAACTTTTACAAAATTTGAATGCTTTTCTCCCCCTTTATTTCTCAGGTTTCCGTGAGTTGTGGTCTCAAAACGGCGCTCAATTGCGTTATTTGTGTCTTTCCCTCGTTCGGGAAATACGGCCACCTAAACCAACTAGCCAACCAACCAAGTCCCTTAAGTTCTCAAACCTTAGTTTTAAATTTTAAAACCACTCAATCTAAAAGCCGAGACACGCAGCCAAATGTGAATGTGAACTGTTTTATTGCATATTTCATTGGGATAGGCGTTCAATAAAACATGCCTAATGTTAAACGCAGATTAATTTAATAAATAAAGTAAATAAAATTCTTATAAACACCAACAACAAATTCCGATAATACGTTTGACAAGCTTTCGACAATGCGTTGTAAGATTATTTTTAAAAGTCGCCCTGACATCAATAAAATAAAGGTCATTAAAACGTAGCAGTCCCTGTGTCACCAACAAAAAACAAACTTTTACGAGGGTGGGAAGAGTTTTATCGAACCATAACATTAAGAGTTCTTATTTTAGACTCTTGACAAATACTATGGGTGCGTTAGCTGTCAAAATCACAAGTGGTTAACGCCTCGAGACGTCAAGTGAATTTCTTAAATTAAGGATGGATGTTTTTGGTGTTACAAAGCGAAATAAATGAAAGGAAACCCACAATCTAATTTACCATAGAGGAGAGTTTTATTTATCTATCTCTACAAATGAGTCAAACAATGAATGCGGACAAGAACACCTTTGTCTGAGATAGATCGCGTGATCAGCAAAATTAGAAACATAATAGTAGTACTTACTGTATCTGAAAAAGTGGCACAAATGCTAGCGGCAAGGTCATCCGAGTTGATCACGCTCGTGACATCAAGTTAAATCTTCCCTTTTACGGCATTAGATTACACTTTACATATACATATTTTCCGCCACAATGTATTTATATGTATCTGCTCGTTTTCCGGAACTCACAAGTCACAAGGACTTTCCACTGTACACTCCAAAAACGTGTATTTATAGATACCAGATCTAATTCTATTCATAGGAAGGAATTTTCCGTATTCACGACTAAAACGCGCGCGAGAACTCAACAATAACAGCACAACGACACCATGTGAGGTTGGGCAATGAAAGCCAGAGAAGATACTGTTTTGTTCCTCCGGCTGAACTTATCCAAAGGATGACGGTTCGCGGTAGCAGAATTCCCGTCTGCGGCACATGTGCGAATGCGAACTTGTCTAACTGGTTTGCGATATTTTTCTTCTTTCTGTTGTTGATCACCTCAAGCAGGAGGTGAATTGTATTTTTCGGGGGAATTGATCCTTTTTTTATGAAAATCAAATTCTCACGTGATCCGAGCGGCGTTTGGTGTAAAACGGACTGCGCCAGAGACACAACCACAACACACAAGGTAACCGGCACTGGATCCGAGTGTGGCCGGGCAGTGTTGTGTTTATTTAGGCGAGAACTCCTGCCGTCAGATTTATGCGTTCGCAGCGCGCCGCGATCGGTGTTGCAAATTCATATTGTGAGCATAGTCACAACTCACAACATACAATTGTGCGCGTTCAATATCGCTGCATGCAGATGGACAATTGGTAATTAGGTTTTGGATTATATTGCCCGTTCTCAACCAGAAGCCGGCGAACAATGAGAAAACAAATTCAATTGCATGCGGATGGTTGTTGTGGATCTGGGGTGCACGCGGCGCGATCTAAAAGTCGTGAGGTCGACGAGTTATGGTTGGGGATGTGTTGTTTTCTTCTTCTTTTTTTTTGGAGACCGAACGCGCTTCTTGCCGGCGTGGATTGTATTTTATGACTGCGCGATCTTGGCCCTAAGGCATGTGGCGGAGATCTTCGTGGTGATGCCTGCATGTGACTTTTTTGTCTGTTGTTTGGCTGGGAAATGCACATGCACATGCACGGTGCATCGGATTTCACATGTCTACTATAATGGTAAAGCGGATGAGTTGAACAAATGTGAATCTGTCTGTCGATATGGCGAGGCAGATCGAATGGGGAAACGGGAGCGCGAATAAGGTATGGGAGTTCACTAAATATGGGAGGATGCACACACAAATAGGGAAGTCGGCGGCTGGAATGCTTAGAGTTTGCGATTGTTGAGGATGTTTTCTGTGTGGTGCTCTGTTTGGGCAGAGATTTGTTTTTGTTTGCTTTACTTGGTTGTTGGGAATTTTTTTTTTATTTTGTATATTTGCAACAAACAACAACACATGGGGATTGGGAAAATGTGCTACAGACAAAATGTTTGTTTTGACAGACGGAATGGTCCATCCTTTCAATGCCGGATGCATGTTTTGGGATGCTTGTTAGCACTCAACAGAGTGACTGGAATTCTAATACATATGGATCTAAATTGCTCTAAGTCTTTTGAAGTATCTCCCGAAGATGTTTATACAAATAAATGTGCACCTTATGCCGAGTTAGGTCCGCAATTGAATTGAAAGTGTGTGTTTGAGTGAGTGCAATACATTTCTTTATAAAAGGAGAACCTTTTTGAGATTCAAACCTTTTAATATTCAGAGGAAACGATACCATTATAATTGGATTGTGTTAATTACTAGGATAAAATATAGACAGGTGCTCAAATAAAGATGATGTGATCCCTGAATAGAAATATGCACAGAGACATCACCTGTGCTCAAAAATACGCTATCCTCCGAGTCTGGAATTTTCCCTATAAGTTGATCTTAAGCCTGTCAGGTATGTCTTATATTATACGTACTTAAATCTGCTCCATTTGGAGGAGAGAAAAAGTATGATGGCTAAGAAGAGTAAGACCTTGACAATGTGTTTCCACATTGTCATTCAGCACGCAGTGCTTAGATTTAAATAGAACCGATGAAACAAGTTGAGGGAACCGAAGACCACACAGCGACTGTTCCTTCACGAATCCACACTTTGAACACGCATGGCGATGTGGGTCTTAAGATGGATAGCACCAGAAAGCTGAGGTATAGCATTCATAAGATACGAAGCGGTGCAGCATAATAACGGACTTTCCATGCAGTTTGGTACCATGAAAATCTGCTTGCTTATCAAATTAAAGAAATAGTCTAACATTTTGATTGCAAATGGCCAGAAGCAGGGACATATTTATGAAATCACTAAAAATATATTGTTCGTAGGAATATCAAACGAATACTGTTTTATCGACCACCTATACCAGCAAAGTAAAGCAGATGAATACGCTCATAGTCGCATTTGTGTTAAAATGGTATAAACTGGAATATTTTGATGTTTATTTATGGTTTTAGTTTGAATTTTATTTCCCCTAGTTTCCTCTCGCTTAAAATTGACATTTTCTAGACGAATCATAAACACATCACTAGACAGGTGTCAACATAATCCGCTGTAAAATCGCCTTTACTTGGTTAAATTACATACAATGTGAATCTTGAAAGTGTCAATTAGAGAATTAGAGAGTCGCTATGCTGAGAAAGATTTTCAATAGAACACACCTTTTGTAAACTTGTTCCAAAAAAAAAAAAATATAAATCTGGAAAAATCCCAAGTAACTTATACCTAATGGTATATTTAACCATAAATAAACAAATTGTTAACGCAACAGATCTGTGGAGACCCTAATCCTACCTTCTCCAATTTTTAGTTTTGGGTGAGTCTTTCATTTTTGGGATGAATGCAAGGGATCTACAATTTTATGCCGAGTCCAAACGGCTTATTGAGAAGCTCTTTCATGACAGTTATACTCTCGAATGTTTGACAGACGTTGGCGAGAGTTGGCGCAGTGGAAAAAATCTCAAAATGGAATTTGTGTTTTTCCCAAATTGTGCGGATGAAATATCATGTTATGCAGTGAATTAGACCACGATTAATTTTTCACTATTCATCAATAATCGCTTTAAAAAAACGTGTTTCCTGAGTCAACTAAAGTCCTGTGTTATCGCACGGACGACTCAAAAAACTAGAAAATCTTAGAAATCGTCTTCTTAACATTCAAAAAATGTTTGGAAACCACAATAGTTCAGGCAGAGTTTTATCACAAGGTATGGCGAATTTTATTAAATTTTTCACAAGCCATCAATAATGGCTAGAAAAAATCAGTGTTTCCTAAATCTTCCTAACTTTACCATTCAAAAAAATGCTTGGAAATCACCTCAGTTCAGACAGAGTTTTATGACCTTCCATAAGGTATTGCGAATTTTAATAAACGAACACCTATGAAGATTGTATTAAATTTGCACCACAAAATAGTTGTCATAATATCTGATCGCTTTGAAAGACCGACAACATCCACCCTGTGCTTTACGTTCGCTCTTAACTATGCGACGCCACACTTTCAACTCAACAGTCAACGCTTTTCACTGCATACTGATATGTGCAACTACCGGACCTAACAATGGTTCCGGTTCGTGCCCCAGCTAATAATGTTCCAATCTTATTCCCCAACCCATTCGAATTTATTGTGGATTCCAATTTAATCGATCGTATCCGTCCACTTTTTCAAAGTCTGTCGACTACCGCTGCACTCGTCTTTTGTGCTGCTTTATCGCCGAGTGGGTGGATTTCACGCAGAGTCACCAATACCGTCAAATTCCAGATATCTGCCGCACTTGGATTGATTCATAAAAAAAGAAAGAAAAACATACGCACAGAGATACACTACAGCAATACTTCCACAACAACTAACACCACACCAGTTCAGCAACTCTTCCACTTCCAGTGAGTTGTGTCGCCGAACCGACGAACCACCTTATTTGCTTTTAAGATTCCTCCATAGCCCTCAGTCGAATTCAACATCAACAGGTGTTAATACCGTGTATAGTTTTATTCCTCGCGTATCGCTTCATACTGACATTGGACAATATTGTTGTTTTTCTTTTTTCCATATTATTTGTTCTCTTTTTTTTTGTCGTTTTATCTCATTTAGTTTCGTTCGTTTCTTGTTCCAGGTGAATGATTAATTATTGAAAAAAAAAAAATTAAATATTTTATCTTTGTTCTTTGCCGAGAACTACATATATACCTATCTGTAGTGATAGCGATAAATAATAGCTCGTAGAAAAAGATAGTTGTGCTGCTTCGACTCTGGATATCTGTGGTTAAAAGATATTTTAAGTGTTTTCAACAAATTTAAATTTTTTTTTTCGTGTGTTTGCAGTGGATTAACGGATGAAGAAATAAAAAATAAACAAAATATAACTGTCTTCGCTTAAAAGGATTAACTAAAAAAGAAAAAAAAAACAGAAACAAAATACACAGCCCAACGTAAGTACCTAGATAGATTTTGTATGAATTTTTTGGTGAAACTCGAAAGAAATTTTTGTGAATTTTACCTCGATCGCGAAAATGTGAAAGAAAAACCAAAGTGCCAGCAAGAGAGAAAGGGAGATGGAAACGGTTTCAAGTTACCTGGCTAAGACTGGGTAACCAATCTTACAGATACTTATCTCTACCTACGCTTCGTATTGTTCGTAAATGTTGGTTAAATCAACATGGCTGGTGTGTAAATTATTCAATTTTCATCTCGCTTTAGTGGTGTTGGATACAACTTTTTTTCACCACTCTGACATTTTAACAAAATTCACCATAAGAAATTCCAAATAACACTTCGTGGTGAATTTGTGGTTTCCTATGATACGGAAAGAGACAGCCAATGTGAGTGCGCGTAAATGCGCACGATTACACGGCGACACAGATCGTTGGGTATATCATTCGATGAAACAGAAACGTACGCGCTTAAATTCTTCGCAAATAAAATAAATACTCAATCAATATATCTAGATATTGTTTGACATGACACATATATACTCTACTTCACCAGCAAATAATGTTTAAAAAAAAAAAAATATGAGGGGGTATAGTGATTATTTTTTTTCGGCTTGAAACTTTAGAGGTGTAGCGTAGTGTGACAGCTACATTGCTGTGTATTGGGCTGCACTCAAATCCAGTTTCGGATTTCTTCCAGGCTGTGAACTTTGCTTGGCAGCAGCGCAGAGTGGCAACACGAAGACGTCTGTAAACAAGAAGAACTGCATATAGTGCAGTGTATAAGAGTTAAGGACCTACAAACTAGGTACATACTATATGCGCACACGTATTATATCAAATTGGCTTGAAAGATTCAATTACTTGTGAAGCATGAGTAATCAGCACGCAGATGCGCGGATTAATGAAACTGGTTTTGACACTCATGTGGTTCGGTTTGTATAATTTTAAGCCAGCCAGGTATAGTTATTTGCGTTTGTTCACCTTTTTTTTGAAATTAATATAGTATATTATGAGGAGGTATGTTGTTGCGCCGCAATTCGTGACGCAATTTGGCATTCAAAAACAATTTTTGATCACCATAATACGTGTGGGTATATTTCCTGAGATACGAACTTGTTCTGACAAAGACTGTTCTATTGTATCGACTCCCCCATAACCTGACAGTATATTGGCCTCAAAGGCACCTTTGATTTATAACATTGATGCGTTTGATTATTGAGATCAGAGGTTGCTTAGTTTCGAGACGTAGTTTCCAAAATGGTTGCGCAGCTCTACTTCATACAACTTTGCAAGGCGCGATCATTTGAGATCAATATTATGAACTGAAAAATTGTACATAGGTTTAACGCGTTTCACAATGTAAGGTTCACCTTTTCTTCTGGATACCTTACAGTATACTTATACGGTGAGGCAACCAGGCAGAGTCAGAGGGGTGCCTATGCAGAGTTAGAGGGGCGCCTATGCAGAGTCCGAGGGGCGCCTAATCGTTGGTGAATGTTTATGCAGAGTCAGAGGGGCGCCTATGCACAGTTAGAGGGGCGCCTATGCAGTGTCAGAGGGGCGCCTAATCGTCGGTGAATGTTTATTTTGCGTGAGGTTCATTCACCGCTGTGTTTAGTTGATGCGCCTAAGTTCAAGACACTAACCTAACCACTTATAACTTTGAGAAGCCACATATTTATTATATCACAGTTTTCTGCGAAATTTAGTGCGACTTGACTTTCGTCAAACTTACGACTTGACTTAAGTCCAGCACCAACTGATTTCGACTTGAAGTTTACGGAAGCTCACATTTGTATCGAAAATATTTAACTTTGAATTTCCCTAAATTTAAAGTCAAAACTAAAACAATTTAAAGAAGAATCTTACGAGTTTGGTAGAGGTATTTAAACTTAACATGACTCTATAGCTGGAGTCTGAGTTATATAAGATCTTAAAATCGGTTAAACGAAATGGTGACTATCGATCTGGATTTGTTAAGTAATCAGACGTATCTGTTTAAGCTAAACCTCTAAAAATGTTCATTAACATTGTTTATTGTCAGTTACTAGATCTAGCAACGTTTGAGTTTAGGTTTGCGATCACTTAGTGGGGAACTGCTACAAACTCATTTTTTTATACAAAATAGTCTATTATGACCTAAGCAATATTTAAGGTAAAGCTAAAAATTTTATTTCGTAAGACCCTTACTTGTTAAAGTCGTTTCGTAAACTTGTCGAGATAACCAATGATCGTACAACGTGGAAAGCTGAAGTCAAAGCTGTACAGCAAGGAGGTAGCCGTTGGTATATCTGCGTATGTGTCAATTGAATTTATTGTAACTTGATGATAACAATTTCAAAGTAAACGTGCTAAATGACAAAAATTACATTTTGCAATTTACCAGCGCGTGGAACGCTATCAACAAACGCACGATTTCGGTATACAAACAACATGACACTGGCAATAAATTTTAACTAATTTGCGAACACAGCTTGATGAGAAAGTTGTTAAACTTCTTAAAGAACTAACGAGTGAATGCTCCAAAACGAATGTTTTAATATCGGTTCACATGCAAACTGTAACTGACACCGAACACGAAGTTTGAACTAAGTTCCCGCTGTGGGTATATTGCCTGAGAATTGCAGCAGAGCCATACAAATTGTGGAATAAGAATGATTCTTCTATCGAACAACTTTTGACATATTAGGGGTAGATACAAAAATATTAACAGACGTTAAATAGTTGTATTTCTGAGTGGACTGTCATACACTCAGAAAAAAGAAGAAGCGAAAATTTATTAATTTTTAAAAAAATTTTAAGCTAAAAGTTTTTGCTTCAATTATTTTTTTTTTTGCTAACAAGAACTCGTTTTCAAGTATTTAGCGTAAGAATAATATACCTTCCATAACTACTTTCTAACATCATTACCAACAATTTCATTCTTAAATCAAAAATTTTGATATTTGGGTTCATTTTAACCAACGAAAATTGTTGGCATTACAACGTTTTTTTCTGAGTGATATGTAAGTGTTTTAGACGACTACTCTCATTTGCAAAATATGCAAATCATTATACGAAAAAGCTTGTACAACAAGACGCTTTTAAATTGTGAAAATGTCATTCGAAAATCGGAGCTCAAGTCGACAGCTCTTCTACAGGACAATAACCGTCAAACTCATGTCGCCGACAAAACTTTCATCATTTTTTGAGGTTACAATACTCAAAAAAAAATGGTGAATATTCTGCAACATCATTTGATTATGGCCGAGATAGTGTGGAAGTCGACCTGAATGACCAAACGATCTGTTTTAGACAGATGGATCGGGACGTGTGTAGGGCCTCTTAGAATTTGGGAGTAAGTTTTTGCCCTTTGAAAAACATAACTCGAAACGAACCAATTTCGAAACCCAACCGCATTTTTGATTTACTCCATCTTTCATTTTATTAGCTCGAAACCGATCACTTTTAGCAAGTCAACTCCACTACTGTTCTACTCCACTTCAGTACTAGAATCGCACCTATTTAATACCTATAAGAAGAAACTTACGAGTTACGACTCATATATACCCAGAAATGACAAAGTTGATTGCGGTGCCTTATCGTTGATACCTATTCTAGGAAAAACTGACACACAAGCCTTACAATGAAAGGAAAACCCTACCTATAGCATTAGGTCTCATACTGTATATAAACGTTTCTTATCTAGTCTCGAGGGGAAATGCGGTCATGTACACGTACAGTACAGTCAGAGTATCTACGGGAGTATTTTCATCATCAACCCACGACAGTCGTCAGTAAAGTTTCTGCGACGCAATTTAACCGTACAAATGTGGGGAATTATATTGTTTGTCTCTCACTTGGACTTTTTAAAATTCGAATAGATAAATATATTCCCATTTGTGGCGACAACGGCGGCGATCACTGCGTTATATTTATCTAATGTAAATTCAAAAACATTCAAAAGTACGTGCGCTTTACCAAATACCTAACCTAACCGATCGACGACAGATCGTTTTATAAATTCCCGGTTTATATCACGAATTCGAGTTGATTTTGTTAGTTCTTCTAACTAACCAAACACGTACCTGTACCAATAGAGAACACAAAACAAGGAGAACTATATGTTTGCTGCTTTTGTTTAATTAAACATTAGTTCTTTTCTTCAACAAGAGCGAGAGAAAAAAAATCAAAAAAAGTATCTAACAAAATGAGTCCAGTTGATTTCAAGATCTCGAATCGATTCGGTGCATTCTAATGGGCGGTGCTGTGCAGTGTATAGCGGCATCGAATTTTTAATGAAGCAATTAAGATTATCCCGAGTGGCGCATGGTTTGGAAATAACGGTGTAAACAAATAAACATATTTTTCAGTGATAACAAAATTGTGTTGCGGAGGGCGTCTCTCTGTCGATGATAGTAAGTTTTTTTTTTTTTTCATTTTCTTTTAAAATACCTTGTGGTGATAAATGACACGACAACGCTAGCGCTGTGTTGTGGTAAACTTTAGATAACGGACTGTTTTTTTTGTTGGATTATTACTTAATGTGTACTTGAAGTTTGATATAAGTTGTGTTAAGTTTTCTTGAAGGACACGAATTGTTTTGCTACTAGATGTGGATGAAATTTTTGAGGTTCGATCTCCCTGAAACATAAAGTCAACCTCCGTTTTGGAGAGGACAAGCACAACAGAACGACCTTGCACAAGCTCATCACCAAATTGCAAGACTGTATTTTGTTCGCAACTTTGATGTCTTTACGATGGTAGGCCTCACTGAACGTAAGCCATGTATAACAATATTTCCTGATTTGTAAAAAAAATATTGATTGTCAATCTTTCTTATAAAGTTGGACCCACATTTCGCAAATCGCTTTGTGCAGACAATGCACAAGAATGTTTCGAATAAAACGAGCTATATTTACAAAATAGGTGGTATAAAAATGATTGACTGACAGTCTTTCCTCATAGCTCAAAATGTTATTTGGCCTGTCAAATGTCGGCTGAGCTCTCATTCGACTCAGGATTTGTAGAAAGCTTTGATCTGTATAAATTAGGTGCGATCATCTTCACATCTTCTCTGACTGTAGACATAGGTATTATTACATTTGACAAGAGAAAACACAACAATGGTTGGTTCTCGGAGAGCATAGGTCACAAAAACAATAACCGTCAGACTTGACACTTCAATTACGAACAGGTAATAAATAATTACATTGCGATGACGAATTTACAGAAATCCTATGACTTTGAGGTAATTATAGAGAAAACCGTACATTTGAATAGAATAAGCCATGCGAGGTATAAAACCAGTCAGCGCAGTGTGACGATATAATGTGAACGGAAGTCATACGTAGCCATTTGTCATTTCTTCGCAACTCAATTAAAGCAAAGTTTCCGTTGACCAAAATCAAATTTTGGGCATATATGTAGGTATTTAAAAAGGTTTGTGGAATGACAGATGGGTTCTTTCGTGAAAAATAATATAATTAAGCATATTTTGTCAATAAATGTTTTACAGCACCAACATTTCATGAGATAAATATATATTTTTTGTGAATACGTTATTATTTTGGACTAGTATTCTTTTTGTGTGACAGATTATTCCAGCGCTCACCAATATATATTTTTGATCTCATTTAGTAACTCCTAGCTAACAACACCTGATCGCCTTTAGAAGTCATTTCCACCTTCCGAGTGTCAGAATGTTGGCCCAATTAACCGCAAGATCACCGAACTGTCACTTCACATCTATCGTGTTGTTATGTCATAGACACCTGACATATAAAGTATATGAAAGTTTTCTTCCAAGAAATGCACAGAATAACACTTAAGCTCAGCCTTTTATGGCAATTTTCTGCGGAAAAAAACCCACGAACTTTTTCTGCTCGCAGATAGTAATCATACTGAGAAATATACACAAAACCAGATTCCATCAAACAATTTTTTTATAACTCTGTAAGGCGCAGTTAATTTTATAACAAGGAGACAAGTACGTCATGTGGATATAATGTAAACTGAAAATTTGAATACCAACAACACAATTCGATAACAATTCATATAGCAAAAATTGTAACTAGGAATATGTACTTGATAGTTGTTGCTGATTAGAATAGAATATTTTATTTTATTTGAAAACCAAACAACACTTGTCAGGCTGAGAAGTACTCGTGTTTTGTATTCTCGGCTGTCATTGGGACAGTATTGGCGAATGTCAGTCGTGATATGAATTATTGTAGCTGTTTTAAGTATTTTTTCTTTACATAGTTCTATTGGAGCGATATTTAAAAATCGCATTTTATTTTCGGACATTTTGTTTTGTAGGGTGCTTGATGGCATATGTGATGAATTCGGTAAACAAAAAACAAATTGAGGTGTTTTCTCTTTGTTTGCGGTCAGTATAATGTGGTTGGTTATCCATTTATTGCTTTCCACGAAACTTTGGCATACTTATTGGTTAATTAAAATAATTCAATATTCAGTATTTGGCGGTGCACAAACACATATTTGACAATATGACGTAAGAATGCATAAACTATAATTATTGTTGCTGATTCTGTAGACATAAGTTTTGTAGCTTGGCGCTTAAATTGTTTAAAGGTTTTGACTGGTCAATGTGTGAACAAAATTTGTAGTAATAGTTTTTTGGTCATGTATACATTCACTGGAATTGGAAAAAAAAATGTCAACACGTGGCTAGTTTCTTTTCGATTCAATTTTTAGCCGCAACTTATCCCAATCGTTGTAAACTATTTTAATGGTCAAAAATCTTTGCATATCATTTTTCAATATGTTTGTGGTCGCAAAGCTCGAAGAGTAGTTTGTCGATTGACAAATGTTGCATTCGAATATGTGCGTATTTTCGAATATCGAGCCTGACTAAAAAAAGGGGCGTGATACATCTGAGAGAGTGCCATTCTTTATGTACTAAAAACGTCGAACTTTTAAGTGGCAAGACCTCACTATTTCTATTGCGAATTCTAAGTTCAGTTTACAACGGCATCAAAGTAATTATAAAGGGTTTTCCAATAAGAGGTGTAATTTTTGTATTCAAAGAAAAATTTAATTTTTGAGATAAATGATCGGATGTTTATTTCATAATAAAGAGGAAGGTATGCCGTCAGTAATGAAAAACAACATTAGCCAAATTGGCCATTTGCACGAGCACGCATACAGGACCATATCCTATTCATGAAATTTTCCATAACCAAATCGCAAAGTGGCTGCCCTATATCCTCGATAGCCTCACGAATTTTATCTTTGAGGTGTTGAATCGACGCCGGGCCGTTGGCGTAGACCTTATCTTTCACGTGGCCCCAAGGGAAGAAGTCGCAAGGTGTTAAATCACAAGATCTCGGTGGCCAATTGTGATCACCTCTTCGAGAGATAACACGGTCCGGAAACTTTTCCCGTAAAAGATCAATGGTTTCGTTGCTTGTGTTTTTTCACCATTTTTATAGTGAATTTTAATAAATTCAATGCGTTGTTGAAGCGTGTATCGTTCCATTTTTAGTAATGGCGTAGTTTCTACTTGTCAAATGTCAAAGAATAAAATCTTCAAAAGTGACAGCTACCGAAATAGCGGGTCATTCACAATAACACCTCTTATTGGAAAATCCTTTAGTTAAAAAACGACCAAACTATAAACAACACAAATACGAGGTAAAAAAAATTGAAGCCACGATAACATGTTCCAAAAAAAATCGAACTCTTTAATGACCAAATTAACCTCGATTAAACCTGATGTTGCCTCATTTCCCGTGCGATATCATTAAAATTGTTATGAGTGTAAAATGCTGCACTATTGTTTATATGGACTGTTGTTGTACAAGTTCTTTGAGTGCAATCAGGCTATCTAATCTGTGATTTTTTGACAGCTCATACAAGAGGAACATGTAGGTATGTCATCAATTACCGTGTAAAGCGGAGTTTAAAAGTAAGATCACACTCCGGTTATGGTTCTCAAAAGAAAAAGTTGTGCAGCGGTTGCAACGGGCATTTACATACTTTGTAATTAGCTAAGATTATGTTGTTGTTAGAGGAGAATATAATGAGCCACTCTTGGAGCTTTATTCACTTAAGTATTTTCTCTTAAGTCCTTTTAAACAAAAGGCTTTCTTCCAAGCGCTTTGTTTTTTCATTTACCTGCACTTTTTCAAAGACGCTTACTGTAAATGAAGCCCTATTCAACTATCGTGGATGACAGTTATTGATCTGAAAATTGCGTTTTTAATGCTGTTTGTTAAAACAGCTGAAAAACGTCACCTCTTATCCATCCATAAAGCGATAATTTCAAAGTACATCAACCGTATGTAAACATATTTTATTGCAGCTGCCACAAGAGTGGCTTAGAGAAAATCGTAACATTTCAATTCAGTTGAATTTCGCCCGGTTTATCTCGCAAATGTCCAGTCTAATGGGTAATTTCAAGCGTTCCCAAGGCGTGACATTAAGACATCCCATAAATTCAACAAACAGTTGAGCTCCGTTCAAGGCAAAGCTGAAATTCAAGTTTAATCAAAAGGCAATTTCGCGCGACATTAAATGTGTCTGCCACAGAATAGTTGGCGTTGCAGAGTTCCACACTCATCAGTGGGAGCTATCAACTCAAGAGGAACAACTTGGTTTCATGGCCCCATCGGATGTGGAGCGAGTCGCAGAAATAATAAATGATGCAGTCAATTGCGCTGTCATTATCGTTTTGTTCCATGAAAATGTACATAAAAGTGGAGCTAGCGTGGGTGGGTGGTATGGCGGTGTCAGTGACTCAGACATCCACTAAGCTGTTGATGATCAGCAGCGGCACCTCGGTCTAGTGGTTATGAGTTTACAAAACCTTTAAAGGCTTGAGAAGAGTCACAAGATCTTGAACGACATTCAGGAAGTGGAATAGTTCGTTTGATCGCCGGCATGTTCCCACCTTCACGTGACTGGAAATTCAAAAAAGAAAAAACATTGTTAGGTCATTAAAAGATATACACCAACTTGAAGGCACCTCCATGCCCCACTTGTGCGGTCAATCACCTGTGAGTTTTTGCACCACGCTAAGACCATTTATTGTTATGCATACGATTTGCTGCCTCAAACGCCGACTTGAAGCAACAGCCGCACATAGCTACTCGTACCTACAAGAGACATTGTTAAGTGCTTACGAGGTGTAAATACCCAACGGAACATTACACTGAGTAAATGAAGTGTTTCTCCCTTCTTGTTCACCAGTTTTTTTTTTCTTCTTTCGTCGTTTTGTTAGTGTGGCTGCTGCCCTACAATGTGTGGAACTAATTGCTTGTAAAGCGCTTCATTTCGTGTTGTCCCAAAGAGAATTAAATTGACTTCCAGTACATTGGTTTCCATTTTTTCCCCGTTGAATAATCCACTTTATGAGCACACTTTTTGAAATGAGGAAGTTCGGATTATGAACCATTCAAGTGGAACAAAGCAAAAAAGAAATCAAAATATGATCAACAAAATTTTGAGGTAAACAAACATCCTTTTCGATTGTACCCCGCCAGTGTGTGGGGGGATATGAACATCATTGAGTTTTTATTACGACAAACAATAGCATTGTGCTATTGTGGCCCGCCTTGAACGAGCACCGAGCGATAGAAATACTCAATCAAGGTCGATCTGCGCAGCCAAAGGTATTTGCTCTCTCGTGCCCCAATGATTTTCTTAATTATTTTTAATAGCTATAAGATTGGATATACAGTATTGTTTTGTTGATGTAGTTTACGACATTGGCAATGATCTTGAGAACAGACATTGGGGCGGCAAGCTGAAAAATTATTGTTTGCCTCGTGCCCCAATTGGTCGGTTGATCTCTATGTTCCACAATCGTATTTACGTGTTAAAGAACTACTCGTAGTCACAGAATTTTACGAGTTTATGTACAATTGCTATAGTTTTCAGTACAAACTTTTTTGCGACATGTCGGTAGTGCTAGTGACTCATCAACAAATGGCAGCAATGTCAATGAAATCAATTTTTTAATTAAAATCTGGCAGAAATTTAAATAATTGTGCAGAACTTTGCGGGCAGCGGTTTTTCGAAAAATGGAGTGCATTTATGAACTGAAAAACGAATGCCCATAAATAATAGTGTTTTTGATTTTAAATTTGCAATATAAACCGTATAAACGAAGTCAATAGATTTCCGCAAAAAAACAAGTTATCTACCATCTTCAAAATTAATTATTTTAAACCCCCCAAAAAAAAATTCGAAACAATCGAGCTATTGTGATAGTTCCTAGAAAAGTATGTCTATGTCGATGCTTCAAAAGAATCGAAGTAAAACGAATAGGATTACATAAAAATTAGCGATATCTTTTTAAAATTATTGATTGTTTCAAAAAAATGTTGTATTTGCTATAAAATCCTTATACGGTGGTCCGGAAAAAAACGTTTTAAGTCGTTAAATATATTTTTCCAGCTGTTGATATACAATTTTTAAGTAAAATAAAACTCTACTCTAGAAAAAGGACACGAATCTATTGATTTTCGTTTCTCAAATATTACAATACTTTTGTTATATTCTTTAAATAACTATACACACAGTTTTAATAATATTAAACAATATCTGCAGCCACTTAAATCCAATTTTCAAACAACAGAGAAAGGCTAACAATATTTGACAGCTTACGTCAACACAAATGTCTGCTTTCGTAACTGGTGTATTGGAAAAATTTACTTAAATCAAGTGAAAATTCAATCATGAACTATGCAAAAGATTTATCTTTCATAAAAATTTTAGTCAAACACATTTCTGGTGAATAGTGACAGCTGTCAGATCGCTGACAAATTGTTGAGAAATCTCTCAAATATCGGCTTAAACTGTTTTGAAATTTAAATAGCTGTCACAATTTCTTTATAAGAAGCAAGCCAATAAAAATAAAATGATGACAACGATTTGTCGCTCGAAGCGTTCTCCTTCTTTTTGGTTATTTTGTCGGGTGGTAAAGAAATTCCTTATTGTACCTAGAGAAATTTGACATTTACCCAAAACCAACAGAAAAAATACAGAATGGCAGCACCAAAATAGCTTCTTAACCCTTTCCGACCCACCTTACTCATTTGTGAGATGTGTTTTAAAAAATATATTTTAGACTTATAGTTGAACATTTCATTTAAAAGCCCAAAAACAGCGATCGTGTTATGTGTTCTCTTTGCTTCGCATAACTGTACATACAAGATTTTTTTTTTTATTTTTTCCGTTAATCCTATATTAAAAAAATACAAATAGCAAAGTTTCACCCTAATCGAGCAATGTTTTTGTATTTGGGTCTGAAAGGGTTAAACTTAGTATGCTTAATTTCGTCAAGGCAAAATGTTTACTTCCCTCTAAGCAAATACGGAAACTGGCATAAAACTGTATTTGCAACAGAGACACAAAAAAAATCAATCATATATCGATTAACCTTGTCAAAGCGGCTGTCAATTAGTCGCCAACTTACACTTCAATATCCAATGCTTCAGTTTCATCAGAAATGTATAAATATCTCTACTTTGGCCGACATTGGAATGGAAGTCCACTCTAGATAATATTATTAAGTGGAAACCGATGTAATATACGCGCGCGATTGCAACGATAAACAGCGTATTGTGGCAAGCATTTCAAGTGTAAAATAATATATAGGTGTAAGTAACAGTAATTGCATATCGTAATACTATATGCGGTTCAAAAGGGGTCAACTGGGGAGAACCTAGCGAAAATTGCATTCCAATTGAACCATTAGATCCCATGCAATTTTCACTCAAACTCTCGCATCACTTGTTGCGAATAAATAAGCATGTACCCATTACCCATACCATCTGGTATAAATCAATTTAATGCAATTCTATCATACTCCCATAGATACAGATATCGAGTTTAAACAAGATGTCAAGACATTAAAAATAACCTGCAATCTACGATTAGAGGGTAATGGTTAGACGACCATCGATAAATTTATCGTATGTACGCTTAAAGTGTGTTTCATAATTACCTAACTACCTACCTTCATGACTTAATGAAGAAATAATGCAAACGTAGTGTGTTTTCCCCCAGTTTTGTGTCAACTCTATACTGAAAATGATCAATGATCATGACGCCGCTGCAGCAGCCCACACAATTCACGATCGCGACTAGTTTGACATAAGTCAAACCTCGTACAGCCAGAGCCATTTACAGGCACACGGAATAACGTGACAGCCATCGCGTTTTACTTCCACATTTGCATTGGTGCCGCTGTAAAATATATTTTTATTTTTTTTTCAATTCCAGCCAAATGCGAGCGAGGGGACTGGGGCTGCAATTAGGTAAAACTGGATTTAAGTTTTTGTTTTGATAGAGCTCGTGTATGGATCGTGCCAATATATGCGTCAGCGAAAGACTAAAAAAAGAAACAAGCGAACCATTTTGGAATTGCAAAGCTTAGCAATTACTTTGGTATCAAACATTTTCTTTTAAAGTTAATGGGTTGGTCGGGGTATATACAAATCGCTCGGAATATATACAAATCAAGTTCGCTATAAGGAATGGGAAACAAATTATGCCAATTTGAGAGATAAGAGCGGCTGGAAATAACAAACAATGACAAATTGATTGGACTGTATCTTTTTTGTGAATACGAACAAGTGGAATGTTTGGGCAATTCGTCATTAGTCGGCAACATTGTGAAATTCGTCAATTTTCGTTAAATCAGATTTCACCTTGAGGGCTATTGTCTACTTTGACGGGTTGCAATGCCAAAAATTTGTTGAGACCGCAAATTACTGCGGCAACACGTTATCTGACTTTTGTTTCTTAGAACAGAAACAGCAAACTATGTATTTGTAAGAAAATTTTCCAACAGAGAAACATGCAAAAAGTTGTCTGTGAAAAGGTAGATTGTAAAAATATTCAAATGAAAATTATCCTACATCTAGTGGTTATTTCGTATATAACTGGCTGTACTAAGGGAGCTCCAATGTGGCAGAAAACACGATAGCCGAGGTTAGAAAATATCAATTTGAAACCAAAGATCGACCAAGACCATGTCGTCAATTTCAGTCCAGAGAACTGCGAAGCTAACGAGTTAGTCAGCCAAGACTGGTTACAAATAATATACGTAAATCAACATTGCAGTACTAGTACTCAAGACGACATGATGAGTAGGGAATCCTCCGAAAGGAACCGACTTAAACAATAGGCCTGCTTTTTTTTAACTTCGATCTCAGCAAAGCAAAGTAAAGTTAGATTGTCAGCACACAATTACAACAAAAACTGTAACTACTGTAGCCCAATGTAACTCCGCTAAGAAAATAGGTACGCCCTAAGCTTGAGTAGAAAAGGTTCATCGGTTGGCATACCCAAAGTTTATGAGGAGACAATTGTGCACGTTTTATGCACTTGTACTACTCTCACCTGTTTTTGATAGGCTGTAGTAGCTCTTTGCCAATTGGTTCCACAAGCGCAGTGTGACCCACCTGTCCTTGCAATGAGCAATGAACTTATGACGTTCTAAGTTGGTTGGTTTCGTCCACTTAGGTCTTCATGAACACATTCATACCGATTTTCGGTTGGTCCCAGTTCCTAAACTGAGGTATTCCTACTGCCCGCTGATAAATAGGGCGCCTTAATATGGTCAAATTTTCAGAAGGATTTTACAGTGAGACATCTGAGATACCTAGTCCTTGTAAGTAGTAATGTTTAATTCCTAAAGTGACAGGCAAGGGCAGTCGAAGAGGTAGCAAGAGGTATCCTCTAGAACCTCCACGTCACCGCATGCTCTGCAAATCTTTCAATGGTTGAGTGTGGTTCGTTTGACAGCGATCTCCTGTCATTGATGAACAGGGCTCGGAGGTAGTGAATGATTTCCAAATATTGTTAGCTATCATGAGGATCCTAAAACCATCAAACAAGAAGAGGAACTTCAAGTTTACAAGACATTTTTCTGAAAAACCAATGCATACAAGGCAGACGCACCATCAATAAAGAACAAGGGAAATCCCATGAAATCGTTCCACCATCCGTGTATCGGCTACTCGGAAATACCTGATAATCTCAGTGACAGATGATTCACTGATGGGGGTTTATCCCAAATTAGGATATTGGTTACTCAATTGTATCCGCTACCTACAGACTCTATTCGTTCTTTGAAAGGTTGTACGGACATTTTTTTAATTCAGTATCCCGTAGGTTTTTTTATATCTAGTTCCCACTTTTGCAGTTATCGATCACGTGAGGGTTGATCATTGAAATGG
Source organism: Cheilosia vulpina (assembly GCA_916610125.1). Classification (NCBI taxonomy): domain Eukaryota; kingdom Metazoa; phylum Arthropoda; class Insecta; order Diptera; family Syrphidae; genus Cheilosia; species Cheilosia vulpina. The sequence continues at coordinate 56,541,055 of OU744279.1, forward strand.
AAATATCTGTCCGCGCTTAATTATTATGACAGGGTGTCTGCTATCTGAACTAGCTGTTCGCATATAGATTACCTGTTGTCAAACAAGCATTGAGACAAACTAATCACTTCAATTCACTCGATTATATGAACACAAAGTCCAGTGACTGATGAGCGCAGGTAATCAACCGATTATTGTTTGCACATCATCCCCATTGGTATCGATTGCACTCTTGTTCTCGTATAACTTTATATAGTCACAGCTTAGTACTTGTTTATAAATTAAATGCTAAACCCCCCATTCACTGATTGGTACCTACTACTTGAGATAAGAAATACGTGCGATCGGCCGATCAATTGTACGTGCAATAATATATTTAATATTTTGTTTTAATTTATCAGGAGGCGTTTATCGTCTAACTGTTTTAACTGATATATGGAAATGTCATATATCAGTAGATGTGAAACAAGAAGAAGTCCCCAACAAAAGAGCTGTCGTAGGTAGATCTTAGGTAGCATTACAGCTGTCCCGAGCGCAGTGATGGTTGATCACTTCCAAAACAATACACACCGAGACAATGGATGACCTCATTATAATTATTCCAGATTCATCGTCGTCTGTTTGTGTGTGTGTTTTTCAAAACAAAGAACAGCCGTAGATTGTGGATATACTGCAACCAACCCGATTTGATAATAATCCACATTGTGACATTTTAACTGTGCATCTCACGGCAGTGTGTATCTTATTATATGAAAACCTAATCTGATGAGACGAGATTATGAAGTTTTATGACTGTCAATGTATTATAGTCGGCTATACCCATTATTGTAATCAATTTAGGAGTATTTGTATCACTGCGAGGGATCTCTTTGATCAATTTTGGAAAGGGTTACCTTTGTGCGTGGGTTTGTCATGTTGATAGAGTTGTGATTGTCAGACATGTAGTAAATATTGTGGCCAGTGATGTTAATGAAAATGGGGAAACAAGTTCTACCACAGGATGACATCCATGTCAATCAAAAATCGCAATAGGGGAACGTTGTTGCGACGTTAGATGTTGCTATGGCCGAATCTCCATGACTGTCAAATATAAACTGACAACTGTCAGTTAAACCAAACTGATAGGGAAATAAATCCGGCCTTAAATATATTTTTTGCTCTAAACCGTGCTCGGCTCTGAACGGGAAAGGAAAATATTTCATACGAGCTGTATTTGGAAGCCACTTAAATTTAACTGTCAGTGTGACTTCTCGGAACCTAGACTGTTGAAATTTATTTATTTGAGCACTACTGTCATATGATATACACCATCTGAACAGTATTTGTGGTATGTCTTTAGCCTGCTATACTTTTTGTCGGTCTAGTACAATTTTTTCCTACAAACTGCGGTAGTTTTAAATGAAAAAGACATGTTTTGCCTATTTGAGGAAATATGAAATCCATTACAATCACAAGATCACGTCGTTAGTTGCATAAAACGAACGCCAGTTTCAAAAAAATACCCCACGAGTAAAACATAAAACTACCATTTTAAGTGCTGATAACTTTTTAACACTTCAGGGCTGTTTCGCTTTATCTAAGGCTGTCGTTAACTTTATCTGTTAATTTTGATTGGCCTTTTGACTACCGCCACATATTCTCGGCTTCCACTTTTAATTAAAAGTCTAAATAATTATATTTAATTACCAATTCGAGTGAACTTATTCTACTATACTGCAATGTGCCATGTGTGCTTTGACAGCTACCTATATATCCATCGCACACGTACTCGTATGTAGTTAGCCTTAAGGTTGCAAACCGAATAAAAGAGATGCAAAATAAATTAAATAAACAGCAGCCGTTTAATCATTTGTTTATCTGTGTCTGTAGCCGCTATAGACTCTTTATGCAAATATTTATTCCAGCCTCACCTAGAACACATACATACATTCGCATAGAAAGACTCCGGCAAAGCGTCACGAATGCCAATCAAATGACATAAGAACAGTACGAATATATTCACTTCTATTCAGTTCAGGTATCTGTAGCGCTTGTTACTTTTCGCTATTTATGCTTTTTATCGATTGTCGCCTGATAAAGGAAACCCATAAGCCATAACCCATAAACCATCAGTTACTGGCATTCGTAAAGCTCTTTGCTCTTATTGCAATTGACGCTCGCACAAATCTGTTTTAACAACATCGCAAAAATTGCGCAAAACCAGTCAACATTAATTTAATTTGAATCAATACATGGATGGCGGATAGTGAAATGAATCGAAAACCTGTTTGGACGCGATCTTGCTTTCGTGCCCTGAACGAGATGACGTTTGTGTTGGTTGCTTTGTCGGCGAGTGATGGCACTTAATGGTGCCGTTCCACAAAAGTAGGTATCAAATTAATCAAATGGTTATAAATCATATTATTCGCTGTCGTGATTTAAGCGTTGTTTCGGTGGCCATTTTGAGATCGGTTGGTTGGAATTTTCGTCGATGACCTTCAGACAGAGTCAGAGAAATGTGAATGGGTGATCTCGTTCGTTAACATGTTTAATGGTGACGGAAGAAATTTGTTTTTATTACAGGAAACTCGAAAGATCACCGTCGCGTCGATCAGTTTCGATGGCACTGCAGGAACTCCTCAAGAACATAACAAAGAGCAAAAGTAGACAACGACGTCGCATGTGTCCACCTACAATGTACATCGTCAGACAAAAGTGTATCGAATGTCAATTTCGATGCGCTGTGTGTGGTACTGAGAACAAAATTGTCAATGTAACACAATGCCAGTTAGGTTATAACTTAGTTAATGCTCGTAAAATATTCATCACAGGGTTGTAGGTGTGGTCTGTGTTTATAATATATTCCTGTAACGTGTTATTGTTGTGTGACGTTTTTATTAGATTATGGATTTTATCACACGGTATTTATCTAAAGGAAATATTGAAATGAAAGTCCAATTTATGACATTGTTAGTGAAAAATTGTTTTAACGCGGTCTGTGAATTAGGTTAGGTGGCTGTCTTGAAAGACACACTTGGACCAGAGTTGACTATAAATTGATGGTGTGACATTTGTGTCGGCGGTGTTTTGTATAAATTTGAGAAAGTTTTCGTAATAAATTTCGTCTTCTTTGTTAGTTTCATAAAACTGGCGCCCAACAGTGGACCAATTTCAATAGTGGATTTTACGCATAAAGCGAGCAGCAAAAATTACTTTATTATGAAAAAGAACGCAGCTGGACACAATTATTGCCTCATTATAATAAAAATACTCCGCTAAAAGTGAGTCACACTTCAACAGAAAAAAAGCTGCATACACCGCCTATTGTACAATATGAACGCAAACTCGTGCGCAAAACTGCGATGGCGCTTCAAAATTAAGCACAATGGATGTTAATTACTTTTTCTCTGTCTCTAGGAATTGTGATACAAAACAGGAATTGCTCCAGTAGTCGGGTGCTTTATTCTTCAGTGTTGTTTGGACTTTTTTTAAGTGCGTAACAATAATACAAAATGTGTAAAGTTACGTCTTTTTGTCTATCATTTTCAATTCAAAGAAAATGAGTTTGAGAATGGAAATAGATCTATATCTCTCCATTACTCTGTGTCTCATTATTTAGAATCTGTAGCTGAGGTTTAAGGTCGAGAGATATGCGGGAATCTTCTTGACAATCTTATATCGACAACCCTTATAATGGATAATACTTCAGTATTGACTTTTAAGTTCCTAGCCAAAGGATTAAACATGGCAAACCACCGCTAATATCCTAGCGCCATTTATAAGCTTTCTTCTCTATAGGAAGTCTACAGAGCCCGTTTTTAGTATATTTTTTTTTAAGTACAGCTCGTATCAATAAGTTTTCAATACTGATTACAACTAACAACCTGTTTATTGACACATAACCAAGTAATTCATAAAGAAATTGAACATTTTCTGCAATTTCCTGGCTTTAAACTACACCTCCATTAACCTGGCTGTCTACGAAGCAAACTTTAGACATATTTTCTCTTTTTATCGTTCTATCTGTGTCTATTTCTACCCATGAGCCGCTGTAGCTTTGTACACCCAAACAGATACCAACAAAATCAGAAAATCTCTGTCTCAGCCACGAAAGGGCACTTCACAGTTTTATGGAAATTTCCTAGTGCCACTGTCGCTGGTTATTTCCAAATAGAATCCGTAAAAAAGCTGTTCGTCTAACCTAAGGCGATGCAGCGCAGTAACTATTGCCACTGCTGCGTCGTAAAGTCGTTCAACGGCAATCTTTTCGATAACCGAAGAGAGGTGTTTGTGTTGCGGGTATACTCCCATCCCACCTTTCCATCCCGGTATCTATATCGGCATATAGGTACTACCATACATCTGTGCACAAAGAAACATCTTTCTCTTCCAATAAAAATGAGAAAAAGAAAAAGTATCTCTGTCTATGGGAACTGTAGTTGGAAATCCCGAGAGCTGCAACAGCACTGCGCAAGCACTCATGTCATGAGACACACTACTAAGTAAAGCATAACAAATCGCATGCGTAGGCAGAGTGGAAACCTGGATACAGACAGAGATACATATGACAACAAAAAATATTTCCCAAGGAGGTGAGGTGAAAAAACTTTGCGTTTCATTATCTCGAATGGTGCCTAGCGCAGCTTGGCCTACGGATCAAGTCAAAACTTCAAGATTTTTCTTTGGTTTTTTTTTTCTTATTTATTTTGTGTGTGACGCTGACGTGGTTTGAGGTGGTCGCGATATTATAAGAAATGAACTTCATGTGGAGCAAAGGGCACATCTCCGCGTGCACGCAGTCGCTCTTTGTATGCCAACCTATTGATTGATGGATGGCAATATGTAAAACTTCATTATTGCCAATTTAACTCGACAATAATTGCTTCGGCAGCACGCTGTTCATGATTGAAGTTCGACACACTGTCGTCATCACGGATGCACTCTGCCATAGCATTCCCCATCTTCGTGTGTCAGTGGAGTGCTCGTCTCATCATTCATTTTTCTCTTTTTCTTTGCTTTGCGCTCGGAAAAAATTCCAAGAGCAAAAAAAAAATAAGGAGTTCCGCACACGACATATGGCGTGGACAGGATCTGAAAAAAAATTACAAGAAATGAATACGACGCTACTTTTCGTGCAAAGGAGTTGCTGCATGGGCAGTTGGCAGATCGGCACTCAGCACATGTTGCGCAGTTTACCTTGTTCTTTGTCCCTCCCTTGTGGAATTCACCAAAACTGACTAAAGTAGGTATTCCTCCCTAAAAAGTCGGTCGTTGCAAAAACGTCCTGCCTACCTGGCTTTTATTTTATTTTGCACCTGGCCTATAGGCATGACATAATCACCGATCACGATGCGTGGATACAATTGAACGATGACGACATTCTCTTGCTACTACACTCAGTTGAGAATGTCTCGTTTGGCGACTTCTGTCTCATACACTTTGTCTGTTTTCGTCGTCTTCAACAACGTCTTCCAGTGACGAGGAAATTGACCTCTGAAAAGATCGTTATTTTTTTAACGATTCTGAGATGACCGATTAAAGTAACGATCAGTTTTTCCTTCATGTTGGTGTCGTGTGACTCTTCGTTGTCGCGCGGCTTGGCGTAAAGTGAAAGCATTCTGAGGCTGTTGTCATGTGCATATCGCTCGCGTTTGACTTTAATGCATGTTAACATTTTGCTGACAGCTGTTAATGAAATGGTTATGTTATCACTTATCGTTTGTCCCTAATGCCAGTATTTATCAAAGGTTTTGGCAGCACTTCACTTAATATATGAAGGGATTACGATAACGGTCATAATTTACTGCCTAAAGTTAGTAGACGTCAATCAGTGGTATTGATGGCTGAGCTAGTAGTTACTACGAGTAACTTTTGACAACTCTTTATGTACCTAAAACGTAACGTTTGATTTTTCGGAGACTGTTGCTAATGTGAATTTTTTTCTTTTCTTTCCAGACGGGTGACATCAATTTATTGTGCTGATAGCAATAATCCAGTAAGTTTATTTCTTAAAACCATTATCTACCTATTGCAAGTAGGTATTCACCTATTGCTAGGTAGGAACTTAGGCAGAACTATTCGGCTTGACAATCTAATTAAAGAAAGTCCCTTAAATTATTATTTTGCTAACAGAATGGACCAAGTTACTCAAGAACAGTGTTACCGGACTTAAGTTAGAAATCGTCAAACACAAAACACCATTCAATCTAATGTCGTTTTCCATTGGTTTCACTCGGGGATCCTCTCATTCTGAAATCCAATGGAACAACAAAACAGCTTCTGACTGTCAACCAAGTCAACTGACAGCAGCCGTAGATTATTTTTTGGCATTTCACCAATACTATTGTGGATTCTTTCAGAAGCTGTTTTGTTGTTCCATTGGATTTCAGAATGAGAGGATCCCCGAGTGAAACCAATGGAAAACGACATAAGAAACATTGACTCAAAATATGACGAACCAATGCACTCAAAACATAGTCGGTATAGGCCTAGCTTCTCACAACCATTTATTGTGTGAGGACGGCTTAATTGAGAAGATTCTGCAAAACAGTTTTTTTCTCGGAGGTTTGACCAACGTGGCGTGCCATTTCGTTTATTGTGACGTACTCTTTATAAATGTAGGAACAGTTTAAGCCGAAGTGGCGCTACCAGTAACAGAAGTCTTAGAATTGCACCCAGATAGGTTGAAATAATTTTCTAAACACGAAATTAACATATGTTAACAATGTCAAACTGTAGCTTCTCACAACAAATTGCGAAGCCGTTTTCATTCCGTCAAATATTACATGCCTTCAAATTCCTGTGGCACCATAAAACCAAACTCGTTAATGCAAATCATCCCAGCGACGACGACGTTTTTCGAGATTTAATTGCAATAAAAGTCGCCCGTGGTACGTAGCCATCTACCTACATTGTGTCGAAATCTATTTACACTTTTCATTGCGCGGTGGAATGGATTGTTGCTAATTTATTTCGCCTTGAGTTTGGTGACGCCAGGTACACATGTCGCCGTACCGACCGACACAATTATCTTCCATTGTGTGCGCTTTTCAGCTTTCAGCTCATGGCAGAAAAAAAATGGAATATATCAACAACACGGGGGCTGCATCACCTTCTCCGATCACCGATCATCTATCCTCATGTCAGATTGCACCGTGTGCCATGCCAAGCTGCAGACATATCATGCAAATGAGTGACAATTTTTCGCGCAGCTCTTTTAATAATTCGATACAATAAGACTTTGGAGGTGAAACCCATCCATGGTCTGGATCTTTTTTTTTATTGCTTTTGAAGGCCTGTCACCACTTTGCTGGCGCATTCCTGAGACACAGAAGGTTCACGCAGAGATTTCACTTTATGGATTCATGAATTTTGTGGAATTTTGCTTTATGGTCTCGTCCACAGGTTAATTGACTTGCAATGTTGCTGTTGCCATATTGAATGAGAGACAGACAATCATATTCATAGATGCAGCTAAAAAGACTAAAGACGGTCTTGGTGCCAAATGAACAATGCAATACAAATTACTTGACGCATTGTGCATTTGACTGTACATATGTACTCGTATGTGTCTGTCAGTCAGCGCTGAAGAACATTGTCACAGCAATTAGGAAAGAAACTGTGGCGAAAATTAAGTCGGGGGCGATGTCTGGCATATTAATTTTGAAAGGCTGGTCTGTGTGGATTTGGTGCGGTCTTGTAATTATTATAATTTTTTTGTCCAAGACACACGGACAAGTTCATGAAAGCATTTTTTTTTTGTTGTTGTTTGTACAAAGAACTATGCGTGTTCGAGGTGAGTTTGTTTGTCAATGTTATTTATTTCTTCTTAGTAATAGAACAATTGGAGTAGATTTAAGTGGTTGCTTTTAATGGAGAAGTTAATATAGTTCTCGATCTACAAGAAACGCCACCTGTTGCGATTTTACGCCCTTAGTATTTTTCTTTGAGGCTAAGTTGAATGTCTGGTCTTTGCCAATAATTAAGCAAAATGAGTTGTTTATTGAGGCCAACATATATATGTGCTTGAGTGGCCCAAGTTTGACCTGAGAATGAAAATGATTACATCCGTAGTAAATGTTCCAATTTCAAAGGCTTTACCTCCAAGCCAAGCCAAGGTCTAAAAGTTGAAATTTAGTTTGTATTTACATTTTACACCCTAGGTAAACATGATTAAAACCCGGCCTGTTATCAATTAGTCAGTCAGCGGACTCTTGAAAAAAATTTCACAAGCTTGTCAATAAGGTTATGAACTTTGGAATCTACAAGTTTCCCTAAAGATTGTGTGGCCGATTTAGAAAATGTTGTTGCGGAAAGCCACAAAGAGCTACGCTTTCTTTGTGCATGCATGCTAATTGGTATAAATCACCTACTGTGTTATGATAATTATAAATTCACGTGATCACGAGTGCAAGCTTGTGTTTAACACCTCATTCCAAATGGCTAACTTCACAGTTTTATGTGAGACAAGATAAGATTTTAACGATGAGTGTATATCTACCATCGATCACAGCTAAAAATATTCAAATCTTTACTCTCCGAACTGTGTAGGAGGGGTTATACCTAGTACCACGTTAATAAGCAAATATGTCGAAACCATCAATATGCCACTACAAACGCTACCTACTCCATAGATAAACCAAACAAAAGCTGCATCTGCATACACAGAGTTGTGCATTGTCTCAGGAACGATCACTCAGCCTCACCTCGAGTGGGTGTACATATGGAAATTGGAAATTGGAAAGTAATTAACTTTGTGAATCGATTGGAACTGTCGTATCGGCGCACATAAATTTAACGGCACATTTGATGACATTAGTCCACCGTGCTGCATTATGACTTCTTGATTTCCATTTGTTGCGTCACGGGACGGGAATGGAAAATCTTCCTCCGCCCTTTGCACATATTTCAAGCGATTTCGAGCAACAGGAAATGGGATAGTGCACACATCTTGTCAAGGAATGCCATAGTCATCCATCGTCAATCAATCAGTTATGTTGATTTGCCTGTCATAGTTGTTGTACGTAAATATACCTGTTGGTTATTTTACGTGACAACCAAGTGAAATTAACTCATTTGTATACTCACGTATCGCGCTAAATTGTTCGCTAAGAGCTGCAACAGAGAGTTCGACACTGTGATAAACTGAGCGAAAAAATAAAAAAAATTAAAACACCAACTGCGTCTGTTTGCCGAACAATGTCAACAAAAGTGCAGTTTCACATACCACCGCAGTAGATGTGTACTTTCGGTGAGAAAATTCCACGCCTGCGTTTGTGTGTGCTTTATGTGGTTTGTGCAATAGTCTGCCACAAAGCCATGGGGGAGTCAGTCTCTCTAGCTCTGTTGGCCGGAAAAACAACTATCATCATGAGCATTCATGATGGCGGGACGAGTTTTACAGGAAACGTTCACGAAGTCTAGCCCATGAGAGGTTGCCGACTTCTGAGCACGTATATGTACTATAGTAAACCGCTTTTGTTTAGACTCTCCAAATGGTAAGAAAACGGGACGCCCACGTCTGAGTTAAGTTGAGGGGTTATTGATGAGTTTTTGGGATACAATGCTCCTTGAAATCGAATTACTGGTGAAGAGATTGAATTTTTGCGGCGGAAGAGACCGAAGCGATCAGGCACTGTGGCTCATGGAACATTGCATCAATGCGGTTATGCAGTTGCGGTATTCCATCACTCATGTCATAAGGGAAATCCGCTAATAAGAAGAAGAAGCAAAGAATCCTGTACAAATTTACTAGATGGCGTTTTTAAAACCCATATTAAGCCGGAATTCATATAGTTGTGACAAGTGCTAAATTACCTGAAATACCAGCTTTGTCCAGTAAATCAGACGCTTTACTTCATTCCTATACTTTGTGATTTAATCGATTTGTGCTATGCAATTTATCTGTCTGTGAAACTGAATACGCCTATAGATAGTTAGTGCAAAATTTGATTTATTCGAACTCAAGAAATGAAGAAAGATGTATGCAATTCCATTGCGAGAAGTCGGGTTACATGAGTCGTGTACAGTCAAATCTATTGATACGACTTCGAAATTAGACGTACGATTCGTTGTAATGGAATGTAGGCGCAGTGGCTTTAGGTGTGTAAGCGATGGGTCCCAGGTTCGATTCTATGAAGATTTTTTTCTTTCGTCCCAAGAATGAAAAATTCATACAACACGAATGATTATGAGAATCTAGGGTCTCTACGAACTTGTGAGTTGTAATAAAGCGAATATTACAACTGATGATTACAAGATCACATTTGGCTTCATGTAACACTACCAAGCACAGAGTCATTGAGCTTCTCAAAATTTTTATTTTGTCACACAGTTTCTTAAACGAAGAAGCGAACGGAAACATGTCACAAAAAAATTCTGTTTGGTAATACATTTCCTCACTTGTGCTATGTTCTTGTGAATTTGATTTTTGTCATGAGTATATATTTACTGGAGTTGGCTCACATACTAATATTAAGTTAACAATAAACATATAATATAAATACCTACAAGATGGTGCCAAAAAAAACTCTCCCAACTCTCAACCGGAAATGCAACAAAAATAAACTCATTGATTGACTTTTGACACTCAGTGTAGGTCTTGCATTTTAATTAACACATTTCGGTGGGTAGGTATGGTGTTGGTGACTAATCAACAATATATGAATTTGCTCAATCAGCTGTCTTGAAGTGCTACATTTATCGAGGTCATAATTTGTTTTCAGTTGCAATGGCATAGTCTCTTTTATTTGCTTGCGTTAAATAATTGAAAGGTAAGTGACCACTTCAACAAGGTAACAGTAACATTACTGGTTTAGTGATTTAATATGTAATATGGTCGGTCGGTCATAACCATATAAATTCTGACGCAACACTATGGAGATTAATGGTCATCTCATCGCGAACATGCACTCGCTATAACAAACCCGCAAAATTGTTTCGAATAGCTAAATTCTGTTTCAGCTTAAACGAAGGTAAAGGTCAGTAAAGTTTTTCATTTCTTTTTAGCAACTCAACTAAAGAAAATGTTGTCGGATTACGCAAATGGACTAAAATATACATTCTACGTTTTTTTGTGAGTTTTTCAATGCACATTCTGGTTGAAAATGATTATATTTGTGGAGTGTTAATTATTAAAGCTTAGCAATGTGACCACTGTTTGTTTATTGTCAAAATGGTTATCTTAGATTTCAATTCCATTACCTTTTGTCTTTAGCCTCAGCAGGTTTGATCACAATATTCGCAACGGATTCTCAAATGGAACTTATAGTGTTTTCTTCGCTTCAAATGCATAGCCTTTCTCGTAAAAATCATAAAAAGACAAACACAAACTACTTGTTTGACAAATTTTTCGTTTTCACATCAGGGCGAGGTATTACGCTAAGGCCTTGTACATACATACACCTCTCTCACAACGCGTCGTCATTTTTTCATTTACTCCGTTAGCCTTTGGAATCATCTCCCCTTTTCGTTGAGAAAGAAAATCGAACATAGCCAGTTTTTACCTGCCGTTTTTTTTTCAGATTTATCACTGGATAGTTCTCAAATAATTTAATCTTCTTCAATTTTTTTTTTAACTTCGAGCATGTAAACTATTTTTTGGATCATGTCTTTAATCAATAATTTTTCTTTTTAGAATATATACATAATGTACAGCGATCAAATTAAACAAATAACGAAATCCGACACAATTTAGCTACAGGGCGAGTGAAATATTAAGCTAAATACTCTCCTTTATTTAATCCCTGTAAAGTCAACAACGGACTATGCCAGAACTTAGTTTACAAACAGCGTGCCAGGCTTAAAGTCTCTACAGTTCACACATGCTCGCTTATTAAAAAAAATCGCAGAAATTCATTATTCCAAAATCAGTTTAGTCTTTCAATTCGAATACTATGTGGAAGATAACTCTTAGCGAATCCTGCAGACTTGAAGATGACCCAACTAACAATTTAAAATGCTAATTGGTTGACAAAACTCAATAGCTAAACTTTATATTCGATTTGTACGTATGTAACAATATTTTAAAATAGAAATCATGTTTCCCGCCGGAGGAAGTGCAAATATTTGAAATACCATTTCAGTATATGAATGTCGAACTAATATGCATGCAAATAAAAATCGTATTCTTTTTTTGCCAGTTTATTTAAACATCAAATAATCGTTAAAAAAACAATGCAAAGTATGATCTAATATTTACTTTTTTCAACCTCTCAAGTGGAAAAATATAATCGACTGTGTAGAGTTGTTTATTGCCATGACATGAGTGGCAGCAGGCTACTTTTTGTTCCGTTTGGTTGAATGGGCAAAACCTGATTTTTCTGTTTTTGGTATTGAGATGTCAATTGAAGAGAGGATTAGTAAATATTTATGAAATGCTTGCGTAATGTATGATAATTTTTTGCCATTCCAGTCAGAACTTTCCGCGAATTAGACTACAAACCCATTTCTGGGTTCAAGGAAAACTCAACTATACTCGTTCGAATGACACTCGACGAGAAAGTACCCTTAAGCCCCACACAAGCGTCAATTGTTAAAACCAACAATCAAACAATCAAAAAAAAAAAAAACTCTATGGGCTTAGTGTCAATATTATCGAACGAGCTATAATCCTCTCTGATTACCGCAATTCAACGTGCTGTTGCTGGCGTAGCGCTTTCTTTTCTCTTTACTTTGATATTTATGGAAACTTTTCCACAATTATTCTTGCACACAACAATGGCAGCTTAGGGCTGACCATTGATATGTATATACGACAGAAATGGAAAAAACATGTCACACAAAATGCATATTTAATTTATTTGGTGTGTATCAAAGCAGGCGCCGCGCGCCACTTTGACAGGTCAACGGCAAAGGTTCATTTATATGGATACAAATTAAAGATGGCTTTGTTTTGGTGTGGCTCGTTTTGAAGTTAAATTTAAATATTACAGAAAGAGAAAAGCATTTAAATAAACGCTTACATTGAACTTTTTTTCTTAAAAATAACCCAACCCAACAACAACGTCATGAAATAATCTGTTGGAGACTTTGAACCTGAGCGATTTAGAGCTGACAATAACAATAGTTTGTAAGAAGGTGATGACCTGAAGAAGGTGATTCTAATCGTTTGCTGAACGGAATCCAAACTCTAATAACTAATAACGAGCTGATCAGAAATCCTATAGATAAGACCAGTTGTGCGACTTTGAATGATCATATCAAAACTTTTTAGGACATGGGCTACATTACACTGCCATTTTGCAGCGAAATAGTATCTAAGGATCATGGGGCCTCGTTTCTAATTAATCAAGTAGTCAGATCTAATGTGTATACAATGGCTAAGAGGTACAAGTTTCATCCACCAGAAACTGTAATTTCACTACATTGCCTGTATGAGTAAGAGTAGTACTGGACTGGCGAGTAGGCCAGCTGTCCCGTTCGTGTTTCTCCTCCTACATCTTTGAATCAATAAGAAGGACTATGTTGTACGTACCGTATTGGTAATGCAATGTAATCTTGAAATCTACAAAGGATGGGCGAAATTGTGCAACCGAAAACTTGTGTCCTTGTGTAAATTGAATCCAGATGGCACACGCCACAATTTTTCTTACCATACTGATTGTAAAAAAGTGTGCTTCAATCGAATATATACTCAAACATTATGGGTAATTGGAATGGGACCCATTCTTGGTATAATAGATATTTTAGATGGATTTGTCATTCATTGCCTAGGGGAGTCAGAAGTTAATATTGTAGCAGAAGTGAAGCAATTGCCTGCATTTAATTTTGAAGTCTTAAAAAGAACATGAACTGTCTAGCAACTTTCAACAAGTTCTTCGGATCGGCACTCTAACTAAGCACTCCTATATGACACACTAACCCATCGTCCCTATTGATTTGAAACATACGTAACGCTGGCTGCTAATAAGTCAAAGTCAATAGACAACAGGGTTCTGATTTTAATTAAGGAACCATACATTTTCGTTGACCTGCGTAATATTTTCATGCCGGATCAATGCCATAAGCCATAAAACAAATGTGTCTATCTTTACATACGAAAAAGCTCATAAGCTTGGCACGATTTGACGATAAAAATATCAATCTCCATGGAAATTCGTATATCTTACGTGTGTTGTTAGAATAATAAAATATGTCTTCTTTAACCCTGAAATATTAATCCTATTTTAACACTCCAAGTCGAAGACGTCAGCAAGGTTCGAGGCAGTTATAGTTTCAACCAAAATCTTTTTGTTATGAACTTTTATGTCACAATCATAAAAAAAAGCTTAGTAGGCCGAATATATATTACCATTAAGACGAAAACAAAAGGTTTGCCGTAGAATGATGACTTACACACATCAGCCTTTCAAAGAAAAAAAAACACGTTTTATGTTAATAAGACCTACTTCATAGCTTTAATGTATTTTAAATGAACCTCCAATTTGCCCGAGATGAACATTAAGCCAAATGATATACCTGGTTGGCATCTTATAGCAGTTCCCATGAATTTTGTTAGACGCTGTAGGTTGCTCTCTATTTTCATCAACCGCGAGTGAATTTAACTCTTAAATCGGGTTCTGTTGGAAAGTTGTAGTTGCAATATGGTACATTAAGATAAAAAAAAAAACAGGAATAGCTATCGGCATAAATATGCCTTTCATTAACAATTATTGCAGGAAATATTTGAGATACAAGCACAGAGTATTTTTCTTGAAAAGGTTATGGACGTTCATTCTTTTTTTGGATCAAATTAAGTGACTCCCAATTGTTGGACAGTTTTATAAATAAAATCTCCTGCTGTATTTACTCCATGACTAATGATGATCTCAAAAATTCTTCGTGAAAAGCTTGCCTCATTGTTTGAACTGCTATCTTATCGAATAGGTTGTTTATTTTGTGAAAGTAAACATTATTTCATTGTATATTTTTGTCATTGCCTGCCTACACAAGATACTGACTTCCAAAAACAAAAAATACGATGATCTTCCTTTTTTGGTAGGTACGAGGCAACCATCACGCCAAAGGTGTTTTACCCCAACTGATCGGCTTTGATGAGAAATACGTTACTACATTGAACGTTGCCGTTTCAAATATTATCGTACAATAGTACGTTATCCATGGCGGCTTAAATTGACCAAAATCAGCAACTGTGAGTCATGCTGTATCCGCGCATACTGTCGATCGACACAATGTTAGTGTTTTTGTTATTTCAAGTGTATCCGATTGAAAAGTTCAATGGCTGCTAAAGCTGATGTAGATACAAATGCTATTGCGTGACATCGAATGAGTGCGACTTTACAATGCTTTATCATTGGCTGTAGCACGAATATTGGCTTTCATTTGTTTTTGTTTCTTTAAATGGTTTCTTGGCTAAACATGGTTTATTTAATAATTATATAGTAAATCTCCACCAATTTATAGGTTAAAGAGAGAACACAAATAAATATATAGGAAATAACCAGCCAAGGACAGATGGCATGCAAAAATATATGCATACCTTTTTTCAGCTAAGTAGTCAAGTTAAAGTGGCAGATGGTAACCCCACGACTCTCGAAAGACGATAACTTTTTAGATGCCAGAAGTGTTTGTGTTTGGACCTCTATTATATGAATAGATCGAATAATATCTTGTTTGCTAGTTATGAAATCACTTCAAACAGGCACAGAGGATGCATTTGCTTTGCTTAGGACAAACACAAGAAAGGGTTCTGTTATTAACACTTAAATTTAACACCCCATCCATTGCTAGCTTGTGCCCAATTTAATTTTTGATATTTGTTTAAAGAACTGCTGCCTCTCTAAAAGATCATATCATCCCGATATCGCCAAAGAGTTCCAAATGAGTCTTACTCCTTTCGTTCCTTTATTTACTTTCAGTTCGAACATGAGTCGCCAGTTGTGGCTGGTGGTACTCGTTGCGACGATATGTGCCACAACTCTGGGCTCAACCACAGAAGAGTCCGTACTCAATTCACTGGATGATAATCATATTGATGTGTCATCGGAAGTACCAAAACCTGTAAAACTCTCTACACTAAAAATTAAGAAGCCAATTAATGCCACTACAACTAGCCGTCCAAAATTGGAAGTTGATGATGTAGCTAAAAAGATTCCGCTTGCATCGGATCCCAGGTAAAGTGTTATGGAAATATCATAAAATACATTAATGTATTGTATTTATGGATTTGTTTTTGTTTATTACGTAATTTTTTGGTATTCACCCCCGCACATTTGGGCCATCAATAATTTTTTTTTTTTGGTGTAACGTGCAGGTATAACAAGATGTTACCTGAAACCGATGGTCATCTGAACGACGTGTCATCGAACACTACGGAGAAGGACGACGATGATTATTACTACGATTATGAAGAGGATTATTCATATGACGAAGGAAGCTCTGAGAACAAATCAACTACGGCTATCGTTCCTGCTCAAGAGGAAGAAAAATTAACCACAACAAGTACTGCAAAGCCAGCCGCTGTTGTTAAGAAAATAGTTGCCATTCCGAAATTGAAGCCGATTAAGGGAGAAGAAAAGGTTAGTACATCTTCTACGTATTTATTATTGTTAAGTCATATGATTTCGAACACGCGATTGTACTCGCAGCGCAAGTTATGTTAGATAAGGATGAAGATTCTTACTGTTTCCTGATAGAATGAGTTTCTGCAATGTTTGTCCCAAAGACGAAATTTTGTTAATAGTTTATGGGTTTATCGCCGGTCGAGCTGATTCGTTGGCATAGGAAGAAGTCACAATTAACAACCTGAATTGAACAACTGAAGAGTTTGCCCTCAAGAGCAAAGATGTTTTTACTAGGGGAAGAACGCATTTCATTTTATGGTAAATTACTGCCCCATATTGTATGGTGTGCGTTCGATATGTTGCTTACAGTTCAGCGAACCTGAAATACTTAATTAGAATGATTTAATGGAGAGCTTACCTTAAAACAGGCTTGTTGATATTCCAAAACTGTTGAAATGGGCTGGCTTTCTGCTACTGTTGGTTATTTACCTTCTTCGATTTCTTTATTGACAGTTCTTCTCTCAAAGATATGAAATGCACTCAAAAAGTCATCTTCTATCTTCTATAAACAAACAAAAATGAAAGACTGTGAAAGCTAACACCACTTTAAAGCCTAAATGCTCACCTTCGTCCCGCAACATACTAATTATAAATTCATTTCAGATTCCTCTTAAGCTCAACACCGAACAATCCCTCGATAACGCCACGGAAGATAACGATGACGACGCCGATGATGATACTGATATCGACGACGATGATGATGACGACAAGGAATACGATGACGATGATGACATTGCTGATGAAGGTGAAATCGATTTTAATGAAGATGTACAATGCCCCAGAGATTGTGTGTGCGCTAGGAATATCAATAGTTACCTGTTTGCCACCTGCAGCCGGCTTGATTTGGATAAGCAAAAGTTCGGACCAGGCATAACCGATTTGATTGTGACCGATGTTGGTCCTAAATATCCGATTCTCCTTGGGCCAAATTTCTTCCAGAAAATCGGCTTGAAATATGTATCATCTATCAAAATTTCCAACTGCACCATTGAGTATATGCACGAGAACGCTTTCCATGGACTTGATGAGTTGTATGCCGTCAATTTGACCAACGTTGGTCTGACTATCATCAATCCAAACACATTTGTTGAGAACAAGAAACTTCGGATGCTGGCCATCTCCGGAAATGACCTCAGCGTTATGTCGAACGTGAACTATCTACTGAAAGTAAGTGGAAATTAAGAAAGTGAACAAATTTCAGTTAATATATATTATTTTTTTACAGTCTGACAGCATCGAGGAATTAGATCTATCGCGCAACAACCTCAGAGAACTGAAGACTTCGGCCTTCAGCCAGCTTTCAAACATTGTTTACATTAACTTGGCCCAGAACAACTTGAAGGACTTGCCAGCTCGCGTGTTCGACTCAGTGGAGACTATCGAAGAAATTGATTTGTCGTACAACTCTCTGAAGTCACTGCCACCAGGAGCCTTCAACCGTACCGCACTCGGAATTTTGCATTTGAAATACAACGAAATCACTGGTGACCTCAATTTCGGAGCCAATGATCTCCAGCAGCTGGATTTGAGTTTTTGTTCAATTAAGCAGATCCATCATGGAATGTTCGACAAGATGGGAGAACTTACCAACCTAAACCTAAAGGGCAATGGAATTACGAAAATCCAACCAGACTCATTCCTGCAACTGAAGAACCTTCGTCACATTGATCTGTCCATCAACGAACTGGATCAAGTATCGTCGCTGTTGTTCTACAAAAACTCCGAACTGGATGTGATCCGTTTGAACGACAATCCTCGTCTCAGCCAATTGCCAACCGATGGATTCCAGAGCTACAATGGCTTCTTCACTGTATACCTACTCGATGTGTCCAACTGCGCTATTGGGGCTTTGGGCCATAAGACCTTCTCCACCATGCCCCATCTGGCCACTTTGAGACTCGCATGGAATAACATCAACAACCTGGGAAGGGACACCTTTGCCGCCCTCAATAAGCTCACTGAACTCGACTTGAGCAACAACTTAATCGACAAATTGGATGATTTAATCTTTATGAGCAACAACGACATCACAAAATTGAACTTGGCCGGCAACCCAATTAGAAAACTGCCAACTCGTCTATTTATGCCATTGACCAAGTTGCGTGAGCTCGATGTAAGTGAATGTGATCTGCATTCGCTGTTGAATGACAATAGCAACGGTATGAGCCGTCAATATAAATTCTTCGAAACTCTGCGCATGTTCAATGCCTCGTCGAATCAAATCAGAAAGATCTCTACCGAAGACATTAAGACATTCAAGAATCTGCGCACATTGGACATCAGTTCGAACCCACTCAAATGTAATGAGGAATTGAAGGGAATGATTGTTTACGCTACAATGAAGAATATAATTCCTGGCAAGGTGCCAACAATGGCCAATATTGATGCAACCACCTTCACTGAGCACGCCCGTCCAATTCCTGGCTGGGATGATTTGGCCCATGAAGTGTGCAAACACAATACGGACGCGTTCAAGCCAAAGGAACAAACCATGGAGGAAATCAAGAAGGACATCCTAAAGGGTGATGATCTTGATATTCAGAAATTGTTCTACAGGCAAGAACAGAGGGAGGAACAACAGTTGTTGAAGGAAGAGAAGAAGGCCGAAGAGAAATTGGAGCAGGAGAAGAAACTGGCCGAAGATTTGGCTGAGGACACCAGCGTGAATGAAGATGAGGATGACAATTTGGATGGTGACAGCGACGAGGAGGATTCATACGATGATGACGACGACGACGAAGAGAAGGAAGATGAAGCCGATGAGAAGCCAGTCGTACACGACATTGGATTCAATGCCAAAGAAGTCCAACTGTCTAAGGAGACTAAAGACAAGTTCTTACTGAGTAGGTTTTCTTTTTATCGTACTTACTTTACAAGTGTTGTGGTTGCTAGCTGTAGGCATCGTGTAAGTCGACACGCAGCATCTACTTTTTCTGATAGCGCGCTCTCCTACTTCAACATCTCTGTGTCCTAAACCTCGATTTTAAAATCAAATACCGTCTCTTGTGCAAACATCGTAACAGTTTTAAAATGTAAATGGTTCTATTTTGGATTTCAGTTTCTGTAAACCATAAGCCCTCACATAAAATTGTGATTGTTTGATTTGGTAGATCTTCTACATATTCGAGTTAATTTGTTCATAAAGTTTATATACGAATTTTTATAGTAAAACCTCACTCAGTGGCCAATCCCTGCCGGAGAACAAAATGTCTAACTTTTAATGTCTTTCAGATAAACTTCTACTCGATGGCGACAAGGACGGTGACGATGACGACGACGACGATGATGATGATGACGACGACGACGATGATACCGAAGAGATCATTATCGAACGTGGCCGCATCTACTACAATGGCTACAGATTCTTCATTCCAGCTCTCATCATTGTGACCTGTGTGATAGTCCTCTTGTTGGCCATCGGCAAAGTTGTCTCACTGATGATGAGGAAACGCGGTGAACGCTATCGTATGGCATTGCTCGCCTCCAAGAATTCCATTGTATATCAGAAACTCTCGGAGGATATTGTGAAACCAAATCCATGCAAACAACCGAAAGTGCATAGGTATTCGCCTATCAATCAAGTCTAAGCACCGAAAGCTTCAGCGGAGAAAAAAAATCAACATGATGATGTTCTAAACGCAACAAGAAAACATTTTTATGATTTTCACTATTATTCTTATTATTAGTTTAGACGCTGTATGATAAGAAGTGTTTTTATTATTATTATGTTTTATTTAATTTTTTTTTTTATTTTTTTTTTTTTGTAAACGCAGCTTTTTGCAATTGGCAGCCTTTAATGGTTTCAAAAATACACACAAAACAATAAATTAGTGAACACGGAACCAAAAGGACAGGGCGTTCTATTTATTCTGTACTTATCTATGCATGGATAACCTCCCACTCTGATAGAAACATTAAAGAAATAAAAAATTATAAGAAAGACATTCCCACGAAAAAAACAAAAAGTATCTGATTATTTTTTCACAGTCCAATAACAACGTCATCGTCTGTTGAACATTTATAATTTTTAATTATTTTTAAGATATACATAAATACTATATTTTTTATATATAGAAATAATACGAAATAAAAAAACACAAGCAATTAATTCAAAACTTGCAATTTAACCATGAAAATGAAATGGAAAAGAAATAATATATCTACAAAAAGCATTTACTTGAGAGAACTAGTATGAGGAAATTCGGTTGTTGCAAAATGCAACTGCTACTCTTGACCGAGGTTCGTAATTTTTGTTTCTTTTTTATTTGTCGATAATACCTATTGTTCTTTTCAAATTGTGTAGTTAAGTGCCATGGCCCTTAAGAGTAGTGTATTGTGTATACAATGAAACATATATGTGTCTGTATTTATAAACATTTGTTAAAGTCGAAAATACAAAATAGGAGTGTGTAACAGCGAAGGGCCTAGTTACAGATATATAATAATAATACGAGTACCACACTAATGTCAAATATAATTTGTATTTACTGTAAAGAAACGGAGGTTTTTTGAGAAATTATTTTATTTTTTTTTTAGTAAAAAATAAACATTTGGCTTCCAGTAGACACTAATGGTTTTGTTGTTTTATTGTGGTTGGACAGCTATCGTTTGGGATGATTGTTTATGATTGGAAAAATTTTGATGGTGACTATGTCTACCAACGAAGTGTGTATGTCAGCATGAACTAGTGATCTTAATAAGAGCAAAGGCATGGGCAATTGTGCACCTCATACTGTGACTTAGAAAACGTTCTAGAAAGCATAGGGCGATGAGATAGTCCTCGGAGGACAGGAAGCCATTGACAGCTCCCTTTTTTTGCTGTCCTTTCAGAAAAAAATAGTCAAACACGTTTTCGAAAACAGCAAGAAGTCTTTTAAAGAACTTTTTGGAATAATGTGCTAGACATAATTGTCCCTCAATTGGATACGCGTTTGAGTGATATACATAGCTGCTCACATCACTTATTTATGTCGTTTTCCATTGGTTTCACTCGGGGATCCACTCATTCTGAAATCCAATGGAACAACAAAACAGCTTCTGAAAGAATCCACAATAGTATTGGTGAAATGCCAAAAAATAATCTACAGCTGCTGTCAGTTGACTTGTATAAAATACATAAAATTACACTTGTGTGAGTGCTTCTTGAGTGGATTCTGACTTCAAATCGAGAAGCGAAATTCTCTTCTCAGAATCACCAGAAGAGTATTTTTTGTGCCAATGGAACGGTTTCAGAAGTGATTTTTTTGATTCCGGACTCTCCCGGACGCTTCTTTTTGCCCAATGGAAAACGACATTACCAACTTGCTGAAGCAATTTTATTTCCAAAAGTGACTTGCGTGCGTGTTTTGCTCGCTTTGACCAAAGTTATTCACTGTTATTGATTGATGAGCTTATAGAAATCTCCGCTCCAATAGCTTTAAAGTGTTGTTCTTATTACAAAGAAGTACATTAGTGATACGTTCTCAACTAGTCACGAATGGGCGCTCTCAGAGCACTTTTTATGTTCGTTTGGTCCAAAAAAAAACAATCTTTTTCAGATTTCAGAGCGAATCTGGATGTTTTCTAAGAATTGTTCAGATTTGCCAATGCAAGTACGTTTGAGTTTGACAACTAGTGGAGTTTGTTTACGTTTTCGTGAAATTTTTCAACTGCAAAGAAACGCATTGCATCGGGTGGCTCTATTTTTGTTAATTATTTATGCACAAATGTTAAGAAATCAATCTGGGCGCAAATTTAGAATGTTTTAATACAAAATTTAAGCCGTGAATGCAAAATGATTAGAAACGTATCGAAGGCTACAAAAAAGGCCATGTGACGTTTTTATGTTCGATTAGTCACAGGATATCTGAAATCTGAGAGCGAATCTGAAGAAGCCCAATCGAAAACCACATTAATATGCGTGCAGAATTTGCTGCGCAATATTTAAATTTGTCAAACAGCATCTGGCAGGTGCACTCAACAATAAACAATAATTACAATAACAAGTTCAAGACGATATTCCCGATGGGTCAAATTGAAGGCGATAAAAGCAGTTTCAGTTTGATTTAATTTGTTCATCCGCGAATGCAATTCAAAACACGTACAGTAATCTCACACAAAGGAATATTTTTATTAATATCAATTGTAAATGAAACAAGAACTAACCAAAAATAAAATAACAAACAGAAAGAATAATAAAATAAAATAAAATAAATAATAAAAACAAAATAAAAACTTATAATAACATCGTGGAACTTGTTTCTAAAATTTGTTTTTTACTAGCAAAATAAAATATCACAAGAGTTAAACCATTGAACATGTATGACACAGTGATAGAAAAATTTATTACACAGCAGCATTTTCTCTTTTCATTTCTTAGGTATAGAGATAAAAATGTTTAAATTGCAAACAAGCTTATCTGCTACTTCTCTCGCGCGTCGGAGGGACTTTTTATTCGCATTTGATTCGAGAACAATTGTTGTAGCTCCTCGTCTTGTTCTCTGGTTTTCATGGCTCGTCCCTCGTCTTCCCAGATTTCATTGAACTCCGCATCGTATGTGCTATACGAAATGGAATCAGTTTCTTTAACATCTGAGTCGCACATGTTATCAAATAAAAATTCTGCAAAATCAAAATTGAAAGCGAAAGAGAATCGATTAGAGTGACTTAAGAGAACCACACAAGTAACACGAAACAGCTGGCATCAGTAGTGTCATTTCGACTATAACATGTAATTCTAATCTAATCAGTTGAATTTCAGACAGACGATAGACAACATCATTAGAAGATGCAAGCGCGCAAGAACGTTGTAAATTTAATGTCAACAATTGTTGGCAGCTCGTAAGTGAAAACGAATGCAACGCGAGTGCATTTTTATAAGCGTTTTGCAATTACAGCTGCAAGTGTCCAGCCCATTCTCAGCATTATGGATCGAATGTACTGGCGCGGAAGAAGGAATACGCATTTGAGGTACGCCCCCTTTGAACTTTGGACTTTTTAGCGTTGATTTGATAACAGATTTGACCTTTGCCAGATGTCATCTTCGACGGTGCGCTTTGGACCCGGTGTCACCAGTGAATTGGGGGCAGATCTAAAGAATATAGGAGCGAAAAACATTTGCGTTGTTACAGATCCGAATGTGGCCAAGTTGGAAAGTGTGAAGGGCGCATTCGACTCACTGACGGCAAATGGAGTGAAGTTTGAGGTTTTCGATCAAACCAGGGTCGAACCAACCGACGGAAGTCTATGGGAGGCGGCTAATTTTGCAAAGAGTCGCAACTTTGATGCTTTTGTTGCAATTGGTGGTGGTTCGGCAATTGACACTTGTAAAGCAGCGAATTTGTATGCCAGCGATCCGGAGGCAGAGTTCTTGGATTATGTGAACAAACCAATTGGCAATGGCAAGGAGGTGGGAGGGGTTTTGCACTTCCAAGGATACAATTATTAACTGTAAGCAATTGTGTTCTGCTTGTAGATTACAAGGAAACTAAAGCCAATGATTGCGATACCAACAACTTCGGGAACAGGTTCAGAAACCACTGGTGTGGCGATATTCGACTACAAGAAGCTGCACGCTAAGACCGGAATATCGAGCAAGTTGCTAAAACCGCAGTTGGGTGAGTTTATGGATTGTTATATAATTGTGCAGGAGTTTGAAGACCTTGAAGAGTCCTTTTATTAGTTATCAACGAAATATCTACTGCCAAGGCCATTTGTGCCATTTATTTGTATTCCATCAGTCAACACGAGCCTATTCGGACCTTGTGCCAGTTACATACGTTTAATGCGTTTGTTTAGCAATAATTTCAAATGGACATTTCTGCATCAACGCCCGATCTTACCTGAACCGAAAGATTAAGTAGCGAGTACAAAATGAGCTGTGGTTTGTGCGATTTCTGACTTACCTTACTGAATTTATTCTTTATGTGTCTCACTTTTGCATTGCGGACTCTCTGCTGCTTAAATCGCATTTAGTACTGCTTTCGCAACTTCAAGATCGTCTGGTTCTGGCACGAACACCCCGACAACATATTTTTGCAGCACCTCTATGGTGCAGATCGAGTTCAATACAACGACCGACAGTTCAATTTAACAAATTGAATGGAATTTGGAAATCAACTACAAGTGGCAACCTAATCAAGTAACAACGATGATTCGCAAAAAAACTTTTCGGTATTATGTACCCACCGATTTACAGCAGCGAATTGTTTTTTTTACTCGATTAAGTGTTTGCTTACTTAACACACTTGATTCTATTTGTATACATAGCTTCAAAATGCATTTTTTTTTCCTAATTCTACTTTCAATCTTCCACAGGTCTCATAGACCCCCTGCACACGCTTTCACTGCCAGAACGGGTGACTGCATACTCAGGTTTCGATGTATTCTGCCATGCTCTGGAGAGTTTCACCGCAGTGGAGTACACCGAACGCGGGCCGGCCCCAGAAAGCCCACATCTACGTCCACCCTATCAAGGAAGAAATCCAATTTCCGATGTTTGGGCTAGATTTGCATTGCAAACAATTCGAGATAACTTCGTAGAAGCAATCTATCATCCAGGCAATGTAAAAGCGCGCTCCCAGATGCACTTAGCATCAACAATGGCCGGTGTGGGTTTCGGCAACGCCGGCGTTCATCTCTGTCATGGTCTTTCATATCCAATTTCTGGTAATGTGCGAACATTCCTGCCAGAAGGCTATGACAATGATCACGCCATCATCCCCCATGGTCTGTCGGTTGTAATTAGTGCGCCAGCTGTGTTTGAATTCACAGCACCAGCCTGTCCCGAGCGGCATTTAGAAGCAGCACAGATTCTTGGTAAGGACATTTCCAATGCGAAACTAGCTGATTCTGGAAAGATTCTCGCTGATGTTGTAAGGGAATTCATGCAAACGGCAAAGATCGAAAACGGACTAAAGGGATTGGGTTTTAACACAGGAGACATTCCGGCTTTAGTCGAGGGAACCTTGCCACAAGAGCGAATCACAAAACTAGCACCAAGGGAGCAAAGCCGGGAGGATTTGGCAAAATTGTTTGAGAGTTCAATGGAAATTTATTAAAAGCTAAAATTACACTTACGGTATGAAATAATAGTGAAATAGAAGAGATATAAGTTTTTACTTCATGAAAAGAAATATAATAATTACAAAACAAAAGGACGCTCACTTTCTGAATGCAAAAATAACGGTGTTTGTTTGTAGATGACACCTACATAGAGCCTTTCAAACTTGGAATTTTTAATCAATTCACAATATTCAATTTATGGATGTACCCTGTGGAACCCATAAATAATAAAGTGCTTTCTGGTTCGGTATTTGCAATTGTTAAGATTTTCAGGTAGGTCTTTTGCTTTATGGAAAATAATAGAGAGGTGTCACTACATAGGTAAATCTCCGGTGGAAACGGGAGATTAACTGCGAAATGTAGAAAAATCCCGCATAAATCTCGATATTTATCATACAAAAGTTAATCTCATGAATAGGGAGACTAGAAATAAAACTAGAAATAAAACTCAATAAAACCAGCTTTGCATGTAGAGTCCGGTTTGTGAACACACTTTCCACAGCTAGAGATGTCAAAAATACAAAGCTCTGTTTATCTGTATTTGACTTTGTGTCTTAAAAAAACACGAATTCATTTATGAGAGCATTCAATTTTTAATCTATAATCAACTGCGAAACGTATGTATTTATTCATAACTCATGTTTTATTACCTTAAACACTTAAATTGCTTAATTTGTTTTCAATTATCACAATTTTGGGTTGTTCGATTTGTAGTTGACAACTTCAGGTGAAACGTCAAGTCAATCTTGTTTTGTTTTTGGTGGAAACTCCTCAGGATTTATTTGTAATCTCTTGTCCTAAATCTCGCGATTAGTGTCAGGTGGAAACGAACTATAACCTAATTGAACCGATTAGATTAGATTCGATTGTGGGGGAAATGTTATAGTGTATCCCGAATCAGTGGAGTCCAAAAGGAGGTCTATTTTAATGTCGCAATTTATTGAGTGCCATTATTCTATTTGCTTACATACCTATAAGAGGGCGAAAGGGTTCCCTTAAGTAAATAGACCTAGGGCGAATATTAAAAACATTTTGCTTTAAAACTGAAAGAGCCTTAAGGAATAGTAATGCGGCAAATATAGTTGTTATTTAAAATAATGCGCTGTACAATATACCAATTATGATTTGTGGCCAAAGATAAATTTTCGTAAATGAGGAAGCTCTTCCATCATAAGAGATTCTTAATTTGCTTATTTTTCTCCATAAAAAGCCATAAAGCGTTCCTCAAGAAGTTTGCACAATATTCCGAAATATATTCCGAAAATCAAGTATTACCTCCACATCCAAACGGCATACGGATCCTTTTTTAGGATGCGAACGAACACAGCCTGCCAACTTTTTGTATTGTGACCTATGCAGGTACTTTTAAATTATATTGTGACTGCTCCTTACATCGTACTCTCAACTACTTCCAGCGCCATCTTTTAGACTTTTGTCATCAATCAATTCTATTTTGACAGTTTACAGTAGGCGGAGAAGTCTGTATACCACACGTGCGCCGCGCATTTGTAAACGAAATTTTCTATTCAAAAGCACCTATTCAGGAATTTGCGTGCTAAACTGTGTATATCATAAAATAAAAGAATGGTAGTTTTCACCTGTAACCATTGCGGTGAATCCGTAAAGAAGCCTGCTGTAGAGAAGCACTACAGCTTCAAGTGTCGTGGAGCTCCCAAAAACGTATCGTGCATGGACTGTCAGAAAGATTTTCACGGTGAGGACTATGTAGTGCATATCCGCTGCATCACAGAAGCTGAAAAGTATTCCGGAAAAGATTACGTTGCCAAGGAGCCCAAGAATTCTGGCCAAAAGAAGCAAGAAAGTTGGATGGACATCATTCGTTCGATTCTCGATACCAAAGAATACAATTTGAGCAACCAGGCTAGAGCTACATTCCAGAAGCTGCGGAGTGTAGACAACGTTCCGCGCAAAAAGGCAAAGTTCCAGAATTTCGTTGCGAATTGCTTGCGAATGCGTAAGGATCAAGCCGAAGAAGTTTGGAGTATCCTTGAAAAAGAATTGGAAAAAATGAAAGCCGCCAAAGCGAGTGCAACCCCAACCATTGGCGACATAAAGAAAGTCGAAAATGTTGAAACTCCTACTCCAGCCACGGCCGAAAATCAACGTGCACAAGAAGATGTGGAGAAGAATTCCACAGGCAAGCAGACAGAGAAGAAGTGTGTAAAGAAATCAAAGAAGCGCAAAGTGGACAAGGAAATCCAGAATACAATTGTGCAAGATGAAGAATGGGAGATTCTGCAGACTGCGACAGAGATGGCGGAGAAGGTTAGTAATGAACCAAGCAAAAAGAAGAAGAAGAAGAATGACAAATCTGTCGCGAAGCAAGATGAAGTGAACGCGGAACAAGAGCCCACCATAAGCACCACTACACCTGATAGGTTTCAATGGGATCTGGTGATGCTGTGCACTGTTCGCAAGTACGGTGATAACATGAAGTTGGACAAATTCAAGAGAAAGGTGGAGAGGATGTACCTTAGAAAGCGGGAATTGCCTGCATTAACAGAGAAGCAACACACAAAGTTCGATAAGAAATTCACAAAGCATCTGAAAAAGTGCAATCTGAAGGTGGAAAACGACGTGGTAAGCGTGGTTTCGCAAAAGGCTGGTGATAAGTAAATAAATGTGTCTACTGAATGTGTTTGTTCTTTTGTTGCTGGAAGAGGGCGTTTTATTTAGTACTTATGCAAAGTGTTTCTGTCTGAATCTATTTCAGTTGATGTTTTTGAAAGATCCGTTTCAGTGGACAGGGGGTAGAATGCTTGGTCTAGACAACAGGAACCAGCGACCCTGGAGCGCAGACGATAGAAGGTTGCAAAGTTTCTGGATAAGACTTCACACGAGTTGGTATTCTGATAACTTTTGGGTTCGGTGCATGCATGCATGGTCGTATGTAAATGCTCAAAGCTGGGCGAGTTCCAAGTTGTCTTCGTTGTCGTTAGCCTCTTGTCTAAACTCTAAAATCAAATGGATTTATGGTAGGCTGGTAGGTCTGTCTACTCACTCACTTGCTTGTATAAAATTCGTAAATTGTAATTGCATTCAGGATTAGAGTTAATTTTGACTAAATATCAAGATCTATTTTTTTTCTACAGTCATCAGGTGAGTATCTTTTTGCTACGGTTCAAAAGTGTTTTTTTTTTTAATTTCGTATTGTGGACAATTTTTTTACATCATGGGAAAGAAAACGACAGTTTTGAAACACATCCGTTGGGCGGATCTATTAATGGTAATAATTTATTTAGTAATGTTTATAAAATAATTTGTTTGCACATTTCAAATTACATAATTAGTAGAAATAACGAATTCATTATGAACAAATATTATAAATAAAAAAATGTTGGTATTATTATTGAGAACACCAAAAAAGTACCAAGGAAAAAATTAACAATACAATCCTCTCTCTTTGAACGCACCCTACAAAGATGTCAATCATAACAGACGTCATTCTGACTTTTCACAACAAAATACCTTGCTCATTTCGTTCGCTTCTTCTTAAAAATGTCTTTTCTACGTAAAATTAACAAAACTCATATTAAAAATATTTCAAAAACAGTTCAGAGAGTTAATTTACAATGTTCCAGAACACTTTGCACACCAATCAACGAAGATAACTCTCAGAAAAAGGGTGGATTTGCTAGCGCTTTTGATAGGCACACTTCGCCTATGGTCGAGGCGAAGCCAGTGGACAATCAAACATTCGCTTCTCTGTTACGAAACTCAAAACTGATCGATGTAAGCTTAAACAAAATACATACAAATTAAATTTGTTGAATTAATGGTAACGTATTTTACCAGCTAGGAGATCCAGAGGGAAAAGTTGTTAGTGGAAAAATTTTCCACGTTGTCGGCGACGATTTGTACATTGATTTTGGATGGAAATTCCATTGTGTCTGTTCCAGACCCTCAAGGAATGGAAGGTTGTTGAATTTATTTGATGTTATGTGATGTCCTAATTGTTCGCTTTGTTTTTAGTGACTATGTCAAAGGATCTAGAGTTCGGTTGAGGATCAAGGATTTGGAACTGTCAACGAAGTTCTTGGGATCAAGCAAGGATTTGACGATATTGGAAGCCGATTGCCAACTTCTTGGTTTAATTTCATCGCCTACGAGAACTGCGGCGGCAAAAATTGCTACTGAGTAGGGACGAAGTTGGGTTATGTTTTGTTGTTTTGATAAAAGGTGCTGAATAAAGAAATGTATCCGCAAAGAAGATTCGCATTATGTTGTTCAACTTGATGGAATTATACAATATTTACACAATTTGCTCTACTGAATACTATTTTTGGCTTTCGGCGGGAGCTCTGCGCAGCATAATCCAAGATTTGTGTTTATTTCTTACTTTTTATTTACAAATAGAAGTTGAAGTCTAATAGCACCGTGTGTTTTCTGACATTTCCTGTGTTCCATAAGCCGTCTTTTAAAAGAAAACGATTATAAAAAATAAACACGAAAGCGCATTTAATGTTTTTCTCTCACCCGTACCCAGTAAATTTTTCAAAAATAATTCCAAATGAAAGGGAATCCGTTTATTAATACAAAAATATATGTTGTCAACTGTAATATGACATATGAGTTGACAGCAAAAAGCACAACTGGGAACACAGACCCCCTGTCAAATAACGTGAAAAAGTCAAAGTGAAAGTGACATCTCAGAGCAAACACGTCTTTGTAGTCTAGTCTAATCAGTGCAGTCTCGCAAAATAACAAAAATCATAAATAGTATCGACAACTTTCACTCCAACTATTTAAAATGACGAAGGAAGACAAACCGGCAGGCAAGTCAATCGAACAGACAAAATCGCGGGGCTCGCGGGACCGTCATCAGAGGAAGGACAAACCTAAACCCCTCACTAAGGTAATTTAAAGAAATTTTCGCATCCAGACACTTTATTTAGAACCCGTTCCAATTTCCAGGTGATTATTCGTCGTCTACCACCGACAATGACCGAAGAGGAATTCCTCAAACAAATAGATCCCCTGCCCGACCACGATTTCTATTACTATGCCGCAGCAGACTGGTCACTTGGATTCGATGCCACCTGCCGCGCCTACATAACTTTTCGCAACCATGAAGATGTATTTTTGTTTCGCGACCGCTTCGATGGTTATGTGTTTGTCGACACAAAAGGCGAAGAATATCCTGCGGTGGTAGAATTTGCACCTTTCCAAGGCTTGCCCAAGAACAAGGCACGGAAAACCGATCCCAAAGTAAACAGTATCGAGAGTGAACAACATTACACAAGTTTCCTTCAGAAACTAGAAGAGGACCGCGAAGCCTGTAAGAGTGAGTGCAAATTGGAGTTCTCCCTACAACCGAAGGATGACAAGAAAGTAAGTACAACTCCGCTGCTCCAATTCCTAATGAACAAAAAGATGGAGCGCCGCGAGGAGCAGAAAAAACGAACTGAAGACAATCGACGAAAGCGCGAAGAGGACAAACAAAAGCGACGGAATAGAGTATCGAAAGGCATTCCTACTGCCATCAAGGAGGAAGGTGCTCCATCAAAGGACGGAAAGGCAAAGCCTGAGATCACTACGGACAATCCCGAAGAAAAGAAGAACTCTCGGGCTAAGCGTCGCGCCGAGCGTGATCAACGTCGCCGCGAAGAACACGAACAGCGCCGTCGCGACAAGGAAAAGGAACGAGCTGCGGAAAATGAGCAAAAATCGATTCTGGTTTCCAGTCAACAGTCGGCTAAGGAACCGGAGAAACCCGTAGTGACGCCCAAACCAGCAGAAGGCGATAACAAACGGAGGGAAGTCAAGAAGTACAGTGAACGCAGGGAAAGAAATCGCCCTAGAAACTTGCAGAACTCCACAGCAGCAGCAGCTGCAGATAATGTCCCGAAAAATGCAACCGCTTCCGTTGGCACACTGGCTGATGAAAAGCCATCCACAAGAGAAGACAATGCTATGATGAACTTTATGAAGAACCTATCGAACGTAAAAGAGTTCGTACCCAAACATATGCAGGAGGCAGCAGCTAAGGATGAACAAAAGTCCGTTGACACCGCAGTCGATATGGACGAAGTAAAGGAAAAGCTAGAGAAGATATCTCTGCAGGATAGGACTCAAAAGACGCCATCGCCTGAGAAGGACGAAGAATTAGCTGAAAGAACTGAACGCTCGCAACGCAATTCGAGCTCAAGTGGAGGATATGCCAACGATTCGAAGGGCGAGGAACGCATCGATAGGCGTATTCGAAATAAGGTAAGCAACTAGTTGAATCTACCATCCAAATAGAAATGTTATTTCATCTTAGGATCGTCCATCAATTGCCATTTACCAACCGGGGAGGACCAGGTTACGTTTGCCTGAAGATGGTCAGCCTACTACTGATCCCATCAAAAGCAACCCAACTTCGGATACTGAGAGCTTGAAGAAAGAGGAACGCCCGAACACTGCTCGCAAAGTTAGTCGTTATTCAGAAAAGCGATCTGGCAGGGCCAGAGACGGAAAACGCAGGAACAGTGGAGAGGATAAACCAGATAAAGTCCCAGACAATACTAAGCCTGATGACCTGAAGGAAGTTAATGTGGAAAAAACAACCGATATGCCGCAAACTGAAACAGAAATAGCAGAGGCAGAGAAAGAAATTGAATAAAATTATTTACCATCAAAAAGGATCTATGCATTTTGGGTTTTCTTCGACATTATATCTTTTTTTCATTGGTATATTAAAGGCGTCGCAAGGTCGTGTGCAGTAGGGCACGCAATTTGCCTTCTTTTGCAAAGCCCTTGCAACAGAAATGGTCTGGTCGAAATTGCTAACGTTCACATTTTTCATTGATGCTGCTAAAATATCTTCTTATGTACAGTTATGTACAGTGAATTGCAATATACGCCATAAATTAAGCACATTATATAACCAGGTGCCATTCCCATTTAATTTAAAATGCTTCCAACTTTAGATAACCCATGACATTATACAGCAACGATGCCATAAGAAATCTCATGCGGAACTCATCCTACAAAGTTTAAATAAAATTGCAAACAACAATATTGCAAACCACCCCTGGAGAATGTCTTCTTCGGGGCCCATTCATGTTTTTCTCGTAAAAAATTCATGAAGTGAATTGCTTTGTAACGAGCCAACAAGCAAAACCATTTTAAAACTGAGTGGTATCGGCAATGGCAGATGCATTTACCCGTCATCCGTAGAAGGATACAAAATATAATGGTAATGTGTGCCCAGTACGGTATCTACCGTTCAAAAATGCAATCAACAGGATGATGATACGCCAGTTCAGGCAGGTACGACCGTTTACGTGGGCATAGCAAATGATTAGGATACATAGGATCCCAGCTGTAGTGACTCTGTTATTGCTTTCGATTAATCGGACTTTTGTCGAAGGAGATGGAACAATTCTTCCTGACAGAATGGCTTGTGTCTAATGCATTTCAAAGTAGGTATGCACCTTAACTACTAAAATGTATATTTTGTTCATTCGAGGTGAAAGCGGAAACTCATCGCGTGCAACTGATGTTTTCTTTTTACTTTCTGGCTTCGGAACAATACCGTTTACTATGGCGTATTTTTGACTGTCGTGTGATATGAAGCAATGAAATAAAATTAGGAATGCAGTTCAGATGGTGACAGAAGAATTTAGGTATATATTTTAACATTGGGTCAATATGACACTAGCTTGTGGACAGCTTTACTCGATACCTACAGTGTATGCGATTTCATTATTACTTGCCCTTAACATTCGCGAAGGCAACAACTTTTGTGTGCTTTTAGTTTAAATAGCGCGACGGTTCCCATTTTGGTGTAACAAAAAACTTTTGGTGCTATTTTACAAAAGCAATTTATCGCTGCTGAGATCTGGATTCAAGAATCATTTGTGAATTATTTTTATTAACTAAGTGCAGTATTTATTTCGAATAAAAAAAACAAAAACCTTTTTGATATCGAAATGTATAATTAATTAACAGCCACCACATCCTCAATTTGTCTGAGAGTATATTCTATCATCACCAAAATACTCGTTCACCTCCATTTGCCTTTAAACACACTGAGGTAGTCATGCATTGTCATCACGCTTTGCTGAGGTATAATCCACTAACCCGCAACGTTTCGAACAACAAAAAAAAAACCTTTTATTTGTTGGAATCACCTCAAAGTCGAACATCGGGCCTACCCCACAATATTAAGAGCAAGCATAAACGCAAACAGGAAAATAATAAATACATAAACACACATCCATGTGGTTTCACTAAAGGCTTCCATTATTCATTCGTGACTTTATGGGCAGCTCCCACTTCCGCTAAGAGCGCATGTGGTTGTGTTGTTTTGCTCTGGTTTATTTTCGGTTCAACAGAAGGTATATCTTTAATCAGTGAGTTTCAAGTGCTTCCGCAAAATAAAATTGCCATACTTAGTTGAAAACAGAAAACAGATTTCTGTTTATAATTGCTAATTGATATAAGAAATAGTTTGGGATCCTGCACTAAATGGGGTGCACCTACCTGCGTGCAAAGGAAGTTTTGAAGAAACTTTCGAAAGACACCACCCAGATGTTGGGGGAAATATGCACTCTGAGCAGATGATGTTCACCCACCTAGTTATTTAGTTTAGAACACATTTCGTGATATGAAACTCATTAGCGTATATTTTTAAATCCCCATCTAACATGGGTGTAACAGTTTCCATGGAAATGGAGCCACGAGCGAAGCTACTCCATTCAGTGCCATTCAGAGTAGCTGTGTATTTT
Source organism: Cheilosia vulpina (assembly GCA_916610125.1). Lineage (NCBI taxonomy): Eukaryota > Metazoa > Arthropoda > Insecta > Diptera > Syrphidae > Cheilosia > Cheilosia vulpina. The sequence goes on from OU744279.1 coordinate 56,575,352, forward strand.
ACATAAAAAAAATATAGGCACTTATAAGAACAAAAGGTGAAACTTCATTACGGTTCTGCCAGTTGGTGAAAGGAATTTTATACACTAATTTTTTGCAGTCCTCGAATACATGTGTAATAGCCCTTCATTAGTTTGATTAAATAAAACTAAACTCTCGCATGACAAGTTTACGTTTTTTGTCTAAATTTCTTTTATTAATATTCCAGAAATGCCCTGGTGCTTTGCGAAATAAAATTTCTTTCTCTCTTCCATGTTATATATGAAATAATTGCACTATTCCCCCGCGTACTTTGCACATAATAAAACTGCGAAGCACAACCCGCGAGAATACACTTAGATGAATACCGAAAAGTTTTCGCGTTCATTTTTACCATTCCAAGGCTTTATTGTCCCAGGCACCACATTTTCTAAATAACATAACTTATTTGATCAAGAAGGCTATGAACAGTTAAATAATATTATCTGGTGACTTGCTTTGAGTGTGATTATGCTTTTCGTTTTGTTTTTATTGACATTTTATCGTGTCATATATTTTAGTGGGTCATTTTAAATCAAACACATTCGCAGATGCAGATATGGCCCATAGTTTTGGTTTTATTGCGCCAAGTTTAATGCATTCGTTCGTGGATAGTATTTGGAATGTAGATGACACTGTGCTTGTATGGAACTATCTATGGATCCTGCTGTACAACAATATTTGTTGAGGTTTATTCTATACTATTGCGGTTATTGCTTTTATGCAGCATATATTATACAAGGTGGTCCAAAAGAGACCATCCTATTGGAAGATGCTTTTATTTTTGCAAATGGCCGCCAATGTCAAATCTGTTTTGACATTTGTGGACTAGACAGATGTAGAATACAAGTAAAGAAGCCATAGAGCGATACACTTCCCAAGAACGCGGAATAATCGTGTCTATTTTTTTGCGTAACAATTCGTCTGTAGTGTTGGCACAGCTCGAATTCCGTCGCAGATTCCACGGCCGTCCTGCAAACTGCGCCGTTTGGCCACCAACCTTGAACAGTATCGGACCACACGAGACGTTGCCAAGAGTGGCCGGCCCCAGAGCGTCCGTTGTGCCGAAAATATCGCCGCTGTTGACGAGGATGTCGAGCTGTCGCCGGAAACATCGACCAGACGCCATGCCTCGCAATTAGCCATCAGCCGGTCGTCCCTAAGGCGAATTTTGGTCAAAGACATGCGCATGTTCCCGTACAAAGTCCAGTCCGTGCATCAGCTGCTGCCTGTCGACCGCCAAACGAGTGTAACCTACACCGAAGCCATCCTCAATCTCGAGGACGAAGTGGACGATTTTTCGACAAAAATCATAATGAGCGATGAGGCTCATTTCCACCTCAGCGGGTACGTGAACAAGCAAAACTGTCGCTTCTGGGGCATTGAAAATCCACGAGTAATGCACGAGGAGCCATTACACCCGCTCAAAGTTGCTGCATGCTGCGCTGTTCACGCTGGAGGAGTCATCGGGCCATTTTTTTTTCAGAACGCCGCTGGCCAAACGACAACAGTGGACGGTGCGCGCTATAGGGCCATGTTACCCTAGTTTTTTCTGCCGAGATTGGACGAATTAGGACTGGAGGACATGTGGTTCCAACAGGACGGAGCTACGGCACACACTGCGCGAGCTACAACCGATATTCTGAAGGCGGCGTTCCCGGTCTTATCTCTCATTTTGGCGATTTGCACTGGCCCGCAAGATCGCCCAATTTAACCATTCCAGACTTTTTTTATGGGGTTTTCTGAAGTCCCGTGTTTACGTGAACAAGCCCGAGACTCTAGAAGCCCTCACGGACAAAATTCGACACGAGTGCGAGAATCTGTCGCCGGAAGTTCTCGCCAAAGTGATGAAAAATGCCATAAAAACAGCCCCTATGGCAAGGAATTGCGACGGCGCCCATTTGGCCGATATCATCTTCTCGACTTGACCAATAAAATTCGAGAGGTTCAAATAAACATAATTGCAATTTTTTCATTTAGAAAAACAAATGAGAGCCAAACAACATCGGATGACTTCTTTTGGCCCACCTTGTGTATATCGCTCTCAAAAAATTGCAGATATTAAAATTGTCAATTTTCCAATTTTATTTATATTTCGAGTTACGAAAATAAGGGTAGAACAAATTAGAAATTTGTTGCAAAGGAAGCAATTCATAAGTAGATATAAGTAATATAAGAAGAATGTTTTGACTTTTAGTTTTTGCTCATTAATTTTTTCCGCTTTCTTCAATTTTATTTAATGGCAGCCCTTTTTCTCTGTTCGAGTATCGAGTATCGTCTGGCGGCGTTGCCAACAACGGTATGGAATTTAAAAGTGAAGAAAATAAAATAACCTCTCACAAACATCCAAGAGCACAATTGTCATGGAAGAGCTTCTCAATTCAGACATTCGGACTAGGTTACATATAATATGCAGGTCCCTTCAATTCGACACAAAATTAGGTACGTATTCACGCCCATGGACCAGTTGCGCCAACTATTTATTTAGTTCTTAAATCCAGGGAATTTCTTTTATCTCAACAAAAAACGTTTAGTAATGTCGTTGTCCGTTCAGCAGCTGCTATTCGCATTTAAATCATTTTCCTGCTCTTCGATGAATAGGTTTCGTCGGGGTTTCAAGAAGTCTGGTTTTAAATAAAAAATGAGATGCCTGACTTTCTTTGAAGCCCGACCGGACATTGTTCTGATTGTGTGAATCAGTTTGTGGGAATTCATACGAAGAGTTTCCTTCTCCGCCCTTCATCTCGCTCGATACTGACCACTGGATTTGCGCTGCATATGCATTTGCTATCACCATTTTTAGCATATAAAGTTTATCAACCAGGGGGCCCTTCTCTTGGTAGGGTCATAGCCTATACAGTGTTTTCAACTGCCTATTCCTGATACTAGAACCTTTAAGTCATTGCTAATGTGGTAGCAAATTTTACTTGATTAGACAACCTCTGTCGACTTTGACTGCTTTATGCTTCCAAATAAGAATTTCTTATTCTGGCCTTTTCGCTGTTTCCCCTCGTTAAACTCTTAATCTAGCCGCAAAAGGATATAGTGGTCAAAGTACATGTCGAAAATGTTAAATGCGTGCCTAGCAGGGAAAAGTAAAATGTCGATCTGGTTCTTGGGTTGACGTTTTGTGGATTAAATATATGCTCACCATCTTACCCGCTAAAATTATGTTAATTTCTGATTCGAGCATTAAGTCTCTGAGCATCTCTTTATACATTCTGGTCCGAGCAGCTCCGTCCAACAGCTTACAAAATTCCATCTCTTCGAGCTTCTTACAGTGTAAGCTATAATAGGAATCGTAAAATCGGAAAGGTGAGTCTATTGGGGAGGGAAATGTTTGCTGATAGGTGGTAGGTCTCTGCTCTGACGTGTGTTGTTCTAATGGATCTAAGCAGCTTTTGCAAACCTCATACCGAATAGTTCTACACGACTAGAAGCATTGACCTCACCAGTGATTGCTAATTTTTCGTGGAAATATTTAAAAAAATCAAGCTACGTTATCTATCATTTGTTTGCCCAAACAAAAAAAACTCAAATCCACTACCGCATTCGGAAAATATTCAAAACCATTTCCTTTACAAAACCACATTCCAGTTTGCTATGTAACCATAGCTGCACAAGTGGATCAGCTACTTGAAGTTTACCATCACCCAATGCATCATATATTGCAATATCCGCAACACTACGCTAGCTACATACTTGATTCAATGGTGATTCGCAATATCGGAATTCAGCTCTTCTCCCGTCACAACCACGATCCGAAGGGATTTTATATCCGTCACCAAACCACGTCCACACGACCCACAACAAAATTCCTCGAATTTGTGAAATTTTTCTTTCCCCAAATAAAATTACAAAAAAAAATAAACTCCAGAAAACATTTTAAAAATATTTCCGGAAATTGCAACGGGATAAGAATAAAACATTTATTTGGATAGCAATCTAGAAAGCATCCTCTTTCATCACAGTTGAGTAAACGGTATCTAGCATAGTTGAATGAGGGGAACAAAAGTAAAATAAGAAGACGAAAATAATATCCTTCCCAACACGCTTGCATTACAAACACTTAAAACTTCGTTCAAGTATTTTATTTCAAGTGAGCTTTGTTGATTTTTCTTATAACACACAGATGAAGATAGAACGATGGATAGAACCTCAAGGATATTGCTTTGTAGCAAATCGATCAAACGGAAGTAAGTTTTTCTACAGTAAACTTGCATCTGATGCTTTTGTAACTATATGGGGGTGCAAAATGCTTGGTATAGAAGGCATTATAAAGGACTGGCGTTTTTATTGCAATAAATCTCTTAAGCAGACGCCTTTGTTGACAGAAGATGGTACATATAAGTAAAGTGGCTTTTATAAGGCGTCTTTTATGACTCATATGTGCACTTAGCTTGTAGGGTTTTGATTTTATCCATAGCACATTGTGTTGTGACCGCCGCAAGGATAAACCAGTCGAAATTATAAAGCATTTGTGTTTGTACAAAGAGGCGCAACTGGTAGGGTTGCCATTTGTCATTCATAAAGAGTTGGACATCCTTTATTTTATTTAATGGTTTGGGACTTGAGAGCTCACACGACAGAAGCTGTGAAAATAAAATACTTGATGATATTCATATCCCTGTTCAGTTATAGATTAAGACTTTTTTTCTAATTTAGGTGCGCCACATTCCTCTATTTTCAGTCATATTGATTTTCGATTTTCCCGAAGATATGATACTGAGTAAACTTGGAAATTTGGATCTAAATTTCAATCCAAAAATGTGTGCACTTCCTTTACATTCCATACTTTGCCATATATTCAATGTATCGTTGAAGATTGGTCCTTCCCTATGGAAAAATTCTTTTATTGTACCAATATTTAAATCCGGTAGAAAAATTAATATTGAAACTATAGAGGGATATGTAAACAATCGTCCATCCCTAAACTGTTTGATGAGTTGGTGACTGCTAAGTAAAAATTTAATTTGCAATAATCAACACGGTTTTGTAAATAATTAACTTATCCATATTTCAATATAGTTATAAACAGGAACAGAAACTATTTCGAAGTTCACCATCTGTCAAAAGAAGAAAGTGAGTGCATTCTGTAATCTTTTGAATAGCGAACAAAACAGTTTTATATGGATGGTGATGAAGCATAGCTACGCAAATAATGCAATGCGTTCACTCAGAAGCAGTAAGGTAGCATTTAAATGAGGTGATATCGGTATCGCATTCGCGGTACATCTGATCAAAAATTTACCATAACCAGATAAAAATTACCAAAACTCAATAAGCAAAAAAAAAATTACCAAATTTGTTAAAAATTACCAAAGTGGCAACCTTGAAATAGGCGTGTCTTAGATATACGAAACGTAACTGGCTTAGAGAGAATGAAAAGAAACTGTGTGCTCGCACCTGTCTCTGTTGCTCATACAGTGTAATACAGACAATAGGCCTGCACTGCAGTGATACCAGACTTTAGAGGCAGGTTATCCCATGGTTATACTCAAAATATCCCTTTTATGTTTACAAAATAAATAAATTTACTATTTTAAAAATATACTCGTGAATCATTCACAGATACATATGTCATTTTATGAAACAGTTTAGGGAAATGAAAAAAAGAAAATGAAATCATTTAGTTAGATACTTTGAACGACTTTTTTCTAAACATGAAAACATTTAATTTGATCGTAGGTTGAATAATTTTTTTATTCTTAATGAAATGAGCAATTAGGAACAAAATTTGACCAAAAAGTAAAATTACTTTCTTTTTGTACTATGAGGTCTGAAAAATCCCTTTGTCCTTTTTAGCTTATTATTACTGAGCAAATCCCGCAAAAAGTGATAAATCCCCCGATCTGGTATCACTGCTGCACTGTAGGATGTGTCTTAGATAATGAAACGTAACTGGCTGGTAGGAAGAGAGAACGAAAATGTGGGCGTGAATCTATCTCTCTCGAAACGAAACATAACTCTCTCTCTTTTTATCTCACTAACTCAAATCCCGCTCGAAATTTCCGTAACGATTTTGTGACGCATTCACCAGCTTACCCCCCAAGTCAAGCGTGCCTAAAGAAGTATTACTTCAAAAACAAATCCACTGTTACTAATCTTCTCCTTTTTACAAATTGTGTTATTAGTGATATATCTAAGGGTAGTCAGGTCGATGCCATCTACACTGATTTCAGTAAAGCGTTTGACCGAGTTGATCACAAGCTTCTTCTTTACAAACTTGAACGTTTAGGGTTCCCTACAGTGTTTCTTAGATGCCATCATCCTATTTAGGAAACAGATGCCAATTTGTTCAGTTCCGAGGACACTTATCGAAAGAAATCTTGGTAACATCCGGTGTCCCTCAGGGTAGTCACATAGGCCCACTCTTATTTATTTTATTCGTTAATGATGTTGTGAAATTTGTTCCATATATTCTTCATGCACTGATTCGATTGGGTTTGTGGTGTACTAAAAACTACTTGTCCCTTTTTTTTTGGTTGCGCCTGGAGGTGAGTAATCTTCAAAAGATACCAATGGCCCGTACCATTGGTTATGCCCGATTCAGATATATCTAGTCTGCCTATGGGCTACACCTCACCCTTCAGAGAGATCCACTATGAGATCCGGTCGCGCGCGCTCATAGTAGTAAGAAATTTCTTCCTCTCATTTTTTCATTTTAGTGGTGACTACGACTAAGTTACCTTAATAAGTAGTTTACGCTTCCGTAGTGTTAATCGCGTTTGGTAGGTAGCTTTCCAGCGAACGCGCCTACTAATACCGTCATTACATGCGGTTTTTCCTTATGGCGCTAGGTCGAACGGTCTTGTTCTTTGTAGTCGACGCTCAAGGCATGTCACGTCCAGAGTACGAATTATTGCAGTGACCATGAATACGAGTACGAAGTTTGCGAGCGAAATTTGATACTTCGCTACTCACGGTAGCAATTCCTAGATCTCTGTGAATATCACTATCCCTTATATACCATGGAGCATTCACGATTACTCTTAGCGTTTTGTTTTGGAATGTTTGTATTATAGCCATATTGCTTGGTTTGCTACTACCCCAAAGTTGTATACCGTATGTCCATGAAGGTTTCAGCACTTGCTTATACAGGAGCAGTTTGTTGTATACGCTTGTCTTCGAATATCTTCCGAGTAGCCAATACATTTCTCTAAGTCTGATTGCGAGCTCGTCGCGCTTTTTCTTAACGTGTGGCTTCCACTTAAGTTTTGCGTATAGGGTCATTCCTAGATATTTCGCCTCGTTTGCCTATGGTATTTGTACCGAGTTAAAGAATACAAGTAAGTTGTTTATCCTTTTGTACGTGAAATTGACATGCGTCGACTTGGTCTCGTTAAGGGAAATTCGCCAGGTCTTTGTCCACTCGCATACTTTATTAAGAGCCCGTTGGAGTTTTCTAGTTTTGATGATTCGACTGACTCATCCATCGCGAGGATAGCCTTATCGTCTGCGAACGTTGCTACGATGGTCCCTTCATCTTGTGGTATATCTCTTGTGTAGAGCAGGAATAATATTGGGCCGAGAACGCTTCCTTGCGGAACACTGGTGTGGATTTTCTTGAATTCCGAGAATTCAGTCTCATGGCTAACACGAAAGAGTCTGTTTTCAAGATAGGATTTCAATATTTTGTATAATTTTTCCGGTAGGATTGTCCTTAACTTACACATTAGGCCTTCATGCTATACCTTGTCGTAGGCTTGCGATACGTCGAGAAAAGCGCTAGAGCAAATCTTTTTGCATTCTAGAGCTTTTTCAATTTCATTTGTTTTTCGATACACCTGATCGATTGTGGAATGTTTGTCCCGGAAGCCAAATTGATGATCTGGTATCAAGCGTCTTTCTTCAATTACTGGTTGTAATCGTTTTAGCATAAGTTTCTCATAAACCTAAGATATTATCGTCAGTAGCGAAATAGGTCTATATGATTTCGTATCATTTGTATTCTTCCCTGGCTTCGGAACCATAATGACTTCGGCTACTTTCCATTGTCTTGGAACATATGAAAGTCTCAGAGAAGCATTTATAATGTACAGCAGCTTAACTAGTGCTCTTATCGGTAACCCCTTCAGAACTTCGCCAGTGACTAGATCGTATCCTGGAGCATTGTTATTTTTCAACTTTCTTATTGTCATTCGAAGCTCGGACAGAGAAGCGGCTTTTACTTTATAGTTGTCGGATCGCGTATTAGCATTCGGTTCTTCGTTTAAAGGTTGTCCCTTGTCCCTTAAAGTTAGTAAAAGTTCGGTCATTACTTTTTTCCGTCGTACCTCGCCTTTCATTCACGCTTATTCCATCGACAATAATTTAATTCCGCGTGTAACTTTAATAAAAGATTTAGGGGTTATGTTAGGTAGTAAACTATCCTACATGTACCACTATGAATACATCACAAATAAAGCCAATAGAGCATGGGGAAAGCTTAAACGTTATGCTTGGGTGTTCACCGAACCCTATGCACTAAAAATTTTATATTTGACGTTTGTTCGATCGCTCTTGGAATATGCGTCCAGTGTTTGGTGTCCATACTACAATACTCATGTTGTAAGAATTGAAGCTATTCAAAAAAGATTTCTTAGGTTTGCGGACGTCTCAGACGTCTTCCTTGGTCTGTTAATAATAGCTTGCTCCCTTATTCATCCCGATTACAACTTATTGGACTCGAGTCCCTTGAGATTAGGAGAAAGGTGTCAAGAGTTGTTTTTCTTCACAGAATACTTATTGGGGAGATTTTTATTTTTCATTTCATTTTATTTCATTTATTTCAATTGTATGCTTACACATTAAGACATAAAATTATCTTATAATATAGTGAAAGCTTAATGACGATAATTCAAAAGATTCACTGTCCTGATATTTTAAGTCTTTTAGGTCTTAATGTTCCATAACTTAATTTGCGTAATAACAGATTCTTTTGTATTCCTCATTCTCGTACTAATTACGGTAGATCCTCCTCTTTCAATGGTTTAATGTTATTGTATAATGATTGTGCGTTAATAAAATTCATTAATAAAATCCATTTTGTTAAATTTTTTTTCAGTTGTAATTGTATTGCTCAAATTTTAATTAGTTTTGTACTTGCATTTTGTTTCTGTTTTTTTTTTACATAATTTTTCCTCAATTTAAGTTTTCTCTTCTTTTAAATTCAAATTTTCATGTCTATAAAAGGCCTTGTACTTTATTGACAATCAAATAAATAAATAAATAAATAGATATTTTCGATTTGGAAAGTACTACGTGTCTGATGAGGTTTACTCTGTTGTTGATGGTCACAACTTTCTTTTTTCCCTCCGTAAGCCCATGTAAGGCAGCCGATATCCGACAGTCCTAAGAGCAGCTCATCGATGAATTAAACAACCACGGCGATGGAAGTCACCAATCACCAGAACCAATTACGATCGATGACCTTGTGATTCTCTGTCTAGAAGAGATATTGTTCATTGAGTTCAAAAAGCGGGGGTCCTAATATGGTCCGTCAAGGAACTCCATATACTCCGTTTTCGGTGTCGGTAAACTGTACAAGAAAAATAATCCATCTCATACACAGTCAATTTTGGTAGGTACTAGTCCTGTAAGGATTGATACCAATGGATCTGTTACCGCAGGGGCCAATCCAATTCTATGCCCAAATCAGGGCAAGGGAGTCGATTTTTATTTTGTACACGACATGACGTCAACGTAAAAAAAAAAAAACAGTTCAAAAGCAATTTCTGTTTATGGACAATGCCACAATGCATGAGCATTCAAAATTTCGGCAAATACCGAGTTAAACATATTTAAAAATCTTTCGATAACTTATAAATGGCAACCCTATGGCAGACATGATGAATAACACCTATAAACTTTGTGACAACCAATTTCAAGAGTACAAAAGAAACCGAAAATTACCCACAAGTGTTCGAGTTTTACGATAATGGCGTGGTATATGAAGTGCATCCTCAACTTTGATACAGCGTATGTAGTATGTATGTGGAATTTGATTTTCAGGTTATACGTCTGCTTTCGAAGTTTACAGAACATTTAATGTTTAAAAGGTCAACGACCAAACGAACGGTTGGAGTTTTGGTGAATCCTTTTGCCTTTTGGAGTCTGAAAAATACTTGATGGCTTCTACAGCATCCAAACAACGAAGATGAAGCCATGGGGAGGGACGTAGAAAGTTATTTAATTAAGTTTTTGAATATGTTTTAGCGTCATGTGGCACCTCACGTTCTTTTGTTATTTCTTTCTTTGGCAAAGTGTGCGATGTTAATGTTGGTTTGAATGTGATTTGCACCGTCTTATTTTCAAACTAGTTATAACATAAGGCTAGAGCTTTTGTATTACCAAATTTAAAGGGTTGGGATAACTTTATCTAAGCCACATTAGGCGGATAGTTCATTTGAAAGACATTTGGTGACATTTTGAGGCTGCGGAGAGTACTCTGAACTTCTTACATAAATAGTTTCGGTCCGTGAATAGACCGTGCATACGAGTATTAAGGTTGATAGCGTGGAAAGAATTTGACAGTGTCTGCGGAAGTCGTCGCTTTTGTACAGCTATAGGAAACACTGAGAAAATTGGGTCTTGAGTCTGCAGTGTTATTTTTGAATGGTCTTTGCGTTGCAATTTTCTTTTATGACCAACCAATTTTAACATCTACACTACGTCGATTTAAAATGTTCAGCACGGTTCTTCCGTAGGCAATGTTTTCCACTACCTTTAAAACGTATTCTCAGCTATAAGTCCTCTTTCAACTGTTCTTTGGGTTCATCGGTACATTGCGGATCCGATTGGTAGGTACTCTGTTCTTCTAATGGTTGCCAAAGTGTAACTAACTGCAATCAAATGTACCTTCATCTTCATCATTTTTGTTGTTAGGTTATCTTGGAGATTTATTTTCCCGACTTAGATTTCTGCCCTTTGAACGAATGTTGGTGAAATGGATATTTACCTACCTAGAAAACTACTTTTATAGATCTCATCTTTGATCCGCCCGTATATACGCTTTTCATCTTCAAGTCTGGTATTCCACAAGGTGGTTTTCTACGTCCCGTTCTTTATTTTAAAAGCATACCTCTGAAGTTTTTTTTAACACTCTTTGTGTGACGAAAAACTGGTACTAACTTGAGGGATACAATATTGCGAAAGGGGCCAGGGACCAAACCCCCATAAATTATATTTTTTCTAAAAGAAATTGGTGAAAAAAAAAATAATAAAACAACGCGCTGACAACGCCAACATATTTTTTTAACTCATTTGCTGACCAGTAGATTAAAGCTTTTTAATGACAAGCTATATAGTTTCTAACCCTTTGCCTCAAAATTAGATTGGAGCACAATACTAACAAATGTCGATCTACCTTCCAGGGGCTTATTGCATCCACCTAAAGAAGACAACCATATTTGATAACTGGGTGATATTACGGAAATAAAATCCACCATAAAGTGCAACTACATCCAACTACACCAATAATAGTGTCACTCAGTTTAACTGCCAACAATGGAGGGTAGCAATAATAATTAATTTAATTTGACGTTTTTCAAAAGTTTCAATCAAAAACCGACACCGGCAGTTAAATTAAATCACTCTGCGAGATTACTACTGCGCCCAACAGGCTTCACTTCATTTATTAATATCGAAAAATGTCAATAACAACAAGCTGCTGCTTAAAGTAATAATAATCGAATTTCCACACAAACAATGCGCTTTAACATTTAAAATCTCCCACCAACGAATCCTCGAATTCGATCAGTGGATTCCATTCGACTGCACTGAAATTCACTTTAACGCAATAAATTAAAATTCATTTGTCTACGTTTCAGATTAAATCCTTGTTCCATTTATTATTTTCAGCGTTTTATTTTACAGTAATGGCATTTTGTATTTTTTTTTATTTTATTTCTTATATCTTAAATACGAACATGTACAGTCAATAATTACAGAAAAACTTATTCCGAGTAATCCGTGGTGCATTTTGTTACACAGCATTTTCATCCAGTCCTTGCTGTTGAAACAGACGCGCATGGAAGAGACAAAGGAAGATAAATTAAGATATCTGTGTGTGTTCTGGGCATAGTGTTAATTGTATTAGAGGAACAGTCCTCTTTTGTTACTAAATGGGAACACAAAAGAAAGAAAAAAAAAATCTTTGGACGCTATCCGGAGGAAGAATATCCACAGCAACCGCATCCGCATGCATATGTGTGACATACCTTCATTAGTGGACTAATTGCTCGGGGCGTTGGAAGCATATGTAGCGCCCCGTTTGAGCCTCGTTGTAGGGACATTGGCGGATGTTGACCCAATAGTGTTGTTGTCGTTGCCGATGAGACGCATGATTCTCTTTTTCCTTTGCCATAATATGATGTAAGTGGTCTGTGTGAAAAAATAGTGAAATATAATTAAAACTCACAAAACAATTACGAACACACTTCCATAAACCGGTTAGTGTCAAGTACTGTGGCGTATACGTAACATTTTTTTTAAAGCGCTGCAAACTAATCTGTTAAACAACAAACAAAGAATACTGGTTGCAAATTTAATTGAGTTCAACCGTGTGGAATTAAAGCGGCTTAAAGGATATAAACACTTGTGCATGTGTTCAATGGTGGACATGCTTAGGATAAAAATATGTATTTTAAAGCCAACAATATAGTTGGGGCAAGGGTGGAAACAATAGGTTTAATGAATGAAGCCATGCTAATGAAATAGTTAGGAAGATGAGGCAGATATTGTTATAATTCAAGCATCGCATGATGATAGCTGTAGGCAGTGAATCATTTACCAAGATTAACATAACCGGATACTTGCGGGATATGTTCAACCCACGGGGCGATAAATTGTGGCACATTTGTCAACCATAAGTGGGCCCAATTAGACTTGCAATGTTGTTGGCCACCGGCAGGGGTTAAATTATGTAAATCTATCTGTGTTCTCATATATCCACGGGGAGAGCGAATTAAACCAAGATATTGATTATATTTTAGCAGGCAGTGTGGGAGCCAAATTGATACCACAATCTTGACAACAATCTTGCATAATTTTCAAATGTTTCAAGTAAATGTGCCACTTCTGAATACCACCCTTTTCGTCTGTCTAAGCCTTTATTAGTAATTGATATATCATGAATAACTTTCTTTTTAGAGAAGCACAAGAGAGATACACAGCAAAAAGTGTGGGATAAAAAAATCTACCGAAGAAGCAGGGACCGGCCTGTTCTCTAACTCCAATCGTAGCAACATATATAACATTAGAAAAGTTTTCATTTGTTAAAACAAAAGTCCGAGCCAATGTCACAAAACTCGGCGTTACAGTCTAAGAAAAAAATTGGAAATTCAAGCCATCGTTAAAACCAATGAAAACCCCCCTCAACTCTGTTAGCAATGCCATCTGGTAATAAATGGTCGAAAACATGTACCAAAAGTCGAAACCTGCTGACTATTTTATACCACTTTATCAGAAAAACTTGCATTTATTCGGACAGATTGGGAGTTAAATATGCTGCATTATTTTATTGAACATTTGTGTGCTTTATTTCACTTTGCTTTGCTGAGATAGATGTTCAAAAAAACAAGCTAATACACAATTTAAAAAGTGAACACACTCTGACTTTAGGTGTAAGCTAAGAACGCTACAAAAATAGGACAATCTGCTTTATTGGTAAATACTCAGTCGTCTGTGTTAAGCCAAGTCCTGGGAAATTTACAAATTAAATAATTTATTTATAATCAAAGTTAATATCCTATAAAATATATAAAATAATTTTAAGGAAATATATGATATGTATTAAAAGTGCAAGCAAATAATTACATTCTCTTCATTTTCTAAGATATGTATATGTCTGCATTTATTTTTCCTTAAACAATTCAACTAATACAAAACAACCTTCATATTGAATTAGCCAGTTGTGTTAAGTAATTTTTTTTAGTGGCAACCACAAAGTGTATATATAGAAATGGTAGACCTACTTCAGGGTGGATACATATCGTTGCAATCTGGGAAATACACTTTTTATACCCCACATAGCAACGAAAAAGTTCAGCTTCTCTGAGTTTTAGAAACTAAAGTGAACCCATGGAACCCATGATACAATGAAATACATGTTCCTCAGAGTACATGCTACATTTCGAGGTACTGCACATGGGGTTAGAGAGTTTTTATTGCCAGTGGCAGTGCAGATTTTTTTGTAACACATTAACTAACTTTCGCCTTTGTGAAACATATTTCAAGTACGCAAAGGGAACCTTTGTTCGCGTGTACAACTCAACCGCATTATTGCAGTAGCACTGTGGGCGGCTGCAGTTAGTGTTCAACTGTCGATGCTGGGTACATGACAATCGGTAACGAAATTTATGCCAAGAATTGCTTCGCTAATTAAAACGCTTATAGCATTATTCCCCTGTAACATTTGCTGAAAATAACTAACGTGCACAACAGAAAAAGGCCTGTGGAAACTTGTAAAGGATAACTTATATATAAGTAAAATATTCAAATCGGGGGTAATATGGGGACTCATTGGCTTCTGGCCAATGTTTTTTTTTGAGTCAAGTCTTACGACCCAAATTATTGTGCAATTAAAAAAAAAAACGTTGTGCAATCAACAATAATCAAAAATTAAAAGGTACAAGTTTGCTCAAACAAGTGGATATATTAATATTGTGCATGTCGAACTGAAAATGAAGCTCCAATTTCCTAAGCTACATTCCACATGATAACACTTACCTAATACTAATGCTTTCAGTTCTTGTTCTTGGTGAATAGTCCTTCGAATGACTATTACTTTTCGTTGTAAATCTGCAAAGGAGCGATTTTATTTCTTATTAGAGTAGTCTTTGGATTCGTCCTATTAGAGAGTATTAAATAAATAATATCAAGCTCAGAGAATAATAAACAATTTTATTTTTTTGCTTGCGAAGAAGAGCAAAAAAAACACGATTTTGGTGCGCACACATACGTAAATGAATTCCCATTTCATTTGGCGGCGATAAATTGCTGCTCATCTTAAACGATTTAATGGATTAAGTTTTCGCAACAAATACCACTGGACAGAGTAATCTTATCGGCAAAAGTCTTTGCCATAAAACGATATCCGCCTCTGCGATGAAAGCTATAACGCTTATCAATATTGCTTAAGGTCCAGATGATAATAATCGAAAAGGGCGTATAGGTGTTCATCCTTCCGATTTTAGTTTGCCTCAGACTTTTCTGGTATTTTATTGCAAATAAATAAATGTATCCTATATGCAATTCGGTATTGTTCCTATTTCGATGAAATTGGTGGCATTAATGGAAATATATTCAAGGACTAGTGGTCTCCTGAGCAGTCATTGATAGTCGGTTTATCTATTATTCATGGCCATCCGATTTTACCAAACATATAAAGCGATTTTATGTGAATTTGGCCGCACAAAATACGAACGGGAAATTAAGATGCTATTTTTTTATGTTCGAAGGGTTGTATTAATAGGTTTGTTGTTCAAATTGAAAAAAGCTTTTAATGTATAGATCTCCTTTTGCTGAAATTTCAGCACAGTTTGTCTAACTCTAGAAATAGTCCTTGAAATACAGAGTGACTCTATGACTAACAGAATAAAAAAAAACAAATATTAAAATCAAATGACTCGAATCCTATAAATATATTTATGAATCCCAAATTTGAAAACTAAACCACTCGCAGTAAGAGTTCTTTCAAAACAGAGCAACAGATTGAACCGCAGCCAACATATATGCCGATTAGTTTGACATTTTTTGAAAAAAATCTCACAAATTTTAAATAAAGACAAGAGCTCTTTAACAAATTTAAGTATTAGAGTTTGCCTAATGGTAGAAATTTTACCATTAGAGTGACCTGGCTTATACACAACATATTGGAAAACAAATTACACGCAGCATTCCATCTCAATCAATCTTCCCAAAAAAAGCAAAATCAAGCGAGAATGTTGTGTTTAAGTCAGTGAAAGTATTTCTTAACTATTTTCCTTCGCCTATTTATATACAAAAAATTTGCATACTGCGAGATGTTTTTCTTACACTTTAGAAAAGGTTTGCAGCTGCATACAGACCGAGTCACGGTTTTATTACGATGAGAAAGGCTCTAGTGATATCGCCTTTAAGGACATCCGATTCACTCGTACATTTTTATTGCACAAAGTTGTTTATAAGACGAAACCAAACAGCTGAATAAATTCCTACAACGAACAAGGTAGTGAACAGTCTTTTTTTTATTTATTTTTTAAATCGCAGGTTCTTGTGTTAACAAGCGTTTTTAAAATAAATAAATAAACCTAGCTTCGTATAATCTTTGCGCGTAACCAATAACAAAATTGTAGTGTCGACTTTAAATTTACGAAAGCTCACATTTGCGAAGTTTAGTTAAGAGCCGAAGCTAAAAATGTTTATTGGGAAGGCCCATTTATCTTATATTTAATACGAATTAAAAGGACTTACAATAAAAAATAAATAAATAGGTGGCATAACAGTTACCCTAGGCCTAGCTTCCCACGACCATTCGTTTTGTGTGTGTTTTTCATTTTTGGGATAAATGGAAGGGATCTAAAATTTTCTTTCCTTCTTCCTAAGAAATCGGAATCAGCATTGGCCCAAGAGTTTTGGGGACATTTATGTCTAAAAACTAAAATACTAATCTAGGTATCACTGTCATAAACTTAAATATTACATATTTAAAAAAAAAAGTAAAAAAGACCCAACAAAAAGCTGAATAGCTAGTTTATAAATAAAACTGCATATGAACAACTATTTATCTTTATTGTTTGTCTAAAGCTTTTATTTTTTAACAAAATTCCAAACGCAAGATTCAATAATTTTCAAAAGTGCAAGAAAAAAGTGAAAATTGAACATGATGTGATGCGAAAATTTAGTACTCGTAGCTTATAAGCCGAACAATAATTAACTGCATTAATATAAAACAGAGAAAATAATCCTTTTATGGTCCTCAGCATTCGTCTTTATTTTTATTGCATAATGTCCTTATTTGGATTACTCCCATGTAAACTTATGGAACTGATCGAGTTCTGTTTTCTTACAATTCCATTTATTTATGGGTAAATGCTTTTTGAAGTTTTTTCTTTAAGTGCCATTCCAAAATTGGTCATTTTGATAACATTAATGTCATAAATAAAAAACGAAATCTTTTTCGGGAGAAGAAATAAAAAATAATATCTCAGAGTGCCACTCAATTAAACATTGAATAATATAAATGTTTTAACTTATTTGTTGTTTTTATTGAAACCTGAGTGGTTGTAAGAATTATTCTTCAGTTTTTCCAATAACTCCATCTATTTCAGCAATACTACAAATTGCTCGATTATAGCTCTTAGTGACTTTTCATCGATCGCCCACTCAACCAACATAGAGTTATCCTAAAGGTACCTTTTCTTAACTGATGCTTGTTTACAAAACTCTTACTAATAACTGAAAATTCTCATCAAGTCAAACCACAGAGAAGTTGACATAGCTATCGTCTGAATAAATCATCACCAACACTGCCATAAGTTTCCGAGTGGAAGCCAACAAGTCACATACGGTTAACCATTGTTGTGGGCAATTACTGGTCCAGAAGCATGATAAATTTCTGATGAATCCTAAGCCTGAACTGGTTGGATAAGAGAAGTGAGAAGGTCGACCACGAGAATACCTCTGAAAGCTACTCAATTAAGTGCAGTCATCGGGGTGAGGTAAAGATTAATTAAAAGGTTGTACCGAGGAAGGACATGCATGGCACAGAGCGGAGAAATTGTTGTTCATTTTGGAAATATACCGTTCACCTCTGGTGGACATGTTGTGGAATATTTATTCCGCAATACAAACGAATTAAAAATGCACTTTCCCTATGGTTATGTGATGGTGTCGTCATGCAAAATAAAATCGAAAAGCGGAGACTTTATAATATTGACTAAATAAAGAGGTCGTTTAAATTAAGGGCGAATGCTTTAAGACATTTTCGATGGTCACTTTAGAAGTTGAATTTATGAGCATAGTTGGCAAATAACTACGGTTTTGAAACAGATTGAAATAGGTGTAAAAAGCGAACATCTGACAGTTCATGTCATGGCTCAATGTTGAAATGAATCCGCCATTTTGCTGCCAACAATGAAAAGTGTTTAAGAAAATAGAATAACATTTTAATAAGAAATTAATGAAAATTAAAATAAAACTTCCAAAAAAACACAAGTTAATTGCCATATATGTGCATGGAAACAAAGCTGATTACATTTATTCGACTTAATTATTTCGCAAGGCCAAACTAGAGAAAAACATTTTTTTTATGGCAAACTTAAACAGAAATAGTGAATTCCTTACGTACGGTTTTACTGGATTTCTTCATTAGATTTTTAACCTACAAAAGTTATTTTTATGTTTTAGTTTATCTCTACAAAGGAATGTATTTGAAAAAAGAAACTTTAAAATGACTCACATGAACAATGAACATGGCTAAATAAAAGGAAATTAAATGCCAACACTATAGCAATAAGAAAAGCAATAAATGAAACAACATGAAAACAGGAACTGTAACGTTATTGATAGCAGCTGCGGGAGGAATTTTTTTTATTTTCGTATTGGCTCGGCGAGTTGGAAAACCAATCAAAAGTTTGGATACACGAGTGTAACAATGGGTTAAGTTAACAAACGGACAAACCATTACTTGTATCTGCAGAGAAAATGGTTTTAAAATTTCGTATACATACAGAGTTCGACACTTAGGACTTATTATACGTGACTTGTCCCTGAATCGAATTCATAGGGGAATTTTGTTGGAGAGAGCTACGACCTATGATTATTATCGCTTAAACTTTCGGTGAGTTCGTTTGTCAACGAACTGCAAAGGTTCAGTTGCCTTTCGACAATGAACTATCGTGACCTCAAATAATGTGCGTGTCATAGTTCCTATGACTCTTACTTTAATGTCGTTTCATGAGAGTGCTTAAATTTTGACAATTAATCTCAAAAGTTGAGAAATTCGATACGGCATGAAAGTGAAACTAACTTCTTTGTTTGATCTGTAAGCATCAATGAAGTTTTTAAAAGAAACAGTAGATCTATTTAATAGTGTTCGCATGTATTTATAAAGGCTGGCTAAAGGTTATCAAGTGGCAATATAACAGTTGCACCACATATTTGTTAGCAAACGACGTCTGTTGGCTTACTAACTTGTGCAGATTTTTTTTTACAAATATGGAATAGAGTTTTTGGAATCTATTTCTCTATTTTATATTTATCATAAAACTATCTGTTCCCGGTTGACGTGGAAACAACTGAACCGATTCCGATAGAATTTTTTTTGAAATGTTTCATAAGACCACAAGACGCAAATAGGATATTTGTATATCGCCACGCCTACTTTTTGGAGGCGCTTTCAAAGAAAATGTTTTTTTTCTGACCAATGCTTTTTGCTTGCCATCAAATACTTCTCAATCAAAACCAAAAATAAAAAGTATAAGGAAAATATGCAGCCAATACCTCCTCAACTATAAGGTGATTCTAGCTTGGCTGAGTTACAAACCCAAATCCAACAAGATGAAATTACATTTTATATCATCAAACCCACAAATATCAGCAACGATTTTTAATCATGGTTCTACATTGGTATGATGGGGCACATTGAAGGGATAGTGGTTTGTCGTTTTCTCTGTTGGAACGGAATGAAAGAGAAGTATGTGACGTGCACGGAATGTAATAATAATAAGGAACGACAATGCCGTCCTAAGGAAATGTCCACATGGCTGAAGAGACATATAATACCTTAGGAGTAAAGTCTACTGTAATGACCTGCAGCCTTTCCCAGAGCTGATGGAAAATATCCGCAGTAAAATAATCGACATCCTGCCAAGCCTATATTCGGCAGTGCGTGGCACGAAACACAATGGCCCGCTTCCAACAGTGTGTGCATCAATATGGTCGGCATTTGGACGACTTAATTTTTATAAAATAAAACCCGCATTCATTTTGTTTTTGACAAACTAAACAAGTAAAAATATAGTTTCATCTTTTAGTTTTATTCACGTTTGAAAACATAAATCTGCTTCCGGACACCCTGCCCAAATCGAGGGTAAGTATTTGAGTATAAGGAATTTGAACAAAACACTCGATTTATTGTTATATTGACAAAAAGTTCCTCAAAGGCGTTTGTCATCAGCAATGGATGCCTTTCTAAATAGAGACACTCAAAAGCTAAGCATAAAAATTTGAAAACATGTCTAACAATACAATTTCTCTTTGGTCGCAATTAGCGAATAAAACTGTTACAATTAAAACAAAATTCATATTAAGTTGTAACAAAAAAAAAACATGCTTGCCCTTTATAATGCACAATAGCTATAAGTAAACTCGAGTAAAAACACATACAACGTCATTCCAAAGACTCACCTTCGACTCTGCCTTAGCTGCCCTAATCGAATATTCCGCTCATCCTGCCATCTCGACAAGAATTGTCGCAGGGCATTTCGAACTTCTGAATTCAAGAAACAATAAAATAACGAAACTGAAAAGCCCTGCGTAAATTTCCCAAGCAGCATTGTAAAACACAAGTAAGCAGATACAAAAAACTCATTTGAATATTAAATTTACAGCGGAAATAAAAACAAATTTCTCGCTCATAACTTACCTGCGTACTAAGGAGAAGAGCACGAATTACGGCAAAAATATTGCTAACAACACCACTTTCATTGGGCCCTGCCAAAACAACCAGATACGTTATTCCAAAGAGGGGTATCAGTACGAGCAGCGCCTTTGCCGCCTTGCGGTATTGTCGAGTCTCCACTGTGTTTGCCGATCTAAGCTTCGTTATAAGCACCTGCGAAATAAATGTGAAAACGAGGTAATTTATGTTTTATAGCCGTCTCGAAGGGGTAAATCCAGATTAATTGCACATTAGATATTGTTGTGTGACAGTTTGTAAAATATGCTGATTAAATTGCAGGTGGCATGTGTTCAGATAGGTGATTTAGATGGCAATTCAAATTTAAGTCGAGTTAGGATGAACGAGTATGTGCTAGCAAGGAGCGGGTATTATGCGCTAAGCCTTGAACACTGTAAACTTTCGAAAGACTTTATATCTGTGCATGTTGACACACTTAACAACAAAATATTTCACGCCACTAAGTTTGAGTTTCATTTCGCTCCATCTGCAATGGCGTTGCGACTATCCTCGCAAGGAGCTGTCTTAATGAGTAATACCAAACTCGATGCTATGAGCATAATGGATGTTAAATGGATGTGCTTTCACATGCGACAAGTTTCCGATCCTTTTATGCAACAGATAGCAACATCTGGAAACGACATAAAGTTTCTGCTTACCAAATGAAGTAGATACGGGTGTCTTCATGTCACCCCTAGATGATAAACGAGGACGAGAGGAATATACCCATAGCTCGCAAGTAACATGATGCCTTTGCAACATTGTGCAATGGATGATGTATTATAGTTATAGTTGATGCCATAAAGTTTGAGGCATAAGAAAGGGTGAAGGGTGTCTGCAATGAGCTCATTTATAAAATTTCATAAGTACAATGCTGTGGCCCTGAAACTATAATTATTTTCTTTTAATGGAAAGCACGTCACTATGGTTTTAAATTTATGCAAGAAGAACCATATAAACAGGGATTCATTTATAAATTTACTTGGTTACTTGGCCATATTTCTAAAGCAGTATGTTAGAAGAGCTGTAGCAGAGACGTAGAGAATATAAAGGGAAGTGTGCATCGGCTGTGTTAGATATATTTATTAGGAACGACTTTTAATCTGTGAATGCCACAGGCAGATAAAGGTAGAAACAAGAAATGCACAACTACAGGATCTTGCTTTCGAGAGGAGAATACAATAACGTCTGCACTACCTTCACCTAGTTTAGGTTCTTTCGGTTTTTAAGTATAAACCATCTCGTTCGTATAAATTTTAGACAATTAAAGTTGCTATTTAATTTCTTTCTGGCTACATTTATAGCAACTAAACTGATATTTGTTGGCATCAAATTTGACTTTGTGTACTTTGTCTACCTTCTTAATGACCTTTGAATTTAGGACAGCAACACATGCCAGCTAGTCCTGAAAAGTAATGCAACACATGTTCAAAAACCCAACCGACAATGGTGACATTATTTTTCAAAAAGCCATCCCACACCCTTACGAGTACAATTAGAAAGATAAATCACACCCTTACGAGTACAATTAGAAAGAGAAATAAATAATAAAAAAATTAACCCACCCACATTATTCGCAGCAAAAATATTAAATTCATTATCAGCACCACACACACTGGTCCCTGGAATATCCAATCGACTGCTGTTTCATGCATCCACGGACATCCAGTATCGATCTGTGGACAATGGCAAAAATCAACAATATTCATTAAATGACCACCCGAAAACAATATCCATTCGATTCGAAACACAATTGATTACCTTATCGCTTGGAAATGATGTTGTCACACCTTTCGCAATAGACCAAATGGTAACGAACACAGCTGGACCGCCTGTCAAGACCAAAAACCCAAAACAAAGGCGATAAATTGACTTTGAACAATAAATGAACTCGACAGAAAAAAAGGAAACGCTTTAAAGCAATTTCCGTTTAAATCTCCATCACATTGGGCTGAACTGAGCCACCTACATACCCCATCCAATCATTGCGTATATATTAAATCGAATGTTATCGCCCGAAAAGGTCTTCACCACCAGCATGTACAGATAGAGTCCTGCAATAATCATAAACAGAGATTCCATTCATTTATTTCGATGGCCAATTCCCTATACCACAATATAAGCGGTTCATTTTAAAGCCAAAGGATACCGCCCCAAAATAAACTTTGAACGCATCCTTAGGGAATATTGATATCAATATGCCGACAGTCACTTACCCTCTACTAGCATCCAAAAGAAATTGGTTAAGGTAAAAAAATGAAACACCGTCACCAGGACTATGCAGCCACCCAAACCTGTCCGCATCGAAATCTAAACAAAAGAGAACGACGAAGTAAGCAAATAGAAGAGTGTAATCGCAGGTACTATAAATAACTGGAACAGCAAAGTGAACAGACACAAGGTGACCAGTGTAAATATTTGATGGAGCAAAAGAAATCCTGCACACTTTCTCCTTTTAGTCACTGGTCAAGTGTTTTGCTCTTTTGCTAGTTGGTGTGAGGGCGGCAGGAATTTACTACTCACCTGGACAGACAGCGTTAGGATCCACAGCAGTCCTGACATAATGTATGTGAAGAATAAATTCGCATGAATAGAGTTTCGCAGGCAGCGTAGTTCTCTGAAAGGATTTTAGAGGTAGTTTACCTTTTTGTTTGCTTAGGGATTGGGTGCGCGATGGGTGAAAAAGGAAGAGATAGAGTGTTTAAAAGTTTTGGCAAATATTTATGAGGATGTACATGTGTGTTGTGAGCATTTCAGGTGCGGCATTTGTAAAAGCGCTTACTTAAAGTAGATAAAAACTAAAACCGCCAACGTTAGAGATACCAGGCTTATCGTGTACCCTACGTAATAGATGATTGTGGGCAACTCGATGATCGGCTCGAACTCGGGAACTGTTGATGGCGCAGGTAGGTGCATACATAGGTCGTAGTTTGTGTATCTCTCCCACGTGCCATTCGGGTAGCAGTAGCGGGTTGCGTTCTCTGAAAGGGAAACAAGTTTAACTCGAATTAGTTATTTTATTTATCAATCTATTAATAGATCTATTTAATAGTGTTCGCATGTATTTATAAAGGCTGGCTAAAGGTTATCAAGTGGCAATATAGCAGTTTTTTACAAATATGGAATAGAATTTTTGGAATCTATTTCTCTATTTTATATTTATAATAAAACTGTCTGTTCCCGGTTGACGTGGAAACAACTGAACCGATTCCGATAGAATTTTTTTTGAAATGTTTCATAAGACCACAAGACGAAAATAGGATATTTGTATATCGCCACGTCTACTTTTTGGAGGCGCTTTCAAAGAAAATGTTTTTTTTCTGACCAATGCTTTTTGCTTGCCATCATTTTTTTTCGCATTGGCTGGTTGGTAAAATACATTCTAAAAATCGGATGAAATATGATGATAAGTGACTTATGAGGTCGAAGGCGTGCTGGTTCATAGAAAAGCCAACCGCTTAACTGGGGATAGTCAAACTTAACAAAGCTTCGGGCTTTCTTCGTCAACTTTGAAATCAGTGGAATCATTAAGCAAGCCAAGTCATATGTGACACTTCAACAAATAATTTACCGAAGACTCGCCAAAAATTACATAGACTGAGAGACCAGAGTCCAGAAATCGCTTCCAAGCCTTAAATGGCTAAAGTATCAAATAAAATTTTAACTGAACTTTCACACCAAATCTCTACCGCATAGATTCCCTTTACCAACGAAAGATGGCGTTTATGAGGACTTTTATTCCCAATTGATATATGAGGCAGAGGAAGTGATCAGTATATGTTGAGTGCACACATAATCATTTGTTGCAAATATGAAGTCTTATTTTTTTTGAGTTAATAAAAACGTAATAAAAACGAACAATATATTCATATTTGTTTATCGGACTTTTTCTTCGACGGTATCACTGCAGAAGTAACACGGGTATGGTTCCTTTTTTATCTTGTTTCGTTTTAGTTGTTTCGCATTTTCTTGTTTCGGCATTTTTATTAATAGGTTTTTCTATTATTCGGCTTATATTTGGTTCAAAATTTTTTGTTGGTCTTATACTTAGTTTGTTTTAAGATCATTTCGCCCTTTATTGTTTAGTTTTTCGATTATTTATATTATTTCTATTTTAATTATTTCGTCATCATTTGTTTGTTTTTTTTCGTGTGTAAAGAGCCCAAGGGCATTAAAAATTGCGCGGATGCGATGGTGAAGTTATTGAGGAAATCGAATCTATTTTTTTTTTAATTCCACAGTTTGTTAAACTCTTTACTAAACTTTTTTAAAAGTCCACATATCGCATAAAATTGAGAAGCTCCTTCATAACAGGTATACTCTCGGATGTTTGTCAGACGTTCGCGAGAGGTGGAGCAGTGAAAAAACTTTAAGTTGAAATTTGTTTTTTTTTTTTAGATTCGAACCTGGGACCCCTCACTTAGTAGTCTAACACATTAACCACTAATCCAAAGCGCCACATATCGCATACTATTAGTTTCTTATAAAAATAAAATGCGAAATAATTAGTGAGATAACATCGACCGCAAAAACTCGTTGCACTTTTAACGAAAATTCAAAACGAGTAAAAGGAGAGAGAAAGAAATGGGAAGGTATTGTAACGAAATACGGTATTACGAAGTAAACAGAAATAATTATAAGCGATACAACAAAATGCGAAGTAAAACAAAACAAAACAATAGGCACCCAAGTAACACATAGGATTTTATAGGATAAAAAAAAAATTACCTAAATCAAAAAATCCAATACCATCCTTATAAAAACTTAGCCTGCAAAACTCTAATCCATTTTCCTCGAATTAATTTCAAATTAAAACTTTCCAAGACGTCGCAATCATAACAATTCCCAAACTCTTTTATTTTTCTACCCACTTCCCCAGGCATCGTGTCCTCAATTTTTTCATTTTCAATTATAAAATGAAAAAAAAAAAAATAAAAAAAATACGTATATCCTCGTGCGATGATACTCACGTGTACTATCATATTGAATGCCCTGTAACTCATCTAGACAGGGCAATGTTGCTAATGTCCCCGGTGATGTCCGAGGCCAGCACAATATCGAATCAAATGATGTTGAACAATATTCACTGGAATTACCATGCAACGAAAACTCAATGTGTTCCTTAACTAGACACTGTAGCTCTACACTCTGATTGATGGCATCAAGTTCATCGGCTGCTAAATGGGTTGCGTTTATCTCTGCTGGTCCTGCCACTGTGGCTCCCTGAAATGGAAAGTGTGCAAAAATGAGTTTATTTTCTGTGGAGATGAGTTGGTCTCGCGAGAGGGAGGAGCGTGATTTGGTTTGTAATTTCATTGCCAGAGGGGGGAAATTTTCAAAGTATAAAAATATGGGAGACATTATAAAAATTATAGAAGTGAGAATTGAGCTCGCAGAGTAGTGGCTCAGGTGTTAATGCGGTGAAATTTTGAAGTACGCACGAAGTATCTAAAAAGAAATAGCACAGCGCGAAGGTTACCGCAGACTGTTACAAATATAAAAAATCACTCAAGCGAATAGTTGAAAAAGGCTAGCCCTATTGTCACATAAGGACTTGATTTACCAACTTTCTATTTATTAGTAAATATCTCCCCAAATTTTAATAGGGTAAAATTTAGAAATATTTTTCTATAAAATCGTGATCATAAATAAAACAGGAGGGTAAACATATCTAGCCGAGGAATGAGCACCAGAGCAACCAAAGGTTAAAAAATGCCTTAAAATTAAAATATTGTACACTTATTCCTTTAAAACTACTATAACATTTTTAAGGCAATAAAAATTCCGATTTTCCTCGGAGTAGTTCTAAGGATCTTATGAAATCAGACACAAAGTATAAAGTAAAACTTAGGGGTTCAGGCTTTGAGCTCATAAAACAAAAACCATTTTACTTAACACGTTTTGTGGGAAGTGTTGTCGAATGTCTGGTTAAGAAACCCCTGAACAAATATTTTATACAATTAGTTAAAAAATCGAAAGACAAACCATGAAACTTTAAATAAAATTGTGGGCGATGCAAAAAAAAAAACCGGAGTAAAAATATACAGAAAACAAATGAGAAAACCACCCCATATTAAGACACTCCATATAAATTCTGAATCAATGTGTGTGCATCCATTGTAAGTAATACCAAGTGACAGCTTCTGCGTAAACACCGTCTGCATGTGTAGCTCACCTTGTACGTGGTTAAGTGAACATCGTAATCCTTTAACAGATTAACCGTCATCAAGGGCGTTAAATACAAAATTATATTTACACGAGGTGTACTCATCTGGCCATTTTGTAAATATTAAAGGATTGCTGGTAAGTGTCAACCAACAAAAATAACTTAAGCAACGAAATGGCTATTATGGAAATTCCCATTATAAACCCTTTGTATCATCTGGTATCACATGAGCGTTAGGACTTTGCCAAAAAGCAAAAGCACCAGCAATAACCGAAATTAACATAACACATGTGTGCGTAGTTAAAACTTTGCTTCGAGCATATCAGACTCGGATCGATAAACATCACAAAAGAAAATTAAAGTGCTCATTATAATAAAGTGCGGGTGTTTAGTTTCGCATCAAAATCGTGTTTAATTATTCCAAAATAAGTTTGTCCTCAAAAGGCTCACATCTCAGGTGTGTCACTTAAAATAGTTATACCGAGTGGTGTTATTTTGGGAAATATCTTTAAAGGTATCTGCACTTGTTGCTTTTGATGGTTGGAGACTCAATATTAAGATTTGCAAACAATTTTGAAACTCTAACCGAGTGAAAAGTTACTTTCGCAGGCCTTGGGAGTTTGAAAATATGTTTTTATGGATTTCTTTTACTTAGTGTAAGTGGTGAATCATATTTGGCGACAGCCTACCGTGTACATTTGTGGTAAATACGACAAAAATTGTGGTATTATTCCATTTTTTTCGTTGAATAAAATATTGGATGTGACCAAAACATATACATTTTCTGCACCATTTCATTGACAGCAAAATTACATTCACTGCCTCTTTACTAATTAATTTTCTCGATACCATTCTAGACCAATAACTGTATTCTCGCGTTAGTGTCCTCGCATAATCCCCGAAATCCAAAAAGACTTTGCTCAGTAATAAAAGGAATCTCCAAACCACTTTCAATAGCACTAAGTTTCTGAAATTAATCAATCAACAGCTATCCAAGTTTTACGTCCTTCGCTTGATCCCATAGCTCAATATGTTAACCACGGAACAAAAAACCCGCCTTATCGATTGAATATGCTATATTTCTTAAGAAGTTGAAACTTTGTCTATGCTTAAGCCGAGGGATAAACAAAATTTGTGTAAGGGTGTATTTATTTACACCATTATAACACATTTTCTTACCCTCTATTTGGCTAAGAGTGTGCAAATGAATTACAAGTGTATCGTTTACATCCTTCGCAGTGATATATACAAATTCTCGGTAAATCCTCAGAGGGACATTGATAAATTGGCGAAAGTAGGTCAAAACAGAATTACTTTGCACGGCAAATCCAAACAGATACGAGTATTTGATGCCTTATCATTTCATAGCAATCGTATATGGACACGGACAAGTGTCAGATATAGACAATTCGTATTCGAAACGTTCTAAGTAATAAAGTAATTTCACCGCATAAAAGAAACCATCATTCTGACAGTGATATACGTCTTATGGAGGAGGTATAAGAATTCGGTTGTTCCGGAAGACGCATACACGTGGGATGTGACTGACTTAATATTTAGTCATATGTCGTTTTCCATTGGGCAAA
The DNA here is from genome assembly GCA_916610125.1 of Cheilosia vulpina. Lineage (NCBI taxonomy): Eukaryota > Metazoa > Arthropoda > Insecta > Diptera > Syrphidae > Cheilosia > Cheilosia vulpina. The sequence continues at coordinate 56,603,761 of OU744279.1, forward strand.
AAGAAGCGTCCGAGAGAGTCCGGACGGAATCGAAAAAATACTCTTCATGGTGATTCTGAGAAGAGAAGTTCGCTTCTCGATTTGAAGTCAGAATTCACTCAAGAAGCACTTACACAAATGTAATTTATGCATTTTATACAAGTCAGCTGATAGCCGCCGTAGATTATTTTTTTGGCATTTCACCAAAACTTTTGTGGGTTCAATCAGAAACAGTTTTGTTGTTCCATTGGATCACAGAATGAGTGGATCCCCGAGTGAAACGAATGGAAAACGACAATAATATACTCCATTCGCAGCTACGCACAAGCAGCTTTGGGGACGACTCATTTGCTTGTATGAAAAGTGTCTGGCACGTCTACTTTGAAACATTTCAGGTATTTGTGGTTTAAATCTTGCCTAATGCCGAAGGAGTCAATATTCCTAACTGATGTTAGTAAAATCTGAGTTTTGAGTTTTAGAATGTTGTAATAAGCGACTTAACTAACTGTGTGTGAAATTTGATAATTTATTAATTTTTTATGAATCGAATCGTTTGAATGATATTTTTTTTTTAAAAGAAATTTAAAGAACAATTTTTTGCGTACCTATTTTTCAATTACTGCCGGATTGTCTTTACATTTTTGAAGACTAAACTAAGTGCTGATTTCAATGAATTTACAAATGTCTTATTTCTTATTGAATGTAATCGAAGCAATTGACGAAGACGACAACAATTGACATAGTAATAACAAAATTGGTGTGTGGTCGAAAATTCCACTCAATTATATTTATATTTAAAAACTCTTACGCTCACATTCGTTTATATACTTATTTATTGTATCAAGGCGTTTTAAATGCATTCAATCGTATGATGCAACTGCAACTAGGTATTTATTCATGTATACATATACTTTTAACTTGGTCGGCACAAATTAAGTTAGACTATAGTTCTAAGTCAACCGTTGAGCGAACAACATTGTTTTAATCTCCATCACTTAGCCTCTCCTACAGGTGATATTAAAATATAAATTTTAAGAAAAATTTTGGCCATTTTTTGTAAGAATTTTCGAGGTGAGGCAAAATACCACAGCAACAGTTTCTCACAGTTCGACACTGATTTGAAAAGGGAGAGCTATACCATTGAGTTGCTGACATGCACGGAAAAAGAGATCTGCTATCTGAAATTCTGGAATATTGTCCTAGCACAATATAATTGTGTTACAGTGTTTATACATTAAATGATCGGTTGAACTTTTGGAATATTGTCCTAGCTCCAGCTAAAGGAATTCCATACATCTCAAATGTGTGTTCTAATCTTGAAATACATTGAGGCATTTATTTGATTTGTGTGGCTTGGGTTTAAAGTTGTCCAAAATGAAATGTCTTTTATTATCTCAAATTAGTGACACAACAAAGATTTTATTTCATTTTATATATATGACTTTCAGAGAGAAATCAATAAACGACCTACAACTTTCAATACCTACAGAAATAATCTTAGAAATGTAGCCCGATTATTGTCATTGCTCCCATCACGGCAGCAATTGAAATTTATCATCCAGAAAAAATATTCCTGCTTATGAACGCTGTGCTCTACCCACAATACAAATTATTTTTGCCAACAAAAGATCTAAAATCTTTCGAAAAATATCCGATTGTCTGCAATCGCTTTTATTGTGCTGCCATTCTGAATGTGCCCCATGATGTCTGTAATCACTTCTGTCGTTTGCGGTTTAGTACTGTATACATAGCACTATTTTTTGTGCTCCATCGAAAAATTTAAAAAAAATATACGTATATCAACGTGTATTGATTGAAAGGCACGGGAATTCTATTTGTTTGTGCGCTAAATGGATGTGGACAAAAATAGAACTCCATTCTAAGAAGAAGTATTTTTTAAGTTCGCATTTGGGAAAAGCCTTAACATGTTGAAAAGATTTTTTTTTCGAACAGCTTTCAGTTTCATTTCATTTGATTAAACCATTATCACGTAGACCATTTTTCTTCTCTTACTAGTTTTCAATACGACATTCATTCTAATCTGCTGTTCTAAGCTAGAAAAGGCAAGGTATAGCCCATCCCAGCAACGAAAGACATCTTTCACTATGGCACATGCACACTGCGTACATCTACATAAATTCACCGACGACACGAAGAGACATACATATAATCTCAAAACAAAACACCTAGTCTCGTCCTGGCGTGTGCCTCATTTACTACGATAACACGAGTGAGTTTTTCCAAAAGACCTTTCCTTCTGCTTTAATAAACATATAAATATGTCTTTGAAAAAAATCCTCGAAAACGCTTATGTTGCAGGTTTTGTAAAAATATTCATGACAACGTTTGCACACACAACAATTTTCATCCTACCCAAAGGATAAATTTGGGTTTGTTCTTTGCTTACTCGCTGTACCTTCAGGTACACATGCACGTACTCGCATATAATTTATATCTTGATTCACCTGTTGTTTGCGAAGAGAAAAAAAAAAAATATGTCTCGCGTACATGCTTAGAAATTCTAACGAGGTTCGCTTATTTTCAGGACTGTCTGCATTGAGAAAATGTTTCTTAAAATAATCTTCCATCGAATAATCGATACAAGTGTTCAGTTAAAATTTAACGAAGCTCCCCAAATTGGGGATTTGAATTCTATGCAGGATTGTGCTGCCATGTGGGTTCAATAAATGTAACGTGAATTTACATTTAAAAGAATGTAAGCGGATAAATTCCAAATTGTGCCGCAATAATGATCTCCAAGTATAAAGTCGATAGTGACATTTATATTTCCGCGTCGAAGAATCCTCCAAATGACCCCACGTAATGAAATCCTTTTGATGGAATCAGTTCTTATTCTTATCACGATTTGGCGATAAAATTTATAGAGTAACGCCATCATTTAAAACACGAGCACTGAGGGCTTGTACAAACTCAACCTACGACACTCATGACGTTGATTCACCACAAGGATTTGAATAATCCCATATTGTCCTTCCAAGGACACCCGTTTATCTGACTTTTATCTCAGATAACTTAATGGCCATTTATGTATAAGATTTCCAAATCACGTTTGTATGGGAAATTTCCAAATGCCAAGGACTTTGATAATTTTATTCTTAAGGCGTCACAGAGGATGGTAATGTAACTAGCATGTATTGAATTATAGGAAGGTCTATGGTTAAGGTTAATGGGTGGGTGCGGCACAGCAGCACCCCACTTAGGTCCATGTGGACCCATTGTGATGAAGGAAGGTCTTTACTGGGAGATGGGTGATTAAAGAGGCTGATTTCCAGGTACCTGTAAAATGAAGCAAAGATGTGGTTGTGTCTCTCGTTAACAGCTTCCTACTTGGCTTTGTCCCCGTTTCATGCTAACACTTCTTTGGCGGCTTCTGTCGCATTAAACTGGACAAATCTGCGTGATACTATCACATAAACACATTTACTCAAATTTATGGTCTACGCCGGATTTTACGAACACACAATGGCGAAATTTGCCATAATAATAAACCCATTGTGACGTACAAAATATTTATTGTGAAGATTAAAAATGATTATTAGAAAGCCCCTCTGTGTTTATTTAGTTGGTGAGGCTTGTACAAAATTATGTATCAATTTTGGAGCAACTTATGAATTTAAATAAGTCATTATCCACTGCTTTGACAAATAGTTGTCAAACAACATCGACCTGGAACACATACAAGGAACCCCTGCATAATTAAATCAACCCCCACTGCGCCTTCCTAACATGTCAACATCAGACTGAGCGAACAAAACTCCCACCCTCAAGTTAAGAATGTCATTTGCAGATATCAGATACCTACCTTAATCCGCATGCGTTTTTTTTATTTGAAATCACACATACGACGAATTTTAATCGGTTTCCAACTTCCAACCTATCTGTGTAATTGGAAAACAACAAAGAGCACTCAAATTATTTTATCAATAATACGCTTCATGCCACCTTTAAAAGCCTTCTATTTACTTCGATTTTTGAGAAATTCTTTGAATCCCTTTTCCCGGTCAATTAGATTGATAAATTAATTCTAAATGGGAAATCGATGAGATATGTTATCAAGCCACAGCCTCCTATTCTGGGTGTCTGTGTGTGTAATTTTTTTTTTGACGGCCTACATTTTGAGGGCGGTTTTGTTAGGGAGCATGGCAAGCACCGCCATCGGTATGTTGAAGGGTTTTGTGCAAAGTTTGCAGTTTATTTAATAAATAGTCCGGAACGATATAATGGAAATGACATGGTATTGAAAAGGAAGAATCTTCGGTATTCTTTCGTACTTCAAAATGTTTTTTTTTTTTATGGGGCGATATTTTGGTAAATATTCATGTCCCAATGGAGGGAAATGAACGTTCTGGGAAACACATGTTGACTACTAAGCGAAATGTATCCACCGTACATTGGAATATAAATTGATTTTCTTTTTTTAATTTATGTGTAAATAATATCGGATGTTGGGAAAACCGCAGAAAAACGATATTGAAACTAGACAGGCATTTAAGAAAAAAAACCTTAATAAGGAGTTTATGTGAAGTTATTTAATAAAAGGGGTCTCGCATCCTCGATTTGTTTTTAAATGGGGATACGGTTTTCCTATTCTTCTCGAAACAGTGGGCTATGATTCTTAGCTCTTCTTGACTGGATAATTGTTCATTTGAATGATCTGGGCAAGCCAATGCAGCCGATGAAATTTGGCCTTTTATGCTCTATTCACATCCTTGCTTGGGAAAAATACAAGGATATTTTATATATATTAGCGCTTTGCGTAGAGCACAGACAGACAGACAGACAGACAGACATATTAGTTCATTTTGGCTTACGGGTTTAAATTAGCAAATTACACAACAAACATAACGTGGCTTAATGTACTGAAAGTGCAACAAAAATTCTTTGGCAAAAGCAACTTCGAAAAGCTGTAGGGTACGTGTACAAATACAAGGTGGCGCAAAAATAACCTTCCGATGTTTTTAGGCTGTAATTTAAAAAAAAAAATGAAAAACTTTGATTCTTCTTGTGGATTATTTTTATTTGGTCTTTTAATTTTTTTTTACATCAAGTCGAGAATATGATGTCATGTAAATGGCCGCCGGCACAGTTGATTGTCATTTGAGCCCTTTTTATGGCATTTTCCATCACTTTGGCCAAAACTTCCGGCGATAGGTCCTCACATTCTTGACGAATATTGTCTTTAAGAGCTGCAAGAGTCTGAGGCTTGTTGACATAAACCCGCGACTTCAAAAAGACCCACAAAAAGAAGTCTGGAGCGGTCAAATCAGGCGATCTTGCGGGCTAGTGCAAATCGCCAAAAACGACCCGGGAACACCGCTTTCAGAATATCGGTTGTGGCTCGTGCAGTTTGTGCCGTAGTTCCGTCCTGTTGGAGCCACATGTCCTCCAGTCCTAAATCGTCCAATTGCGGTAGAAAAAAATCGATAAACATGGCCCTATAGCAAGCACCGTTCACTGTTATTGTTTGACCGCGTCAACAGAGGCGATATTCTCGGCACAACGGGCGCTCCGGGGCCCGCCACTCTTGGCAACGTCTCGTGTTGTGCCAGTCTCTTCGAGGCGAGCGGCTAAACGTCGCAGTGTTTCACCAGTAGGCGTTGGACGGCTAGGAAATCTGCGACGAAATTCACGTTGTGCCAAAGTCACCGACCGATTATTGCTCAAATAAATAGTCACCAATATTCCGCGTTCTGGAGCAGTGTAGCGTAACATTGTTTATTAACGTGTATTTCGCATGTGTTTACTACACAAATGTCAAAACAGAACTAACATTAGGGGCCAATCGCAAAATTTATAGCAGTTTCTGATAGGAGGATTACTTTTGCGCCACCTTGTATAAATAAATTTAAAGTAAGTTCAGCAAAAAAAAAAAATAGATAGGTGTAAATGAACATGGAATTATTATAAATAAGGTAATTAATAATAAAATGTAGCCTTCGTGTAATTAAACAACGATAGATTATTTTTAGATTCTATAAGCCCCTGGAATGTTTATATTTATGTGACACACACACATTTTACACTCGTGAATATAATAGAGTAAATTATTTCCCATTAATCTGCAAATTCTTAAAGCGCCTCTTGAAATCCATTAGAACCACAATTGTCCAATGAAAACTAAAAACGCTCTTAAATCAAACGAAAATTGCTAACCTATAAAGTTGCGTCATATTTCTACGACATTTTCTTCTTTTCATTGATACGTAATGAAATGTTTCCTTCTTATCAAGGAAGAAGTCCTCCAAGTGTTTCTCGTATTGTACATTTCACAATAATAGGAGGCCTTTGTCGCACACAGTTACCTATTTCTTCCACATTATGCACATGGTACCGATGAATGATGGTGGCAGAGTCATGTTGCTTTTACTGAATCCACGCACAATTGGATATAAAATGTATTTTATAGCAGTTCTTTGTAGCTTATGGAAAAGTATTTCCCTCGTAAATACATTTTAGCACATTTTTATATTTCATGCGCATAATTGAACAATTCTCGTACCAATTTTTATATATACGAATAGGGAGGCACAGTGGATTTAATTTCATGGAATATATTGCTAAGCTTATGGCGAATTTAGTCACCTTAGTGGTAGGGTCTAGGGTGGATTAATCTTGCTTAACTTTGAACTCTCTAATGAACCACTAATTAAGTGGCATCGCATCAGTGAACTCATCCAAGACTGTGTCGTAAAGGGTATCAAGGGAAAAATTGTCCTACGATGAAATGATTATAATAATTTATCGTGACAAAGTTCATGGCAGTAATTTTAACTTTTGGAAAACCTAATGGAGACAATTTATTATTTACCACTTTTATAAGGAGCTATCGCACACGTCAGTGGAACCACTTGAAAGGGAATCTTTGATGCTTAGTTTCAAATTAAACGCCGATTGAGTTGTTATTCTCTTAGATGGTTTTAAGAGAAATAGATTGGAATGAGATTGGAAACATTATCAAGCGGAAAGAATTATTTTCAGTCGATTAACAATGTGGAAGGTAGCCGAAAAGGCAGTCTCATAAGTGGGCGCTTCCCTTCTTTTAAAACACAATTCCGACTGAGAGATCTGGAAATAAAGAGTTACCGCAACAGATCCACATATGATACTAAGCTTCTCAAAAGCACTCGTTTGTGTGAGGCAATATTGTTGGTACGAATTGAGGGGACCTACAATTTTATGCCGAATCAGCAAGATGCTGTCAAAAATCAATTCGAAAGACGGGAACATGGTCTCGTGGCAGCCACAAGCTTGACATAAAATTCATGATATAATATTTGTCAGAGACTTGCTATGCTTCATACAAGATGTTCTGTTCTGCTCTCACTGATGCCAATATATGCACCGGCGAGATCTTTGAGAATACGGCATCTCCTCTTAGAAAAAAATCATCGAATAAATTATGGCCTTAATGAGCCGATAACAAGAGCCATTGTAGCTTTCAACAGCTATAGATCAATAGATCTATTCAACAGATATAGAGAGACAGTTTCAAAAACAAATTATTGTACATATTTATTTTCTAACAAATTTTATTTTTAATTGTATTCTTTACTTTTACTTTTATTTTCCAACATCTGTTATTTATAATGTACAATTGTAAATGAAATAAATAAATAAATTTTTGAAAATAGTACTGAAAGGAAATCGAACGCTTAAATCCCACTTAAATCATGACCGATTTTGGCTCAAATCATACCCCCACCTTTATGCTGACAGTCCTGTCCGTGAGAAATGCACTTTGCAAGCACTAAGAAGGGATAAATCCCTTTCTCTAGCATTCTTGGGCGAGTGCGAAATGGAAATGCCATTAAAGGCATGAGATATCCCCATCATACCGAAGCCATTAACGATATTGTTGTTTGTCCTTGAAAAATTGGAAAAAAAGAGATAGTATATATGTCACCCACATACCACAAATGAATGCAATTCGGTTGGACATATCTTAACCTTTCTTTCGAGTGGTAGCAAATAAATTGTGCTCAAGTATTCAATTTGCTTTTATCATTTAATTAAAATCATTTCTCCCGACAATAGCACAGCCACCCTTCGTGTTTGTTGGTTAACACCACAAGGGAAAAGTTTTCCTTTCCCAAATCTTGGCAATTAGATTGTATAGGGAGCTAGTGCCGCCAGATTGTTATACCAAGCAAAATTGTTCAACTTTGCTTATAAATAATTTTTCTAACGTCGCGTCGCCTTCGTTATGGAAGCAAATCAAATGACCAAATATGCAAATAGTCCGCCTAAACGTAAATCTCTTTTTACACCCTGCCAACAGTGTCATTATTTTGAAAAATTCTTCCTTTTCCTGCTTTTCATGATGCCAATCCATATGCAAATATAACAGGCAAAGTACTCGACACAGCAATTTGCCAGGACTTATATCAATCTGGTGCTGCTGAGAAAAACGCCTATAGGAAAAGACATGTCGTTAACTTAACTTAAATGAATTTCGGCACATTTGGGGGTGTTCTTGTGATTTGTTTAGGCACTTCCTTCTTTCAAAGAGTGTTGCAAACAAAAAGGATTTTTGGTTACTCTCAGTGAGTTTTTGGTTTTGGTTTGTTAACAAATAGACGATGCTCATTAGAAGGGAAATTAGACAGTTGATGGCAAGGAATTGTTCAACTTTGTTAGTGGCCTGAGGTCCTTTGTTAATTGGGTAGATGATTGTTTTTGGTTTTGTGGCCAGCTTTACTGAAGGAAAATAACAGGCAGCCAAGTTTATTTCATTCCGAGAACATGTTGCTTTGGGGAATGCAATTTGATTGGTTAGTATATGGAAGTTTAATTGTGGCGAAAGAATGACAGTTGGAAAGTACAGTAAGTAGGAGCTGCAGTTTGAGAAAGGGTTCTATATTTTCTAAATGAAAATCTTTCATAAAATTCAGTTAGAAGTAATTAATAATAGACAAAGCGTCACGTGTAGTTATAGGTATGGGCTTATTTGATTGAGATGGTGTGTTTACTGGAGGAACAATCATTTTGTAATTTTATCTAAAACTGTAGCCGGTTAGATGATTTTAAATAAAAGAACAGTGTCATATTAATAAAATTTAAAGATGTTTCGTCGTCAATAGGGTTTTATCCTAAACGATTGCATACCTGAAGTCAGCCACTCGGATTTTTTCGATGACTATTTTTTTTCTACTTTATGGCTTTGATGCTATTGATGTAAAATAGAAATAACCTATTGCAGCATTCAACAGTATTGACACTTAATTCGGAAATAGTATATAAAACCTCACCAAAAAGTTCGCAAATAATGGTGGTATTAAAATTTGATTAATTTTGGTAAAACTTCGATGAAAATTACTACATATAGAAATCGTAAATAAAGTGTTAGCGTACACAAGATTTGAGAAACAAAAGTCAACTAACATGTAAAGATATTTCAAACAAGATAAATCAACTGCATCAAGTGCATGACTGGGTCAAACAAAACACAAAGCTTTATCGTTGATTGCAATTCCGACATAGCAGAAAAGAGCAATTTAGATAAATTTTTAAGTACAAACAGTGAATGCAAATATGATACCAAGGCTTTTATTTATATTCAACGAACGCATTTGTAGTACTTACTATTTTTTTATTGCTTTACATAAACCATTATAACATTCGTGCAACAAATATAAATAAATATACATTAAATGTAGAAATTTATTCATAAATTCTTCAAATGCATTCGTTACATTATCCAATGTTATTTATTAGATGAATGGGCATTTTTTTGGAAACGACGGTAGTTTCAATCCTTTTATCGCAATCTTATAGCTCAATAGTGGCTCAATACGTTTATCGCCAACAAACACTAAACCCATCATAATTCTTTGGATGATTCAAAAATTCATAGTGTCATAGTGGCGGTGTTTGAGTTTGGTTTCTTTCGTTTTTGTATTTGTTTTGAACTTACTGACAAATCTCATTGAATCCATAACTGACAAAATTGACACCTGTTTTGCATATTCGTGATTTCGATCTTAAAAATTCTCTTGAATTCTTCTAATTATCTTTCGAAATAAGTGAAAAATTGATTAACACAAACAAAGAAATTAAAAAAAGAGATACAACCTCCTATTTTGACTGATGTCCTTTGTCCCTCATTGAATTTACATAAAAGAAATAATAGCAAGACAAGAGATTTTGTTTTTTCCCCATTCAAAAGGAAACCGATTTTTTTTTCTTGCTACTTTGCCTTTCTTAATTAATGAACACACAAAAAAGAAACAATACAAAGATTAACATCAGAACAACCAAATGGAATCCACTTCATGGTTAATTAGATTTTGGTCCTTCAGCTTCAGTTTCAAACAGTTTGGTGCAGGATGGAAGACAATACACAAAAATTTGTCTGTTTTTTTTTTGAAATTGAGAAAACAAAAAGAAAATAAACAAACGACAGGATTTTAAATAAAATAATTCCCAAAGGCATACTGTAGCTGTGATGATTATAGAATGATAAATAAATAATGACATTGAGCGAGGTGATGAACTCAATCAGCATCATTAGCTAATGAAATCAGGGAGCAAAATTACCATCAAATGAAAACAAAAATTCGAAGAAGCGAACTTTTTTTTTTCCATTTTACTGGGAATTTAACTTGAAACCTGAAACCACTTTGTTCACGTTTTCCAAGGAAAGGGAAATTCTGCTCTTCTCTGTCCAATGGGTAATTACAACATACGTATATTAATCCTTTTATTTAACTCATTAACTCAAATTATGGCATATCCTCGGACAATTGAATTTGAATTCCGTCCTCTGGCACATTTGAATTTACACAAATTATAGGCCAACAAGACCTGTTAAGTGCTCACTTAGAATTCAATGAAGCACAAGAGGGGCAGCACTTTTTTACCGGTCTATTGTGTCTTCATTGAACTTTTACTGAATAATAAAAATCTTTTTTATATACTGCTATATATGCTGTGTTCATTTTTCTATTGATAACACTTTGCGTACTTTCTTTAAAAGTGTGTATCCAATATTGGGGAATAATTTCACTGGTTGAAATATTTGCAGTGGATAGCTGTGCTATCCTTCTATACACTGGAACTGCTTTTTAGAAGCACTGATCACACAATGTAACTATGAGAAGCACACAATCAACAACGATATTGCAAAGTTTACCGCTCATACAACCGTTTATCTCAAGTAACCGACATGAACTGACTTCGGATTAAATGTACTTTGGAGTGGCGCCCAACGATTTTCGTCCCTATTAGTTGTTCGAATGGAACCTCGAGCAGAGTGTCGGAATAAATATGCGAGTGAAATTGCAGAGGAATAAAGTGAATGGAACATGGTATGTGAACCGAGTGAAAACAACTGCGTTTATGTTCAATGTGCGCATGTTATGTTATGGTATTGTGGAACTACCTGTTGAATAATTCAAAGTTCAACGAAATTTGTCTGTTTGTTTGTTTGTCAAGATTTTTTTTAAAATGCGTTTTTTAAGATGTATTATGCATAGCTACATCAAGTTAATCGAACAAGGGACACAAATCCGACGGAACGCAACCCTCAGCGAGGGCTATATTTAGTTGTTTATATTATGATTGAGATATTTTTTTTTATTATGAACGGGCAAGAAATTAAAGTGTCACTGGTCACTGCTTGGGAAATGTTTTTTTTCTTTTCATTAAGGAGACTCTCTGTCTGAAGATTTGCATTTCACATTGACTAACAAATATAATTTAACGACTTGGAAGAGACTGTCGGTCTCGAATAATAAATAAATATTGTAAGCAGTTTGGTATACATATTTTTGTAACATAAATTCCTATATTCGACTAATAAAAACAGCTGTAACTCCGCAGACTTCGTGTTTATTTAAACACAAATATATTGAAAGGAGGTGGAGTCAGTATAAGTGTTAATAAGAAGGTCATGTGTATTTAATTTTGTTTTGAGTTGTATAAATATGTCCGGTTGTGTATTTTGGCAGCAACACGGTCAGATATAAGGGTCTTTCATTAAAGACTTGACAACTTCAAACTTTCAGTGTGAACGTACCCTTGAGCCGATTACCGAACTGTCAATGTCGAAATGTTCAGTTAAATCAACTTTTTTATCATGGTGAAGTCCACGAAGGAACAACGTTTACAAATAATTAAAATTTACTACCAAAATTGCGAGTTCGTGGACGCAACTTTAAGAGCGTTGACGCCAATTTTCGGCCGTAAGCGATGAAGCGCATTTTTGGTTAAACGGCTTTGTCAATAAGCAAAATATGCGCTTCTGGATTGGTGAAACAGCACTTCATCCGCCAAAAGTCACTGTTTGGTGCAGTTTTGATGCTGGTGGCGTCATTGGGCCGTTTTTTTTCGTCGATGAAAATCACCGCCACGTACGGTAAATGGTATTCGCTACAGAGGAATGTGGGGACGTTATTTATTTGATCATGAATTTGACATCAGTTATATGTGATTCCAACAAGACGGCGCCACAAGCCACATAGCGGGTGCAACAATCGAGTTATTGAAGTCTCAATTCGGTTAACGTGTTGTCTCGGCCGTCGAGATCGTGTGATTTAATACCTCTAGACTTTTTTTATGAAGCTACATTAAATCATTGGTCTGTGCCAACAAGCCGGCGACGTTAGTGGAGCTCGGAGCCAATATTTAACGAGAAGAAGCGGCCGTATCGGTCGAAATGTGCGGCCGATTCATCGAAAATTGGGTGCAACGCATCGACCGCTGCATACGTTTCTGTGGTGGACATATAAACGAAGTCAAATTCCATTCCTTTTCTTGTTGTTTTGGTGGTAATTCAAGTCAATACATTTTATAGATATCTCAAGTAGTTTGTTTTTTATTTAAAAAATAAGTTGTCAAGTCCTTAATGAAATACCCTTTATATGACCCCAATTCGACTTTTTGATTTTTTGATTTTCTAACGAGGTAAGTTTGAGAGCAGCAAAATTAGTGTTTCTGTAATACAGACTGTAATATGGTAGATAAGCCCGGTTCTAAGTCAATAGCAGTTACACTTCAGATTAGTTGAGGTACAGGATAGGACTGAAGCTAATCATTCATTTACGAAGGACTTCAGTGTTCGAAGTGTTCATATAATACGGTAGAAAGGATCATTTGATGTTAACAAAACTATAGCCCAGTGGTTGAACTGAAATGTGCTGACATAGTCTCCCATCATGAGAACTGAGCAAACGATGATTGAGTTCCCTTAATCAGGGTTATACCTTCATCTAACAAGATCTTAAAAATGAGTAAGTTCATGTCATATACAATTGCTCTAAAAACTCATCAGGTAGTCAAACCCAGAAGCCTTGTCGGCCTTTAGCTTGGATATTTCCTTTCTCACTTTAGATATTTTGATCGGGTGATCAAATTTTTTTTTGTCATCTTCTAAATTAAACAGCTTGTGCTGCATAACAGCGGAATGGTGGTCTTCGGCTTTAAAAAAAAATCCGTTTTCTACATTCATACATACTCTTTGTTGCTAGAGTAGCATCCCTCAATTTTCTTTTGCCAAGATTTATTTTATAAAATAAATGAGTAGCTACATTTAAAGTGAATAGGTACGCATCTATACACAAACTAATTCCTACAAAAAAAAAATAGATAGGACATTTTTAAATGGTGTCAATATTAGATTCACTTCAAATGTAATTTCTTTTAAATAGATATCGTACATTTAATATTTCCATTGGGTGAATCGAAAACAAAGGCGCAACTCAGGGATGGCATAATTAAGTGAACAGTGAAAGTGACACAACTGATGTTGTCACTAGTGAAGCTAAAATGTGTAGGTTCATGCAAAAATTTGACAACGCTCTTTAAAGGTCGCAGTTTTAAAATTGTTCGCACATCCCCCATGCCATTCGGAAGAAAAGTCATAAACACCGCCAAATGCTCCTGACGGAGAAATTCAGATTCATTCATTCATTAAAAATGTGCTGCCTGGAAGCCATAAGATATGTAAATTATTTTATTATCGTTCATCTACCACTTGTACCCTAGGGGCAACATCCGGTTTGTCAACGTCTTCCGCATGAAAATTAAAAAAGCAAAAGGAAAAACTCTTCCTCCTCCATCATTTTGGCTTTTCTATGGAGCCATCAGAACATGGCAATTGTAATTCAATTGCGAGATGAGTTGTTAAATTTTAAATGCAAAAGCGAAACACCACCCAAAACTGTTGTTTACAAAATAGGTACCCCCTGTGAGCCTGTCAGCTTAAAAATTCACTTCCACGCAGGGCGAACATTTGACACTTAAATATCACTCAATTTTGACAGGTGATTTGCATTGGAATTTTCAGATTTTTTGTTCCGCTCAAAGAGCGTATATTTTCCATTTGTTTGACATTGAATTACCAAGGTGATGCTCTATCAGGACATTGACGTGTATAATAGATTTGGTATCGCGGATCAGGCTATAATGTTTCACAATAAAAGAGGTGACATACTTCAGCGTAATACCTGATACATTATGTTGGGATTTTCTTAGAAAATGCCTTCACGTGCTTGCCGCCTTTGTCGTTAAATATCACTCATATCTTCCTGCCAACGTATCACATTGTTAGAGTGTTCTATATTTAGCACCTTCATGAGATAAATCCCAACAAAGTTAAGTAAGCGAACAGCCAGGGAATTCATTCCCACACGTCGTCAACGCTTTCATGCGAGAAGGTAAAACCACCTTAATTGCAACATTTAATTAGGAATTAAATTTATCGCCTCCATCTTCTATGGCCAAGAGCTGAGCTTTCATTATTCGATTTGCACCTTGCGTCCAAAGTTTTGAAACAAAGCAAGCGAAATTTTTTTTTGTCACATTTCATTAGCACCACCTAGCTTTGTAATCTGATAACGTGCTCGTTATTGTGGGATAAGTTATGAAGCAAAAGTCAACCAAGTTAATTAACTTTCAACATGCGTTGTGCTGGTAGTATTTTTCAAATTATGCTTTTCTGTATAGGTGAAACCATATAAAATTCACATCCTCAAAGGAAGTTGCGCTGACGAGAGTGTAGGTAACCACTCGCAATTGTACAAGTTAGTGTTGTTTTCACCATGAGTTTAGAACACCTAACAGTTTCTCTGAAATTAAAGGCGCTTCTGTAATTGCTTTGAAGGTTTTTTGAGGTGTTTTTGAAAAGCATGCTTTTACCCCTCAGAGAAAGATTGTTATATTTTTTTTTTTGTGTGCAGAAGCCGGATAAGTAGCCTTATGTATAGGGCTGGAATAAAAGTACTTATTTGAAAACATTTTGCTACTGCTTTTAAAAAGGATCATAGTGATGACCGTGCTGAGGGAAGGAACGTGTTCAAATTTGAGGCAGCGCTACAAAACGAGTTCTGAAAATGAGATAACATTTCTATGCAAAAACAAAAACAGAACTAAAGTTCTGACAGCAAGAACTTCCATATTTTCAGCGATGATTAGAACCGAGAACATAAGTATAGATTTAGGCGCAAACTAGCAAAAAAATATGCGCTTGTAGTGGACATGGATAAATGGATATTCTAAAAGCCTAAGCAAAAAGTTTAATGTGGATGCCTACACGGAGAAAAATCGGATGTTCATAAACAACTTAAATCTGTTAAGACCGCGCAATTAATATCTACTGATATTTTAGTTCTTACAGACTAAGTTATCACCAAACTAAACTGTAGAAGTAAATTCGTTAAAAATAACAGAATTAATTAAAAGTCATATCTGGCCACCCAATTCCATTGAAAATAACCATAACATATTCTTTAATGCTTGTGATTTGCGCCCACCGCCCCTATCGGGCCCAAAATTATCCTATCCTTTAAGCTAGAACCAACCATATACACCCGCAAAATTTCATATAAATCGATTGAGGGGTTTCGGAGGTCGACAACACCGGAATGTTCACTAAAATGCCTATAACTCGTATAACCAATAAAAATACAAAGACCGTATATCCATACAAACCTTGGTGTTGACCTTTCACATTTCACCTTTCGTTTGAAATTTCCAGAAACAAAATCGGTTCACGCATTAAGAATTTATATAAATAACAAAATATGCCTACAGCGCCACCTGTTGAGTATTTTCCGAATTTAATTTTCTTTAAAACCATCCCTGATTCAAGGCAAACAAAACAACAAAAAAATCATTCAAATCCGTCGAGACGTTCTCGAGTTTTAGCGAGACTAACGAACAGCAATTCATTTTTATATATATAGAATAATGTGTGGAAAAAAACCAAAATGTACTGAAATTCATGTGTTTTTTTCACACGCGCATAACACAAAAATACGTTTTCCAATTTCAACAAAACTTCACAAAACACATATATAGACCAATACAAAAGATGTGTGCAAGTTTGGTTCAAATCGGTAAATGCGTTAAGGCGTGAATCGGCGACAAACGAACACAATTTTAAGGCTCAATTTTTAAATATAAATATAATATAAATATAAAATAAATTAAGTTTTATTTTAAAAACGAAGTTTCTATAATCTGTTTATTGGGATTTGAACCTTAATCACTCGCTCAGCAGCTTGGGCATTATATTTGTGAACCTAACAAATGCAGTCTCAAATTTTGACTAGAATTTTTGAATGAAACAATAAATATAAGCAAAAAAAACACGAGCATTAAACAAATCTAAATCGCTGTCATATTAAGAGAGAATATTTTATGCCAATTTTTTTTTAAATTCCACATTAGTTCGTGTTTCTAAAAGAAGATAACATTCTTTACTCAGCAAAACTTTTTATCATACACCACAGCATAATCTACAAACATTTAAATGCGCATTTCTCTGTAAATAAAAACAAAAACCCGCCAGATATCACTTCCGCATTCTATAGCTCAATTGCACCATAGCCAGGATAATTTGTCCTCACCAACGATGACATTTTCCGGCACATTCATGTCCATGGGAGAAACTATATTTATATCAGTCAACCGAAAGCAAAAACGTTGCCAACATCAGACGATATCATGCTGGTGCTGATGGCTGCGAGTGTATTTTTTTTCCAAATTCCTATTCCTTTTATTGATTTGTGCGAATTGAAATTGTTTTCTGATTCCACAAAGCAATGAAACGCATCACCAAGTGTTTTTTTTTTTTTTTTTTTTTGTTATGGGCCCCCGGGGACGAACCGGACATAGCGATGGCAGAGAAATGCGGCCATACAGTAAAAGTGTCATTGCCATTTCCTTCCTTGTCATTGGATCTGACAGTTTTTGTATGTGGGTTCCAGTTTTTTGATGTGATGTACCGGAAATATCCTTTTTCCTGTATACTTTGTCCGATGTGTGCTTTATCTCCATTTCAGCTATTATTTCCTGCCTCTATCATCGACGCTTTGTTATCGCAACATCAATTTCAGACAAACCGAGAAATGGATTCATTATTCCCGTGTATTGTTCATCAAGGCAAAGGCACTCTGCATCTCCTAATGCCAACCAAAATCATGTTAGCAAAGTTTTCATATTGTTCCTATATAGATCAACTTTCATGGATGTGTGTCCGTCGAATGTGATTATTCTCCATGCAGCAGCAGCTGGTTAAGGCATTTTACTCAAAGCTCAATAATAGGCCCTATCCGAAAAATGTATGATTAACTTTGGTACGAACTCGAGTGTCCTTGGTGTACGTTCCATCCCATTTGAAATTAGTTTATCGGCAGAATTGATCGAATGGGTATATGGTATTTCATTGGAAACCATTTGAAGAGGCATACGTTCCCGAAATGGATATTGACGTCAACCTGAAAGTAAAATGTGTCTACGACGTTGTGGGACGTAGGCATACATACCAGTTGGACAATGATAATAATAAAATTATGAAGAATACCAAGGGGGATATCATTGCAATGGACCAAATAACGAGGTGGATTGTGTGATGTGGGAGCAAAGGACAAAGGGCGTCTGGACGGCTTGTTTGCTATGTTTTCAATGGGGCTTTACTGTCGTCTCATAATTATAAGTAAGCACTAAGCTGGCAAGAGTGCATTTTAAAGATCGAATCAGAAAGGAGTTCCTTCTATATATTTTTGATATATATTTTTATGTAAGATACGAACCCAAACAAAAGTTGCTGTCTTCACAATTTTTTAATCCATGTTTCTCTAAAAGGTGCCTTCATAAATCGTAATCCACCTACAAATAAGTATACAGTAAGTTTGAACTCATTTTCCCAAGAAAGGGGTTTTCCTTCCCCACCGAAGTAGCGCTTTGCATACCGTAATCAGACAGCCTGTCGCATTGGAAACAAAAAAAAGGGAAAATCGTATTGGAATTCACTTTGCCAATAGACCATAATCAAATTTGCATTAGCTTGTAGTCTTTTCATCCATGGTCAGGCGGGATTGTTTTTTAAATTTTGACAACATTTGCTTCTCTTTAAAGTTCAGTCTCCGTCTGTATTATATATTTACCTCAGTAAAAGTGTTAGGACGAACTTCCGCCCACACCCACAATAAAACCAACGACATTTCTTTGGTACTTTAAGTACCATGAACAACACGCAAACGAGTCTTTTTATTAAGCTATATGATTTAATCGTTTAATTAATTTATTCAAAAACAGTAACTCTCTTGCTAATCCTCCTGCTGTGACGCGCTCTCTCTCTCTCTCTGTCTGTGTCTCCCTCCGTGGGTTAACTGAATGCTAAATTAATGTGGCGTTCGTTTCTATTCTCCCCGAAATTTCGTATCCTGGCTTCGGTTGAAATTCAATCTTGAATAGAGTAATTTGCGTGTTTCGCTGCCACAAGTGGTTAAGGTTGATTTGAAAGGTATTTTTGGCGAATTAAATGAGTGGGAATTTTATGAGAAATCGATAATCCCAGCCCTGAAATTTTCAAAAGGAGGCCAAAATGTTTTGCCATTAAGTTCTTCAGCAGGATAATGGGATTTTGCAAGAAAAATAAATATAAAACAAAAATGTATATATGATTAAAGTGGCTCCTGAAGGATATCCGTTTTCAATTTGACAATATGAACACTCGTTAATGTAGAGACATGCATGTGGGGTCAATGGCGTTGGGTGTTGGCTTTAAGAAAAAAATGTAAATTTATATAAAAGAAGAACACATTGAGGTATTTTGAAATGTCATCTGTAATGAGAAATTCAATGTTATTTCGCCGATCTTAACGTTTGGTTCTACCAAAGGCAAGGTTTTTTTTTTGTAGCAAAAAAAACCATTTGAAAAACTAAGTTATACGTATGTTATCTTAAATATCTGTTTTGATCAAAGTAGTTGGGACAGTTATTCTTAAAAATAGTTATGCAAATAAAATTGTAACAAATATTGCAATAATTGGTTTGAAAAGTGATTTTGGGCTTACTCCAAATACGAAGTTTGAAACAAATCCGCCAAGCCGTTTAGGCTGTAGTCCTCAGGAGCAGGTGGGCAAACAGACAGACTGGCAGATGGACAGAATTGCAAATTGAGTTGTTGTTGATCAATTTCAAAATTGATTAACATCTCGAGGTCGAAATTTTGTACGAATAATAAAAAAGTTAATAATTTGTGTACGAACAATAATAGAATATGCCTCTCTATATCAATTCTATCGGTGAGTTTTGAGTTCTCCACAGTCTTATGCTGTCTTTATTTATTTAATTTGTTTATATGGGCATTGAAGTGAAGCTGTAGAAGAAAATTTAATAATTCGATGAATTTGTTTCTGCTGCTTTTTCAATTAAATAAACATGTTTTTGTCAGTCTAATTAAGATTATTAATGTTACGCGTATATTAGTACAATAAGGCTTTTTATACAGGGGCCACTGTTAGCTCTCACTCCATTGAGCTTGAGCTTCTTATTAAAAATCATGAAGCCTAAATTCAAATCATGTGAATACGAGTTGCGAACAAAAGACGCTCATGTTGTAATGTAGTTTAAATCCTGTTGTAACAGGACTTAGAGAAACGGCGTTAAATGCTCAATTGGAAATTCCATAACATATATTTTTTTGTCAAATAAAAAAAATTAATAGTTGGCGCAACAGGTCCGTAGGGACCCTGGCCTAGCTTCTCACAACCATTCGTCTTGTCTGAGTTTTTATTTTTTGGGACGAATGGAAGGAATCGATAATTTTATGCCGAGTCCAAACGCCAATTGAGCTCCTTCGTGACATTTATACTCTCGGATGTTTGTCAGATGTTCGCGAGAGGTGGCGCAGTGAAAAACACCTTAAGTTGGAATTTGGGTTTTCTCGGGATTCGAACCTGGGACCCCTCGCTTAGCAGTCCAACACACTAACCACTAAGCCACTGCGCCGACTTTAGTCAATAGTAATATAAATTTATCACGAAACAATATAATGTGTTTTTAATGGCAATCACAAAATCATCCAGATCTTACATCGCCGTATGAAAATTCCCCTAAGTATAAAAAATAATCGCCTGTTTAACAGCCCCACGTGTAATGACGTTTTTTTTTATTTAATTACACCCAAAATAAAAAAAGCATTAGCCATTCCCAATTGATTATTGGTAGCGATGTTGTTGCTTTTTGTTTCAATTTTGAGTTATGACCGGACACTAGTTCAAATTTAATTGTTCTATTCGAAACTTAGATTTGAATTTCAACTTCGAAAATCGAAATCGACCATTCCTTTTATAAGTATGTAAAATGTAATAATAAAAAACGTACAACAATTATGTTTGTTTGTTATTATTCTTTTCATTATCAAAAAGAGCGCCATCTTGTTATCGAAAAAATACGAAAATGAGCACAGGTTCTAATAACGATTTATATTTGAATACGTTGCTATAGTAATATAATATGTCGGCGACAAATTGAATGTCGCTAAAATCCTTTCAATTACCTGTTTTGTATGGGGAATTCATAACTTAATTTTACCAGTCTTAATGGCGACATAATACCCACGATTTTTGGTTTGTGGCAAAGTACCTTTCGAATGACATAAGCTTTATTCTCCTCATTTCATAATAAATACTTAAAAAGTGTACCGAAACTTTTGATGTTCACGTATTAATATAATGATTTTCTAAATGAAATAGTAAAAATATCGTACACATAAATTTCGTATACAAAATCAAATCTAATTTACAAAATAAAAATAAGTCCCAAATAAAGGATGACATTACAAACAATCTAAAGTCCTCTCTTTTGCAATTGACGACAGAATGTGCGACACCGGAAATTCTTTGAATGACAATGAATGTCAAAAGGCTCACCGAGACCGCTCGTACATATTTTATTAAGCAAACAGAAGCAAAATCTGTTTTAATCTTATCTGGTTGGTATGAGTAGCATACCGAGTTGAGGATTAGGTCTTGATATAACCCACTTACGTATGCAGGGAGAAAGTTCACATTGGGATGAACATTCTGGAGTAACATTTCGCACTTGAGTGGTATCCACAAAGGGAAGAACTGAATAGATTCATTATCCGGATCTTAAGGAAACAATAGTAGAACGTTTCATTAATCAAACTGTTTAGGAGATTTTTCATATATAAGATTGTTTTTTATATGCGTGGGATATAGATAGGAACGTACGAGATTTTTTGTGCGAAAATTTAGACGCTTTTGCGATGTTGCGATGTGTTTGTGGATTATTTGGGAATAGCGTTAAAAGGAAAAGGGATTCAGCAAGGTGGTAAATAATGAATACAAATTGGAAGTGTACAACAAGGATGTGTTCTGAGAACTATTACAATGTATTGAAAGGACTGGTGATGTGTTAAATGTGTTTGAATATATAAACTCAGTTTTTGGACTTTTAAGTCAAAGGCGATTTAAGTTTAAATCAAGTAAGTTACAGCCTGTTTTAAATGCTTTCGAACTACATATTTGGTCATATTTCGTACAGTCAAAATGTTTGTTGTGCAGTCTCATTGTCAATCCTCAGAAGAATCGAATATGCAATTCGGTCTCTAAATATATAAGTAAACAACAAAATCTCGCATGACCTTTTATACATCTATATAGAGGTGTAGATGTGACCTATATTATAGGTTGATAATGCTTATGTGATTCCACAACGTGATATGTTCAAATCCCCAAAGAGCAGGCCTTTATTCGGGCGTGTAAAACACCCCTTATTCAATGTGCTGTATAGGAAACTTTTTAAATAACTCAACTGCCCATTAAAGCGAAAAATTGAGTGAAAGCGTTATACCCTTTAAATCGATTACCTACAAATGACACAATGTCAGGCGAAATTCCGACTTTTGTGCCTTCCAGTGAAATAGGCGGCCTTTCTTCGAAATTGATTGAAAAATAAAAGGGAGAGGTATTTCCATTTGACAGAGTCTCCCACTGGTGTCTAAAATGGGAACAGGTGTTGCTGTCAAAATCTAAGTTGTCTACAAATCAAACGAGTTATTCGCTTTAAATATCAAAGGCAGTTTAATGACTTGAGCGATCTGCCTATCACAATTTAATTAAACTGCCTAATTGAGTAGACGGAATGTAAGGCAATTAAGTTGAAAGCGTTTCTATATTTCAACCCCTGCAAAGGCGTTTGAACTTGCAAACTTTTAAGGCGAATTACTTTTATGGTTGAATTTTTTAAATTTCCCACTTACTGAAGATTTTACCCACCTCGAGGTAGCTCTTATTTCATTGCTAGCCCAGTGTACGTCTTATGGGTGACGGCGTGTCATTGTGGAGATATTTCCATTAAATTTTGAATTGGGTGACACATTTCTAACGAATGATTGGCGTTTCCAAACGAATTGTTTGTTTTGTCTTGACAGAACGACAATGGTTTTAGTTATTTTTATTGCAAGAAATGAAAATCACTGTATACATAGAATTTGAGAGGGTCTTAAAAATAGAGGATGCAGAGAATCGACGTTTGATATTCATACCTTAATCAATATATCGTTGGAAAATCAACAGAAATTACCAGAGGCTGCTTTCGAATTAAGCGAGAAACGTCGTTAGCATTCGCTTTTACCAACACATACTTACTACAACAGCAAGCAATAGCTAACCCCTGAGAGGAAGAGGAAGTAAGTTGTCTTCTACGATGAGATGACGATATCTTGCGGTAATTAACAAAGAGAGTGTGCTCCTGATGGATATGCTTTTCGCTATGTACTAATTAAAAACATCACCCAGTCAAAGAAGATCCCCACTGAAATTTGACACTGTGAAGTATGTTTATATAAATTTGCGTTGCCACCGTGCAAAAGAAAGGTTAGCGTACTTAGTATTCATTGGCATGGAATCAGGCATTTAGGTATCTTCTCACGATTTCGTAATCATAACCAAGGCAAAAGGATGTTTCATCTTCCATTAAAAAAACAATAAAGCATTAACGTTTTCCTCAGCAAATCTTGGGATTTACCACAACCACACAACGACGAGGGCCGTTGAGGCACTTTTCACCCCATTATAGGTTAGGGTTAGTCATTTGTTAAGTTTAATTTCGAGAGAATATGTTTCGTGAAATTCCCTACGTCCCTGGAAGAATTTTGTAAGCAACTTATGCAACATATGCAAAACAGCTGGGGTGTTATTTTTAACTTGTTTATTCACATGTACTCGTATGGATTTGTTTCTGCTGATTTTTTTAATTATGAGTAAACTTCTGCTAATATGCGGCGCTTTTGATTAAACCTTGAATTTTAATACATATTATACCTGGAAGTTAGTAGGTGGTAAGTACAGCCCTGGAAGAGAAAGCTTAAATGTATCAAGAAAACGCGACTCGAATTAGGGGGAGCTTCAAGAATCACTTATGAATAGCTCTTTGAATAATAGGTCTTTGAATAAATTGGTAAAAAATAAGTTTTTCTCTTCGAAGGCAGTTCTGCTTCTTTATCACTTTATCTGCTCCTAGTCGAGGCATAGTAGAAAATCATCTCCTAATCAAAGTACAATCGCTTAGCCGAGCTAACATTTTTCAGATGCAAAATATGATGAATCAATTAAACACCATGGCCAATCAATAAGCTAAAAAATAGTTCGGAAAGCTGGTTCTACACAAGAGAAAAAAAAGACGCAGATGATTATGAAAATTAGGTTCGACTCGACTAGAATGCAGAAGAGCTATAACAATTGTCGAATTTCTTACCAAAGTCGAAGGTCAAAGCCACGTGTTACTGATAAAAATGAGCATCACGTGAGAACGCCATAAACATTTATAAAGTCTTTTCAAGAATTATACGTCTGTCAGTAGTTGCCTTAAAGAAAACAAAATGCCCCAGATCCTACTTTCTTTCGTGGTGGGTAGTCATGAGCTAATCCCGTCGCCTTAAGGAAGATTTTCTCATATATTCACAAAGCACTCGCCTTGTTCTATATAAGAGAATGTATGTCTCACGGAATGGTGCAATAACTTTCTGATTACAAAGTTCATTACAGATCAAATTTAATAGTCTGCGAATGTGCACACAAGTCGAGTTTCATTAACATCACGAGTTTAATTACAAATAAAATGCAAAAGAGCGAGGGAAATGAACTGTCGGTCACAGAGTCGTTGCATTAAAAATGCATATTTAAGGAGAGCATTCAAGTTTTATGGAATTTAATTAAAGCATACTGTGAAATGAATATACTCACTCTAGAAATGTGCTCCCACAAAAAAGATTGAAATGTATTTTTACTACACACCGCCGGATAAAGACAAATATGGTTGAAGGAATTTTCGGGACAGCCGCTACCTATTTTCACTTCCTGGAATGCCGAAAGCCGTTTCACATCCCCGAAGCTGTTTAAACCCTTGTTTGTAAGCTATCATAGTGCTAATATAAATAAAAACAACCTTAAAAAAACGGATGCCTATTTGCTTCCAATCAACAGACCCTTTTCATGGTATTTGAAAAATATACAACCGGAAATCACCGATGGCTATACATAACAAAATACAGAAGAACCATTCATAAACGAAAACAACACGAAAGCTTAACAAAAATGACGGTCTCAAGATAACCATTACCTGTGATGTCCTCTGGCGTATACGTAACTTTTTTATTAAAACTCCCTAATTGTTTTTAGCTATCAAAACAAGCCGTAAGTCGAACAGGAAATAAAAAAAGCATCTGGCTGGCAGATCTTTGTAGTTGGTAATTACACTTTTCTCTTCAAGTAAAATGGTGCGGACTTAAGGCAAGGACAAAGCTTCTCCCATACCATTTCATTAGAAATTTCGCACAGCAAACAATGCAAAAGGATTGTATTCTTTGTTTGTAAAAAATAAATACGCTTATGCTGTCGGTCGTGCTCTAATTAGCTAAACTTATGATGCTTTCTGGGAAGGCAGTCATTTTCAATGGTAAACAAATTGACAACAGAAGTTAATTCACAAAGAAATCAATGTGGAACAAAGCCCTAACATACAGTAAGGAGGGTATTTTATGTTCATTTCCAGGGGTTGATATAATTTCGCAAGCAATGTCAAGGAAATTCAGACACGTTCGAGATATTATATCGATTTTATTTGGACACATATGTGTAATACTATCATCTTAACATCATCTTTTCCTATGGCTTGGAAATTGGCAAAAGGTATTCCTATTCTCAAAAAACCTGCTACACGTCTGTCACCACCCGAATAGAGGCCGGTTTATATTCTCCCCTTTCTATCTAAGGTACTTGATTGCACTATCGTGTTTCGTTAAAAATAACAAGCTTCTGAATCCGCAACAGTCTGGATTTAGGGAATTTCATGGGTGCACTAATCCATCTTATGCCCAACACACATGTGCAGAAATTCTGAACGCAGCACAGAATGCAGTGCTGCATGTGAAAGAGGTGTGCAGCAAATCATTTGACATGTTATGCATCGGCTAATATGGCTACTGTCATTCACCGAATAAGCAACTGCTGTGTTTGCATCCAAAACAAAAACAAACACGTCAATAGCCGATGCTGCCAAATACTTGAAATTGCAGTTTATGTTCTTTTATGTTGTGGTACGCTTGAATTTTGCAGCGAATTTAGAAATAGAGACATGTTGCAGTGCTGCGGTGAGTGCAGAATTTACGTATGCCTATATCCATGTAAACATGTGTATTCTAATATTGCTGCGCAGTGATTTCTGCACATGTGTTTTGGGCATTAAATGCAGCTGACAATATCACACAGGCAATCGACCACGACTAGGTGTCCTTTCTTTGCCTTCTTGATTTTTCAAGAGGATTTTAAATGGTCAATCATAACTTTCTGATTTCCAAATTGAGAAATTAATTTTGTTTTACGAAAAGTGCTGCTTCATTGATATTGTCTTACCTTTCTGATCGGAGAAATGCTTTTTTCACTGGTGAAAACTCGTCCAGTTTTCTAAATTTATTGTCATGAGTGCCACAGGAATCCATACTCGGCCCATTACTGTTCAGTGTGTTTATAAACGATCTTCCGCCTGCAGTCACAAATTCTGCAATACATATGTATGCCGTTAAAGCGGAGCCACAATGTTGCCGATCGCACCATTTTACCCTCTGTTTTTTATTTCGGCCCTAGGCCTGGGATTCACGAGAAATCGCCCGCATATCTAATTTTTTTTTGTATTCCTTAAACAAAATATTTTAAAGCACACTTTCTTATTTCATCACAAAAATTAGGAATATTAGTTCAAATATTGAAAGCGACACTGAATTCATTCATTCTGACTGACGTTTCATTTTCGCTTGTACCCGTCATAATAATTCAACTTCGTCTTTTTGTGTCTGTTAATTTATATTTATGTTGCCTTATCTATTTAATTATTTTTTTGAAAAGTTTTCTCTGAAGGGTAGTGGCCCGCACGTTTTGGAAATGACCCTCAATATCTATTTCTTTGTGGCAACGCTCAAACCGACGATGCCCAAATCCGCCATTGCTGCAAGCTTAGAATGATCGAGGATGTGGCCTTGAAACTTAACAGTGACCTTTTGTATATCGACAATTCTGTTCTACAATATGTTAAGTTAAGGATTTGGGAATCTGGTTTAACACTACCCTCAGCTGAGACCTTTACATTCGGTCAATAATTGGGATGATATACAGGTTGCTTATGAACTCTTTCACTTTGTATACGCTTCACACCACAACATATAAGGCAGATCTTAGCGAAAACCCTTATTATGCCGATCATTAGATATGGATGCAAGATCTTCTGTTGCCATAACGCTGAAACGAGACGAAAACTGATTGTGGCCTTCAACAATATAGTCCGGTACGTGTACATTGTACAACCGCAAACGATTTGATCACATATCGGCTTACTCAAAAAATATCCTGGGATGCAACTTAAATGCAAATACTTGAAAAATAAGGGGCCCTTGAGACTTTAAATAAATTTTGAATCAATAAAGAACATAAAGGTATTATGATAAAATTTAATTCTCAATTTCTAATTGGTCTTATATTTTGATTCAACAGAGGTTTATTTGTAACAGCTCAGAGCGTCAATTTTTTGTTTACATCACCAGGCAATGGAACTCCCTACCCCTTCTTATAAGGAAACTGCAAGAAACCAGGCAATCCGAGAGGGCGGTATTTATTTATTTTAATTACTCTTAAGTGGATCTCATTGTATTTAGAAAGCTTCTCTTCCTTTCTACAGAATGCAATGTAAGTTAAATGCTTATTCTCAAAATGAATTATTGTATTATTTTATATTTTATAATTTAAAAGACTTTAAGGCTATATGTGAAATATGTAATAGAAATCAATATGGATTTCGAGAGATATTCGAATCAGACCACCATTGTCGGGTCTCTTTTAGTCTATATATAGAAATCAATAAATGAAAAATGAAAAATGAAAAAACGACATTTTATGGAATAACAATACGAACGGAATATTAAGCAGCTGACGGAGTAATGCTGTTTATTTTGAAAACAAAAACAAAAAAATATGGTTTGGGTAGATCTAGTCATAGTTAGTTATACTAGCTTAAAGCCAAAAGGACGTTGGCGAAATTTAGAAGCCTTTATCGCTTTTTGCCAATCGAATTTGACTGAATTTCTCCTATTTAAGAAAGAAGTGTGTTCGCTCCTTTGACACATTCGATGCAAATCCAATCGCACGTAGTTGAATAACTAGTTTAGGATTTTAGAAATATTTGTGGAGCCAAACTGTATGATGAAACAGACAGAAATGATGGCTCATAACAATTTATATATGTTTTTTCTGTGGGTAAGCGTATTGGCTTTAAATTTTGAGAATTTGTTTTTCGTTGAACCGATCTCCACTTAATTTCAGTTAAATTCAAAATGACGACGGAATTTCAGTAAATTGTGTATACCAGGGAATGAGAGAAAAACTGTGACAAAACATGTGTTGTTTGAATCTCAATTAACACCCACATATTAAGCAACAATGTGATTTATGGCATAATTTTTGTAAATTGTCTTAGAACTTCTTGTAGCATGGTTTTCGTATTTATTTCAGCAGTTGTCGAAAATCTATATCACATAGTATATATGATTCGTGTGGTAGTATTTGATTTACCGAAAAATTGCGATATAGCAACATCCTTTACCTACGAAAGGTACTATCACTCCCTAATGACATTTTAATCTAATTTTTATTGCGGCATGTGGCACTCTGGGACACATAACCATAATATTTAGATACTTGATAACGTATCTCTGTCACTGGCGTCTCATTTAAAACTCAAGCGATTTTAATTAAATGAATATGCGATAAGAAATTTCGTTTAGTAACTTTTAAATGTGCCCATCGAAATTTTTATTTATCTTCAAGTATTTACACATATAATAAAATTGTAAAGTTTAAAGATTTTTGCATGCATCACGTTGAATCTACCTACTCCATTCGAAGATATTTCTTTGATCTGGCCATTATTTAGAGCATTTTTATTTTATCGCACTCGGTTAACTCTGATTCACTTCAAATTATGAATGCCAGCTC
Organism: Cheilosia vulpina; assembly: GCA_916610125.1. NCBI lineage: Eukaryota > Metazoa > Arthropoda > Insecta > Diptera > Syrphidae > Cheilosia > Cheilosia vulpina. Next base: position 56,632,554 of record OU744279.1, read on the forward strand.
ACAGATGACGCCCATTGGGTAATATTTGCGACAGCCAGACGAGACCAAATTGATTACCTTGAAGATGCGGCCACTCGTTCTGACTCTCTGTGGCATCTGTACATTTCATCATTTATCTGATGAAACATTTCTTTGAGCCTGCACTACCTATTGCTTAGGGAGACACATTTTCTAAATGCGTTTTTTTAGAGAACATACAATTTGCAGGACTCTTCAACATCTACTCTGAGGTGCCAAAAAGCTTGTTGGATAATCAAATGTCTTCAAATCATTTCGATGTTCTTATGTCATGCATGCTTCATGCATTCTTCAATTATATATATTTTCAGAAATCCATCACATTCAAGTTATAATTATAATGACAGCTCAAGCTACAGGCCCATTCAGCATCCATAGCAAAGCCATTTTATTTTTGTCACAAGCAACACAACTAAATTACATCTTTTGATAATTCCCCATACAATTTTGATATGAAAACTATTTTCTACTTCTATTTAAGACTCCCGTCGCCAATGTAACAACAAAAGCTTGGCAATTGCAATGAATAATACAAAAATGTACTCAATTTCCTTTGCCATTATTTTCCCTTTCAATTGACAATATAACGGACAGGTTAAAGAAGTGAAAGCAACGACAGGAATTGACAATGAACGCACGACAATGATGTCTAAAGGAAACCTTTTATAATCGTGTACAGGACTGGCGTTCATTTTTCTCAATATAATAGCAACAACTGGATGTAGGTACAAGGTATTGCAAGCACAATGCATAAATGCATGCGACATCAATTTATAATTTTGTTTTTATTCCCCGGCGACAGAATGAACAACTTTGTGACTGGCAGGTTTAATTGAAATTGGAAAAAAAATATTACTGAGGAACTTAAATTCTTGAAGAAGTGGTGCGCTCAAGAGAGCAACTTTTAGTACTGCAAAGCAGGTAAGAAGTACGTACGCAAGATGGAAACTGATGAGCTCGTCAAAGTTTAAGGTTACCAAATCTTGTGGATCAAAGAACATAGGGCCACAGAGTAATGATTCTAAATTAGAGGATGGAAGCAGTAAAGGTAGTGCTAATGCGTTGAGTATCTGTGGAAAAAATATGCAACAAGTTGGAGGGGGCAAACTATAGGTAGTCGCCAAAAGACCGATCCAACTGGCGTCGTCTGTTGCATGAAGTATTATTCAAAGTTAAAGTACAAATTGTACATATACATTGTACTAAACTGTTTCAAATTTTATTTCAATAAATGCATTAGTTTGTCTGGCATAGTTTCGAAATTTTCAGTTTCTTCATACCAGGGTTTGTATATTGAATCGAATGCGATAACTGTGCGGATTTATTTAATTGAAATTTTCACACGTATTGCACTTTGTATACTACGTTCCAGTTGAACAAATAATATCACAAACTACAGTATACACGCTTTTAACCGAAAGGCACAATTTTGACGCGTGCTAAAAAAAGGCGAATTCAATTTGCCAGTTGATTCGATTCCGATTGAATCACGGTTGCAGCAAATATGATCTGAAAATTAATATTTGCACTTGTGTCATACACAGCTAGAATATGTTTACCTACATTCGATTCGAATTCCTTTTTCCGTGCAACAAAAATCTTCCAACATCAACCCAAAATTCATGGAAAAACGTGTACACCGGCATAAATGCCTTTTCAATTGTGTTATGAAATTTACTCTCGATTTGTTGTAGCTTATCTTATTTATGTTCCACTGTGAGAAGCCATAAAATTAATGATGCTCAAAGTCAGAACTATTCGAAAAATTAAGGACATCGATATTGAGAATAGACCAAAGTTGTTCACAACAACCATCCATCGTTCCACTTGACTGTCACTCTTGTAACATGTTCGGTACTCTTAAGATGTCGTTTATTGATCCTTGATTCAATAGACACCCACAAATAGACACACACACTTATCGCAGGGACTTGGATTCCATTTTTAAGGACTTGCCATTCATTTTTCATTTTTCAGTCTGTTATCTCTGTAAATATCTGAAGACGTGGACTCAATTTCACAAGTGCTGTTTTTTTTTTTAACTGAATTTCCAATTCATATATTTTAGTGTCATCTTGCAACCCACCTTTTGCCAAGAGCTCTATTTCATGAATTTCACCATCAAGTCATTGCCTTTTGGCAGTACTTGTGAATTCGTCTGGTAGTTGTTTACACCTTAGTTGCCTGTCCTCGACAATAGAGAGATGTTAAACATGGAACCCAAATAATGGGACAAAAGGGTGATGATTCACATTCGCTTTGCCCCCGAGGCGTATACGACTAGACTTGGCTGTGGAAAAATAAATACGTCGCACAAATACAAATAACAATCTACTCATGCTCTCCCGGGCTTTCGTATCTAAAGCAATGTCGTTTTCGATTCATCGCCACAAAGAGAATTTGTTTCCATTTTGAAATGTGATTAGTCACGATTGCGAAGTGGCATGTCAAACACAATACTACAAGTATTCGCTTGATAATCCTACTCACGGTTGGATTTGTATCACGCACGGGTGGGAATTTATGGGATTTCCTTTAGATAGCAAAGGAAATCCCATCCCAATTCGAAAACAATAAACAGAGAGATAGCTTGTAACTTCACACTTGAACAGTTGGTAAGCTATCCTCTTTCAACCTGTCTTATTACGACAGTTCCGATTTCTAGCACATCTATTTGACACTAAGCTTCAAAGTTGAATTTTTAATTTCCTTTCTTCATTAATATTAGGATATCGAGCGGGGTGTAAGGGAGTGTTGGCAGATGTTTGATGAGTTGTGTCGAAGTCGCTGATTATGACTTTAAAAAGTCGCATTTCTTTTAAAAATACTTATAATACTACTTTACATTACTCATAATCATTATTGGTCTTTAGGAATTCACAATAGCTATATTTTCCAAGCAAATGTAAAAATTGTGAACTTTCGCAAGACTAGAATTTTTTACTAGTAAGATGCTGCAAATATGTGAATTAGTTCCAATAGCCCTTGCTAATAATAATGTTTAACCATACCGTTAAGTACAGGTATCATAGTTCACAATAGAAATTTTTGTATACGAAAATTTCGTTATTATGAGTTCGTTTTATTCAGCCTGGGCTAGACAGTAAAAATGATTTAAAGTACAGTGTTAGTTTGAGTGGCCTATAAACTAACCAAGAAGTTCGTTTCTATAAATGCTGGAAGTTTTGAGAAGAGTGTTTCGAATTCAATCCGATAGGTGGCGCTATGTTATGCTATTTTAAAGTGGCTCTCGGTGAGAAAAACGTTTAGGCCATTAATCGGCGTATTGTGCATACCACTGGTGTTGGGGGGTTCCTTTATTGGTTACTCATTGTGAACCATTTACTACCGTTGATAAAGCCAAGAATGTTGGCAGCGCTGATGTAGCATAGATCACTAAGATCATCCTTAGGTTGTGTAGTGCGGCTCTAAAGCAATATAGAAAGTGTTGAACTTTTAATTTTGAATGCGATTGCCATTCACTGACATTAATTTTCACTATTCTTTTATGCATTTCTCGGGAATAAGTTGCAAGATGGAGGATAAAAATTCTGTCATTGCAAGATACGTTCCTGATTAATTTCAGATGCACATTTTTCATATTTATTGGAAAGTGAATTGAATGCACTCATTAGCAAAATGACAGATGACAGTTTAACTTAAATATAAACGATGACGAAACTTCTTCTTGCTTGCTTATCCAATCTTAACTGACGTTTTTTTACTTTGTTCTTGATGAATTGTCAATTTCACTTAGTTTAACCGACAGAAATCTATCAATATTTTTCGGTGATCATGAGTTTCGTTTATTCAGTTTTTTATTACGTACCTTCCACTTTACAGCTTTTGCTGAAAAACACAGCAATTATCTCTAAATAGTCCCAACAGTGTTTGAAAGAATCGCTATATTATTACTGCCTGGTGGGTTTAAGGAGTTATTCAATTATATGGGGTTTTTAAAAGCGTTTATTGAAAATTAAAAGGCAGGCTCAATTTACCAATTTATATTCAAATGAAAAAATCATATCACGTACTAGATTGGGTATTGTTATTTTATAAAATACTATATGGTCCGATGATGTTTCCATTTTTGAAGTAGCTACTTTTATGACAATAAATAAATACTGTCCATTCAAAGTCAGTTTGAAAACAGAGGGTTCACTTTCTGCGAGGCCTATTCACCGATTCGACATACGAACAACTTGCTTAAAGTTCCGATTTTTTAACCAATTGGATATTTCCTACAAGGCTTTATTTCGTTCGTAAAATGCTTTTAGCATAAACGACGAATTCAGGTTTTAAGTCAAAATTTCGTTCACTGAAGAAATATTTTCATTTCCGGTACATCATGCTCCATAATTGGTCTTATATTTGCAAACACAATTTATTTTTGATGCATAACTTATTCAAAATATTAATAGGGAACACTTACCGCTGAAACATTATTTTTTCGTTCTCCAGGAACATACGTTTTATGTGTAAAATTGGATGAAATTTTCCTCTTCGCTTCTGCATTACGACTCTTATTGAACTTTCTTCTATAAATTAGGCTTAAAACATTTTTTTGTCGCTAAACATTTTTGCTTCATTTTAAAATCTCTTAAAGGACTCAGTTGTATACAATGAAAACGAAAAGAAAATAGTTTCGGATTCTGGAGCTCTTAATCTGAAAAGATTTCCCAATCGTTTTCTCAGTGCATGAATTATAAAACTAATTTATCAAACAAATCTTGAAAAATCCAACACAAAATTGGCTGTAAAAAGAAAAGATTTTACTTATTTTTCAGCATGTGAAACTTTTTCGTAAGCATGCGATTTTTTTGATTTTACAAGATGCACAATCAATGTTGCAAATTTCGTAAATAAACCATGAAATCATATTCTGTCATAAAATAAGTCAAAATACAATCAGTCCATATTCACTCCAGCCAAGTCAGATATGTGGATTGTGGAATATTGCTGTTGCATAACTTCTCTAAATGTCTGCCATAACACACTTAAATTGAGTTATTATTATTAGTAATTGGGAATGTAACCTAAAATATTGTACTACACCCCCCGATAAATATATCTTTCGCACTAGGTATAGTCTGTCATAGCCATAAGTTCTGTTTTAATTTCAGAACTAAATTTCCTATCACGTACGACAAGAGATATTGTCAATTTCTTTGGAATAGATTATGACTTTGTCGACTGTCTATCCCAGTGCCACAGCCAAAATTTTGTTTCCGGGGGGTGCTTGCTTCCAAATCTTACGAGGAATTCTTTAAACAAAATTGATTTTTATTAGTTTTTAAATCATATGTACTTAAACGAACATACTTCAGCCCCTTAAGCGCCTCCCCTGGCTACGTGCCTGGCTAGCCAATACAGCTTCTGTATAAATCAATAACTCAATAGATGATAACCGTTGAGTGTTTGTAACACCTTCAGCTTTCTTTATCAATGATTGGCAATATGTAAGAATTAGCTTTTCGGCTTAAGGCAAGATTAGTCAATTTGAAACTTTTTCGCATGCAAATTGTGCCTTACCAATAAACATTTTTAGTTGCGATTTTAAATTTTAATAGTTAACAGTTGACTATATTTTTTCATACAAGTTTCGCAATTGTGAGCTTCCGTAAATTTAAAGTCTAGATTTAAATTCAAAATTAGTACGGCCCTAGATGAGCGTCAGTTAAATTTCAAAAATCAAAAGAAATATCGCAACTCTTTCGATTTATATTTGTATTCTGCACTAGCTGACCCATGCTCGCCTTGCTTCACCAGCGCATTTTTATTTAAATCACAATTGAGTGTGACTCCATCTCAATCTCATGCTCCACATTCGCTCTACTCGACTACTCGTACTCATATATCATATCATATACTCATATATTCTCCAGTTCAATTTAAAAAGGAGAGCAAAAGCAAAAAACAACAAAAAGCATAAAATAAATAAAGAAAAAGCACAAAGCGACAGTACAAGAGGTGCAGAGAGAAAAAAAAACAGATTTTTTTCGCACACACACACAAAATTTCCTCAACTCAACTCTGGGAAAATCCAACGATCTATGTAGCTTCAATCGAACATTTTACTTTTTTGAATTGTATAAAATTTATAGTCTATGGCTATTTTTCAACTTCAGGATAACGTGCAAAGATGATTTATGTCTTAAAATCTTTGTACGTAATTGAACTTTATTTTAAAAAAAGTCCTATTTCATTTGGATTAGTCATTCCAAAGGTAGGAGCTAGAAGGCATTCGAGAATTACAACTTTTCTTAGATATCAGCTTGGATCTCCGCTACCGGACTGCGGACAGTGATAAAATATATCCTATCTTTTAATCTCGACAATTTTGAATGCAACTGTGAAAACCGGAATCAATTTCGTGCAGTACTTTTTTAATCGTTTAATTACGGCCGGAAAAAAAGTTACAGTTTTATTATAGTAAGGATTTGTTTATTTAAATCCTTTTCACTTCAATTTCCAAAAATGTTAAAAGTCCCAAAAACGTATGTTTGCAAAAGTTAGTCCTAGTCCTATTTATTTATTTTTAGCTCACTTAACTACTGCTTTATAATTTGTGAATATTTTTTTGCAAAACGTCCTCACATTCGCAAAAAAAAAAAATACACTTGTTTCATAGGTTTTGTTATATTCCTCCGAGATGTGATTATTGACAACTGACTGTTCAATACGAAAGATTCAAGATTTCTCTATATACTCCAAATGCCTGAATTTAATTTAAGAATCAACCTTATTTTATGTACAATTGTACACCTACGAAATTGTTCTAATCTCTCATTCCCCCTCCAGAGTCGTTTTCATCTTTCATGTCAAATGCAAATATTAAAAAAAAAAAAGAAGAAAAACTTAATCTTCTCCCAACTGTCATTCGCACTTGTATTGGCCCTTATTTATATAGAAGTTTGGAGATAAAACCCATTCACATAGATATTCCTTTTTGTCATTGAATAAGGCTAATGCCATAATTCAGGGCACTAAATTTTGAAAAGGGTCCAACCGTTACGACAATGGCAGTCATCGGAGTAGTTTATGTAAAAATTTATATCTTGACAATGTCATATGCGAGTATTATTCTTCCCCTATAATCCCTATAGATATTAGTTGGCAAATTGGCAACAGTCTGAGGATAACGACTTGTGGGATTAAGGGATGTATACGAGAGTACATGAGTGGGGTATTCTAATTTGACTGAAATTATTCCTTCTGAGTGTTGTCCCATTTAATGGCTAATTATATACATATGACTCGCAATCGCTGTTCATTTTTGAATTAAACAATTCAACAGTTTAGTGCTCAGCTTGCCACATTCGACTCTAAGTGGAATATATGTATTTTGTGGATTAATAGTGGTTGCATGTTCACCATTCTATTGTGATACTTTGACACAATGTTCACAACAAGCTACTGAAAAAAAAACCGAAAAAGGGTAGTTCAGTGTGCGTAGCTGTATGTCCTTTATTTCCTACCAGAATCTTTATCCGACCTTACATCTAAGGGACGATGTTCATCCGTGGGTATCTGGAGAAGGTCATACCAAAAACGCTTTGAATTAACAAAAAGCACATTTCATAGTAGCCAGAAGTAGGTAACACTTGCGAAGAATTTTGTACACGGATGGTAAGTAGATTTTTTGCGTGGTGTGCTTTGGACAATAGGGGCGGGATTTGATAATGGGGTTTGTTACCTCCCATGCATTCAAAAGCACGGCGAACCATGGCGATTTAGAAGGTTAGGTATATCCTGCCTCTAACACAACCCCTTATATACGAAAGTGTCCAATCTACACATGCCGTCGTGATTTTATATGTTGTTTTCAGCAAAACTACGACTAATCATAGACAAACTTGGAGACATAAGTTCTATCTTCGCTGGGACAATTTACATGAAGGCATCTGTTGACGAGCGGTCTTTCACGTAGGTACCATAGTACTCCTAAATATTCGACCTACTTGCATTAAATTTTGAGAAGGGATTTCCCTACGAAGTTAAAAATAAACAATTTATTTACCATAGGCCTTGCAAGTTGATTATTATTGATTAGCACCGTTCTTAAAAAAAAAAGTTTTAAGTTTTCTTGTCTAATAATGCTAAACGGGGACTTGTATTATATTTATCCAGTGCAATGCTCGTTCACAGCTGAGTCCCATATCCCGTGCCCGCAATAAAGTTTTTACAGGAAGGCACTATTTACTGCCAAAGATATGAAGATTATTATTTTAGAATAATGTAAAAAGAATTGAGCCAATAATAAGGTGAAGATTTACAAAAATAATCCCACCGGGAATTACGGACTGTACAAGAATAAATCAGTTCCATATATCGACTAACTTTTTAAAAAAAAAGTGCTGTTAAATTGAATGCAAAGACTGGAGTTTTGTGAAATTTAAAATCTTGATCACCTTCAATATATTCGTCATTAAATACATCAAAATATCGAAAACCATGCACAGTATTCTTCAAAGTTTGAGAAAACTCTTTAAGAAAATGTAAGATAAGCTCAAGTTTAAGCCTTATTTATACGTGATTTATACGTGTTTAAATTTTAATTACGTATCTGCCATCGTAAATTCACACAAAATAAAATCGAACAAACACAAATAAAATCGAACATACTCAAATAAAATCAAACATACCTGTTATTAACGTCACTTTTTGTAGGTATGCTTTTTTCGGGGAACATTTCTTCGGGTTGAAAATGCTTATATCATTTTTGGCTTTTTTGTGATAGATGGAAATGATTTTCAAAGCATTTGAACTTATTTTAGCTTTTAATTTGATGTAGGTTATTTTCTTTTTGCACTTTAATAGATACGATAGGTATTGAAAGTTCGTCACCTAATGTCAAGGTTGAAGTGAATGTCACACTAAAACACTTAAAGTTCGGTGGAGACGCCTTTCGTGATTTATAAATCACTTTGGCTAAATCACGGTATAAGATGATTTTTTTGCGATGGAGAATTTTATAATATACAAAAAATTCCCACGATATTTAAACACTGTCGAAATAGAATATGGCCGCTCGTAAGTCGTATGAGCCCTCCTTTATCTGCATAATAACCTTTGATGTATGAACTTACAAAGCTTATAGTTCTTCCATGTAGCATAATTTGAAGTTTATAAAAAGTTACCTTGTCTCCGTGTTCGATTTTCAGAATTTTATAACCACGATGCTTGTCGCATGAAACTCGATTTTCCAAATAACGTGGGAGTTTATGGAATAGTCCCTGTCACATCCACTACTTTTGCAAGTTTTGATTTCAAATTTACGAAGTTTTTCAATTTCAAATCCAACCGAGAAACATATTCCGGTGGCAACAGATCATATCAGGACTTTTAGCATGTGCTGTTATTCCCTCGGGATATACATCTTGTGCGCGTATCAAACAATACCCATTTATAATATGATTTTCAAATAACTTGTTTGTTGACTCTCGAAGGTAGGTATATAAAGGTCTTGTGTGTATGTCTAACAAAAATAAAGGTCAGACTGACAGCTGGTTGCAAGCATATCATATAGTAATAATATATGTAAGGTTATTTTTGAATTAAACCCACTCAGGCGGGCGTAATGAACTCTGGGAATTGGTCGTATTGCGGGCCGGTTTGAGAACCAATTTGAGTGTAGATATTTGAAAAAGTGAGGGACGGTCCTTGATAGCACAACGACTTTGACTACAACTTGTTAGTTGTTGCGCAATACGCAGTTCAATTGAGTAATCAACTCATTAACCTTTGGCAAATGTTAGAAGGAATGTAAGAGCCTGTAATTAATCTTCTGGTATAAATGAGTTAAATGGAATCTAACGTAGTGAAAGAATATTTGTTTAATGATTCCCACAGCTATATGGAGATAATCTGATAATAATGTAATTAGATCCCGAAATCAATGAACAAATTAATTACATCCCTGTTATGCGGTTAACGACTGAAGGCATTGTGTCCCTGTATCCCTTCGCCTGAAGCCCAACAAATTAGTGTGATTTGGGTCAGTTACACAAACACTATTTCCAGCAAGAGATTTAGTTAAAAAAAAAACCACGACCCTTGCGGACTTTTATATCAAATTACCCATAATGCGTAATAAAATACGATGCAACTTTGTCCCAATAAATCCTTAAAGTCACTTCCTTCACCAAAGACGGAACATTCTGTAATGCGGCCAATGGCTTTGGTATAAGTGTCATAAGTTATTATTCGCTGCAGCTATATAATACATCAAGGAACTCTATATCTGGTATTATATGTCTTCGGGGAAATATCCCTGTAACAACGCCACCAAGAATGCGAAATGCATGTTCATGTCGCACACTCATTTCAACTGAACTGACTAAAACACAAAAAGCCATTTCATTCAGTGGGAATATTGCACGAAGAGCTTCCACCAATAACTTCCTTCTGAACTGACAACATCTCAGAGAATATAATTTTTTGAAATAGCACACTTTGCAGTGAGGTAATATTTTATATATACATATTACAGAAGGAAAACGCAAGGAGTGCAGTTCATTTATTCAATCCTTGTGGTGAAAAAGGGCTGACTGGGGCTGGATCTTCAAGGATTTACTTGGGCACAGTGTGCGAGGAGCGAGAACGCTATTTAAAGTGGTTGGCTTGAATAGTCGTCACGAACGTATTAACACTGGGATTTGAATTGCATGAGTTGTGAAATTCAAAAGATATTTTAATACGCGTACATTGCGCTGGAGTAACACAAAAAGGAATCTTAAAAACGACAACGACAAGTTGAGAAGGGGATGAGTGACGGAGGCAGTTTATGGGAAACTGTTAGCATGTTTGTCAAGTAGATAGGTGATAGTCAATTTCAGTATTCTAGAAGAAGGGATTTTCATATTCCAAGAACACATTTCTTTTAATTTCATCGATTTAGCGGATGTAAACGTTTAGTACAAATCGCCTATATGATTTAGGCAGCTAATATTTGCGAATATCTTTAAATATATTAAAATTGCAGCAGGTTATGTGTCTGTTCGCAAATGATGTTGAAACCTCGGGAGCCTTATTTAGATATTAAATAAGGCTTCGAAAGGACCTTAAGCTATGTCATTCATTTCCATGCTTACTTCTCTGCAAGCATTAAACGATGGCATGAAATGTTTATTTATTTCATTTACATAATGCCAATATTAGTGTGAAGTAAAAACTGTTGAGTTAAAGCACATTTAAGAAAAAAATCTTAAAAGTTTTCGGGTAAAACGTGAACAGATATAAAATCCTCAAGAGTTTTGTGTATGTCATGTTCCATACTTTTTTGGTGGAAAGGATCACTAATAAATTATATAATTCGAAGTAGCAAATACGTAAATTGAACATGTACCCGTTTTAATTCGCTTTAAATGTGATAAATAAAATCAGTTTTTGACTCGTAATTTGTTGCCACAAAAACACTTGTAAAAATGCACTTTACTTATTGACAAAAATACGTAAAACTTTAAAGGTTCTAAAGAACCATTAGCATGACAAAAATATGCCTTAAATTCAGAGCACTTTTCCTCATTTAATTTTACAGACGTAGTGTCAGGTTAAGACTTTTTCATGTTATTCGGATTGAAAGATAGCTCTCCCGTCTACGTCGCATTTCCGCTTAACCATTTGCAATAATTATTTTCTCATATTAGTGCCACCAAATACCCGAAAAGTTAAGTTTCCAGCTATAAAACAATTTGAATTCTGTTGCAAATTCATTTTCGAGTGTGAACATTGCGAGCTCTTAAACACCAAGAAAGTTCATAGCTTGTGACGGAAAAACTAATTAAGGACTTTCTTGTAATGACCCCTCGCCATTAGCATACGGTTTGCAACAAAACCATTATTTTCACAAGTGCAGTAAGAAGCACAGCGTTAATGAGAATTCTTTTATTCCAAACATTTATTTTTAATTCTTGCTGCAGAGTTGCACCCCTCTGCAGTGCATTTGTTTCATGGGAAACATTCAAATGAAACTAAACAGTAAAACAGAATACGACTGAAGAGCTGAACTCTGTGCAGCTGCTGAAATGGAAATCTCTTTCACAAGTTACATACCACTTTTTCTAAAAGCAGATAAACGTAGTTGACAGTAAGCATTCCTTTATTTTTTTTGTATAGCTTAGTTATAAATCGCCAGAGATTATATCGTTTAGTAATTAAAAAAAAATTGCACTCCAAAGTTGGAGAAGAAATATTGCAGGACTTTTGCATGCAGTTTAATTGGTCAGAAGATGGCTTACAAATTTGTCTTTCTGCGTGTTAATAAAAAAGTTTGTTCGTCTCCTATGGTTCCTGTGAATGTATCTAATTCGGCTACAAAATGAAACAAATTCGCCTGAATTTGTAAGTCTGTTGTTACTAACCATACGCATGTTGTTGTGTAATTGTGATTTTGTAACCTCAATATGGTTCCGTGGTTACGCATACAATCGGGGATAAGGATTTTCGGTAGCACTGCAGGTATACTGCGGGATTTCATTTTCTTTTATATTTGAATTCTTTTTCACTTAGAACTAAGGTCCTGTGGTTGGAAATGTTTTTTTTCTGTTCAGTAATTTGTTGAAAAATGGTCAAGTAGCTTTTCCCTTTGTGGTCAGTAATATTTACATTTCGTTAAATGTGGACGATTGATGAAGGTAAAAACCAAGCTAATATATCGTTCGCACCAGCAAAAGGTGATTGATGTTGAAAAAAGGGAATTTAAAAGTTAGACCAAAAATAGGAGAAATGTTTGATGTGTTTTGTTGCTTTTTATACCTTAGTCTTACTTACTTTTGATGGTGCTACAGTTTGGGGTATATAATGGCCTCAGCGACCTTTTACGCCAATAAAAAAAAAGTCTTAATAATGTCCTAATGACATGAACTCAGCACCAGTTCCGCAAGGTACATAAATCACTAATTAAAGTCCTTATTTAGGTTAGGAAGGTGAACCAAGGACCCAAAATTTAAGTCCAAAGCTAAAACTCAATCAAATAGTTAAGACATTCAAAGTGAATTCAAATGATTGCCCAGTTATAAAATGCTCCACAATTTACGACACAGAAGCGGCAATTGGTTCCAATGTTACCCTACACGTGGACATTAACCATTTATCGATGGAAGTCATCGTAAAATGTTAATTTTCCTATAAAATAAGTAATGATTTTGCTGCTGCCGCAAGCAGTGATTATATTACCCGAAAACAATGTTAGCCAAAAAATTGTGAATTGATTAATACTCACGTATGTTCGGCTAGACAGATGGCCCCTCTGAGGGTATCATGCTATACTCGATGCAGCATAAGAAAAAACGACGGATATTCTGATGATAAATTCAATTTGAGGCACATAATATTACAGATAAAAAAAAATATCCAAAGGCAATTAAGATTCAACAACAATCCTTAGAGACGGCTGGCGTTTCCATACACAAACCATCCTGCGAATGAAACTCTCTAAATTGAAACAAAATAACCCTTGGGGAGCACATGGATAAACTTGTACTTCAAACGGATCCCGAGTCTATGTGGAGGTAGGATCTGAGCTTCGGTTTGGAAAAATGGATTCGTTTGGCCTCCAACTGACGTAAAGCTAACTTTTTCGATTTTTTTTTTCACATTTGAGTAGCACCAAGGGAAACCATCTGTAATATGCTTAGTCTTTAGGACTTTCAAGGTTAAACTAATTAAAAATGCAAAAAAAAATGTATAACTTGGAAAGCCGTTTGTAGGTGGCATAGTTAGAATCAAAATTTGCACTTAAGAATATTCGTACCAATCATAGTCGCAATTAATGAGCCAGGCATTGATTCGATATTTCTTTGAATGTGCAACCTTATTAATACTGCCATTTTAATCGACTTAAAAACTGGCGCCACCCCTCTGCCACATCGATTTCGCATCACTTGGGTTTGTATGTAACAAAAGTACACACGCCTTCATTGGCTTTTGTGTCAATAGCTTTACTATTTGACATTTCATTATTTAGATTCGTCATTAAAATTCCTCATTTGTATGTCATTAATTTTTTTTATATTATGGGATTGACCATCTCAAACCTAATAAGCCGCCTATTTGGCAAAAAGCAAATGCGAATACTAATGGTTGGTTTGGATGCAGCAGGCAAGACCACAATTCTGTACAAGCTGAAGCTCGGCGAGGTGGTAACAACCATTCCGACGATTGGCTTCAATGTGGAAACGGTCGAGTACAAGAACATTTGCTTCACTGTGTGGGACGTTGGTGGCCAGGCCAAGATACGTCCGCTGTGGCGGCACTATTTCCAAAACACTCAAGGGATAATATTTGTCGTAGACTCGAGCGACAGGGAGCGTATACACGAAGCCGAAAGGGAGTTGCAAAATATTCTGCTGGAGCACGAATTGCATGATGCGATACTGCTGGTGTTTGCCAACAAGCAGGATCTACCAAATGCAATGACGGCGGCTGAGCTGAGGGATGGACTACATCTGAATCAGGTACGACAAAGACGGTGGTATATTCAAGGAGCTTGTGCTACGCAGGGGCAGGGTCTCTACGAAGGACTCGACTGGCTGTCAAATGAGCTAGATCGGAGGATACCCGGCCGAGATGTGTTTTGATATGAACTTTACAAGGATTATAAAATGTAACTATGGTGATGGAGTATGATGGGAATAAAAGGAACTATAAAAACCCACAAATGTGTGCGTCTAAAATGTGTCAAATGATTAAAGAATGTAATTTGAGTGTGGTGTAGTTACATGATGCTAAAAGTAAGGGAAGTTATTTCATCGTGAACCAATTAGTAAGATATCTCCTTCAGGGTCTGAGGGTACTCTAGCACCTTTCGGTGGTTTATATGAACACATGTATGGTTGAGGTAATTTTTATACCTTTCATGAAATTAGTTTTGAATATCAAAAAACAAAAAGAAACCCCAGCAAACTGCAGACATAAATAACAAAAATTTATCGAGCCCGAATGTACATTTAGTTTGAATATAGAATGAGATATAAAACATGGCATGGTTTTCCAATTTCCCGCTTTTCAAAATTAGTGAAATCAATTTCATTTCCCATCTTATGTGCGTTTTCCGTTGGTTTCACTCGGGGATCAGCTCGTGCTGTAATCCAATGGAACAACAAAACTGTTTCTGATTGAACCCACAAACGTATTTGTGAAATGCCAAATAATCTGTCAGCTGACTTGTATAAAATACATAAAACAAAATTGTATAAGTGCTTCTTGTGTGGATCCTGACTTCAAATCGAGAAGTAAAATTCTCTTCTCAGAATCACCAGAGAAGTGTTTTTTTTTTGTGCGAACGAAACGGTTTCAGGAGTTATTTTTTTCGATTTCGCCATTCCGCACTCTTTCGAATCCTTCTTTTTGCCCAATGGAAAATGACATTAATCAAACTTCAAAAAACATGTGATATCTGACAGTCGGAAAAAACAATCTTTATATAGTTTTCGATTGGGCTTCTTCAGATTCGCTCTCAGATTTCGTGTGTCTAATCGAACATAAAAACGTCACTTGTTTTTTTCTTCGTTGATATTCGTGCTATTGGAATATTTGTAGCCTTCGACACGTTTTTCATTCATTGGTTAAATTTTATATTAAGACATTCGAAGTTTGCGCCCAAATTGATTTCTAAACATTAACAAAAACAGATCCACCCGATCTTTCTCTGCAGTTGTAAAATATCACGAAAACGTAAACAAACTCCACTAGTTGTCAAACGCACATGTATTGATAAATCTGAAGCAAATCTGATAAAAAATCCAGATGCTCTGAAATCTGAAGAAGATTGTTTCATAAAAATTGCTCTGAAAGCGCCCAATCGAATACCACATTAGTCTGGTCCCTGGTACAGAAAGAAGACGATGAGTAGTTGTAATAACAAGCATTTTGTCAAAAATTTTATCAATACTTCTACAAAAAATCTTGAGGCTATTTTTACCACAACAAAATTTGCATGTGGTTTCTTCAATTCACTTGAACTACCTCAAGATATTTGAACTTTGTTTATTTGCTCGGTTTTCAAGATAATCGTCAGTGATTCTTCCATCAATATTCACTGGGACTTCAACCACTTAACATAACAGTCTTTATTTCTTGTATCGCCTGTGATTCCCTAATGAACTCACCGGTGAACGTAATCTTCTCCTGGTAAGTACGAATTGATTTCCTACGACGATTCTACTCAACAAATTTCATGTAGTATCAATTATTAAGAAACTGCATTTCGAAAAGAGATCACCTTACGGAATAGTTATGGAATGCTTTAGTGAAAAAAAAAAAACTGGCAGTGGTATTAATGCAAAAAAATAAATGTGTTTAACCACAAAAACATCCGCAAAATTATTCTTAAGTTACTCTCTATGTGAAAAAAAATTCCACCGCATCATTGTGACAGTTGTTTAAATTTTTACTAGAACGGTATGGATAGAAAACTATTAAATCTTAACTCGATTTTTTGATTTAAGTTTAAGTTTTAAATATATTTTGTTTCAACAGTTGTGTATTTATGATTGGGTCTGCCCCATCTTTAGCAAATGAGTTATCCATGTTGAATAGACAAATCAATTTTCAATTAAACTCTGCAAATACTTTTCGATTTCTTAAAATTCTGCCATGAGGTGGTATACGAGTATAAGAATTGACAGGTATACACAATAGAAATAGATATCTGTCGATTTGAAAGTTCTAAAAATAAAAACTATTATAAATTTATACCTCATTAAAGTGCGTTATAGTTTGAGCTGAAATGGGGTTGTTGTATCTTAACTCTTAAGTCTAATTAAATAAATAAATAAAAAATATTATATACCTGAAGTTTAATTTTGACAAGCAAGTGCATTTTGATTTTAAATATTACTGCAATTCAGATTCTAAGACTTACCGAAAGCAATGCAGCTTGAGAACAGTCGGAGATAGTACGACTAACCTATCAGCAGTCCATCTCAAATGAGTAAAAAGTTTGCCAAACAATTAGAAGTAAGTTGAAATTTGGAACAATATACCCACCTACTTTTATTACTGCCCTAACAACATTTTCAAACAGACAACAAATTTTGTCCTCCTTATGTTATTTTTAACCTACAAGGAGAAATTAATGTTCTTAGAAATGATTTTCAATGAAACATTCTGTAATTGAAGGTCATGCCCAGAGCCAATGATTTGTTTCAAATAGTATTATATTATATATTGATTCAACCTTAAAAGCAGTTGAGATGAAGCAAGGAAATAATTTGTATTTCGCGCTTTGGCATTTGAAATTGTAATTGGATGGGGATCGGGAATTGCGTTTCATTTTAATTTTTTTTCTTTTACATAACAAAAGGAAGTTGGGGTAGACATTATCCGAAAGCACTGACTCTCTGAATTCAGGATATGGTACATTGCACAAATTGCATTCAAGTTGAATGCAGTTTTACTTATTCTGACGTATAATGAGAGCAAAGCGCAAAAGAGCCAAAAATGAGTGTATCCTTTAAACATTCGCATGGAATGTGAGCGATAAAATGTGTGTTGGTGCAATTCAATTATCAGATAAAATTGTTGACGATGTAAAAATATATACATTCGGAATTTAAATACAAGTGACCTTACCAGTTCTGCGACTGAAATGAAAGTATAGCCCTGGGGGCAGATTCCGTATAACAATAACCGTCGGGACGATATGGTTTTTGAAACTTTGATGACCCTAAGAAGTTATAGGAATGAGTGTCCTTGAATAAATATGAGAAGTTTAGGATGCTGTCATCGGTAACATTAGGAAATAGAATCCGAGATATTAGAAAAATTTGGACTACACCATCGTTTCGTTTGGTGAGTTTCAGCCTTAACAAAAAAAAAATAAATAATTGGCGTAACAGGTCCGTATGGACCCTTGGCTTAGCTTCTCACAACTATTCGTCTTGTGTGAGTTTTTAATTTTGGGACTAATGGAAAGGATCTACAATTTTATCCCGAGTCCAAACGGCCAATTGAGAAAGCTATTTCATGACAGTTATACTCTATGATGTTTGTCAGACGTTCGCGAGAGGTGGCGCAGTAAAAAAAAACCTTAAGTTGGAATATGGATTTTCTCGGGATTCGAACCTGGAACCCCTCGCTTAGTAGTCCAACACACTAACCACTAAGCCACTGCGCCGACAGAGTTTCAGCCTCAATTAAAACGGGTAAAATTAACCGGTCATAATGAAAGATTCTGTGATTCCATGCGAACGCATTTTCAATATAAGATCTTGATTTAAATTTCATCCAATAATCAATTCACTGGAGTGGTGGTGAGATTGTATCAATTTTTCGGTGAGATAAGCATTTGAAAGCTCTCCACTAGTAGATCTGGTAGATCGAAAAGGTTTTCGCCGGTGGTGATGATTCAAAGTAGGTTTCTCCTACATAAGGTGATGATTTATCAGCGTTTGCATGACATTAGAAAAAATAGGCGAGGCGCTTACGGTTGACGGTGCGGTAAAGAAGATTCGGTAAAATAAATCCTATATTTCACCTTCTCGAAAAAAGATTAGAAGAGTAGAAAAAACGAAAAAGCTTTTACCAGCGCAGTGTGAAGGACGTTCGCAAAACAGACATTTTCGGGATATACTTTTTGGTTACTAACCCATCCGAAAAAGTGACAGTTGCAGGTGAATTTCACCTTCAGATACTTTGATTGGAGTATAAAACTCATGGGTACAATTTGTTTGAATTTTCACGCTTGCATAAAACGATATAATACACCTTACTCCTGAATTTATACTGACAGATGACAGGACATTAACATTTATTTTTGTTTGGTAAAAAAACTGTTAAAAAAACATTTCGAAACTGTAATGACAAAAGTTCCTTTTTGGAAACAACAGTCCCATTCCATTGAGTTATCAATTTTTGAGATCATAATAATAACCTTGTTTGTAAAGACATTTTGTTTGGAACTGCAATTGTAAATAACTAGAAAATCTTGTTTATCTAGTCTCAATAATAAATAATAAATAGATAAGATTTTGGTTCTCACTCTAATCAATTCTTTTCTTCCCCTCCTCCTTCTTAAATTGTATCTCTTGCATGCAACTTATCACAGCTTCCATTTATTCCTATGTCATTTATCCAAGTCAATCGAAATTGCCTAACAATCGCCAAGAGTCAAATAACGTTTATAGCTCTGATGTGGCCACAGTTGAAATAACTTTTTTTTTCATTTCTTTTTAACAGTTTCATCGATTTTTTTGCCAAAATAAAACAAAAACTTCTTTGAATACAAAGGTACGCAATTTCAATTTAATTTGAATACCCAATGGCGCACGTATACACAATAAAAAAAAAGGAAATTCCAAAGACCAGTGTTTTGCATAAAGGAAAATTCGAATTACATCGTACAAGGGTATTTTGTTTGAGAATTGTTTTTATACACCAAGACCAAGAGGTTACAACTCTCGGTACATCAAGATGTTTTTGTAGAGTTGAATATAAGTAGATAGGTATACCTACTGTTATGTTAAGAATAAGTTATGCGCCTACTTGTGAATTTTCAAATATGGACCTCAGACAATAATTATTTCAATGGTGATTGTAGGTAAGATAATATTACGTGCTAGGAGAGACGCTTCCATTGGGTCATAATATCGGTTCTAAAAATACTTTTAAATTTTGTTTAATAGCCTTTTAAGAAACGTCGAGGAAATCATTTTACACTTTATGTGTTTGGTTCAATTCCCTACTAAACAAAGTCATACTGAGCGAGGTAAGTTCTTCACATGTCGTTCATATGTTAATGTTCCTATCATCTGTCATTTATGCGGCGTTGGTCGCAGTGATGCTAGATTACAAGATATATCTTTTTTTTCAAGATTTTTGAGCTCCAAAATATGTACAAGACTTTTTACCTCAAATTCATCAAATGTCAAAATTTTTTTAAAATCAAAAACTGTTTAGATCTAACTCATTAAAAGAACCTTTTCTATTGAAGAAAATGTTTTTTATTAATTCCATTATTATGTATACTATGAGTCAAACAGAGCCCATGCACAATTTTCGTTTCACTAACGTTTCCATCAACTCTAAAGAAACATGCATTTTAATGTATTTGATAAAACAACTGATGTAAAAAGTGTTTTTTGAAATATGTTTTAGGAGTAAATACAGCGGATGTAAACTTCGCATATCCAGATTTTTTTTTATCTCTTCCACTTTCCTGCAAATGTTGATATAATATTTTCTGGTGTAAATTTAAATAACACAAAATTCAAAACAAAATACTGAAACAATGGTGGTAATTTTTATTTTTACAAAGAATTTGTTGCGCTTCAATGAACCGAGATTCTATGATCCTGATATAAGCAATGACATTCTAAGTTAATTTGATTCAAATATGTTCCAAAATGCATTAACTTTAATTTGTGACCTTTGTTTTTCTTATAGTTATTTAGGTGATTTATGTATCAACTTCAAATATTTTATATTTCGCTCTTTTTTATATTTTGAACAAAATCTTGAAAAACAAGATTTTCAGATTTTTTATCTGGGAACACTGGTTGGTCGGGCATAATTTTAGAATCGCTCTCATTTATTCCAAAAAGGAAACTGAGTTGATGGCAAATTTATCCAAATGATCGATCAGCGTGAGTAAACATTGTAAAAGCAAACAGCGCCACCTAACGAAATTCAGTCCACTTACTTTGTGAAAAACTGCATGCAAAAAAAAAAAATCTTATATTTTCAGTGTCAATCGGTCAACCAGATTTTGAGCAATACACACTTATATGACCATTCATTTTATTTCCACCTGATTTATTAAATTCCCTATCCACACATAACACTTCCAGCAAATATCATGTGACACTGAAACATTTAAATGCTTATTCCTCACCTAACCGCCCATTATTTGATTTTCATACACAAACCCATTAATAATTTTCTTATCAAAAGCCCACATGTGTTTGCTGACGAGGATTCATACCCCTAGGATGGCAAATACATAATACAATCAAATGTAAACTCAAAGGCACATCCGAAAACAAAAATTCCCGCAGGGTAAACCGTTGCCAGCCAAAGATACATTTCCTATTAACGAAGCTTTACAGTGAAATGATAGCTAACAGCTCTTCTTTGATGAGTAGTTTTCAGATTACCACAAAAAAAGGAAGAAGCCGCCTGAGCTGGTATTCAATCGCATGACTGATATAAATCAGATCGCAATGAATAGCTTTTGCTTATTTCGTTGTTTTTAAAATTCTCACATTTGTATAACAGTCTTCGAAAAACAAACCGCAGATATAAGCAGTTTTTTGTGTTTTTCCAGAAATCTTCCTTTCATCTATCTTTTGTATATTCAACTTGACACAATATGGCAGAGTACTTTAAATTTGTGCAGTCCAATATCTTTGTGTTGACAGATTGGGTCCTGTATGCGGCTAAGCGACAGAACTCCACTAACTGTGTAGCAAGTGAAAAAGAGAATCAAGTCACCTCGGTAGTTATAATCCCAAAGGTTGTTCATCTTATCAACATGTAGAAATGATGAATAAGCTTTCAACATTTAATAATAGAGTATGGTACAGCACAGTAGAAAAAAAAAATACCCACTCCACAACTTCTCTCGATTTTCCACGCAAGGATCCACCAGCTCTTAAAAAGAGTTAAATGCAGATCTTTATTTGGCATAGCACACATGCATAACCAAATATTTCCTTATCCCTGAGACTCACCCAAGGATTTACATTTTTTTTATGGTAAAATTTTGTTTCATCTCAGCGAATGGTCATTATTTTGAAATGATTTCGAGGTACTAACCAGTGGGTGTTATTTTATGAGCCCCTCTCTTTAAGGAGAGCTAAATCGACCGCCAAAAATAAGATATTATCCTCACAGTGTCAATATAAAGGGTTCGTATGACAAGTAGGTTGAATATGTATTCACATCGTTTAAAATTTGCAAATTACATTTTCAGCTGTATGGCTATAAAAAAAAACTCTCTCCCAAACTTGGGTTGGGTTTGACATTGAGAAAAAGTCGTAAAATGTCAATGTAGGTCATAAAGTTATTGGCGATAATGACCAGAGGGTGAATTTATCTCAAGTCTGCGTATATTTTTTAAATGTTTCCTCCAACCCTGCTTCAGTTAGCGACCGACACAAAGAAGACCACTGTTCAATATTCTGGCTCCGTCAAAAGCAAGCACACCCCCGAGGCTGTATATCGTTAAAAAGCGTTCTTTCTATTTTCTGTTTTATATCTGCGCATTATCTCCTTCCGTCCAATTGGTAATGAAATTTTCAAATTACTTTGTTTTAGAAACAGATTAATGGCGATGATTACCTTTCACCGAAACGTGAAAAACTGGAGTCGTTTCTGTTTGTGGTACATCCCCACAAGTTTTAACGATTGAACCCCAAAAGCCAAGCACTCCTTTCGAATTGGGTTAATGTGCGATTATCTGTACCAAAATCGTTTAAATATGTTCACCGAAGACACATTACTGACGGAGTGATAATGGGGCGATGATGACATAATGTCATCTTGGTGGAATTACAACTGTCAACTTGGGTTGTTATGGGAAATAGCATCTGACTTGCCGCTCAGTTTGGGGTTTGGGAGACTACTTCCTGAATGCCAAATACAAGGATGACTTTGATAGGTATAAGTACACACTCGCAAATGGATGCTTACCGGTTTGTATAGACCCGGTTTTTGGTAATCGATGTAGCTTCAAGAAATAAGGAATGCTCTTGAATTTTAAAGGGACTCGAACTCGAAGGATGTGAGGCTTCAGAAATTAAATTTTTTTTTTTTTTTTTTCAAGTATTGCAATTTATGCCGCCATAGCAGCACCGGTAAATTTCAATTTAAATCTCCCTTGTCCCTTCCCCTGTCCTTAAGATAGAGGTGGGAAGATTAATTAAACCAGCACGTCGGAAGCAATTTGAAGAGCAAGAGATTAAGAATCGAGGCTATTTTTACTCAGAGGAGGGTTTTCGTTCGTTCTTTGTACGAAAGTGAGATATTTTTAGTCCTTTTAATCAATATAGTAAAATAAGGAAGTAATAGAGCTCATTTATAGATACAAAGCAGAGAGTTCACAAACGCATTAGCTGCAATAAATTCTAAGTAGAGAACTTCCATATGCGCTAATTTTCTTGCTTTGAAAAGCTTATTTTTATGATTGGGCATATAGTGTGCGATGCAAGATATTTTCGCATCCGTTTTTTTTTGTGGATTTTATTTTTATGACCGAATGGAGGAGACCTACAATTTATATCGAATCGCAAGCGTCTTTAGGACAACTGTACTTCCAGATATTTGCCAGATATTCGCGGGAGATTTGTGATTTTCTGCGGATTAAAACTGCGACAACTAGCTGAAACTAACCCACATAAAATCTATAAATTGTTGGTAGTCCGATTTTAGTGAAATGTTTAATCTTAGGGTGAAAATATAGTTTAATAAAACTAAATCTCAGTCTAGCTAACAGTTTGTGCTCGCTAACACTTCTTTTTGGCAGTAATTGGAAAGGACTAACTCACGAACGCACTTTTCTTTCGTAGGTCGATTTTTGTTCGCATAAGGTAAATTCTAATTCAAATGAGAAGCAGTGGGGCTTTCTAAATTAGCTTCTTATTATTTTAGCATACCTACGCAAGGCACTTTTATGCACCTCCTTTTTATGGCATTCTCGGCTATGATTGCTCGCTTACACTCCTGCCACAAATCTGATCCCTTATAACAAAGAAACTTTTTTAAGTCCTCGCTCTAAACTTAGATCTCATATTCTCACTATAGACCCATCTTATTTTTACTTGATATTTTCAGCCATCCATATACGAGTGTCGCTAACCTGGAGGTTGATCATAATAACTGACAAGTGGAGGAGTACTTTAGCCATGACGAACTTATGCCACCCACATTATTTACCAGCCCATTGACAAGATTTTATATATGATTTTTTTAAAGACTTGAAGGTGTATGAAAAGAATTCATTCTTGAATCGCAAGCCTCTATAAAAAATCCTTAAAGTAAGGATTCTTTATTCATCTCTTCCTTCCTTCGTTTATTGGGAGAAGCTTAAAAGCCTTTATAAAATCCCAAAGAAAAGCCCTTGACTTCGATACATATACACAAGTTCTTTTGTCATTAAGAAAAAGAGATGAATGAAATAATGAGCGTTTTGGCAATCCATTTGTGAAAGTACGAAAATATCTCCGGGATTGAGGAGCTCTGCAAGACCCTTTCAAGCAATCAGTTTTTATTTCCCTTGAGAAATGCTTATAATAAGGGGTAAAAAGTCGATCTAAATATGACAAACTAAGTCCTTTGTTGGGGGTCAGAGAATGTGTTTTCGTCGAAGTACATAATGTGAGCATATCCTTTGGCTCTAAGAATGTGAATTAAAATGTTAAGTCATTATTTATGGTTGGGTCTGTCGATGTACACACATGTCAGTTTAAGATAGGTATTTTAAATGTATCTAAGCCATAAGCGTCGTTTAAGAAAATCACCACCCTTAGTATTGTCAATCATAAGAATCATTTTTCTTAATTATTGGAACACGCAAACCAGAGGTGAATGGATTGCTACATGATTAACCTTTTCATCACCTCCAACTCATGCAAAGCCAACGTGTCCCAAGGTGACTTTTTAAAAATTGATTTCCCTTCTGAAAATCAAGAGAAAAGTTCAAAAGGAAATTTTATAATTACCAGTGACAGCCTTAGGGATCATTTTAAACTCATTAAAGGACTGTTTCTTTTATTTGCTTCTTCGCATTTCGTTGGCATTTTCGTAACATGACTTAAGATATCTTAAGGGTCCGGTGATTTCATTAAAAAATAATAACCTTATCCCGGCAGTATTGTTTGGAAAACATTGACGTGTCCCAATGTCTTGATTTCTATACAGTGAAAAATAATTCAAACGTGCCCGATAATGACCACGAAAAGGAATAAATATTATCATGAAATGAAAAAAAAAACTCTGCATCTTTAAGTAATGAAATGAGACAAAATTATTAGCATGGTGTAGCGAAACAAATGGAGAACAACAGAAGAAAGTGAAAATGCTTAGGGGATGCTGATGAGAGATGAAGTATGTACATCCTTATTACTCCTCAAAGAATGAAAGTAATTAACAATAACTCAAACAGTTGGTATTGGGCGGAGAGTGTTATCGTGGATACGTATCTTAATGGTGATAATTGTAGGAAAATATTTCAACATAGATGCGGATAAGCAGTGAAGGTGGTAAAGGATACTCCTATCCATCAGCGTTAGCCGTCACTCATAAAATCTGCTTTTATATCGAACTTACCAAGTTGATATAAATATGAATATGTTAACTTGTTAAATTGGCGCCCGACGCCGAGTTCGAATACAACCAACAGACACTGTATGAGTTCGTTTGAAGCGCTAGACTTGTTTTCAAAATTGAGTAGAATATAAGATGCAACTTTGACGAATGGAATGGAATCGAAACAACTCACCAAGTCTCTTACACTGAACCATAAATGGTGTGGGTAAACAACTTGTTGAATAATTCGGCACATGGACACACAACATGGAGACACAACATTCGAAAAGACAAGCACTTTGAATTTAAAGGGAAACATCTTCATAAAGGTGAACTTTAAATATGAACGTTTGCAAGAGTACTCGTATAACTTGAGGCAGCAGTACGTAAATATGCTTGTAAAAATGCTAAGGGCGACTTACCCACAAAGTGTGGAGGATGTTATCAGAGCAACCTAGGATAAGGACTGTATTCTGCATTCCATTTCCCACATTTCAAAATGGAATCCCATTTCATAGCATAAGTGCGAGATAAAATTCGAGCACGGAAAAAGCAGGGGTGGGATTCTGTAAAATGAATATGTAAAACGTTCAATTGCTTTCGTTCAAACGAACGTTTTGCTTCAGGTAACTTCAAAAACGAAAGACAATTTCGTTTCATGCGAAAGGAACAAAGCGAATGCTATGTGTTTGTTTAATTGTTTAATAAATATGCTGGCGAATTATTTATTAACATGATAATAGCGATGTGGAGAATTGTGAAAATTTAAGAAATATCCGAAAAAAATCTTCAAGATTGTTCGGAAACTCTTACGCTGCTCGATGAAAGATTTGTTTATTAAATTGATGTGCATTGAAATTGACAGTTTTGTTTTCGCCCGGTGTTTGTAATCTGCCCATGTCTAAAATCAATATATTCGTGCTTAAAACAAACATAAAACATTTTTCCTTCCAGTAATTTTTTTTATGGACGGACCATTTTCATTTATTATTTTACGCAACTGTTTCCATTTTTTGCGGCTTTATCTCTTCCCTGATCATAAAATTTTGTTGCGTTTGTGTTGTTGTCGGCAATTGTTAATTGTAACCAAAATATCGACAAACGAAATATTTACATTGAAATCGGTAACCTGTAAGCTGTCGCAACGTATTTGATATATAAGGCTTCTCAAATTTTAACTTTTTTGTTACACCGTTTCTTAAACACTTGTGAACGAGAAGAAGAAAACGATATTGGTTACATTAAATTAGCTCGCTTTCGCGTGATTTCTTTCTTTTTTTTTAAATGCGAAAGTGGTTTTCTTTTCGTTTTTGACACAATCCCACCCAATCCATGAGAATAACTGACTGTCACCAAATAATCATTCAATCACCAATTTAAATCAAACGTTAGGTGAAATACGTGTTTGATAAGGTGTGACCTTTAGTCGCACAACTATGATGCTAATGTGGTCTGAGAGCAGCAAACAAAGCACTCTTCTATATAGTCATGTCCGAAATATTGTATTTTCTTAAGTCTTGCAAGGTTTCAATAGCCATTGGTTAATTGGGGCTATGCGACTCAAAGGCCAACATTTTCTTGGACCTATCCAATCAGAACTAGATGTAGACAACTTATTGAAATCAAAGCACATTTTTGGTACTTCTTTAAGCATTTGTGCATTTTAATGAACTCACTCATCATACTCATCTGTCACTTTCACGAATCCTTTTTCATTTCAATACGAGTATACATAGCAGATCAAATATTATCTACATTCAAAGCATGAATGTGAAATGAATCCAACCTTGTCCATCTATTACTCGGACAATTAAAATCTTGAAAAGGGTCAAAGTTTGTGATACGATTATGACAGGTACATAATTAGTCATTCAAAAAAGAAAAAAAAATGTCTAAGCAAATATCTACGCACCGTTTGACGCACGGGTAGAGAGAATATATTTATGTCTGAAGTAGCTGCCACAATGGGGTATACATATATTTTTCGGTCCAATATTTTTTGAAGTATTAAGTGCTCAGAATTACATACATTGCAGCACACTGATTCATCTATCAAATGATGTCTGGTTGTAAGGGCTATTTTACAAACTTAAAAATTTGTTTTTGCAAGCATTTTTAATAAAATTTGTAATATTGTTGTTTTATGTCATTTCTTCGAATAACATGTTTTACAAATTTGTAGTTGTATTCTTATTCTGCAAGGGTAAAGTGTGAGAATTCCCCCTTTTTAGTTTTAACAAAAGTTGCTTCCAATTGTTGTTTCAAATTTGTAAGAAGAAAAATATTTCACAAATTTTGTGCAGTACGTATGTGGGAATATTTTGCAAGTGAACGTGTTATTCCTCCTTCTTGTTTTCTTTCTTATTAGTTTTAGATAGTAATGAAGATTGACGATTCTTTTTTTGAAAAATATATTTCTTTGGAAAAACTCTGCTTACAACTTTGGAAAAACAACTTACAAGCTCTTCAAGCAATAGGAACAAAAAGCATCATATTCTACCAGCCATATTTAGGAAATTCTTTGTGCGATGAAGCCTAAAAGCCTAAAAGAGAGGTTAAAAAAAAACTGAGCAGCAAGGTATATTTTTACACCCACTCCCAGTAAGATCCTATGTTTCAAATTACAGCTTACCAGCCCCTTAAACTAGGGTTTTAAAGACTTGTGACCAACAATTCGGTTCCAAATTTGTTTCCATTTAAAAAAAATCTTGACTGTACCAAAAATGTTATTACAAATTTGTAGTCATCATTTACAACTCCAAGTTTGATAGTTTAAACCACTCTGAATTTTTTCACTAGTATTGCACATTCCTGTGACACGGAGATACAAGTTCTATGCTGATCTTTTTACCACTTCTAGAGATAATCAACATGCGCTGGTTAGACTTGTCGACTTGGACATTTTGTTGGACTTGCCAAGTTTAAAAAACATATGACTATTAATCGGGTGTGCTTGGTACCTGAACCGCGCGGATGGATACATTTCTCGAAACTCCACTTACAGAGTTCCTTTTAATGCTCCCCTAATACATTTTGTACAAAAACTACCTTCAGAACGTACATTGTAAAGTATAATTTTATAAATCCATTAAATTGCAATTCCTTCTGGTTTCCTTTTCCACATATGCACTCGCCCTCTCGGCATTCTAAGGAGTATCATTTACGCACTGAAGCGCAATAATAAAGTGGTACATTAGCGTGCCAGAATGGAAGATATCATTTTCCCATATAGGAATGTGTGGAGTTTCTGTACACCCAAACTCTACATTATTCTAAGAACATATTATTGTGTGTTCCAGAGCAGATAGTTTGCAGTTTCTTAACTTTCCACAGCCTGCGTTCTGTTTTCTGTACTGCTGGGTTTCAATGATTTGTTATTCCCATTGTTGCTTGTGGTGCATGCAAAATTGAACTGTGTACATTTATCGGGGTAAACCGATCCAGCATTGTAATTCCTGGGCTCCTTTGAAAACACAACAAGAGACCACTTTGAGTGTCTGTGTGTACGAGTGGGTGTATATTTGAGGGGTTATTTCCTCATTTTATACACTTGACAGGTTTTAATGAAATCCAAGAGGATTTAGAAGCGGGTTTTACAGCACTTAATTGGGAAAAGCATATTCAACTCGGTTAGATGATAAAAGGTTTAGTGGGAGATGGGTTTATGTTTGAAGAAGTGTATCTTGGGTACATTGAGAAGCAGCTCAAAATTAAATTAAATGGGAAATGTTTCTCTCGGCGAAATAATTCAAAACCACCTTTGCTGGCACATCCTGCTCAAAATGTCTTGACAGTCTCAAATCTCGTGTTCAGCGGGAGGTAGTGTTTTTCTTTTCTATAACCATGGAGCGGTAAGCATTTTTCTTTCATTACCCTACTAAATTAGAACAACTTTTGAAGTTTTACTTTTTCTGGTCGGTTTTGTTTTTCAATGCCTCTCAGCTATGTTGCTCAGGTTATACACAGAGGGCCTTACTCATAAACATTTTAAGTTTCGACTTTAAATTTGAATTGTTCGCAATGGCTATATTTTTCATACATTGTGAGCTTCGCTAAACTTTAATTCCAGACTAAAATATGTTATTTGTATGGCGCAGAAACTTCCACCACCAGAACATGGGCATCCGTGAGTTTCATTTTCTTTGCACACATTCCGTTTTTGTAAAGCTTCCTTCTTTCCCCTCTTCCTTATAGATAGATAAAAGATTGTAAATATTTACTGCACCCTCAGGTTCAACATTTAAAAGGATTACAAACAGCTGCCCTCAATTGATTGTATGTAAGGGGTGTGTAAGGTTTATTTAATTAAATAAATCCGATCGTGTGAAGCTAATAAATAAAAAAACATATCAATCACTGGGTCAATTCTAGATGTTGGAAAATGCAAATATACAACAAACAAATCAATTAGGAAAGGGGCATTTAATTATACGGATATTGAATTGAAGTGAAACGGAAGTGCACTTGTCAATGGATAAGAGTTAATTCACACACTCTATTTGAAATTACTTGTTGTTCTTTGAATGTTATTTGCACCAGGATTTTAAGGAATAACAATGCATTCCGGGCCGTGAAAGTGCAGTTATGATTTATTATGCATCGGAATCATTTGACAGGTAAAGAGGACACTCGAAAAAATACAGCTGGAAATAAATTCATAAAAGAAATATTTGCTTAGCCGCAGCAACATAAACAGCAACTTTTTGTAATCAAATTGAAAAAAAAAATACTATTGGCAATTCTGGCTATTGCTTCAACAACATTTTTAATCAACAGGCAAGTTTTGCGCGACCCAGTCGTGCACCGTTATAAATATTTTTTTTTTTAAAGAAACCTACTCGATTGTAAATATTTTTAAGCCAACTATGGGTAGTTTTTCAATAGAAAATTACAGACAGACATTTCCTTACTCAGTCTCTTACACGTCCAAAGGACCAAATAATTTTGTACAAAAATATCCTTTATCAGACCGGAAGCATCATCTAAAAATATCCACTACGAGACACAAAGCGACAAGCAACCACTGTTTAGTTCCTCATCTGCATCATACATGCCTTTCACTACCAACTCTAAAAACAACCCCCAAGTTTATCCCCTCCTGAAATCGAAGCAATTTATTTCTATCTCAACGAACGAAAACGATTCATTTTACTTTTGACTGTTGTTGACATCTATGTTGTAAATAATGTGACTCGAACTTTCCTTCGAAATATATTTCAAGTGGTGAGTTACCTTAGTTTCCGCCCCAGTTTTCCTCCGACTGACAACTGTAAAACTTTTCCAATTTCATTGTTTCTTGCCGTTTACCTATGAATTGCAGTATCCACTGCTTGAGTATTAATCACATTTCGTTAGGTTTTGATATGGGTTCGTAAAAAGAACTTTATTACCGTTATTGCCCTACCACTTGGAAAGGTCCACGTCTCACGGGAATTTTGCACGTATGCTGTAAGTAAAATTAATTTACTTTCAATGAAATGAAAGTGATTTCGAAGAAAGTTGTCCTGTGACTGTTTCGCTATATTTTAATTTAATAAACACGTGGTGTTAGGTGGCCCCAAAAGCTTACCAAAAATATGATAATGTTATATAAGGGATATAAGCTATACTGAATAAACGGATTAAAAGGAATGTCACACCTGTGACAGGGTTGTGGAAAATGAATAAATATAATTTGAATGCGACTTTCTTGCGGCACGTGGCAGAGCGTGCCACGTTGCTACCTAACAGGTATACAGTTTAGACAATTCGACTTTCTTTTTTGGCCAGCACAAAGATATTTCATAAAAAAAATAAACAGTAATAAAGGCATTTCATTTATCATGATGATAGACCATTGGAAACCTTTGAAAAAATCCCACATGTTTTCTTGTTTATTGAACAAACTAATGCACTTAATGCAAACCATACTATTTGCCACGGGCGATTTACCGAGAGAAGCGTCGCGACGCTTTAAAGCGCGTAATGGCTGCATACAAACCACAGGAGCTCAAGAATTCAATTAACTGCATCGTATACATTTGTGAACTGCCCCTGACGTAATTTCACTTGCCAGCAGTTAATTCGCTGTGTTCATCAATTTTGATGGTCCATCAGAGATTAAAGTATTCCCATTAACAAAACTGGTACATTGTAATGGCCACACTGTATTGCGCAAACATCAAATAAATAACAAAATTAAAATTTGAATACGCACGCACAATTTGCACTGATATGAGCTGTATAGTGGGTTTCATCTCTCCGCGGGGATATAGTAAAGTACATAATTGAAAATCGAAAATCAGTGTTCAAGAGTGGTTTGCAGTTTTCTGTTATACACATAAAAAGAAAAAATACTATAACCGTCCGCATTTGCAAGGATTTTCCGCCACGGGATTTTCCAATTAGTATGATATTGATATCGTTTATAATTTATATAAAAAAAAATTAGTATGTGCATTAGCAGTTTGTCAAAATGAAATTATGCAAACAGAGGGGAGTTGGTCAAGCGGCTCAGGTGAGACAGCATATTATACTTGATTGCCATTTTTTTGCACACCTTTCGCTTTGAAATTATTCATACGTGGATACTTTTAGTCGACGCAGTGGCTTAGTTGTTAGTGTGTTCGACTACTAAGCTGGGGGTTCCAGGTTCGAAACCCGAAAAACCCCTTAATTCCAACTTAACGTTTTTTTCCACTCGCGAACGTCTGACAAACATCCGAGACTATAACTGTCATGAAAAAGACGTTCGGACCCGTCATAAAACTGAAGATTCGTTTCAAAGCTAAAAAATCACACAAAACGAATGATTGTGAGAAGTTAGGCCTATGGTCCCTACGGACCTGTTGCGCCAACTATTTATTTGCCTATGGATTTTTGAAGTGCCCTACGATTAACGCTTTTAAAGAATTGGGCCAGAAAACTGAAGAAGTTCAATAGGACACGTTTTTTTATTGTTTTACGTAAATCGGTGTTATTTCAAAGGTGAATTTAATAAAATATGAACCAAAAGAAACGCAACATTCCGTAGTATGTATTTTTTTCACTTCACGTGGTCAAAGTGATAGGAATACCAAGTTATTTATTTAGTTATTTAGATGAAAGAGAGATTAAAGAAAATGCGTTTCAGTAGGCTTAATTTTGTTTTGTACCCATGTCGTATGTTGTCCTTCCAAGTTCCAAATATCGAAATAGGTTTATCTTTTCTTCTAGAATGTGATGGATTTTTCCAGTGATAGCCTTTAAAAGTATAAGCCACAAAATCTTTCTGTTAAAGTTTATTTAAACATTTTACTTCTATAAAGGATAGTTTCTCCTTTTCAATTTCTTTTTTTTCAACTGATTCCTACTCCTATATGATTGAAATTGAGTTAAATAGCTTTTCTTCTTTGTTTTGGGTCAACGTGGTGTTGCACAAGTTATTATTTGAAAAAATGTATTCAAGCGATTTCCCAGAAAATAATTTATGTGCGTCACTTCAGGCATAGGTACGTTTTGCTGGCAACCTTTCACATTAGGTATTGTTCAAGTTCATAGCACCCCGAATATAATGTGTAGACAGAGACGTTCAGCTGATTTAACAAGAATACTATCGAAGTGAACTTTTAAATCCGGAAGGCAATTTCTATAACCAAGCAACAAAATTCCGCAACCCTTTAACGGTTCACTTCTTACTTAGGATATTTATCGAAGCGTGCTTAAGTGAGGCAAAGCCTTTTTCATATGCAGTCCCGACAGATAAATGGGGTATTTTTTCTCATCAATTACAACCATTTTTAGTATTGGTTTTGCCATAAAACAGAGCAAAGCTTTTAGGTGTTTCGAGAAAAAAAGGTATGAAGTATTTTTTCTTAAGTTAATGATTTATGTTTAACTGTATTTACTAAATCGATCCCTTTCGCATCCGGAATTGAGAACGTTATGCTCAACCCTGTTACTTGCTCAACAAACATTCCAAGGCGAACCACAGGCTATACACAAAGCCTTAAATATGTACGTGTATTGTGAACTATGATTTGACCCCTTCGAGTAGGCATTTAGAAATTTATTATTCATTCAGTAAATACTTTGAAGGACTAGCTATGCATAAGCAGAGAATCAATCAACTTGAAACCTGTTGTGTCAAACCCTTATCCCTGCGTTTATGTATGTTGTTGATTTACCACAGCATATCACACCCAGGGTTATGCGGTGTTTGTTTCGCATTTACGATTCTAATTGTTTGTCTACAAGATTTCGACCTTTATTTGTTTTGTTTTTGGTAAACAACTCTTCATTATGCACATGCATTGTTTTTATTCCGGAGAAATTTGTAAAAGAAAGAAAATATGTATTGGATGTGTGATTTTTTTGATGTTGCTTTTGATTGAGTTAAGACAATCAGAGGCAGGGGGATTATGGGATACATCAGATTCTGAGGGATCTAGTAATTGTGCGTAATAGGGTTAGGTCCATAGAAGAGTCGTTCAACACGTTGCTTGAGTTACATGAAAGAGCATATTGTATATAAATATATCAAGAGGTAGAATGTAAACGTGCATTATAACAGCTTTCGTCGGCTTTATCTATATCATTGCTGCTGTTATTCCTATTTAAGCTATTGAGCATAGCTGAGTTTGGTTAAGTTGTAAGCTTCACTTAAGTTCGACTATCAAACGATCGATCCACAGTTGAGTCTAGACTGGGACAAAGACGATCTATATCCATGTAACCATATATTTGATTCCCACCTTCGGTCTAAAGGTTGCATATTAGTCAGATACATAATTTTCCAACCAGATTTTCGAATTTAAATTTTATTTAAAATTAAACTATTTTTTATCGACCGCTCTTTTATGTTGTTATGTTACCCAATCAACTTTTTAGGTGTTCCTAGCACTATTTAAGATTACTCTTCCATGGACCTACACCAGTTAAATTTTATAATTCCTATCTCTGAAGAATGAGGTTGCTATTCATTTTTGAACCGAGGAAGTCTATTTGAAAATTACTCTCACTCCTAGATTATATGGTTCACGACACACAGTCTAATATGAGTTTTTTAAGCACTCAAATTAATTACTAAGCCCATTGTGAGGCTTTACTTATTTTCAGGGAAGTATCCTAGACAACAGCCACCACATTCACGTATGAGTGACTAACATAATTCAAACTTTATCGAACTGAAAGAACGAGTGACTAAAATAGTGTTTAATAACAGTTTCAAAATTTCCTGATCTGTGTCTTATTTGCGACTTAACAATTGGAGCTTTCAGCATGGACACCAGTCCATACTTTGCTTAAACTATTTTTAATTCCATTACTGCCAGTCAATTGAATTTATTTTTCAATTTGTATAAGCTGATTCCTCATTTATGTGTTTATTTCGAAAGCAGCATCTTCCTAAATGATTTTAATTTCGTTTCCCTTTGAAATTGTCATTCGAAACTTTCTGTTTCATTTGATTGGTGGCAGAAAAAAGTCCTCATATTGACAGCAACCGTTCCCTTCCTTTAAAATGTAGCTTGGTAGTCCCATAATCTCGGGGTATGTCCCCATGTAAGTGTCAATTCAAATAAATTGGTCAATTCGCAAAACTCGTTGGATTAAAATGCAAATTTGTCCACATTGCAACAAATAAAATTGGACTGCGTACTCTCCATATGCTAGATAGTAATGTGTAAAATTTAAACAATTAATTTAACGACCGCATCTAAGTGCCCACTTTTTGCCACGGATCTATGCAATCCTTAAGCAGAATCTACCTATTTTCACCCAGAGACAACCGCAAATAGATGTCGGCAAGTTCGCAACAATCCGGAGTCTGCCGCAATTCCCTTGTAATTACAAACGTTACTGCAGGCAATCTTGCTTAACGACTAGAAAATTGTCTCTGAAAAATTGGCCGCAGCGGTTGCCATCACAAACACAGCCACACAAAGTGTGCTTCCTATCCTATCAAACATAATTCGATTGAAATCAGTGGTCAAGATAATCATCTATTCAACAACACCAGAACAGGCATGGCATGGACGTGAGATCTTGTCTGGGCAACGCCACATGTAGCCAAAAAGTTTCTAAGAAATATCCCCTCGATATGGACAGCTTAATAGCTTTGTGTAGTTGTTTACACCTGCCTGAAGAATGGATTCAGGTGCTGTATGTGACATGTCCCATCGAGTGGGATAATTGCGTAATTGAAACTTTTGATCCGTACACTCCTTGTGACTTCATTGTTCAATGTCAATCAGCCTTTATAACCAAGGGATCTCTCTGTATCTCTCTGACTAAGTGGCATATGCTCTTTATGCTCATTGTTCTACTTAGAACAAAGGAGATATACTTTGCGCAATTGCAAGTTGAAAATGTATAACCGCTTTAAATAAAACAAACACCGCTTCCTTTACGTTATAAAACTGAATTAATTTATTTAACAAGACAACTATCGCTTTATATACAATTCGTTGTTTACATTATTTTTATTGTTGACAGCTGCTGGCAAAATATCCCATGTGGGAAATTCTTTAT
Source organism: Cheilosia vulpina (assembly GCA_916610125.1). Classification (NCBI taxonomy): domain Eukaryota; kingdom Metazoa; phylum Arthropoda; class Insecta; order Diptera; family Syrphidae; genus Cheilosia; species Cheilosia vulpina. Next base: position 56,668,305 of record OU744279.1, read on the forward strand.
GGAATGAGTGCATTCTGCAATTTAGATCACGTTCCACTTTGTTGTGAAGTCAACATTCTCCCCCCACCGATGAGCGAATATCATCATTTTCTGCTGGTCGTTCGTCTCTTTTGCCTTTTGATGACCCTTTTGGTGCTACTGCCTTGCTTGCTGATAATAATACCTTCTCTGTATACCAATGCATTTGATTACATGAAAAGAGATAATGAATTATTATATATGTTTACATGCAAAACACAAAACAGTAACGCAAACAGAAAAGTAAACGAGTTGCTTCTAGCCAACGTTGATAAGCCAAATTACACGAGATCCCGTTCTTGTTCTCTCGCATATGTTCTGGTTTATTGCATCTTGAATGGCCTTTTGTTGTTGTCGCTGTTGAGCGATGACGATTAAGTTGAAACTTGAAATTCAGTTTCGGTGTTTTTTTTTTTTTTTCGTGTAATGTTGTTGTGTTGTATTCTGGTGCGCGAAATATTATCGAGTGTTTTCGTTGTGTAGTTTAAATTTCTTTAATTTATGTGTATTGAGCTGTGGAATTCAGGTGAGTAATTTATTAAACAATAAAATTTAATTGTGTGTTTTGAATTCTTGGGTGAGTTTGTGGTGATATGTAGGTATATATATATTTTTTTTTTTGCTTCTGCGTCGCGTCCATCGATGATGAATGCGTATGCGTGTGGTGTGTGGGTGTGTATTCATATTTTGCGGTGTGTGCTCAATGAATGAAAATGAGATGGGTGCGTATTGCGGTGTTGTAAGTGGATCTGATTTAATGTGCGGTGTGTGTAAAATGAATTCAATGTGTGTTTTCTTCTGTGTGGTATTGACTACAGAAATTTAATAAATGAGTAAAAGCGAGTAAGTAGTGATTGAGTGAGTGAACTGTATTTGACGTTTGTTAGCGGATGGGTTGCGGTTGTAGATGGGTTTGAGAGGTATTGTGTGATACTGCATTTTATTGGTTGAGTAGAGTACGATACAGTGGTGTGTTTGAGTTTGCGTACTGATGAAAGTTGTATGTTTTAAGTGTTTTATTATTTCATTATAATTATTTTAATTTGATTAAATATGTTTATGATGTTAATTTGTGTTGAATTGTGAGTCAAGTTTAGATTATTCTGGGTTTTCGTTAGTTGGGAGTGGACACAATTTGGCAATTGGACGTCGAAATTCTCCTAGTTGGGTTTTTACCTTTACTACTCGTACGATGGAGTCTGCTCCCGGGTAAGTTTCAAGGATGCGGCCTAAGCTCCATTTTGCTGGTGGAAGTCGCTCATCCCTGATTAACACCAAGTCTCCTACTTTAAGTTGAGGTTGAAGTTTCAACCACTTTGGCCGCTGTTGTAAACGGCTTAAGTACTCCGTCTGCCATTGTTTCCAGAACATCTGCAAATGTGCCTGGATCGCCTTCCATCGGTCGGTGTAGCTTTGCTTGCCTACGATCAAGTCCGGTTCAGGTACTGTGAAAAGGGTTTCGCCTATCAGGAAGTGTGCGGGTGTTAGTGCGTTGAAGTCCTCTGGATCTTGTGTTAGGGGACAAAGGGGTCTCGAATTCAGGCATGCTTCGATTTGGGTCAAAAGCGTGGCGAGCTCCTCATAAGTTAGTGTCCCATTACCAACAATTCTCTTTAGGTGGAACTTAACACTCTTCACTCCGGCTTCCCACAAACCTCCAAAGTGAGGAGAAGCTGGGGGAATGAAATTCCACTTTGTTCCCTGTGTTGCTAGGACGTTCGCAATTTCTTCCCAGTCCTGGATTGCACTTTTCATCAGACGTCGTAGTTCGGCATCGGCTCCTACAAAATTTGTTCCGCAGTCGCTGTATATTTGGGCGCAAACTCCGCGCCGGGCCGCAAATCGTCGAAACGCTGCTAGAAACGCTTGAGTCGTTAAGTCGCTGACTGCCTCTAGGTGTATAGCTTTAGTGGATAAGCATATAAATATGGCTAGGTACCCCTTGTGGCATTTAGCTCCGCGCCCTTTCCAAGCACGTATGTTTATAGGCCCTGCATAATCGATGCCCGTGTTTGTAAAGGGCCTAGACATTGTAACTCGAGGGGCTGGCAACTCTCCCATTAGCTGTTGTGCGGTTTTGTTTCGAAACCTGTAGCAGGTCACACAGCTGTTAACGTATTTCTTTACCGTTCTTTTCAGTTGGAAGATCCAATATTTTTGTCTTAAGTGTGCCATCATTAGTTGAATACTCCCGTGCAATGTTTTGATGTGTGATTCGTGTATGATTAGTGATGATAACTTGTGCTTGGGGTCCAATATGATGGGGTGTTGCTGATCATAGGTTATGTCTGCATGTTTAAGTCTTCCGCCCACTCGAAAGATACCGTTGCCGTCTACAAATGGGTTAAGGGATGCCATACCTCTTGCCTTAGTTATGCCTTCCGGAAACATTTTCCTTTGTGCGGTTCTAATCAGCATTATAATTGCTTCATTGAGTTCCGTCGGCGTAAATGGGTTTCGGTTCTGCCTTTTGTTGTCGGCTTGCAGATTCCGGATATAGCGGCAAAATTTGGGGTGGTATAGTCGGAAGTTTTTGACAAATCTACGACAATAAGCCGACGTTCTTACCAGATTTTGGAACCGGGAAGCCCTATTTATCAACGCAACGAATGGGTTTTCTGTTATTTCCGATCGGTGAACTTGTTTACGTTTTTGGCTCTCCTCTGTGGAAAAGTCAGTTGGTTGCTTCGGAACCTCGAAATCCCAGTAGGAGTGCAGGAAAGATGGCCCATTCCACCACAAGCGTTCGGATATTAGTGCCGAGGGCAGTACTCCTCTGGACGCTAAATCAGCAGGATTCAGCTCGGTTGGTATGTATCTCCAAATAGTGGGCATTGTCAACCGTTGAATCTCTCCAACTCGGTTTCCCACAAACGTTTCCCATCGTGATGCTGGCGACTTGATCCAGCAAAGAGTGATTGTGGAGTCTGTCCATGCGTGCATCCTCGTGTCCGGCAGATTGAGGACCTTGGCAACGTGGCTTAGCAGTTTAGCTAGAATCACTGCTCCGCATAACTCCAAGCGTGGAATGCTCACTGGCTTAACTGGGGCCACCCTAGTTTTTGAAAGTAGCAGACTCATGTAAATTCGACTTTCTTCATCCAGAACGCGAATGTAGATCGCTGCTCCGAACGCCTTCTCAGATGCGTCGCAAAATCCGTGCAATTCCACGTTGCCAAATCTTCCGCCAGCATGTACCCATCGAGGTAAACGAATATGGTTCACCGCTTCGAGGTCCTGGGAAAATGCGTTCCATTCATTTAGAATGCCTCCGCTGATAGGCTCGTCCCATGCCATCTTTTTTAACCAAAGCAATTGCAGGAAGCACTTTGCCTTTATGATGCAGGGCGAGATCCATCCCATCGGATCAAACAGCCTGGCTATGGTTGATAAAATGGATCTCTTCGTTGGCTGTGGATGGTTTGGAGGGGTATAGCTGTACAAAAAACTGTCTGCTTCGGGGAGCCACTGAATTCCTAGGGTCTTCAGTAGACTTGAATCCTCTGATGGGAGAGCAAACTTAACCTCACGGTCCTTATGGGGTATATTTTTCATCAAGTCGTCTGTGTTCGATGCCCATTTATGTAGATTAAGTCCCGCTGGTTCGAGTACTGTTTTTATTTCCATAATTTTCTTTTCAGCTTCTTGTTTTGAATCAGCTCCCGAGATTAGATCGTCCACGTACATCTCCTCTCGAATCATCGTAGCAGCTCGTGGGTATTGGACCCGGGCTTCATCTGATAACCACTTGAGAGTCCGGATAGCCAAATAAGGAGCGGAGGCTGTCCCAAAGGTTACCGTTTTGAGCCGGTACGTTTTGAGAACCTCGGATGGATCGTTGCGCCAAAGTATGAGTTGATAGAAAGAGTCTCTCTCATTCATCCAGATTTGACGATACATTTTTTCGATGTCGGCTGTGAATGTGTATCTGTACAACCTCCATCTCATGATGACATCGACGATATTGTTTTGGAGAGTTGGCCCCACCATCAGCGTGTCGTTGAGTGCCTTTCCATCCGATGTCTTGAACGAAGCATCGAAGACTACTCTCAACTTGGTTGAAGTGCTGCTCTCTTTGATGACTGCGTGATGTGGCAGGTAATAGTGCCGTGTGTTCTCCAAAATCAGCTCTGTCTCAACTTCGCACATGTGACCCAAACGTAAGTAGTCTTTCATACACGTGGAATAATCGCTGTGAAGTTGCTTATTTTTGAGTAGACGTACTTCTAACTGCTTATATCTTCGCAGGGCACCTTCTCTTGAACGTCCAAGCACTGGATGAACATTTCCTTTGAAGGGAAGGGCGACTTCACATCGTCCATCTGACAAGCGCTTGATGTTTCTTAAGAAGTGTTCCTCACACTCTGCATTTTCTGGAGTTATTGCATTTAAAAAAGGAGCTTCCTCTAACTCCCAGAATTTGCGCATGTCTACATCGAATGTGCACGTTTGGTGGAAACTCTTAACGGGTTGGGACGCAAATGGTGCACGTCCAAAAAGAATCCACCCGAGTTTGGTACTTTGTGCCAAGGGAAAATTGGCATTATTTGGTCTAACCAATTCTGGCAAAAGAATGTCGGCTAACACGTCACTGCCCAGCAACAAATCAACCTTGGCTGGCTTAAAAAAGGATGGGTCGGCTAAGCACCAGCCATCGAGGTGCCTCCAATCGGTAACTGGAAGGCTCCGGGCCGGGATATGCCCAGACAGCGACTTATACACAAGTGCCTGTGTGGAGGTTTCGAAGGCTGAGTGGTGAGAACCGATCGTGATATCAACGACCTTCTTACATGTGCCACTGCTGACCAAACCTAACCCGGAAACCTCGACATAAGTTGATTTGTGCTTCGAGTGTAAAAGTTGAAATGCTGACTCCGTTATGAATGAAGCCTCAGAACCTGAATCCAGCAATGCTCGTAGTGAAACGATCTTTCCTGACGATCCGCTCACCTTCACGATAGCTGTGGCCAGCATAACCTGAGTAGACGCATGTGGCACACAGTGATACGTGTTGATGGATTTGCTGCAACAGGGTGATTCTCCGTCCGATGACAGTGGATTCGGAGCATTACGTTGAATCGCTGACGACTGTTCCAGATTATGGGGTTGGAAACGAGGAGCATTTGGATTTATTCCCGAGGTAAGAAAGTTTTTATGCAATATTGGTTGCGATAAATTTTTACCATGGGCAACAGTATTACAGGGATGAGGATGCGACTGATGATCTACCTGTGAAGTGTTGTGTGACGAATTGTGCAAGAGTGAATGATGTGGTTGCTGACAGTAGAGACATCGATGGGTACTTGGACAATTATCCGAAAAATGGCTGTAAGCGAGACAGTTTCTACACAAACCTAGTCTACCTATGCTTTGACATCGGTCAGAGATACTCATTTTGAGAAATTTACTACACTTTCTAATCGAATGTGCTCCCTTATTGCACAGCTTGCAAGTGTACTTGGAAGTATTGGCCTGAGAGTGAAAAGAATTCCGCTGGACTACCTTCTTCGACGGTTCGGGGATAGTTTTACCCTGCTGGTAACTCACTGCTTCCAGAGTACGAAACCTGCATTCCAGAAACTGTTTGAACTCGGCAAACGTGGGCAGTTCTTTGGTTTTGTCTTTAGAGCTCAGCTTCTCTTCCCAAAGCTGTTGTGTTTTTGAGGGCAGTTTCTGAAGCAGCACGTATACCAATAGCACATCCCAGTGTTCAACCGGCACCTTCAGGCTATCCAGGCTATGAATAATTTCGGTCGATGCATCTAACAACTCCTTAATTGCTTCAGACCGTTCTTGCGTTATGCACGGCTGATTGAAAAAAGACTTCAATTGCGTGTTGACCAGAAAGCGTTGGTGTTCATACCTGTCTTGTAAAATTGACCACGCCGTAGAATAATTGCCGTTAGCAATCGGTAAATGCGATAAAATTCTTTCAGTTTCGCCTGAAACACTTGTTTTTAAATAGTGTAATTTCTGAATTTCAGAAAGAGAAGTGTTATGATGGACCAAAGAAGTGAATAAATCTCGAAAACCTCGCCAAGACTCATAACTACCAGAGAAAACGGGAACAGGAATGTTTTTCAAACGGATGTCTGCGTTGTGAGATGCTACTGTTGTATTTAAATTGGCTTCTGTGGCATCGCCCTTTGTTTCCTTTGGAGTCACCTTATCCATTGCATCGAGAAGGTTAGCTCTGTACTCGAAATACAACTCGCGAATTTGTTCGAAAACCTCTTCTATTTCAGAACATTTATCCTCCTCACCATCTGACAAACCACCTAAACACACTTCATAAGCGCTCTCCGCTGACTCCAACGTTTTCTCCAGTATTAACAAACGACCTGACAAATAATTTGTCGTCCTAGTAGCGGATCCTCTTTTGCCGAAATTCAAAACGTCTTTCTCAAGCTGCGTAAGTACCCTACTTAGCTTATTTGGCTTCATAATTATTTATTCTATTTTATTTGCAGACGCAACAGAAATAGTACAAGAAGTTATGTATTTACTTACTTGCAACTATATCCTGAGAATCACCGTTACACAGTCCAGTTCACCACAGTTCCAGATCAGTTCAACCGGGTAATTCCAAATAGAAACGCAATTTGCAACGAAATCCAAAGCAGTACTTCCAAATCCCGCAAAAATTGTTTTGTAGTTGGCAATAAATCGAATCCAGCACACAAATTCACACAACGAAATCGAATACGTATATATGTATATAATTGAGTCTTGCAATGTACGCTAATTATGATGGGATAATACAATCCGGCTCGCAGTGACCAAAATGTTCTACTTAGAACAAAGGAGATATACTTTGCGCAATTGCAAGTTGAAAATGTATAACCGCTTTAAATAAAACAAACACCGCTTCCTTTACGTTATAAAACTGAATTAATTTATTTAACAAGACAACTATCGCTTTATATACAATTCGTTGTTTACATTATTTTTATTGTTGACAGCTGCTGGCAAAATATCCCATGTGGGAAATTCTTTATGGAATGAGTGCATTCTGCAATTTAGATCACGTTCCACTTTGTTGTGAAGTCAACACTCATTTATAGCCTTTCGCATTTCAAACTGGCTTTGGGGGGGGGGGGGATGTATAAATCACATCAACCCTATTGAGTCTGTTCAGCCATTTGTGACATATACTCCGCATACACACTGAAACCACCACACGGAACAAAAGGACCCAATGTATCTATCTTGCGTTGTCAATTCACTCCTGGGTATCGCACCCATTCATATAGAACTTTCTATTCATTTCGCAGGCTAACCTGTCGATGTGGTTATCGAATATCGATTGAGAGTTTGCTACAGCTCTAATGGAACATGTAAAGGGTGACTCTATATTGACAGTGGAAAACAATGGTAGGTCTTCTTCCAGTGGAAAACAATAGAGAAATAATTTTTTTAACAAAAATTCTTTGTTCACTTCGTTTGATCCTTTGATGCAATTGTTAATTTACCAAAAGGGTTGGAGAGGATGTACGAAATCTGTTTTTGATGCTGTCAATTATTAACGCTCCAATATTCAAAGCGCACGACAAAAATGAACGAATTTTTATTTTATTTTAAAATGGCATATCAGCACTTACCCCACGCTCACAGTTACATTCCAAATAAAATATTTCTATTGTCAAAAAATCAGTCCTGATAACTAGGATGCACACATTATTTTTTTTATTTCAAGCTCTATAAATACATATCGACTCTTGTTGCCATTTAATACCATGAACAGCAACCAAAATCCCGTAGCAAACAAAAAAGGAGAACACATTTATCGGTGAGTAACAAATAGCCATCCATTCCACAGCTATTCCGTTCAACGCCATTTATTTTATACGAATCATTTGCCATTAATTAAGCCAATCAATCAATGCATGCCATCGACTTTTACGCCAAACCACACAGCACACGAAACATGCCTCATTCACTCAGATTTTTTACGAGCCCACAAAACGAGTATTCAATTCACATCAACAAATTAGAAAGACTTCAGTTAGACATGCAAGTCATAAATACGAAATGGGGTTGAGCACACTACATTAATAATGGAACTCAGTAGGCTTATCATAAAAACATTTCTATATTCAACGCACTGGTTGGACGGACTTTCTTTGTGGCGAATCACACGCTAGGGGAAAAAAGATAACCTCCGCCTTCCTACATTTCGCTGTAGTATATTATTCCCTGCAGTCATATGAGGGTCAAAGTAGTTTCTGTTGATGTCTTAAGGACATCATCAACCGTCAGTTGCAAAAATACTCGCAATAATTTGCACAAAGAGATTGCGAAAGGAACAACAAAATATAAGAATGCTGACAGGATACCACACCCGCTGCTTTTATGACTTTCACATTGGAATAATGTTATGAGGGTCACTTTTGAAATTAAATAATAAATACGCTGATGTCCTAATAACATTGTTATCTAAGAAGGGAAATTGAGCATAAACTGGGTGGGACAGGCCATCTATGCGGGCCATACACTATTTTCCCGTTTGAAAAGTTTGAAATGCCATTCTTTGAATCACGACTTGCATTGACTATACATGTCCTATTCGCTGCTGTCATCATTTAATGAAAAAGAAACGGCCCTTTGAACATCCATCTCGCTGAACTCAATTAAAATTCTAGTGATAATGTCCTTGTATTTCTTTCACTCTGGAGAAGGAGGCAGATATCCTTGAATTTAATAATTTATTCGGCATATGAAAACAAAAATCTCACCCGAATGTGCACTGCTAACGGCAGTCCTTTGAATAATGCAAAAGGTTAATTATTCATCAGCTGAGAACATGCGTTTACTTTGTGCTCTGTGTCGAGTTGTGGAAGTCATGCCCTTCATTTGGATATATTTTATTCCACATGAGTTGATTCGCTTGAATATTGAAATTATATAATGAAGCGACAGGATTTTGTACAGAAAAACGCTGCACATAAGTCGCACGATTAAAGGACCAGAGTTGACAGTCTTTTCCAAATCTAAAAGGAGCTAATCAGAAACGCCTTTCTTTTTAGGTAATGTGCCCTTAAAGTATTAAACTTGTTTATGAAAAGCAACCGCCATATAGTTCCTTCCATTCCGCAAGACTTAGGGCCGTTTGCTCATACGACTCTTAACGATTTAAGTTCTACTTAAATACTTATAGGCTACTTTTTTAAGGCCTAAACTGTCACATAAGAGTTTATGTGGCACTTAAATTAATCAGCAAACGGCCCTTAATAGTTCAAGATGTTTGCGGAAGAAATCGTGCATCAATATTAAAGTTTCATACATTTGTGGAAAAAAAAATCTGTGATTTATAAAAGCGATCGAAAAGAAAGTGTAGGTATAAGCTACCTCTTCAGAGCGGGTGCCCAAATAGTCTTTGGCCTACAAGTTACACGTATGACAGTCTATGACTTATTAAAATAAATGCCTAGCTATCTGCTCATTGATGTGAAAAAGGACATTTTCCCCGAAAATGCGTGCTCTTTTTCAAGTTCATACAACTGTGTAGGGTTCAGCAAACTTTTGTTGTCCTCATAACTGGTCTCTCACTTGCGCCAAGTCGAAATTGTCCGTAATAACCGGAAGATGACAGAATTGCAAAATTCGTATCAATATATTGGATCATCAGTAGCTGTTCGAGGTTTCTTGGTCGTGTGGAAGTCAAAAGTGACGACGGCACTGTGATCAAAAAAAAGTTTTTAGGTTTCGGGTCCCTAAAAATCGTGTTATAAATATGGGGATGTGCGTGTCTTTTGAAAATGTTTTGCTTCACTGAAAATCTTTTTACTCTTGGTTCGTTATCGATAACTTTGCTTATAACAAATTATACACGTTTAACTTTCGATATCGGTAATAATCAGCCTACCAAAATGTAAGTTCAAGAATAAGCATTAGTAAGGTCACTTCTTCGTTTCTCTACATCCACTATTCTATACATCGCCACATGCAACACTTCATGAAGAAGGTACATTTTACATTGAAGTATGAAATCGTAAAAGCATTCCAGGACTAGGTTTTTGAAGGTTTCCCTTACACTGACTTTCGACTCTGAAGAGTTTTTTTTTTACCATAAACTGGCGCCCAAGTATGCGCTGACGGTTGGCCCTTCTCGATACGCTCCGAGTCTGAACAGTAAAAAAAAATCCTATCCTTTCGAAAACCACATCCGAATAGATTCTTAATAAAACAAACGTCTGTTTGGTATTTCAGTCGCTTCAATCTTACCCAGATGAAATCGAAAATATTCACGACTTTCAGGTAGATAAAATATGAAATGAAATCGAAACGCATACGCATTTAATATTAAAATTAATTTGCCTTCTTTCGATTTGGACGGACTCCATTTGAGTCCGTGTCCCTGCCATTGTCCTCGCACTAACGTTGATTCGTTCATGTGATAACAATGAAATTTCCATTTAATATGAACTCGAACAACACAAGCCGAAGAAAGGGACTCTGTCGAGTTACGCCTGACTTTCTTCAGGTACAGTATACAGTATACCGTACAACGTATACCTAGTATTCAAGTGAATTGAATCGAGCTTGAGCTTAATCCTTAGGGAGTGCTTCCGTTATGTTATCCTTTTTACATCAATGCCGCTGAAAGTGAACTGAATAATTCTTTTGAAATGTTATTAAGAATCAACTGAAGCGACGGACTGAAATGAAATATGATATCGGAATTTGAGATTTGCGATTACCATTCCTTTATTCCCGTGGAATGGTGCACTTTGACTTGATTGAATTTTAAATTGTTTCCTCTTTTATTTGGTGGAGGTGGTGATGGATATTTTTTTTTTCCTTTGCAAACTCGAATCATTGGGGTGTTGGTATTCACAAACATATTTCTGCTGTCCAGCCTGACCCTAGCCGATGGTGAAGGAATTCAAAAAAGTGTTAAAGAAAATTCAAAATTATTTCAAATTAAACCACATTCAGGTAGCATCCGTCGATGCCATCACATTTCATTATTGGCCAACACCTACTGGCGTACTCCATGCCCCAGTATACCTTTGAATTTTGCAATTCCATTAAGAAGACACAATTCGAGTGATTCGATATCCATAGATGGCATCTGTTGTTGTCATTTATTGTGTGCCTTCACCCTTATAAGTTTTTTTTTTTTTAAATAAAATGACAAGTTATTGCCTTCTGGCTTCTGCTAAGGAAACATGTCATGAAGCCGCCTACTTGGAACGGATGTTACCTTCATATATATAGACTTTTTATTCAGATGGATAATTTCCTGACTCGGATCTATTTTTTAATATAAAACTGGAGAGTTTATTTTATAGCAGAATAGGGTCTTGACTTTTTGGAATGCATGACAATGACATTATAAAGGGGACTCTATGTTGAACATGTAAGCTGTCAGTAAAGAGTTAGACCTGATTGTATTGGAGAGGATTTCTGACTGTAGTGGTGCTTCGAATGAGTTTCTTTAAAATGACAAAGGTTTCTCCAATATTAGGTATGGACAACTGGGTTAAATGTCACTTTAAAAGATGTCACTCTATGATTGAGTTTTCCACTATCCAGGTCAAAGATAAAGTTCTTTTAATTTCTGAATTAATAACGAAATTGCGTTTACGTCTGCCTTGGATTCAAAGTGTTTAAGAAAGTAATCGATACACAATTGAAAAAACGGTCCTTCTTGAATCTGTGCCCATTTGAAGGAAGTAGTTCTAAAGTAGGTGGATACTGGTTGATTTTTTGAATCCGACTTAGGCTACGCTAATCTAGAATGGAATCTCATTTGTAATATATTGAATTGAAGGAGGTACTTTTAAAAACACAGTTCGAATTTCTCTTCTTGTTTTATATTTGTGCCAAAAGTTCCGATTGAGTCTAAGTACAAGCTCATGTGGAATATATTTGTTGGGAATATAAGTTATGGGAACGCTAAGTTTCCCACGAAATTTCTGGCAATATGATGCCAAACAAAAGTTTCCCACGCACAGACAGCAGCATCATGTTCCCCAAACACGCGAAACAACTTTTTTGCTGACGCGACAAACTGTTTCTTATGGAAACGTATTTCATTTTGATAATCAAGTTAGTTTAAGTCGATCGCTCTTCGAATAAAGAATAATTCCTCATGAGAGGAAAAAAGGTAATCTTGTGTTTCATAATATTTTAATTTTTAGTGTCCTTCTAGTCGATGTGAATGAAATTGTCTTGTGACAAGTTTCAAGTGAATAAGTCCTTTTTGTCCTTTCAACCCATATGGAGTCATCATCAGTAAGTCCAACATTCTATTCTACCTAGAGTTTATAAAAATGAAGACATATAACAGGTTTTGTAAGTTTCAAAAACATGGGGTTGATTGTGAAACATTTCTAACACTATAACATCATGATATTCCTTGAGGATATTCCACATTCGTAGAAGCTTCACCGACTATATATGGGTTTCTTAGTGTTGTGGAAAGCAAAACCATTTATTACCAATATCAGACCAGACACAACCATGACAGGAAATAAATGGGAGTGATATCCCTGCGGGTCACTATACTAGCCCTTTTCTTAAATTGATTGTCCTGCGGTATGCGAAAAGCTCATCATTCACTGTTCCACATATCAGAAGGTTAATATTATTTTTTTTTGTTTAAATGCATTTCGACCCCTACCCTCCTTTAACCTGTTTAACCTGTGAAAATCAATACCTAATTATCCCGAAACAATGCCAACTCAATCAGCTACGTACCCATCTGCAGAGGGCGTTGTGCACAACTGCTCAATAACCATGATAGGATCAATTTGGTACAAAATGCTCTGAAGCATTTAAATTAATGACTGTCAATTCATGGGAATGGTTAGTGTTGTGATTTGAGGGTACATTGGGTCAAGTACAGTAATTAAGTGTCGGCTTCAAATTGGGTTTCATTGTTGTAATGAATTTAATTCACTGCCAACTTGGAAATATTTCCGAAAGGTTATTGCATTTGTGGTGATTATTAGCTTGTGGAATTGTATTTACTACATTTATATAACCAAAGTCCTGGGATATATGAATTGATGTTAATACTAGGAAAGTGTGAGGTATTCTTGTGTATTCGTATAATATAAACCAGTAGGTTCGGAGTACAAATTATGTGTCACAGAGGAAGATAGTTGAATACATTAATAGCTACCTAATCGCACATCAGATGACCCATTAGCAGTCTTTTCCGTCATTTCCTTAGAAAAACACTGTCGCTACTGATTGCACTTACACAGTGAGTTCTTCTCTTCTGCTATAAAAGAGAAAACTATGCATCAGTCGAAGGCTGGTAGATAGCTTAAACTATTTAATAAAGCTTTCTTTAGCTGTTCTTTTTTTTTTGTTTTTTTTTTTTTGTATTTTTTTGTATTGATTAAGAACGATTTGAGTAATAGTAAGTTAAGAGCAATGGATACAGGAACAAGATACATCATATAAATAAAATTGGTGTAGTTCTGTTCGACTAAGATTGAATTTGACTGCATGTATTTAAATGCAAACATCTTAGAAACTGCTCAGTATATTCTGGTGCATTTTTCGCTGGCCTATAGAGGATACCTAGGCTTACAATATCTACTTTGTCTCAACTCTATATCTCTATAAATTGCGTACAAAATTGGACAAGAGTAATTTATTTTTTCGTTTCGTTATGCTTTTTTCTTTGTCACACTTTCCGTTCGAAAATACTGGGAGCATTTAAATATATTTAACAGCAGCTTATAGAGGACATATGCAGGTACAACTTAGGATATCCAATAACTCAATAACTTAAAAGGTTTTTAAATAAATAGGAAAAATTTGAAACATTTCTACGATTTTCACCTGCATGAGTAGATATGCACTTCATTCTCAAATCAAACAATATTTTGAAATCTCTTTTAGCCTTATTTTACTCCTGTGACGGAGAGGGGGGAGACAGAGGCAGTATGCTGTTTGGTGTGTTAAGAACATAAAAAGAAATGTGAAATATGTAGGAAAGGAATTTCAAAAAGGTATAGGTATCAGTGATACCAAATCGTGGTATTATTACATTGGTGAAAATCCTGATAATATACGCCGTACCTGTTTATAAATGCTATTTGCAATCAAGATGAGGCAGTTACCCGGTCGAGTTTTTAAATAGAATTACAGTCCATGGCCTGGCATTAAAAGTTGGAGTTCCCATTATGCTGTCGCAATTTGAACCCCCTAAGCTTTGTAATGGAACCAGATTGAGAGTGATTTCGTTGCAGAAAAACGTTAATTTTAACTGGGTCTGGTAAAGGAGATACGGTGTTTATACCAAGAATACAAATAATTCCCAGCAATTATCCATTTCAATTTGAACGGATTCAATTTCCTATTAATGTTTGTTCTGCCATGACAATCAAAAAGTTAGAGGGTCAAACTTTGGGCATCCCATGAAGATAAAGGCAGAGTGGGCCCAGTCTACGGGAGGTTTTTTAGTACGGGTTCAAGTCCCTCACTTTTGCAGAAGGCCCTTTCTCAAATTTTTTCCATCTATTGTTCTGAAACCACATTTTGCACGTGCGAAGCCGGGCGGGTACAGCTAGTTTTAAATAAAAACGACCCCAAAAAATGCATGTAGCTTACGGCTCCCTTCTGGTCTTGAGAAACATTTTAAGACAGGTTTTAATGAAATATGTGCAGTAGCTTTCACGCCAACTGGTAACAGACATAAAATCCCCTCTAAAGTTTGTTTTAATATGTAAATATTTTACAGGAGGATGTAAGGTTTGTATTTAAGAAAAAAACCTCGGGATTTACTGAGCTGATTTCAAAAATTATTTTATAAATTGAATAATCATGTCAATAATATAGGATGCTTTTTTTTAATTTATTTTTTTATTCCAATAATTTTTTTTTTATTCTGACTTTACTTCATTCAAGTTGCCATTAAAATGGTAAATATAAATAAATACAAAAAAGCTTGAAACCGTTTCAAGGCAATACTTTTACACAGAATTTGAGGTACCACCAATTTGTCTCCTTCATTGAGAGGCTGATTGAATGCGCAAAAATGCAAAAAACTATTGTTTTCGACACCAGTTCTGCTTGGTGGGGTGCAAGACGCACATTAAACGCATTTAAGATATGCACATACAAATACGATCGCTGTGTTTTGAGCGAAGTTGGTGATCTCTATGGAAATTCAGTTCTCTTGACGATTAGATGAATCGGTATACTAAACTTGGCTATAATGGATTTTACTTATATCATACATCTCTTTATTTTTTATTATAGAAAAGCATGATTCGATAACAAATCTCCGCAACTATTTACAATAGTAAATGTTCTAACAACAATAATGACTCAACTCATGTCAAAATATACATCTATCTAAACACAAATCAATCAATCTGATGAGACGACAGAATCCAATTACAGTTTTCAATTATTTGCCAAGCAAACGAATTATTTATTGCATAACTCAATTTAAATTCATCACGACAAACAATAGGCACAATTGGATATTTTTGTCGTACGTAAGCATATGTATATGAATAAACTGTGTCTGTATCATATCAGATATTGCGTCGCAGGTTCAAAAATAAATTTGAATTTCTAATTAATTAAGTTACTTCTACGAATTTTCACTGAGAGCAAAGGAAAGATATTCTGCCTTACCAATGATTAACTTTAGTCTGGCAGTTTACGCAAAGAATCCACACTTTCCAAAATCCTTTTAACAATAATCAAATATAGTTGCCAGAATATCGCTAACTGTGGGGTTAAATATTAATGTTGAGAAACCTATGTTTATCTCGGATATTAGCCAAAGAAATCCTCCCTAAATGTCATTTTCAAGAGTAGTGTTGCCCCACCACCACAAATGGCGGTATGGAATTTCGAAATAGGAGCGAATTTAAATACACTTTTGTTCAGCCTGCTAAATTTAGTAAATTGTAAGTGTTTTCTGACTTTATTCGTTGGAAAACAACAATGCAAGTGCTTTTTAAGTTTAGCAAAGACAAATTTGTACAAATGTATGCACAAAATTGAAAAATATTTCATTTATGTTTTATTTCTAAACACTTGAAATGTATACCTATACCTAAATTTCGAATATTTTGATTAAATGAAATCGTTAGTGCTTTTCTCTGCTTTATCGTGTTTAACCGCTAGTGCTTGTTTTTTGATGGACTTTCCGTTATTAATAGTTTGCAAGTAACGAATGCTTATAGTAAAAAATAAAATTTTATATAAGTATGGGATCTTTCCAAGACTTTCTTGAGAATCGTCGCAAAGAGAGTATAATATCTGTTCACTTAAGATTGGACAGCTCATACGTGAATACCTTCTCAGTGTCTTAGGTTGCTCAGGTAGATATTTAGCTGAAACCAAACCCTCTTTGAAAGAGAAATTTGATACTCGGAAATGAGAATCTCTAATGAATCAATGGTTGGTGCGAAAAGGTTGACTTCGCGGAGACTATAGATACTAGAATTGTTAGCATTCAGTAATATCCACGCGATATAAATTTAAGAACTTGTGGAGGACAAACAGGTAGTATGTGTGAATTCAGGATATACAGAATTCTGTTTTATTTGGTGTGAATTCATAGAGGAGTCCATATCAGCCTTCCTTTATAAAAATGTCCACGGCTTTCAATTTTGAAAAGATCAAATTATATTTATTTTCACATTTCCATATGTAATAACAGTAAAACCCGAATAAGTGCCTCACCTTAAATGCCCCGTTTTGATAGGCACTTATGCGGGTTAGGCAGTCCGCTTAAGTGCATATAGGTACTTATTTCTAAATTTATAAACATACCTTCGCAACAAAAATTTTGACAGTGACAGCTACCCAGTCAGTTTCCACCATTGTAGTAGGTTAAGATTATTACTTTTTTTATTTTTAATTTTTAAAGCATGAAACGCAAGGAAGCGCTGAAGGTAAAAAAGCTTTTGTATTTTTTCAGCTGATTGCAAAAATGTGTACTTAAAAGATTTTTTTTTCCAGGTAAATTTCAATAAAAGTATACAAAATAAAAGGCAATGAAGCGGGAAAGATAGTTAAGGGAAAGATGAGTTTAATATGAAAAAATCCTCAGAATTTAATTCCATTGCAAATTGTAATTCAAATGCATTAGCAGACTATTATTTCTTTCAAAAATATTAACTTGATAATAATTCAAATGTGATCATTAGACTACCAATAAGCTTTGATTTGCATCATCAGCCTACGAATAAATCAAAGCATTCCAATAAACTGTGTTCCGTTTATTAAATAATTTGAGAGAGATCAATTGTGAAGTATTAAAAAACAAAGAAAGCGTACTATAAAAATTACTGAAAATTGTGTCCGACCGAACGAGTAGTCATTACTGATTTGCATTATGATATTTGACAGATCCGCGGATATTTTGTGCATTTCCTATTTTGTCTTTTGTTTTTTGCTTATAATAAGCTTCACAAGGCCTTTGAAAGATGTCTCTTGGGCAAATTAAGTTGCGATTTATATATTCCTTTTCTGAGAATAAAACCCTCGTTGGGAAATAAATCATTGACCTTGTTTTCCACGAATACAGCATATGAATTTTGAATTCTGCGATGACAACAAATGTAATAGATTCTAAGAAAGTCGAACTGTTTATTGGTACCTTATCATTAATGCTGTACATTTTTACTAAAGCTGGCAACCAGCTAATCGTCGACATAAGTGTTTGATTATTAGTAAGGCCGATTGTCTTTGGTCGAAATTTCAAACCACACAGTTACTGCAATAATAAAAGGTAATCGGAGAATTCACCTCTGGATATTTAGATTTCGTTTGGCCTAAATGTCATAAGAATCTTTTTTTTTTTCAAATAGCGCCGTCATCGGTACGACAAAACGAGCGTAGCCAATTTATATCAGAGACAATACTGAGACCACCAACTCCGACCGATTTCCCGTTACTTAGCCTACAAGCTATATTTTTATGGGGTGGCAAATGCTAAGTGCGCTTGTATTGCTACATAGAAATTCGTATTGACAAATGTCACGTAACTTCAAAAATTCCGACTCACCAACACACTCGCACCTTGCATATGCCACTTTCGCTGTGGGCAAAGTTGCTGACAGCGTTCATAGAGTTTTATCCGTTAAATTTGAAATTATTCGTTACGTATGCATAATATTTTTTTTAAGGAATAAGTGGAGATTCGCTTAAAATATATATGAAAAATGAACAATGCAGATTATTTGAAGTAAAATAGAAATATATTGAGCAAATTTTTTTCAGTTTTCTAAGAAAAATTTACGCATGAAATCGAATTTAAAAATATTCAAAAGCAGAAAATACGCAACCGTGTTTGTCATAATAAGTTTTTAGTATATAGAACATCTCATTTAGCTAGTTTTATTAACCAAAGAAATCAAATTATTCGCCTTTTAACAACATATAATTACTAACCAATGGCATTCAGTAATGTAAAAATATGGTATTCCCGAATTCTAGCACATTTCCCCACGGTTGTTGAGGTTGGCAGCATTTATTTTTGTATTTTTTGTATGTTTTTGCATGTCACACGGATTCTTAATTGATACAACACCGATGGGAAAACAAAATGGCGAATTTGAAAAAAACTGAGGGGCCCAGCGGCAAGAGGATTGTGAGTTGGGGGTCTCAGTATGATTTGTCTCTGATTTATATAATGCTGATGATTCTGTAGGATTCTCTAAAAATGGTCGCCTGATTTTTCTCAATATCTAACTATTATTGCTAGCAAAAATGTACTTGATAGCAATAAATAATAAACCGCATCCCGACGACCACATATAGAATATTCAAAACACACCACACTTTATATGCGAAGAATGAGGATATATTTCAACTTTCACATGGTCAAAACTGCACCGACTTTACCTTAGCGCTTAGCCAAACACAAAGCGTTTATATAAGCCAAGAGTAAACCCATATTGTATAAATCGCATGCCGTACATTTATCCAAAGCTTTTCGAGATCGATTACATTATATATGTATGAGTATTGATACCCTTTCAATAAATAATCAAATTCGAAAAACTCCTCCCCTCCGCATCACTGTGAAAAGGGCAAAATGCTATATATGTTCTCGGGTTTAACCCGAAACGACTGATGCATAAGAACCTGTGAAATGGAAATTCACCTCATCCAGGGTGTGAAAAGAGTAATCGATGCTTTTGATGTTCATAACAAAATCATAAAATGGAAAATCACATCCACAAAAACTGACTGTGTATGGGGCGAAATTCACATATAGCATGGAGTTGTTTTCTGTGCTGCCACTCAAGAGAGAACCAGGCCCACATGCTTTATTTATTGGTGCCAGAGTCCTTTGGGTGCTGTTTGCAGTTGAAGTATACCGTTGGTCCCTAGTGTGAAGTGGATCACATATTTAACTGGGGATTCGTTTGAAATCGATACAATCTCAAAGGGGCCAAGGATTTATTTGAAATTTCTCAATTGATTGGTAATAAAATTGATACGCACTTTGGATTTGATTTTTGCTCTTAAAATAAAACATGGAACATAATACTTTTAAGTTGGACTTATATTGTTAAAGTCTGCTTTGATTTAAGGTACTAACCATTTAAGTACAAACAAAACGAAACCTAATATTGGAGTACTTTTGAGCTGATCGCTTGTCATGTTAAGTGTGCTCTGATATGTGCTACTAACGATGTGTATA
The DNA here is from genome assembly GCA_916610125.1 of Cheilosia vulpina. Classification (NCBI taxonomy): domain Eukaryota; kingdom Metazoa; phylum Arthropoda; class Insecta; order Diptera; family Syrphidae; genus Cheilosia; species Cheilosia vulpina. The sequence continues at coordinate 56,687,962 of OU744279.1, forward strand.
TTATTTCGGGAGTAATACTGTTTGAGAATGCTTTGTAAAATTGTTATTCGTTTATTATTTTTTGTTATTTAATATTGTTTCCTTTTGCTTGCTTATTTTGTTAATTGTAAACCATATAACGTAACTTACCCTATATTTAAAACAGTTCACTTATAGATTTGCCCTCTCTTATACCATACTCTAGTAACAGTCCACTGTCTAACGCTAATTCTCTTTTGTATTCCTCTTTAATTGTTATTCGTATTATATTTTTTGGTCTTGTAAAAGTTTGTCTCGTTCACTTGGATCGAGGACACTCCCGTGGTAACACCTAAAAATAAAACTAGCCTTATCGTTGTGATTGGAAGTTGCTATTTTTTTTCGCTTATTCGTCGTCGCCTTGGTTCAGGTTTTTTTTGTGGATTTTTCGTCGCAACAGCAATTATTTAAATTCCTACACATTTTGGTCCAAATTCGAGCCGGATCTTCTGAATTTTGATTATCGTTGACAATATTTTCGGACGTGAATTATATACATAATCGTTAGATAAGGGTAATTAGTGGCAACAGGCATTCGTTGGTTATATTCGTTTGCCACGTGCAAATCATTGACTTTCCGCGCTGAAAAGTTAAGACACATATTTTCATATTGTCGCTCGCCTCAAAGAAAAATAAACTGTCGGTGATTATTTCGCATGTGAATATCCCTTAAAAACCCTACGTTTGTTGTCTTTCCATTTTGCTTGTGTTCAGTGATAGTTACATCAAAATGACTGAAACAATCTCGCTTTCTGCTCTTCGGCTTACACGTGGCCATTTAAAAGGTTCCCTGACAAAGCTTGCCACCTACACAGAGAGCATAAAGGATTCTGTTTCGCTAGCGGAGCTCGAAGTTAAACTCATTAAAGCAGATGATTTATGGAACGAGTTTAATTGTTCTCAGACACGCGTCTACGAGTTCGCCGAGAAAGAAGGTTATACGGACCCGTTACCTGACTTCGAGGAGTTCGAGGCTAAATATTTAATGATTAAGTCAGTTTTGTTGTCTGCCCTTAGGGAACGCGAGCGTGCTATTCGAAGTAAAGACACCGTTAGCAGATTAGCTGACCAACAGCAAGTTCTAATCGAAACGCTAAGCCGCACGAATGCGTCATCAAAAAATTCCGAGTTTTTCCTTCCTACTATTCGAATCGAACCGTTTTCGGGAAACTATCGGGAGTGGCCAGCTTTCCGAGACATGTTCGAAGGTGCTGTTCACAACAAAGACAACCTAACACCCATGCAGAAATTCCACTTTCTAAAGTCGTGTCTGCGGAACGAAGCATTAAGTCTGCTCAACCATCTACCCTTGTGTGACGCTACTTACGAACAAGCTTGGGAAAGATTGGAGAAGCGCTTCAATAGACCTCGGTATGTGATTAATAACTATGTTAAGTCGTTTATGGAGCTTCCATCCACTCATGTTTCGAACGTAGGCGTTCTTCGCAAAATAACCGACGGAGCTGATGAGATAGTCAGAGGTCTTATTTCGCTTAACTCGTTAAATAGGGATCCGTGGCTCATCCACATTCTATTGAACAAACTGGACCCTGATACTCGGCAGGCATGGTCTACAGATAGCGTTACCGAAGATTACCCCACAATCGATCAATTTATAAACTTTTTGGAAAACCGTTGTGATGCACTAGAAAGCGCGAAACTTGGCACTCGGGAAGCTAGTAGATATAGGCAGCCATCAGCTGTAAAAAGTATGCATGTGTCGCCGTCTTCAAATTGCGCAAGGTGCAGTGAGACTCACGGGCTTCCTCAATGCCCACAATTTCTCAGTCTGGATGTGCAATCTCGAAGAGATTTCGTTAAATCTGCTAAAATTTGTTTTAATTGCCTTCGAACTGGACACTCAGCAGCTCGGTGCTCATCTAAATTTCGATGCAGATCCTGTAAGTCAAGGCATCACAGCTTGGTTCATGATGATAGGGTCAACAATCCCAGTCAGCAGGCACCAGTCAATAACTCGGTAAATTCGGGCATTAATTACTCCCTCGTTCAGCCAACCAGCGACTTAACTCGTGATCTTGAAGGTGCTTCCTCAAATCTTTCTTCAACTTCGTCATCGGTGGAAAATCATCACTCAATCAACGCCGCGCATCCAGTACGATGCACTTTACTTCCCACCGCTATCGGGAAGGTCTTAGATGTAAACGGTAAACACCAACTGGTGCGCATTTTAATCGATTCAGGCTCTCAGGTTTCCTTTGTTACCGAGTCTTGCATTCAACGGCTCGGTCTCAAACGGAGAAATGCTAGAATTTCCATCAATGGAATTGGATCTACCAGTGCTGGTACATCCAGAGGCCTTGTATCAGTTGTAATTTCGTCACGCTGTGATCTATTCAGTATTATCGTCGATACTTATATACTATCAAGCGTTACCACAAACTTACCTACAATTTCATTCAACATCGAAGACTGGTCTCATCTAAATCAATTGGACTTAGCTGATCCTTCATTCAATCAATCGGGGTCTATTGACATTTTGTTGGGAGCAGATAAGGCTTGGGAGATTTTGCTAGGCAATGTTGTCCATAGCGAAAAGGGTCATCCAATTGCGCAGCAAACAATCTTTGGTTGGGTTTTAGCTGGTCAACTGCCATCCAATTCAGAATCGGACGTCATTTCGCATCATTCCACATTAGACATCGACTCAATATTGCAATCCTTTTGGACAATCGAAGAGGTTGATCCTAAATCGATTATGTCAGATGAGGACAAACAAATCGAGGACCACTTTCTGCATACCCATCGGCGTGATTCAGACGGACGATATATTGTCGATCTTCCATTCAAATCACCCCCACATTTTGCTGATACCTTAACTGGGGCCGTTTCTCGTCTCAAATCTATGGAGCATAAATTCTCTAAAAACCCAAAGCTGTCGCAAATGTACTCTGAATTTCTCGAAGAGTATTTATCGTTAGGACACATGTCGAAAATTCCTAACTCGGAAATCGGGGGTTCGAATGTGTTTTATCTTCCTCACCATGCTGTTCTGAAGCCAGACAGTACGACAACTAAGATTCGCGTCGTTTTCGATGGGTCCTACAAAGACACCTGCGGAAATTCCCTAAACAACGCTCTATTGGTTGGACCACCTATTCAACGGAACCTCTTTTCGGTCAGTATAAGATTTCGTCGTTTTCGGTTCGTTTTTACCGCTGACATCGTTAAGATGTTCCGCCAAATCCGGGTATCTAAGAAGGACACAGAATTCCAACGCATCGTTTGGCGGAAATCGCCTTCGGATCCAATCGAACATTTTCGGCTAGATACCGTGACGTACGGTACGTCTTGTGCACCATATCTGTCTGTCCGGACACTAGAGCAACACGCGAAAAACTACCAAAATGAGTTCCCAATAGCGTCGGAAATGGTACTCAATGATTTTTACGTTGATGATGCGGTTTCGGGAGCCGATACATTAGCTGAAGCCATTTTCAAACGAAATTCACTAATCGAACTCTTGTCTAAGTGCGGTATGCAATTGAGCAAATGGCAAAGCAATTGTACAGATCTTCTTCAAAGTGATGAAGCTTCTGCTCGGGAAAACATTTCGTTGGACACAGACGCGGATTCGTGGGTAAAGGTGCTCGGGTTATATTGGAACTCAAAATCTGACGTATTCAGTTTCGCCCTAAATTACGTTCCGAATGAACCCATTACAAAACGCCAAATCCTTAAAGACGTAGCACGCATTTTTGACCCCCTCGGTTTTCTGTCCCCTTCGGTTGTGCAACTGAAAATACTATTCCAGGAACTATGGCATAGAAAACTGGAGTGGGATGACGAAGTCCCATATCCTATCGCGGCGCAATGGAGCAGATATCGTGCTGAACTTTCGCTATTCACCAAACTCCAAATACCTCGATCTATCGGTCTTTCGAATGCGTCGTTCGAGCTGCACGGATTCTCTGATGCATCGGCATCCGCGTATGCAGCAGTCATATATTCACGCTACCAACTTCCCAATGGGAGCTTCGAAACCAATCTTGTTGCTTCTAAGTCTCGAGTCGCTCCGATCAAACAACTGAGCATACCACGCCTTGAGCTTTGCGGGGCTGTTTTGCTTGCACGGCTACTCGTCGCTGTCCAAAATTCTCTAAACATTCAATTTGCTAATGTTTATGCATGGTCGGACTCAAAGGTCGTATTATCATGGCTGTCGTCTCCTCCTCGCCGTTGGAATGTCTTCATAGGAAATCGTACTTCAGAGGTCTTAAACGCAATTCCTAGAAATCGTTGGTTTCATGTTAGATCTCAGTGCAATCCGGCCGATTGTGCATCTCGCGGTATACCACCATCGCAACTCTTGGAGCATCCGATCTGGTGGAATGGTCCACATTGGCTGGGAAAGAGTTCTGATGACTGGCCTATTGAAAGTGACTTCCAAGAAGACCCTAAATCTTTGCCAGAGGAAAAGAAGGTTGTACATGTACAGCAGTCGTATCTTGCAACCAACGCCGAACATCCATACGAAGTGCTATCGACGCGGATTTCATCTTGGAACACAATTATTAGAATAGTCGCAAGATTACATGGTTTATTCGATAGAAACTCAAGCAAAATGAATTCATCGTCGCCTTACCTAAAGCCGCAGGAAATTCATAACGCCAAAACAAGGATCATTATATGGTTACAGGATCGATACTTTGGTGACTACATCAAATACTACAAAAAACATGGCTCTTTTCCAAAAAATTGCAAAATTACTAGTCTTTTTCCCTTTCTAGATAAAGATAACATTCTGCGAGTTGGTGGTAGAATTCAACAGGCGAATGTAGCATTTAACACCCGACACCCGATCATCATACCCAAGGGACATACATTAACAAAACTCATCGTCCGCGACGCACATGTTCGGTTTCTGCATCCTGGAATATCGACTACGTTTGCTCTTATCCGACAAGAGTATTGGATTATCGGCTGCCGAAACATATTGCGGCAAGTCACACACAATTGTATTCGCTGTTTTCGTCAAAGGAAAGCAACTATTGCTCAACTGATGGGTAACCTTCCCCCACAACGGATTCAAACCAGTCGCCCGTTCGCGAATTGTGGCTGTGATTACGCGGGTCCAATATCACTTAAAGTTAAATCGGGCCGGAAATCAGTTCACACAAAAGGTTATATTTCTCTCTTCGTTTGCCTAGCTACAAAGGCTATCCATTTAGAGCTAGTGAGTGATTTAACCTCAGAAACATTCCTTGCCGCCTTTCGTCGTTTTGTCGCGCGCCGCGGAAAACCCTCGCATGTTTATTCGGATAATGGGACAAACTTCCGTGGATGTGCTCGTTTGTTATCTGAAATGCATAAGCTCGTATTATCCGAACAACATAATGATCTGGTAGCCGACACTTTAGCTCGCGATGGAGTTTCTTGGCATTTCATTCCCCCTTCTGCCCCTCACTTCGGTGGGTTATGGGAAGCTGGGGTTAAATCGGTTAAACAACACCTTCGTCGAGTGATAAATAATGATATCCTCACATTCGAGCAATATTATACCCTATTAACCCAAATCGAAGCTATCCTAAACTCGCGACCTCTGTGCCAAATTTCCGACACTGACTTAGACCCACTAACGCCAGCTCATTTTTTTCTAGGTGAATCCTACGCAGCCATCCCAGAGCCAACACTTGACATACCAACAAATCGCCTATCCAGCTGGCAAATGCTGCAAGCAAAAGTACAAGGGTACTGGAAGCGCTGGCAGCTCGAGTACATAACATCACTGCAGCATAGGCCCCGCTGGCAGCAGGTCGAGGCAAACGTCAAAGTCAACGATCTGGTCGTCATAAAGGATTCTAACCTACCCCCCGGAAAGTGGGCACTAGGTCGAGTATTGGAAGTTCATCCGGGTAAAGACGGTCATGTTAGAGTCGCCACTTTGAGAACTGCAGCTGGCAACTTGACTCGACCAATCCATAAACTGGCAGTGCTACCCGTAAGCTGAAACGTTGTTCCAGGGGCGGCGGAATGTTTGAGAATGCTTTGTAAAATTGTTATTCGTTTATTATTTTTTGTTATTTAATATTGTTTCCTTTTGCTTGCTTATTTTGTTAATTGTAAACCATATAACGTAACTTACCCTATATTTAAAACAGTTCACTTATAGATTTGCCCTCTCTTATACCATACTCTAGTAACAGTCCACTGTCTAACGCTAATTCTCTTTTGTATTCCTCTTTAATTGTTATTCGTATTATATTTTTTGGTCTTGTAAAAGTTTGTCTCGTTCACTTGGATCGAGGACACTCCCGTGGTAACACCTAAAAATAAAACTAGCCTTATCGTTGTGATTGGAAGTTGCTATTTTTTTTCGCTTATTCGTCGTCGCCTTGGTTCAGGTTTTTTTTGTGGATTTTTCGTCGTAACAGCAATTATTTAAATTCCTACACAAATACAAAGCAAATGGCTGGGTGTTGATTCCGAATATTCGAATTGCATATTTAGTATCACAATTGAATGGGATTTGTAGATCCCGGATTAGGTTATTATTTTTGCTCATTCTAATGGGATGTCATCATTTTTGACACAGCTGTATAAGTTACGCATTGACATGCCAAATGACTTGGAAATAATATTTGAGAGGACCATTTAATAATTATGCCAAAGAGCTTTCTCAGATGAAGGTGTCTCTTTTGTAATAAGTTTGGCAGTCATTTGAAGTACCTAATATAAACTCAAACTTCAATTGCTGTTTTGCGGCTGAGAGAGCTGCCCGCGAGCTCTACGGGCAAAAAAGAAGGGAGGAACACCATGTTCTCAGAAGGAAAAAGAAAGAGCACGAGAAGCGAGCGGTCGAATCAATTGAGGGACGATACTGCAGAGGCAATGTTCGAAAGTTCTACCAAAGGGTAAAACGATCCACTCAAGGATACAAGGCCCGAACAGAAGCCTGCAGAGATGAGCATGGGAATACAGTGGTAGATTCACAGTCGGTGCTGAGGATTTGGAAAGTACACTTCTGCAGTCTGTTAAACGGCGGAGACAACCAACAGCCCGCTGTCAGGCAGAATGATCTATTCAGCTTGGACCACGATAGCCAAAACTTCCGTCCACCCGACCTACACGAGGAGGAGAATAGCGATATCCAAATTTAAGTCAAACAAAGCTGCTGGAGCGGATGGCCTTCCGGCCGAGCTTTTCAAAGCAGCGGGAGATGGCTTGGTAAGGAGCATGCACCAACTCATCTGTAAAATATGGTCGGATGAAAGCATGCCCGATGAATGGAACCTCAGCATCGTGTGCCCCATCCACAAGAAAGGAGATACTCTGAACTGCGCCAACTACAGAGGAATAAGTCTCCTGAATGTCGCGTATAAGATCTTGTCGTCTGTACTGTGTGAACGCCTAAAGCCTTTCGCCAACAACCTGATCGGCCCATATCAGTGTGGTTTTAGACCAGAAAAGTCAACCATCGACCAAATTTTCACACTCCGACAGATCTTAGAAAACACCCAGGTATTTCAGGTCGATACACACCATCTATTTATCGACTTTAAAGTCGCCTATGATAGCGTATATAGGGACGAACTATACAAAGCCATGTCAAGTTTTGGCATCCCCGCCAAACGATGGAGAACTCTTGCTGCTCCGTCAAAGTCGGCAAGAACACCACCGATTCATTTGATGTCGAAAAAGGTCTAAGACAAGGCGACGCGCTATCATGTACGAAACTCACAAGCCAACACCAGAGGTACAATTTTTCAAAAGTCCGTTCAACTACTTGCCTATGATGATGACATTGACATTATTGGGAGAACGCGGCGAGCTCTCAGTGGCGCTTTTGCAAGTATCGAAACGGAGGCGGCGAAGATGGGTTTGGCTGTTAATGAGGACAAAACGAAGTATATGCTGTCAACGAGAAAGGACTCTCAACATCGGCGACTCGGACAAAACGTCACGATGGACAGATACAACTTCGAAGTTGTTAAAGACTTTGTATACCTGGGTTCCACTATCACGTCGCAAAATGGCATGGGCGCAGAGATCAAGCGAAGAATCACTCTTGCCAATCGCTGTTTCTTCGGGCTAAGAAGGCATCTAAGAAGTAAAGCCCTCTCTCATAGAACCAAGGAGGTACTATATAAGACCTTAATCATCCCGGTCCTGCTGTATGGTGCAGAAGCATGGACCTTGTCAAAAGCGGATGAAAACCTTCTGGGATGCTTTGAGAGAAAGATTCTTCGAGTGATATTCGGTCCAGTTTGTGACGATGGAGTGTGGAGAAGAAGATTCAACGACGAACTATACGGGCTATACAGCGACGCTGACCTAGTCAAAAAGCTGAAAGTACAACGGCTGAGATGGCTGGGGCACGTGGAGCGTATGGACAATAACGAACCAGGCCGACGAGTCTTCGAATCCACCCCTGAGGGACAACGCAGCGGAGGAAGACCCTACCTTAGGCGGCGCGCACAATTGGAGTACGACCTCAACCAACTTGGTGTGCTAGCGAGGGACCGAGCTGGCTGGAGGGGCTTGTTAGTTGAGGCCATGGTCCACCCCGGACTGTAAGCGCCACCTAAAGTAAAGTAAGTAAGCAGAGTTCTAGTGCGGTTTAGGTAGAAAAAGGCAAAATAATTAAAGTAGCAGATTATAAAGTAGTGCATAATGTATGTAAAATTTAAAATGATTCCTCCCTGTGTGCTGGAGTTTTTTTCAGTTTCTAGGTCTAAACATATCCCTATATAACATTCAAAAGCTATTGTGAATTGCCAGTGCCTTCGGTGTAATTTCGGTTGTTCTTTGTGGATATACTACCTCAAACTAAACTACATCAGAATATTCCTCGAATTACAACATTATTACTTCATGTGTTTAAATATTACAGCCCCTAAAGCCAATACGTGGGCAGCCTTTCTAATTACCAAATTTTTCGGAATGCTCACCTACCTATGTCGGTTTTAAACATGTATACGCATGTGGGCAGGTATCAGCCGGAGGCTGGTGTTGTCCATTGCGATTTTTGTTTTTGACCTCCACCTTTATGATATAAAGGTTAGTACATCTCTTTTCATATAAAATGACCTTTAATTGCGCACTGCTTTGGCATTAACCTTTAACAACAATACGGGTAAGCAACTGTGACTGCTTCCTATCGCTACTCTAATTAATATCTCAAAAGTTATATGGGCAACTATTTTGTGAGTCTTTCGTTAACCAAAATTAACAAAATACCACAACGCTTACCTATTTTGAAAGGCGCCTTTATAATTTTACGCTACCAGTTCCATTCCTAGTTTAAGTGTCAGAAAACATTAGCTAACTCAAACCATTACAAGCTCAACAAAAAAAAAATCACCCTAAATCACATTATAGCATTTTCTAAAGATAATATAAATGTAATCGCTTTATGCCCTCATTACAATTTCACTGCACAAGCAGAAAGGAGGAAATCCTTAAAAGGATTTTCCACATTAAAATAAAAAAGATTTGCGCCCAAAAATAGACATGTAAATTTTATTACACGGCAATAAAAATCTCATCAGACCCGAAGGGCCCAGGAGGCTCGACTGGAATGCTCGCATCGCACAATTTTAATGGCAGAAAGGACTCAACTAAGAAAGGAGCAAGTGGGCGTACCAATCGCCTAGGCAGATTGACAAAGGCTTTTGTCTTATTAATGAAATGATTATAATACTAATAGTATCTCTACATTATGTTTATTGAATGGAGGTTTATTTTAAACTGGTGAATACTCATTATTTGTAATTTGGAAAGTCAGTGGACTTTAATTTTATTTTATGTATGATATTTCAATGGACTGGAACAACACATACCTAACGCCAGGTAGCTTTAAAAAATTAAATTGAACGTGAAACAGACTTCAACTGCATATTTAAATAGCCAACCAAATAACCAACTGGCTCGCGTGGGAGGGAACAAGTTTGAAAACATTTACGGACAACTTTTCAGAAATTCCATTACAGTTGGAAATTGCTTGTGGTAATCTGAGCCACTAAATACATTCCGCTGTATAGTCTTGGTTGTGGGTCGGATAATCGTATATTTTAAGTTAAACCACACCCGGTTACTAAACAGACAAAAATAAAACAGAAGTAAGGGCTCAGAGACTTAATTTGAATAATTTATACTGGAAAATAACTTTTCACAGTCCGTTTGCTTTTTTTACTGAATTATTGAGTCCTTGGTGCGATGATTTTATACTGCATTAGCAGTATAAAAGTCAAACAACAAATTCTGATAGGTATGCAAAAGCGTTGGCATTATTTGCCTTTCCAGGTTCACTTGTTTGAATGCAACTGAATTAAAGTGGTAAAGAAGCAAAGAAATCAATTGAACTTTTTACTTATTGTGATTGGTCATAGTTCCAAGGCGCCTATTGTTACCCGGGAGAATGAAGACTAATTGTTTTTACGGTTGTACTTAACCCAATGAAATATTTACTCATACAAAACAGCTCGTGATATGCTTATGCAATTAAAGTTCGCCTGGTAATTCAATTTCGAAATCCTTTTGATGAGTACCCATACCCATAGCCATAGTAGGCAGGTACCTGCCCAGGTATGTGCCCTGTCAACAGGTTTGAAAACCGGGAAAACGAAACCTTTCCATTGGAACAGAGGTATTCACTTTTGCTTGATCGAATTACTGATGAAATTACTGGGGAAAGATTTAATTTTCAATCGATAAGTAGAGGTTGGAAGAGATGGAGCAATGAATCCTTCTGAAACGTGATTTAATTATCGCGCTACATTTTGCAACTATCACAGCAATGTGTCTTTAGTGAATTTCTTGAAAATTGTCAATTTCACTAACGGATATAAATTGCTATTTTTTTTTTGGTTGGGTGTGCACATCTTGATGAATACCTTTTCCGCCGGCGATGTAAATCATAGACGTTTTGATTGAAAGTAAGTTTCAGGGAATTTGCTTTCAAACAGTTAAGAAATGAAAAAAAAATATATATTGCTACTTCGTATGTCTGTTGTGAGTAAGGAGAGAGGATTTTGATTTTGAATTATGGAGCTTTAAAGATATTGGCTTCTAAAGTCTTCTTGCAATTTGGGTGTCTGTCGGATTGGCTTTATTTGTATTTGTGGGCAATATTTAGGTAAACAATTATTTTTAAACCTGCCCTCAAATTTTTAAGCTACCTCTGTCATCATCGACAAGATGATGTTATTGCTACAAAACACTTTGCATGCAATTTTAACACTGGAATTATCTTGTCACTTTTAAAGCTTATTAGTACAACCTATCATATCTTTCAACTAAGCTGCGAATGGCAAACTTTTGAAATAGGTGGTAATGGGTCAGATTCTTCCCTCGGTTTTTGACTGGATTTCACTTCAAGAAATCAAAGTTTATTCAATCCTTCCAAAGCTAAAAAAGAACCATTTTATATCTTGTACGACTTAGTAAAGCTTTCATTCATTAATTTGCCAAATAGACTACATTTATATGGATAATAGGTTCTAAGATTTAATCTCTTTTTGACCGTCTGACATTACGCGTATTTTGTTGAACTTCGATCTCAGCAAAGCAAAGTAAAGTAAGCACTCGATTACAACAACTATTGTGAGTCTCGAAGTGTCAAGTAGAGCGTAGTTGTTGTAAATGCGTGCTGAAAGTCCTACTTTACTTTGTTTTGCTGAGATCGAATCTCAAACAACAGGCCTATTGTAACCCAAGTAGACATTTTTGACTATAATCCAAATTTACTTTATATAAGAGTCACCACACGGTAAATTTGACTCAATTTTGTGTCGATAAAAGCATTCGAAGGTAACTCTTTGACATTTTTGTTACTATTATGCGCCTCACTGATACAAATGTCCTTTACTGTTACATATCAAAACACAAAAAGAAAGACCACAAACTTTCTACACCGATTTGGTACACCAATTTTCCATTGGCTAGAGAATATTGCCATATAAAGGTTATGTTTATAAAGTTGTACCTTCGTATAAGTTACTTACAATCATATGTTCACTAGCAGTACCAAAAGTTAAAGGCGAAAATATTTTAAAATTCCTTATTGTTTTAACCAAACTTTGTTGATTGTTCTCATACTTTTTATAAAATCAATAGAATGAAGCATTTAATAAAAATAACGACTTAATAATAATCAACGCAACAAAACACATTTTTCCTCGATGTATGTACATGCACTCTTTGCCCCTACCTAAAGAAAAGCAAATGACCGCTTTCTGATTCTAATTGGGCGCCATTACCAATAAAAAAAAAGTTAAATTTTTAATTATTGAAATTCGAAACTTCTTTTGTTCTCTAAATACATAATGTGAACTAGATAAATAGAAGAGACAATACTTTTAAATTGGTTTCACAGACGTTGCAATGATTTTGAAAGTCCCTGTGAAAATAAAAATAATATGGAAATGAAACTGAATATTATAAAAGCCTACTTTAGGTATTTTAGCATCCCCATTAAAGTGGAACGGTTATGCGTGTACATTTCTAAGTGGTATCAGTGTTTTTGAAGCATTTTTGATATGGGATAACCTTTGAACTCGCAACACTGATGTCGTGTTAGTAATGTTGCGATACCAGTCTTCGCTTCGCCAACCACTTTTGACGAAAAAATGCCTAACTTGAAAAAAAAACGTATTTTTTCAATAATATAATGCCTAAAATATTTTTTTTTTGGTAAAGTGGAACAATAAAAATTAATTAAATTAAAATTAAAAATTAAACACAAATAATCGAAAATATTTTTATTTATATACAACAAACAGCATTCAAATTTGTTTTCAATTTCATTCCATTTACCGGAAGATGGAAGCTGAAATTATTTTTAAGGAATAGAGTGTTCAAAAAATGGACAGTATTAAGACTTAGTTTATGGCCGTAACCCGTACAAGGTACAAACGGCGTCACGAAAGGGTGTCGACGGCCGAAGAGAGTAACAGTCACATTAAATCTAAGAGAGCATTTTCAAAATTTGCGGGGGAATCAGGTAGGAGCTAGGAACCCTGGTTATGTTATTTCAAAACATAGTTGTCATTTTTGCACAGAAAATTCAAGGTAACCGTGATATCCTAATATAATAATTGCGAAAGTAAGATTGTTGCCTTTTAAGCAAAGCCAATTTTTATGAATTTTGGTATGGGGATAGATGGGACCTCTGAGAATGACCTAGGCTTTTTGTTGCGAAAACAAAAAGTGAAGTGGATGAAGTAGGGGATCAAAGTTTAAATGACGAACCAATTATTCCTCAAGTTATGGATAATAAAATTCATCATAGGCATTTATATTCGGTAAGAAATAAATACATTTGCTGCGTATTTTACCATTGAATTTAAATGTGTAGGGCTAATTGGTTGGCTTGAAAGATAGGATAGTTTTGGATCCGAATGATATAAACATTTTAATGAGTTACTCGAAGTACTAATTCTACGCAGACGAAGGTACCAGCTAGTGTGCATTATTTTTCATGTCCAATAGCGAAATGAAAATTGTAGTATAATTTTTGTAGTATAGTAGTTTAAAATAATGAATAAGAAAACTCTTCATTTGAAAGCATTTCCTTCACAACAAAATATTTCCTGACGATTCAAAAAACGTAATTACATTTTGCACTTCTGTCGCCACTCGCGGAGTGGCACTGTTTTTTTATTCCTCAACCAACTTACAAATACATGAAAACAAATTTGACAGCTGACTAAAGTTCGGTTACAAGTAAAAATATGGTAAAAATACCATTATGTGTGTTTCTCAAAATAGTAATTTAAAGAAGTAAAACTAATTAGTCACTTCCATATCCTGCACTGGAAACAGTACGCACTTTGATACTCTATACGAAATATTGTGAGATCGTCACAAAAGACCAGGCACTAAGATGGGCCCATCGCCATCGCCAGGGAACCACTACGGTTCCTTAACCAAATCACCCAAACAGTCAATTTCCCTATACAGAAACTAAATATTGATCCAATATTTTTTGAGGAACCAACCTCTTTGAAGTTGTTAGAGAAGTACCCGCCTAGGTGCTTCCTTCTGGTCCGAGCAATTGCTTGACACTCCCATAGAAGGTGGGAGATATCTTCCGTAACTTGTAGGTCCTCGCAGTACCTGCATATGTCCGTATTAGATAAGCCTAGTCTCATGGCATGCTTCAGAAAGTATTCCTATCGCTAATCTTAACTTTGTTCTACTGAGATTTCTCAATTCTTCAGACTTTTTCCAGTGCCTTAGAGACCCTGTGCCCTTCTAGCTGTGAACATCTTGTGGCTGCTTTATTGGAGGTTTTCTCGAAGACAACCCTTTTAGCAACGACCATAGGTGGTATGATACCTTCAATAATTGTATTAAGTGAAGGCTAAGGTTTGCAAGAGGTTACTTTTGGGTAATTTTAGTGTCTTTCCAGGCTGAAGCTGGGACTTTTTTGGTCAGTATAGTCCTACACCACTAACCACTGCGGATCTGTGCCCTACAAATATTTTTCTTACTTCAACGGAGGTTGGTACTAAGTCAGTTAAATTTGTAGTTGCGACCGGATTCTATAGTGAAAAATAAAAAATGTCTCAGCCCATACATTCGACCAAATCAACACCAAAACTGCTTCCTCCAATCATTTGATGCTATAAAAACATTTAAAAGAACATTACATAATTTCACTCTTGAACGACTAGTTAATGAGAAAATATGTTATGCTCCAAAGTTCATTAAGATGCCATCATAAAAGGAATCCTTAGGCGCAGAGAGAAGGTCATCATCGTCGTCATATCATCATTAATATCGAATGATGGCCAATCAACTGTCTATATTAGGTACATTTATTTACTATGTCTTGGTCCTGCGCCAAATCTGCTATTGTCGTCAATTTGATGAGTTTTTACTGCCTTCCTGTGTTCGAAATCAAAGCACTATCCAGAGTTGGGACACTTCCTATTAAGATAAATGACACGTCATAATTATCCCCGATAATTGTTTGTACGAATTCATGCGCTGCAAGCATGTTTTTGTGATATTTTTTTAAGAACCATAAGCGAGCGTCTGTTTTAATAAAAGTCAACAGCCCACAAGCAGCTCCATTAGCAGGAAAATTAAGCCTGTAGCATCTAGAAATGAACTTGACCACACAAACTGCGTCGCATTACGTGATACTTCGAATGTCACGCATTCTATGTTGAGTAGCAGTAAAAGTTTGACTTTAACATTTCACTACATTGCTGTATCCCCAGAGGTTGAATTATTAGTTATGTGGATGGGCATGTGTGTTAAGAAGGGTGTATGTTTACGACTTGTAAGGTCGAGGTTTTGTGGCTATAACAGCTTATGAGCTATTAAGAGATTAGAGACGAAATATGGAAAAGCTTGCATAAATTCACGTCAAGTATGTGAGAACTTGAACGTGAGAGTGAAAGCATCTCATCTTACTAATTTAGGCTAAGGTACTTTTTTGTCGTACCGATTATAGTTTTGTTCATAACAAATGAGAGATGAATTTTCGTATATGAATTTCCACTTGTATTGTTTAGTCACAACTTTTCTCAAGAATGGGGAACATTTTTTATTAATTTTAGCAGTAGTATATGTGCCAACAAATAAATTCAAAACACTCCACTTCAACTAACAATCATACTCCTACTATTGTTCTTTACAACCGAAATTAAAAGCATTTTGACCTTTAACGATCCTTCGCACTTGTTGTCTGCTCTGTCTATTCAAGACCTTCATCTGTGTCACTAAAAATAAGTATTATTCTGGCATCATGTTATATATGGCTGCTTGGAGTGCACGTCTCACCAAAGTTTGCGGTCCACTACAAGACAAGGAAGTTGATGTCTTTTTTTTTTTTTTTTTGTGTACGGGATATTCTTTAAGTGCTTGTTTTCCGTGGATATTATTTCTCTCAGAGAAGGCACGTTGTTCTTGTTAGTGTTTTAAAGTGCGGTATATATGTATATGTTGTATTGAAAGTTTGTTTGCATTTTTGTTTTCAAAGAAAATGTACAAGGACTTGAAAAACTGCAAAGTTAAGTGGAGGAAACCTTACCTGGTGACCCGCAATTATTATAATTATTTATTTATGAAAAAAGTTCTATCGCTTTTGAGCTATTCGGAAATTTACTTTGAAGTGCTTCTGAAATCATTTGTGTAGACTCAAATTACTTGCAAAAAAAAAATTCAACACATTTATTCCGTAGGTATTTGCAAAAGTCTGTTAAATTATATATTGTGCTAGATTTTCGTTAGGGACAGTTGTGGTGACGGTAAAGTTTTAAGGGCTTTTATGGAGTTTTCTTTCTTGTTCAAAGATACGGCCCGCAGGCTATGCCCGGCAGTCGAGAGAATTATACCAGCGGCCTCCGACATCAAATCAAATATCTCCCAATTTCGTTTGGTAGTTTATTTGTTTGTCAACAAAGTACTAGGCCTTTTTCAATTTCATGTGCATTTCAATTGCAATCGCATCTAGTGTATATTTTTATACCAAGTTTCTGAATAATCAAAATAACATTTCGGCTTATAACGTTTATACTTAAAAAATGTATAATATATTCATTTTCTTCTTAAATAAAATATAGAGATGGGGTTTATTAATTTTAAATATGGTCCTCTGTCATGCTTGGAAAAAAAGGTTTTCTGATATTTATCTTGATTATCTTACTTCTACGTATCAACAAAGTTTTGAAAAAAATGAATATTTAAAAAAAAATATTCCATTTTAGCCTTATGATCCGCAAAAATTTCCAAGTGCATATTTAAAAGGCCATAGTATTTTTCCCCAACACTTATGTCAACAAAGGACGATGCCAACGTATGAACTACTCAATTGCTCCGTTTCCTTTCATTAAGTTTTTCAAATTGTCTTTCTTTGACCACAAAACAATACAAATTTGCCTTAGGTCTTACAACTTACGAAACCTTTGTGCGCACTTCAACTAATTAAAATAGATTTCTACCGTACCAGAAAGAAAAAAAAAACCTTCCCCAAGTCAATAGAACCCATTCTAGCATCCCCTAATTAGCTTCAGACAAAAAAGAAAGCAATCACACACAAAAAAAAAAAAACTAATTGACCGTATTGTTAGTTAATTGTGAAATTCGATCAGGCTTCCAGCGGCATAACCACAAAATGACTTTTCTCCGACCATCTTTTTGGTATTTTCGACAATAAAAAGAAATCTTCACACCGAATAAGGTTTCGTTTTTGTCGGATAACAAAAGGACACCGAGTAGTACCTAAACATATAAATGGGACACATTTTTCGTTACGGCTATCGATTGCCCTTTTAGTGCTGGGACCTTATACAATGCCGAACAAAGCTTTTTATATACGATGAAACGTCAACGGCTGATGAGTAAATAGACGTTAATGAGAGTTTTGAATAAGGTTTGGGTTGTTCAGGGTGTCTGAGTAATGACAAGCGCTGCTCAACAAAGGATGCGATAAGTTCTGGAGGAATATTCCGTTCTTGTCATCATCGGGTAGTCCTTTATATATTTTTAATCTGAATCATTGTTATGAAGAAGGGATAAGAGTCGTTTGCTACTGTACACTGTTTTTTTTTTGTGTAGCAAGTGTGTTGGTTAATTTACACCCTTATTGCGAAGATCAACTATCAACCGATTGACGATTGATAGAATTTATCTATTCAAATAAAAATCGGTATTGTGAAAATAAATTGATAAAATATTGTGCTATTGTGAATTATAATGTGCGTCTGAAATTTTCGAATTCAAAATTTATCACTTATTCATTTCGTAACTCTGTCTGTCTGTTAAAAGCACGATAGCGCCCAAAGCAATTGACATAGGCGAATGAAATTTGGTGGAAGGATTTCTTTTTATCCTCGTCAGGTTGGTATTGAAAATGGGCTATGTCGGTCAAGTAGTTCAAATACCTCCCATACAAAATCAATATTAGAACCATGTGTCTCTCTGTCTGTTAAAAACACGATAGAGTCCAAAAGAATCCACGTAGGCAAGTGAAATTTTGTGAGTGGACTTTCCTTTATTGTCGTCAAGTTGTTAATAAAAATGGGCTATGTCGGTCAAGTAGTTCTGGTGGCTCCCATACTAAATCAACATTAGAACCATGTATCTCTCTGTCTGTTAAAAACACGATAGAGTCCAAAAGAATCCACGTAGGCAAGTGAAATTTTGTGAGTGGACTTCCTTTTATTGTCGTCAAGTTGTTAATAGAAATGGGCTATGTCGGTCAAGTAGTTCTGGTAGCTCCCATACTAAATCAATCAATCAATCAATCAAAAATCAAGGCCTATGTGTCTCACTGTCTGTTGAAAACACGATATCGTCAAAACAAATCGACCTAGGCAAGTGAAATTTTGTGAGAGGACTAACTTTTATCGTCGTCAGGTTTATATTAAATTTGACCTATGTCGGTCAAATAGTTCCAATTTTCATGACTTCTATGCAGTGGAGGATGTCAAAGCATCGGCCAGGCCGATGATAACACTTTCACTTCTTTTTTATTAAAATTGCATTAAATTAGTTTAAGCTATGTTACAAAAAAGTTTTAAATTAAGTTGTTAAATACAAAAAGTAAATTGTTAAATGCATTAAATTTAATTAATTTAATCCTTTCTTATATAGTTAATTCATTTAAATATTAACCTATCAAACTGTGGCATTTTTGTATAATAAAAAATGTTAAATGCATTTTATTAAACCGGTAGCTATTATTTTATCATAATTTTTGTCTGCCAACAACTCTAGTTCCGTAAAGTGCCAACTATTGTACAGGGGTGTCAAGTACTGTAGTTTTAAGGAGATATTTTTTATAATACATTTAATTCTAAATTAAAACTCGAAAAATAAATTTTTAGTAAAAAGGAAATTCTTTAAGCAATATATATAAATGTATAACATCGTATTCATATTTAGAATAACAAAGCTGGATCTGTAAAACTTTTAGGTGTGTCGGAACGATTTACTAAACTAAGGGCAAATCGTTTGTGCGAAGAAAAACGTTTTAACGTTTTCGTCTTACAGAATCTGACCCCTGCTCTTGTTTTAAACATTGCTTGCCCTTTTACAAGTAGGTAGATAAAAATGCTAAATGTGCCTCATCATCGATCAAATATAAATAGAACGACATCTCTAAGGCCATCGCTGCATTTTTAATGTGTCAATTTGTTTGTGTACCTAGGTTAGTTATACCTACCACCAGCACAATCTAAAGATGAAGCGTGAACTAGAGTTAGATAGAGCCACCATGATAACAAAAATATATAAAGCTCTCAAGCACTTTGAAAACTTAGAGCATGGAATGGGAATGAGCAAAAACGGTACGGAACTTGAGTGAATTTGTATTAAACGTGAATACGTTCCACAAAGCTTTACATGATATAAATACAAAATTAGTCAACCTGTTGAATGCGTAATCATGGGGTGCCTGAGCAATTGATTAAGAGTTGTTACTTGTTAGACGCATATTAAGCTTTGCATTTTCATCGGAGATAATGGCAAACAGGCTGCTGTATAGCTATATTACTTGTTCGAAGCAATTTTGAATCTTATGTTGAATATCAAGTCGATTGAAGTGCGAAATAGTTGCGTAAAATTCACTTGCATATTACTGAAAGTGTACTGCGTTTGGGAGGTAGGACTTAACACCCTTCTATCTGAAGTTCAATGGGTCATATGGTCATGGTGGTGTTCCCGTAAAAATTATTGACTCTTGACTCAAACTATTAGTTGCATGTGTTTTCCGCCGCAACTAAATTTAATGAGCGAACTACAGTTGAAACTGCGTGAATTCGGAGTCAATTTGAAGGAGGTAATTTTTTTATTAAAATAATGAAAAACTCACACAAGACGAATGGTTGTGAGGAGCTAGGCCGTACGGACCTGTAGCGCCAACTATTTATTTTATTTTATTTTTTAAATACGTAGGCGCGGTATGAAAGCAAGTAAAATGTAAAACTAAAAAAAGTCGTTTACCAAAACATTAAATAAAACATATATACATATTTTGGAAACAATAAAAATAAATACATTATTCTAATTTGAATAAAAATTAATGCACAATTATTAGTTACTGGAATTTAATCATAAGTATTAAAGTTTCATTGTAGAACGTACAACTAGCCTACCAGTGATCGCGTCTCTTTGTCAGTCTGTCAACACTTAAAACCCAGTTAATTTCATTATATTTACAAACTAATAATTAATACTTTCATTACCGCGTTAACCGTAGTTTGTACATAGTCTTCTTTTCAAGAAGAATGGGTTTTCTAAAAAAATATTTAATTTACATTTTTTTAGTCAACGAACATGGGGCGCATACGAAACCTTCTTGCCCCACATTGCAAGACGAGTGATATTAATGAAGTGGTTGCACTTTACATAATTTTAATGAACTTTTGTATATACCCGGGAACAAGTTGGGAGAGTAGTTAAGTCTAATAATCCTTTATTTTCGTCTGCTTATGTTGAACTTTCTATGTTTGGAATGTTTGTATACCCAACGAAAATGAAAGCCCTAAATCTCTTTTGATGCTACGACTCTTGTGGCGTTGTTTTATTAATTGAAAACTTTTGCACAACCAACTAATTATAAAGATTAATTAAAATCATTATGCTCACAAACATCTGAAGCCCGTTGCACAAGATATTAAAACTTTTTAAGTTCCATAATTGCGAAAAAGTGTTCCCAAAAAACAATGAGTACGCATTTGTTTTTCTGTATAATTGAAAAACTTTAATTTTTGCTATGCTGGTAAGTGATTTTTCACTTCCGAAAGGTGAAATACTCTGAAGGGAATTCTTGATTTAAGAAAAGTGTTTTTTTTTCCGACTTATAAGCCACTAGGTAGATGCTTAAAAAGATTTTGTGCAAACTAAACTCAGAACGCTTTAGCTCACTCAATTAACATAACATACTTTTTGGTAATCATCTCAACAGACGGGCTTGAGTTTAGCAAATTCACAATGGGAAACATTTCCACATAAAATAGGCAATTGTGACCTACAACAATTTAACGATGTTTAGCAAGGTCCGATTGACACTTTCGCGATACTAGTATGCATTTTCAGTTTGTAGCTTAACTTTTACGCGAAATTTTCATTTAAAATCGTCCATTGTGACCCGCAGACTAGGTAAGGTGATTATAAGTAACACACACTGAACAGAAGTGAAAAACTAGTTGTGGGCTTTTAGAGAACCTCTTGCAGGCCGCAAGCCTGTTGATAGGTCTATCACCTAACACTGGTACGATAGATTACGGAATTTTTATTCGACGAAGTCAAGTGCATAACACTGATTTTATTGATTTTGTCTGATAGCTAATATTGTTTTGCTGATTATAAAAAAAGGCGTCTGTGTAATGGCTAGTTCAAATAATGACTTTTCTAAATGCTTTCCGGTCAATCTACGTGACAATTTGTGAAAATAAAACAACAACTTCTTGTTATATTTCGATAATGATCTATGTATACACATCTGTATCTCTCTCTATCACTGAAGAACGACTTTATAAACACTTCAAAGGTCCACATTCGATATGGAAACTTCTAGTGCTCCACTCGACAGTTTTGTGCCTCTGCTTAATTTCACGGAAATCCAAATTCTACATACAGAAGTGCCTAGCATAATTTTCAAGTGTGTAATAATATATTCAAAGAACCCAGATACATTTATTGAATGGCAGTTAAGAAGTGGGATGTGGGAAGTATGTTCTGGTACTTTAAAAACATCAAAACCCACTCCATAGCGACTATTTCTAGGTGAAGTGAAAATACTTAAAAGGATTTCACATACGATTGTGCGTCTGGAGGACATTATTCATTTGCTATGGTTTCCTAAGATAAGGACGAATATTTTTGAGAAACGCAGAAAGAACGCCAGTCCCATTTTCCAAGATGCAGGACTTCAAAGAGATAATGTAATAAATCAAGTGAATAAGATTAGTATCTGTTACCGAAATAAATCTGTACTGTTGACATTTATATACGTATACATATATATAGTACCTAAATAACGCATAAACGTCGAAAATTTGAGTAATCGGATTTTAAAAATTATATACATAAATTCCTGGAGACCAGAATTGAATTCCGCTAAAAGAGAAGAGGCTTTGTCATAGACTCACGAGTGTTTTTCTGAAAATGCTCATTTTGGTAGCAAATCCTGATGTTGTGTAATTGAGAATACCTCTTCAGATGGAAGAGTGGATACAAATTTTGGGTGCTACTTTCATGTGAGGCTGAGAGAAGGTGACTTAGGCAATCTTTCTTGCCATGCTTTAGTAGGATATAGGCATTTCGAAATTCCTGATTTGAATGCAGATCAGAGGTGGTCTGTAAGACCTAAGAGGTAAATTTTTTGAGCCTTAAAAGCAGTGTGAATCTCTCTAAAGCTTAACGACGATAAAAGTTCACAACCTATATTGAAGCGCAGGGTAGCCATTTTGAGTTGAATAATTATTTTGTGTTAACTGATTTTTTATAAGATAAATTTTGGTGAGTACAAGATGTGAATTTGTTTTTATTTAATGGATTTTGCTTTGTAGCAAAGTCGCAGGGCCAAGTGGATGCATAAAACCGAAAGCTAATATCAACGTTTTAACTAGGGATGTAAGGATTCCGATTCCGATACCGATATATCGGCCGATTATTTTTATTTTATTTTATTATTTACCAGCCGATATGACATTTTAAAAAGCTGACGAAGCGACTGGCAACACGAGAGTTTTTGCTGAGCATTGTTGTTTTTACGTGTGGTTCACCTCGCCGCACATGACGTTTCGCCATCTCACTCTCACTCGTTCCTAAACAAAAATTCTATATAATATCACACAGTTCGAAAAACGCGCGTAGCCTAACCTAACTAGGAAACCATTGCTAGACTGACAACAAAAATTTCGGTGGATTTCTTGTTTTGCTATTCGTGATTCTCTTTATTTATAGTAGATTTCAGGAGTGTCAAATTTTTTTAAAATTTAAATAATTCAATTCAATTGGCGACGCCTTTAAAACATACAAGCTCCATTTGGGAACATTTTTAAATAAAACAGGATGATGACACGAAGGCGACTTGTTTATACTGCAATATCAGCGTTTCTCGTGGTAGTAAGGCGGTTTCATCCAAGGGCTACACGACAACAAACATGTGGACACACGTAAAGCGCTATCATGGAAAAGAGTTGGAAAACTACGCCTCAGCTATCGATATCGGTATCGCCGATTTTTTACTACAGTAATCGGTATCCCGAGAAAAACCCAAATTCCAACTTAAGGTTTTTTTCACTGCGCCACCTATCGCGAACGTCTGACAAACATCCGAGAGTATAACTGTCATGAAAGAGCTTCTCAATTGGCCGTTTGGACTCGGCATAAAATTGTAGATCCCTTCCATTCGTCCCAAAAATAAAAAACTCACACAAGACGAATGGTTGTGAGAAGCTAGGCTTGGGTCCATACGGACCTGTTGCGCCAATTATTTTTTTTTTTAATCGGTATCGTATCGGCCAAACTATGTATCGGTACATCCCTAGTTTTAACTAATATTTCAAATAAACAGTGCATGAACATCACTTTTACTTTTTGGTTTTTTTTTTAACAAAAAGAGGTATAAGAAAAAGATTTTGTTTAATGGAAAATTATGTAGGTAACGAAAGTGAATTCCGAACTGACAGTCACCGCAAAACTTTTTATTTTAAGTGCGCAATTTTCTTTTATAAAAATCCATTCCCTGCTTGCTTTTCTCCAAAGAAATTCAAGCACACATTTTTGTATTAGGAAAAACCACTTAATTCGCAGATAATAATAGTTAAGTAACGTCTAAAAGCCCATTTAATCAAACAATCGTCTGTGCACTCAAGCAATATCAATGGTTTCTCCCGATTCGGATTGATAGCTACGTGCGGTTTGGTAGCGTTACAAAATATCTTGCAAAGTCTTTTACAGTTCGATATACATTTTTTCTGTGTAACTGCGTGTAGAGTATATAATATCTGTTATGTAGTGCCGGTGCCTTCGTAGTGAAATATCAAGGTATACACGCTTCTCTACCCAATATCCCCAAAGGTTCATATATAAATTTGAGCAACTGCAAAGAAGATGAAATTTTTTTCACTGATATTTTACTTGAAAAGTAAACTTTGATACCAAATAAATAAAGATTGCGGGCAACGGAATTAAATAAGTAAGTACCATAGGTCTTCTTTAATTCTTTAGAGCCCCTTTACGATTTGCATTGATTGGAGACCCTCCATAAGTCAGTTGAAGACTTATTTATGCTTTATACGTTTTGCGTTCAACCAACTTGACGCGGCTTTAAAATTCACTGGAGAGGACAGCTTAAAGAAAAATTCTGCTGATCATAAATAACAACCGATTTTATAGACTTACAGAACTATGGGCGTTACCAATAAACATTTTTAGTTTCGACTCTAAATTTAATTAGTTCACAGTGGCTATATTTTCCATACTAATTCCGCAATTGTGGCTTCCGTAAATTTAAAGTCGAGATCAGAATTTGTTATTCATACATTTTAGCAGATCAACCACTGGCTCCCTCTGTGGGTATTTCCTTCGAATTTATAATGCTTATTTTTAAGGGCGTAGAAATTGAATGCCATTTGTGAGAATAATGATAAAAGACCATATAAAGATAGGCAAACTGTTTGTCCCGGGTGATTACTATACCTATTATTAATTTCATTGAGGAAGTTTTTCAGTTTAAGCGCTTATATTATCAGTCGTTTCATCTGTACCATGCTGAGGAGTACAATTCGCAAACTTTCTTAAATAATCACGTTCTTTTGGTATAAAAAATGTAAGCGCGCAAAAAATTACCTCAGATTTTAATTATTTATTTATATTATTATATTCATATTACAATTTACAAAACTTCAAAATAGTAAATATTGCGGCTAACATTTTGAGAATATGTAGTTAGTGACATTTTGTATTAATTCACACAAACGGAGGCAAATGGCACGTAAGGATACATATTTATAAATAGTACCTCATTTAAGATAAACTTTTTATTTGATATTTGCCTTGACAGTCAAGGCGAAAAAACGCACCCACTTACCATAGAGTTTGTTATCGATTTGCTTAGTCCCCTCTCTAAATGTACTTCATTTCAATGACCGTGTGTTCATGTGCCTAGCCACGACTTTCGCAACTATGACAGTCATTCAATAGATCCCATAGCCACGGTTACTGTAGGATTATCTTTGAGTACCTACCAATTTCCAATTACAAGTGTAAGTTCTGGAACACAAACTTCATGCTGTTATCTGTTTAATCTTATCACTGCCCAATGCTACCTACTTATTTGTGAACTTGTTTTGAAAGATATTTTAGTTGGTGTAAGGTATTTCAACCGCAAAAATATTTTAAAAGTTCATAGTGCCTTAGTAGAAAATATTTGGCAATGGTACTCGATAACAGTTGAAGCAACAGGTCCTATATAGGTGCAGCTCAAATAACCGCTGTTCTGAGTGAGTCTTATTTTAGGGACTTTATGTCGTATTCGAACGACTAAAAGGTGCGGCAGTGAAAAAATAAAAACATTAAACAAAGGGCCCCTTTTTTAGTAGCCTAAATATAAACCACTGAGCGATTCAATCACAACTCGATTGCTGAGAAAAACTAGTTATAAATTTGTTGTGAATGGTAATTAGCTTCTCTTTCGATGAAATTTTGTTTACATCTCCTCTTGTCTATTAGCTTATTCGTGTGCAAAACCCTTTGCCAATTTAGAGTCTAGGAAAATAAATGACCATCAAAAGATCTATTCAAAAACTCAGCAAAACAAGTTTCTGAGTTTTACGGCAAAAGCCAACTTTTATCTATCATTGAAATTATTGTCACAACGATTGAATATTTTTTTTGCTTTAATAAAGTTACACTACCACTATTACCACAGATAATTTTTATAATTAAAATACAGAAACGTCTGAAACTCACCTTTTTACATTCGCATCGTTTATAGGGTTATCATATGTAGATAGGCAACCTAGCTTAATCAATATGAGTTTAAAGTTAGGCAAGTTTGAAAGTCTCTATATAAGTTTCAATGTTACTTATATAATATTTAATTTTTTTCGGTAAAATGAAAAGTAACTCGTAATTTTAATTACACTTTGCTGATGATTGTTGGGGGATGATTTTACTCTTTGGAATGAAGCACAAAAGTAGTGGGCCACGAAATTGATTCGACGATACTTCCAAACAGATCGGCGTATAGGTCTTTTTTACTAATACTGTGATAAGAACATTCTTCCTATATCATTCAATCTAAGAGCTATCCAAATTTTGTAGCTTTTAGGCGCATTTTACCAGAGTTGCGTGCCCAATAAAGAACTGCCCAAATCAACTGATATTTCGAGCACCCATCACATTATGATATCGTTAATAATACTTAAATATACCCCTAAATGGGTCTTGAACACCTGGCTGTGATTTTTTTATTTCGCTCTTGATAAACCGGTCTAATGATTACATAAATAGCTCAGATAACAGTTTGTAGAAATTCGTAGGAGGCATTTTTTCTAATCTGTTGATTTTCTAATCTGATCCGTGGTTAAGCCCCATGTGAACTGGCGAGTAGACGGCAGCCTGTGCATTGGCAGACCATTGTCAGACTTTAATCTTTTGTATTTACCTATCAATTTTCAATCTTATAAATAAAATTGAAGCAGTTCGTTTTAATTAAAGGCGTGTGTTTTTGAGCTTCGATCTCAGCAAAGTCTGCGTGTTCCAAAGCAGAGACGGCAGGGTAGATTACGTGAGGAAAACTACGCGTAGTAAATCGAGTAAACTAACACGACTGATATGTTTCATTTACTAACTTAATTTGTAGGTAGAAAAAGTTAACTTTCAATAAAAATTAAAGCGAAACAGATTTGGAATAATTCAGTTTGTAAGTTTGACGGTTGGGTCTGACAACGCAAACAACATTTGGACTTTTAATGCTACGTTTACTACATTTGGCTACGTTAACTACCTCAGTTACGTAGCAGACGTAACAAATGTAATAATTCAAAAAAGAAGCATTTCTGCCATGTCTTGTTCCAAGTGTCAAGTAGAGCGTAGATGTTGTAATTCCGTGCTGAAAGTCCTACTTTACTTTGCTTTGCTGAGATCGAAGCTCAAAAAAACTGAAATTATGTCTTTGCGTGGAAAAATCTTGTAAATTACTGATTATAGTGTGGTTCTATTCGCGGCCATGATATACCTACACTTTGGGCTTTATTAATGTAAGCAAATTCATGCAAACACAATCCTGATGTCTAGACAGGAATCACGAACGATCGTTCAAGCGAGGGCAGCTGCATGTCAGCTTGGTACTGCTATACACCCGATGCCAGTGTCTAGACGGCACATACGAAAATATAAAGGACATCTGTACATTGACTGGCAATACGATATGCGACGACGAATAAGATGGGAATTTGATATTTGTTGGGCATTGATAATTGAGGAGTCGAACCGTCGACATAAATAACGAAATTAAAATTAAGACTCGTGTTTTATTTATTGATTATACTAATAATCATTTTTAATGTTAACACTTAATAGTTTGACGGTAATTTCAAATGCAAAATTTCGCCATTGTAAGTTTGTTAAATCTAACCTGGATACTAAAAAAATGATTATTAGTATCACGCTTTGTCTTCACTCGCTATCTCTCTAAAAGATAAGAATTTTTTTTTTAATTCTTCAATTCAATTCTTCTGCGCGTTAAAATTTACTGCTCGCATTTAAATAAAGTTATTTCGAGTTTATAGAGCACATCTTCTGTTATACCCTATCTGAATTATTAAGGAAGTTATTGTAGCAAAGTTTGAAACGTTTCTGTGAACTTGCAACTGATTTTTAAATCAAGCTTACCTACTTAAGGCGCATCGACTTCTCGTTTTAGGTTTTTTTTTTTGCTCCGGCTTGAAGCGAAGAGGAGAGATAGAAATAACAGCACGCAATTTGAGGGCTTATTTCATGTTAAAAAATCTTTCTCCTTTGAGGGAATTCATTCAGGCAAAACCAAAAAACTCAATATGGGATGGTCATACGACTTTATCCTAAAAAGAATCAAGAAGCCTTAATTCCACAACTTTACTGTTTTGCCTTTAAAAAAAAAATATGCAAATGAAATGTCAAACATAGATTCGATGTGTTTAACTACAAAAATGTAAATGTAAGTAGTCTTGCTTGTGTTCCCCCGCACAATACTCATCTCTTCTTAAGTTATTACTCTTCTGTAGCACCGCTCATCTCTAATAAATTACCCATAGAAATAAGGCGTTCTCAGAATAGCTTGTCGTTTATTAGAAAAGTTAAACAGTGGCTCTTTAACTATGACTTGGAGCAGATTTATAATTTATCTAATGTAATTATATAGTGACAAACGTTCACCAATCATTGCAAATCACCCCTCTACACAAAGTTTTTTTTAATTATAAATTGAATTATGTCTTGTTACACTGAAACTCGATATATTCACAACTAGTTTTTAATAACTACAGATTGTATCTAACTATTCATTCCCTGATGAAAAACACTTATAATTTACTTATGGTTTGAAGCAGTTTTCCTTTTCTTTTTATTTAATTTTTATATAGTTAAGTTAATTTTAATTAAATATTGTATTAACTTCCAATGGAATGCATAAATCTAAAATCTAAATCTAAATATTGGATTTAATGTTTTTTCTATCCGAAACGATAGCTACCTTTCCTGTGGAGTTGCATTTTTGTTTTACGAGAATCGTACTCAAATATTATCCATTGTCAAAAGAGGTTTTGATAGAATCAATCCATGTTGAATCCATGTACGGTAGCTCTTATTGTCAGATTATTGTTCCAAAATAAGGCTCATATGGCTGAACGGAAATGGACGTAACTTTTTTAATCAGAAGGTCCCTGTCCTGATTTAGAATATATGTAGTATACCCTTTTTAAAGTGGAGATGTTATTTTTTGGCTTATGTTAGCTTTACGCATTTCTGATTAAAGAATTGCAGGACCCGTGAGGGCAGAGATAAAAAAATAATCATGAAAGTGAACAGCTTGGAATAAGAACAGTTTTAAAAGCCTTTATGCCTCTAGGTAGAAACGCCACCTGAGAAATAGTTTACTTAGTATAAAAAAGTTTGTGAGTATAAAAACCGAAAAAAAAAACTTATCGCCTGGAGGAGCGCTCATATCTCGCGAAGCTGATATCGGTTTTCTACAATTAATTTGTTTATTAAATTTAGCTTCTTGCCACAGATATGGCTGACTATATAAGCAATCCATTCGCACAACGGCAAGTCAGTTTAAGATTGCGAACCAATCATAAACAATGAAGTTAGTTCTCATATTTGTTGCCCTGATGGGCATGGCTACGGCCATTCCAACTGAGAATGGCGCAGCCAAACAACAGGATGTTCTTGTGACCACTGTAAGTTGCACAGATCCATACTCCGAGTAATAAAATATTAAACCCAATTTCAAGGCTCAACGCATTGCTGGCTACAACTATCCAGTGGAGACCCATGAAGTGGTGACCGAAGATGGTTACGTCCTCACAATGTTCCGCATTCCGTACTCACCGAAGCTGAAGAATCAGAACAAACCCCGACCGGTAATGTTCCTTCAACACGGTCTGTTGAGTTCGTCTGACTGTTGGATTCTGAACGGACCCGACAACGCACTCGCATACCTGGCCTCCGATGCGGGCTATGATGTCTGGTTGGGAAACAACCGCGGCAACAACTACTCCAAGAGGAATTTATTCGTATCATGGCAGACTCAAAGTTTCTGGGAATTCAGTTGGAGCGACATCGGAACCAAAGATTTCCCAGCCATGTTTGACTATGTACTCGACTATACTAATGAAAAAACGTTCCACTATGTGGGACACTCGCAAGGCACCACCGCATTCTTTGTCCTCATGTCGACGATTCCCAGGTACAATGACATAATCAAGACCGCGCATATGCTTGCTCCGGTTGGCTATATGGAACATATGGCAAGCCCATTGGCCCATGCAACAGGACCACTGCTTGGTCATCCAAACGAACTGAGTGAACTGATCGAGAATAACCAATTTTTGCCGAGCACCCAGTTTGTGGGCCTGCTGGGAGGTGCGGCTTGTTCGTCGGTATTCCAGGAATTGTGCGGCAACGTACTGTTCCTGATAGCCGGTTGGGATCCGAAGCATTTGAATTATGTAAGTTCATACTCGAGTTTTGAAATCTAACGAATTAAAATTTATTTGTGTGACCACCTTTAACAGACCCTGTTGCCAGGAGTTGTGGAGACCCACCCAGCGGGATCGTCAACCAATGAACTCATCCATTATCTGCAGGAATACGAGTCTGGCTACTTCAGGAATTTCGACTACGGACTTGTGGGAAATGAGCTCAAGTATGGCGCGCTCTCTCCACCGAAATACAATCCGAAAAATATTATCGCACCCGTTCGCTTCTACTATGGTGACAATGACTACTTTGCAGCCATTCCTGATGTCATGAAATTGGCCGGAGAGCTGCCAAACTTAGTTGATCTCTACAATGTTCCAATTACACAATGGACGCATTTGGACTTTTTGTGGGCCCTGCAGGTGAAAGATGTTATTTATAACAGGGTCATTGCCGCTGCCAATCATTTTGAGAAAACCGGACAACAGTGAGGCTGGTGTTGGTCGATCAGTTCAAAAAATAAATAATCATTAAAGCGAAGCGTTCTTTTCTTTTGAAAGTCTTAGGCAGCTCGTCCACTCAATGGGCAAAGCATCAAAGTCGAGTTCAACACTTTTAACCTTTTGTCGGAGGCTCCCAGTCTTAGAAAAAACGTGTTTCAATAATCATTAAAGCGATAGCGTTCTTTTCTTTTGAAAGTCTTAGGCAGCTCGTCCACTCAGTGGGCAATGCATCAATTTCGAATTCAACATATTCAACTTTTGGATAATAATTCTCTCAATTTTATTCGAATCAACGTGTTTGATCCCATCTGAGGTCGTTGCTCAATGCGTTGCTCAACAAGTGTTCGGGTAGGTACGAGCTTGTGTTGCACATTGAACATGGTTGTTCATTGCGTTTGCCACCGAATTTGAGATATTGTGATATATGTGTTCTACCCGTTGCCCAACTTTTTGTAATTTTTGTTGACTTCTGTTGCCTTGTATGTAAAGAATTTCTACAGCTGCGAACAAATAATGCAAGTTAAAGGCAGTAAAGTCGGAAGAAAAATGTTGGTCAAAAATGGCTCTCAAAAAGTAGTAGTGAGGCTCATTTAGCCTAAATCCAACTGGAAGTCTTTGCCCAAAACACTGCTCCAAAATCGATGGTCCGATAAAAATGTTGTCCTTAAGTTCAGTTGTCTCATAGATGAGTTGTATGAGGAAGACCATAAAGCGACCCGTTCGTCGTTCATAGCCTTAACATTCTACTCAATAACCTGTTTTGCGAGTTGACTTGGAAGGTTTAAGGTGCCAAACCAATCAAACAAAGTATATCTTAAAGTAGACCCTTGACAACGTCTTTCAAAAAAGAATATATAAAAAACCAACCACCTATGTTCGACCAAAGTCATACTTTGGCTTTGTAATTTATTTCTTTTATTTCTGTCCTCATCACAATGAGCGGCCTACTACTTTCCAGTTCTTTCAAAACGATTCGCCGCACCTATGATCCTGTCATTCAATACTTGTTTCACCTCCATGGCGAACAGAAAGTCCAAGTGATTCCACGTTGGGAATGGAACATGGTAGCTCTCTACTACGTTCGGAAGCAACCTTTGCATATTATGGACATCAACAACAGCCGAAAAGTAATCGTTATCACTGTAGTACAGCCGGACCGGAGCGACAATATTCTTCTCAACATACTTGGGCGGCGACCATGAGCTGTACTTCAAGTTATTCGAAAGCTTTCCATAGTCATACTTCCTGAAGTACCCCGATTGGTATTCCTGCAGGTAGTGCAGCAACTGACTGGATGACGAGCCAGCTGGGTGGGTTTCCACTACATCTGGCAATAATGTCTGCAAAACGATTTTTTTTAATAGTCTAACTCACTGACAGATGGCGCTGATTGTCTACTTACATTGTTCAAGTGGTCCGAGTCCCAACCGGCAAGTAAGAAGAGAACGTTGCTACACATCGGCTGAAATTTTGAATGGTCGTGACAAGCTTGGGCGCCCAACATGGATATGAGTTTGTTACTGGGAAGGAATTCACCGCTTCCTATCAAAGCGGACAACACGGATGGCTGACCCATTAGCGGTCCCAGTACCTTTGCCAGTGGACTTTGCATGTGTTCCATGTAAGCAACCGGTGCTAGCATATGTGAGGTCTTGATTTTGGCATTGTAACTGGGAATGGATGACATGAGGACGAAGAAGACAGTGGTGCCTTGAGAGTGTCCTACGTAGTGGAGGGCTTTCTCATTGGTGCGGTGGAGCACATAGTCGATCATGGCTGGCATATCCTTGATGGCGATTTCATTCCAACTGAAGTCCCAGAACTTCGGCAACAGATACGATATCTTCGTGTTCTTCTTGGAGTAGGTGTTGCCGCGGGCATTGCCCATCCAAACATCGTAGCCCGCGTCGGCGAGGAGGTAGGCGAGTGCGTTGTTCGGGCCATTCAGAATCCAACAGTCAGACGAGCTCAACAGGCCGTGTTGTAGAAACACGACTGGTCGGTGTTTGTGTTGGTTATTGAGCTTCGGTGAATAGGGAATGCGGAACATGGTCAGAACGTAGGCGTCTGATGTCTGTACCTGATGGGTCTCCACGGGGTATTTGTAGGCTGCGATCCGTTGGGCCTTAAAATGAGTTCAATTAAGTTTGGCTGTTTTTGTTAAAGCTCTGCAACTTACAGTGGTTAGTCTGACACCACGCTTTTGACGAGCCAAAGATCTGTCAGCGTAGGTTACCCCCATGGCTAGGGCAAGAACGATTGTCAGAAGAAGCTTCATGGTCAAAGATTGATATCTTCCGTAAGACTATGTGATGTTTTGGCAAAGGTTTCGCTTTTATAGCTGTAGATGCTTATCGGCGCGGCGATCTCAAGTGTGCTAAAGATATGACCATCACTGGAGCCGTTTAATTGAAGTGCAGCCTAGTTCAATTACCTTGTTTGTTCAATTAATAGCTCAATTCAAATGATTGATTGTTTTTAAAATTTTGACTTGTTAGTGACACGTGCTAGTGTGCACTCCTATGGGGGTATAGCCAAAGCTCACTAATCGTGAACAGGGCTGGACTGTGAGTTCATACCCACGGGAGTACAAATGCCTTCTGCACCTTAAAGCTAAAAGGGCGTTGGTTGCTTTGAAAATACTGCAATACTGGGCCAGCATTCTGTACGGCGATAACGTTTAAACGTTTTTGTGCGCACGAACGGTTTGCTTCATGTAACATCTAAAACGAAAGAAATTTCTCATGGCCGCGTAAAAAAACAAACGATCACATTTTCTTTGACAGTTTCACTTTTCTTGCTTCATGTAACCTTAAAAACAAACAGATTTTATCGTCGCCACGAATGAAAACAAACGACAGCTAATTCCTTGACGTTTATCATTTCCTATTTATTCTTTTTGAATTTAGTAGTGTTTAATTGTGCTCTATATATTTTTAGAAATGTCAGCAAACTATTATTTGTTTACCAGTGATAGCGTCGAAAGTGAATTTGAAAATGAACATAACCTTTAGAAAAATTAGAAAAAATCTGAGGTATTGTTCGATTACATTACCGGACAAAAGGTTGATTTATTTTAATTTGGTTCTTAGTTTAAAAGTTCATTTTTCCTTTTAGTTTTGCTCAACATTTTAGATTGAACAAAGCCGCCTTTAATATATGTGCTGGACAGTATTTATTTCCGTAGAGTTATATATATACATATACTAGCCGACCCGGCGAACTTCTTTTCGCCAAAAATCGTTAATGTATAATTAATATAATAATTCCGAGTATGCATATCCTGCTTCATGTTATTCGGTCAATTTAAGTTCTTTATTCAAAAGTTAAACTGAAGTACATAAAGGGTTTTCCAATAAGAGGTGTTATTTTGGTATTCAAAGAAAAATGTCATTTTTTAAGATAAATGATCGGATGTTTATTTCATAATAAAGAGGAAGCTATGCCGTTAATAATGAAAAACAACATCAGCCACCACGAGCACGCATACAGGACCATATCCTTTTCATAAAATTTTCCATAACCAAATCGCAAAGTGGCTGCCATATGTCCTCGATAGCCTCACGGATTTTATCTTTGAGGTCTTGAATCGACGCTGGGCTGTTGGCGTAGACCTTATCTTTCACGTGGCCCCAAAGGAAGAAGTCGCAAGGTGTTAAATCACAAGATCTCGGTGGCCAATTGTGATCACCTCTTCGAGAGATAACACGGTCCGGAAACTTTTCCCGTAAAAGATCAATAGTTTCGATGCTTGTGTTTTTTCACCATTTTTGAAGTGAATTTTAATAATTTCAATACGTTGTTGAAGCGTGTATCGTTCCATTTTTAGTAATGGCGTAGTTTCTACTTGTCAAATGTCAATGAATAAAAGCTTCAAAAGTGACAGCTACCGAAATAGCGGGTCATTCACAATAACACCTCTTATTGGAAAACCCTTTATAACAATGTCGATGTTTTTCAATCAAACCGCAATGATTGACTTGTCGGCCAACATTCCGCTTTTTCATTCAATACAAAGCGGAATGTTTGCCGACACGTGACATACACAATTGACTATGAGAATTCAAGATTGATGTCACAAATATACACCGATTTTCTCTGCGACTTATAAATTATTGTCAAAGCTAAAGCGAAACGTAAAGAAATTTAAGGCGCTTAAATACAAATGTCAAATCGTACTGAACATGCAGAATCCGCGAAATGATACGAATTTGTACGAACTTTAACTCAATGCCGTTCCTTAACTCGAAAATTCGTGAAAGATTTTATTTCCTGCGTATTAAAATGGTACAACAGGTGGCCAAATTAAATTGATCTTTTTCGAAAATGCCGACGAAGTTCGCCCTCCTCCACGAAGGGACAATCTCCAATACGTAACTTTTAATGCAGTGTTGGTTTTTTTTCTTTTCTCGAATGCTTGTAGTTCAATCAGTACAAATTCTTCCACGTACTGAGATTTATCAAAAACAAGTTCATTTAACTGCAAATCAGTTTCATCGCTAGATGAATCAATTTATATTGTTAATAAATTAAAATTAGACATAAATTAGTTTATCAGACATTTTAACAACTTTTCTTGTACACTTTTTTGAATTTTTGAATTATGTATCTGTTATTTTTCACTACAAAAGCGATTCCTAACTATTTCCTAAGTTTCAGACGACAATCCCCCCCTTTCAACTAAAAAAATATAATTTCTTTATTGAAATAAGGTTAGGTTAGATTAAGTTAAGTTAAGTTGTAAAAAATACAGAGTGAAATGTTAAAGTGATACGACACTTCACGTCAAGGACTTGCGCAATTGGGGGGAAGCGCCATCTGTCATTCAACAACATAAATAATTTCGTTCTGTTTTAAAAATGACCGACGACTAAATTATTTGTATATTGTTCATTCAAAAATACTAAAATAGCGATTAAAAAACGGTGGGTTGGAGTAGAAAGGTGAAGATTTGGGACTATAGATATTTTTTGATGCTAAATCTAAAAAAAATACGAAAAAAATGTTCGTCAAAAATTAAAAGCAAAAATGCTGTGGACATGGACACCCTTATCACCTAGCGGTATGAAATATACTTTACGACCGATTCTCATACCTACCAAATACAAGGTGGCGCAAAAATAACCTTCCGATGTTTTTTGGCTGTAATTTAAAAAAAAAATGAAAGAATTTGATTCTTCTTGTGGATTATTTTTATTTGGTCTTTTAATTTTTTTTACATCAAATCGATGATTGCCATTTGAGCCCTTTTTATGGCATTTTCCATCACTTTGGCCAAAACTTCCGGCGATAGGTCCTCACATTCTTGACGGATATTGTCTTTAAGAGCTGCAATAGTCTGAGGCTTGTTGACATAAACCCGCGACTTCAAAAAGACCCACAAAAAGAAGTCTGGAGCGGTCAAATCAGGCGATCTTGCTGGCCAGTGCAAATCGCCAAAACGGGAGATTAGGCGCCCGGGAAATGCATCCTTCAGCATATCGGTTGTGGCACGTGCAGTGTGTGCCATTGCACCGTCCTGTTGGAACCACATGTTTTCCAATCCCAATTCATCAAGTTGCAGCAAAAAGAACTCGTTGATCATTGCTCTGTAGCGCTCACCATTCACAGTAACCGTTTGGCCCGCGACGTCTTCGAAGAAAAAAGGTCCGATGACTCCTCCAGCGAAAACAGCACACCATACAGTGACTTTGAGCGGGTGTAATGGCTCTTCGTGGGTTACACGCGGATTTTCAGTGCCCCAGAAGCGTAAATTTTGCTTATTTACGTACCCGCTAAGATGGAAATGGGCCTCATCACTCATGATTATTTTTGATGAAAAATCATCTTCCTCTTGGTGGCGATTAAGGATGGCATGAGCGTATGTTAGACGCGATTGGCGGTCAGCAGTTAACAGCTGGTGCATTCTGGACTTTGTATGGAAACATCTTCAAATCTAGTACCAAAATTCGCTGTAAAGACCGTCGACTGATACCCATTTGCGTGGCACGTCGTCTGGTCGATGTCGACGGCGCTTCCATGACATCTTCGGCTACAGCAGCAATATTCTCTGCAGAACGGCTACTCCGGGGTCTGCCACGCCTGGCAGCATCTCGTGTTGTGCCAGTCTCTTCGAGGCGAGCGGCTAAACGTCGCAGTGTTTCACCAGTAGGCGTTGGACGGCTAGGAAATCTGCGACGAAATTCACGTTGTGCCAAAGTCACCGACCGATTACTGCTCAAATAAATAGTCACCAATATTCCGCGTTCTGGAGCAGTGTAGCGTAACATTGTTTATTAACGTGTATTTCGCATGTGTTTACTACACAAATGTCAAAACAGAACTGACATTAGGGGCCAATCGCAAAATTTATAGCATTTTCTGATAGGAGGATTACTTTTGCGCCACCTTGTAAATTTCATACTTATACAACACCAAACGTCGTCCTTTGTAAACAATCAAATTCAACAAACAAACTATTTTCAATTGTGAGCTGTGATGAAAATAAAACGACATACTGAGACTTCCAGACTGTAATTTTGTGTCACACAGTTTCTTAAACCTAAACGAATGTGAAGAAGAAAACGTTATTAGTATTAATATTCGCTTTCGTGTGATTTTTTTTCGTTTGTTGATACGCGAACGTGTGTTTCGTTTCAATTTTTACAGAATCCCACCCCAGGTAAGGGCGATAAACAAGAAAAAGGTGTTCAGGGAATAATTGCAAGTTTGTAAATAAATTAATTGGAATAATTTAAACTCGTGCAAACTCGGAGCAAAAGTAAAAAAAAAAAAACGTCTAAACGGTTGGAGGTACCTACATATAGATGTAAATATTATAGGAGTAGGCTGTTAGGTGAGTATAACCAATCTGTTAAAAAAAATATAATTTTTCTATGCCATTTAATTAATATTTATATAATTTTTATTTAATTTTGCCAATCTCTATATTAATCAGACATGAGAGATATACTAAGGCCTGATCCAAAATCCCTGGAACAAAAACAATTTTTATAATAATTAAATAATATCAAATCAGATCGCCTAATAGTATTTTCAGTATTTTTTTTTTTTTTTTGTAATCCATCGCGTGGATCTTCAACAATTAAAAAACTGACCTACAATTTGTACTATAAAAGCAGTCCTTTAACCTTTCTATAGGTCAGTTAAAGCCAAGTCTATATTAAATGAAGTTTGTTTTGACAGCTTTGGCACTTGCCATTTCTGGCACAGCCATCGCTGCACACGTAATGAGCAGCGTAAGTTGATAGATGCACATAAAACTATAATAACATCGTCATAGCGATTAAAACCACTTTACCACTTAAAGGACGAGCGAATCATTAGAGACGGTTTTCCAGTGGAAATCCATACTGTAGTGACACCAGACAAATACGTCTTGACCCTGTTCCGCATCCCGTACTCACCGAGATTGCAAAATCAGAACGCAACCAAAGCGGCTGTTTTAGTTCAGCACGGATTTCTCAGCTCATCTGACACCTATCTTCTGAATGGACCGGACAACGCCCTTGCATATAATCTTGCCGATGCGGGCTATGACGTCTGGTTGGGCAACGTTCGCGGTAATACCTACGCCAGGAAAAACCTGGAAATTGAGCCCTCTTCGTCGAAATTCTGGAACTTCAGTTGGAATGAGATGGCGTTCAACGATTTGCCTGCCATGCTGGACTACCTACTCTTCACCACCGGTGAGACAGGTCTGCATTATATCGGACACTCTCAGGGCACTACCATATTCTTCATTCTAACGTCATCCGTTCCGCGTTACAATAAAATATTTAAAACGGCGCACATGTTGGCACCGATTGCATTTATGGAGCATATGAAGAGTCGAGCTATTCGGCTACTTGCACCGATACTTGGCAATCCGAAACTGTTCAGCGGATCGAAACCATTCCAGTGTTTTGAGCTGCTGCCCAACATCGAGATACTGTCGTATTTAGAGTCATTTGTTTGCTCGTCGATAGTTCAACCTTTGTGTGCAAATTTAATATTCTTAGTATCTGGCTGGGACTCCACGCATTTCAATTATGTGAGTATGGCACTAGTGTTGGAGTGAAAATAATTGTGCGCACCTTTGACAGACAC
The DNA here is from genome assembly GCA_916610125.1 of Cheilosia vulpina. Taxonomy (NCBI): domain Eukaryota; kingdom Metazoa; phylum Arthropoda; class Insecta; order Diptera; family Syrphidae; genus Cheilosia; species Cheilosia vulpina. Next base: position 56,726,682 of record OU744279.1, read on the forward strand.
TAGTACCGGACGTATTTGAAACGCATCCAGCGGGCTCATCCATCTGTCAAGGAATTCATTATATGCAGGAACAACAGTCGGGATTCTTTCGGAAGTTCGACTTCGGGGAACGAAAGAATAAAGATAAATATGGCCAATCGTCACCACCGGAATATCCTTTAGAAAATATTTCCACTGGCGTTTCGCTATACTATGGGAACAATGATGCATTTGCAGCCGTTGTTGATGTCCTTAAGTTGGCAGCTCTGCTACCGAAGGTTGATTTGCTTTACAACGTACCAATCGACGATTGGACTCATTTGGACTTTATGTTCGCCAGGGAAGTGAAAAGTTTAATAAACGATGTTATAATAGAAGGTATGGAAAAATATGAAGATTGTGCAGCAGGGCTATTGCTGAATTGCTAAAATAGGGTAGGCTGTAAGAATTTCCTTCCCGAGGGTATAGTCAGGCTGTACATTTTTTTCAATCCAATAAACATTTTTAACAGACTTGCAAAAAGGCCTAGTCAATAGTTATCTGTTCTTTTTCTTAGACTGTTTTCCTTTAAACACTATTTTTATAGTCGACTTTTCAGAGCACATCTACCTCGTGTAAAGATCTTATCTTAAATAAAATCAAATATGTGCAAGTTATTGCCATTACAATTTATATAGGTATTATTTCAAGGCGATTTTTTCGATCAGGTCAGCCTCAGCTAATCGTAAATTGAAAGTCTTGTCTTACTCATGACATGGTAAAATTACAAACGATATAATTCAGCTGTTAATTGGTTGTTGTTGGAAAAAGTGCTGCCGTTCTGCACACCCAAAGAACTCTTTATTTTTTAATATGGAATTTCGACAATAGCTTTTGTCACATACCTATAGTTCGCTCTTTAAAAAAGGTCAAAAGATTTCCATTTAAAGTTTCAAGAAAGAAGAGGCCGAACACTTCCCGGCATTGCCATTCAGTAAACTCTTATACGAGGCTGACAATCATCTTTATCAGCATCTGTCACAAGACCAAGCAGAATTTCACTGTACACCAGCAATACCCAAAACAACATTAACAACAAAAACGCATAACTACTCGGCCCCACGCGTCCCCCCGTCCCCCGTCGATCATAAGAAAATCAAATCAAATCTGAAAAGTAATGTACGCTACAAAATAGAATCCCAAACAATTAAATACGTTCCACAAGACCACTTTGCAGCGATAGATGACGAACAGTCAGATGAATAACAAAACCCAAACAAAGCGTTCTCCCCTTTTCTACTACGTACGGTAGGGTAGATGTGAGCTTTCAATTGGAGATACACTGAGCGAGATACTCTCCGTCTCAATGGTAGAAACGAAAAAGAGCTTTGAATCCAATCACCGACACCGAATGAAAATGAATTCATTAGATAACGAAATATTGATGCAGATACTTTTGTTTTTCGCAGATGCTACTTTCGTTGACGGCGTGGTATTAGTGGCGGCATCGTCTCTTCCTTTTTGTCCGTTAAAATTAATTTCAATGTAAACAATTTTAACAATAATTTCAATTTAAACCGTTTTCCGTCTGGCGTTTGCGATACTCAAATGTGATTGTTTACCCGTGAAGTTCGTTGCCTGACCAATTGCAGATCGCAGATGCATTTGCGTTGCATCTGCTGATTTCAATTGAAATATCAGTCGCTGTCCGCCAATACAATGTGAAAACAAAATCCGCAAAGTGTACAAGTGATTATAGCCGACGGTTGGTGCGGTGTTTTATTTTCCACTATTTACATTGATATACTTTCCATCTTTGAATAATGCAACCATTATCCGGCTGAATGATTGCGAAATACAATATTCGGAATTTAATGAATAAATTAACCAACTGAATGGGTTTTTGATGAGTTTGTGTTTATTTCGCTATCGAAGATGTATTTTTAATGAACATCCGGTGTTTGCAGGTTAGTGGGAGAGCTATCAAAACTGGCATGTCCTTTTTTTTGTCATCCCTCTCCATCATTAATACATGTTTGAAAATGTGCTCTCATTTGTGTGTGCATTCCTGTGTGCACGTCATTTCTTTGAGTGTTTTTGACGGTGAATTGTTAAATAGTTCCAATGCCAATATGTATTTGCAGGGTCTTCATGAATTATAAATCAAACAGCATGCGAAGCTCCGCACCGAACCAAATAACACGAGTACGTAGATACCTACATCAAATTTAATTGGGGGTATCTGGGCGTGAGAGGATTTTGCTATATTGACCAGTCGACGTGGAGTTTCTACTCCAAAGCAGCAAGGGTAGTTCACATACAAAGCCTGCTCAGATATGACAGTGGACACATTGTTTAATTGATATGGGGAAGTCTGAACGAAGTAATTGAATAAAGACTTCGACGCCAACAAAGACAAAGCACGGAAAATTAATTTTACTTTGTTAGGTAAATTTGCTTCAATATAAAATGATTTGCTTTTTCACTTGCCGTCACATACAGTCTTTTTTCAAATTTATATAACATTATATTAATGCGTGAATATAAAAAGTTTCGGTACACATTTTAAGTATTTATTATGAAATGAGGAGGATAAAACTTATATCATTCGAAAAGTACTGTGCAAAAACCAAAAATCGTGGGTATATGTCGCCATTAAGGCTGGTAAAATTAAGTTATGAATTCCCCATACAAAACCGGTAATTGAAAGGATTTTGTCGACATTAAATTTGTCACCTACATAATTACCATAGTAACGTTTTCAAATATAAATCATCTTAGGTTAGAACCTGTTTCCAATGGAGCAGCTCATTTACGATTTTTTTCGATATCTAGATGTCGCTCTTTTCATTAATAAAAAAAAACATAAAAAAACGAAAATAATTGTGGTACGTTTTTTAGTATTACATTTAACATACATAATTATAAAAGGAATGGTCGATTTTCGACCACAAGCGATACTAGTTATGTATTAATGTGTGCAGTTAATAGCTGCAAAGTGAAGGGTTCGTTGTTATGGAGTTAGTTTTGAATAATTTGGGGGCAATCGGAAGCGGTTCATCACGACTACTTGACCAGTCGCTCTTTTGAGAACTCTTCTCAGATAGAAAGACCACAGAGAAAGTCGACAGAGTCAAAAACAAAAACACAAAAATACCCAATGCGCCTAAAGAAGTTTTTTATAGTCTGGTGGACTATACTCTATGTCGTGCCTATATTTCATATTCCAACTAGAAAAGGCTGAAATGAATAATGAAGAAGATGAAACAATTTGGCGTGCACTTAGAACAAAAAAAAAAACTCACGTGTAGCATCAGGCGAGCTATAGAAGAGATGACCATCACTGAAAAGCCGAAATAACCTGCTAAGGCGCAGGTAGTATTTTTATCGAGCTATAGTTGCTCATAGTGTTTTAAAAATTCAATTTGAATAACAAATTAGACAGAAATCAGAAGAATACAAATCTGAAACATCTATATGAGGAGCAGAACGCGCTTCTATGGTTTTGGCGAAGCGTGAAACAGACTTTTGTACAAAATCGTATTATTTCCGCTTAGCTGTACCATAAATCTGAATCCTAGTTCCTGCCCACGCTCGAAGAAAATAGTTGATTCACAATAAATGGTGCAAGTTTCTCGTCGGTTTCAGCAAAACTGTCAAAAGAAATGGTGAGCACACATTTAGCTATTTTAAGTTTTTTTTTTTTTTTATGAATTCTGTCCTGACGTAGAAATGTGATTTTTTGAAAAGGACCCAAATTGACAGGCCGCAAAATTGTATTTCTTACTTTTGATTGTCCTGCGGTCCAAGCCGTTCTGTTTTTGCAAGTGCCTCAGCAGGAATCTAGACCCATGGCTAACAGCGTCCAGTTTTCTGTCTTAAAATCACATCTGTCCATTGTGACTTCTTCCGAAGATTCTGACGTTAAATCTTGCCCACTACCATCGTTGACTCTTCTGTCTTTATACTCACATTTGTCAAACAGACCTCATGGTAGTACGTCACCCTGTCTAAGGCATTTTCTGTTATCAAAACTAGACATCCATGTGCACGCAGCTCGTCTTTATATGCGCTGTCAAAGGAAACTTTAAAACTTTCTTCATAAGCTGTTGGGCAGTGGGTTTGTAGGGTTGAGCTCAATATATGGGAACTACATTCGGGGACTGTTTCTAAACCGAGAAAGAAGAAGTATAACTTTGTACTAAATAGATATCGTAACTTTCCGGAACTTGATCTTGAGATGTTTTATAAATGGTGTTGCCATGATATTCCAAAATTGACTGTGGCCCCAAGAAGTTGCATGGAGTTGGAAAATTATTCGGTTTATTGTTCATTTCGGTTTGTGGTAGAGTCGATACAGTAATGTTTCAATTAAATACGATTATTGTACATATTTCCGCTTGCAAGATGCAGATTTTGAGTACCTTCATGGTTGAGTATGAATACTATTTGGGCTTGATCTTACGATTTCAACATAGCCTTGCCAGAACTTGGGAATTCGCCTTTGGAAAAATATTGTTTCCATGGTTCGTTCACACTTGAAGGTCGAGGCTTTTATGACTTGAAGTCACCCACTGGTGGTGCTAGCGGAAGTAGTGTTCATATCCAACTTGGACAACCTTAAAACCATTCATGGATTACCCTTGCGCCCTATCTGATGTCAACCTAGCTCACTCTAGAGTTGCCGTTAATTGCCACTCCATTATAATTGTTCCCTGCCATTCAAGATTACTTATAGTAGTTCAACAATGTACGGTTACTTTATTCAATTCTAGACTTCATAGCTGTTTTTATAAATAGACTGAAAATGCAGCTCACGACACTATCCCCTTAAACTTAAGGCTGGATCTGATTTTGTTTTGTCAATTCTGTTCGGCGTTATAATGCGAAAAGCTATCTTACACAGTAATTAAACCATTAACCGATTTTATCTGCATGTAATGTCGATCATTATATTAATTACCATGACTAGATGTTTTGTTCAGTGGGTTTAACACACAGTCAATTAGTCTATTTGTTGGTAAACTGTCATACTAATTATCTATACCTACGGCACGTGCGAACATTCCTTTCTCCGCATACAGATAAGTATTGGGTTGACTTATTCCCGATCAGTAGGTAATAAAACTTATTCCGGGTGTGGGCCACCGTTGTTTATTTTAAATCTGGGTTATCAAATTCTTGAAATTTCTTAATTCATTGCCTGTGGCACCTAAACCACGAGACAGATTTTAAGCAAAAAAACAATTTTCTTTATCCAACATCCAGATAAGGACCACCAAAATAGTTGACAATAATAATTAAAGCTAATAGTGATGGTACTGAAAGTGTTTCTCTCATAAAACTGTTTATTTAATCCACTGAGTGAGTAAGTAAATTAAGTCTATTTGCCTATACAGTGTGCGTAAATTTATCATCTTGATGACGACAAGTAAATATCGCTGGCTGATATCAACAAGCTTCGTCCATCTAATCAGCACATAATTATCGACCAAATTTCGGATAAACTATTCGGAAAGAGCGTCGTGTTAAATAAACTCTATTTTGGGTTGTAATTAACACCCAACGATGATGATGTAGTAAGCAATTGTTTTTGGAAACCAGTACGTAGTTGTAGCCTAGCATGGCTAATTATGCTACATGGATTCTATTTTTAAAGCAAGTCACCCATAAGAGGGCTGTTCCGAGCTAACGACTTTCCATGGATGAGCGGTTGTTGTGACGATAGTTTTTAATTAAAATGGAACACCCGTCGTGTGATGGAGTATAAGTGGAGCCAGAGACCGTGTGAAGCTTTGTGTAGGTCACATCTCGACCTATTTTGCATTGTCCTTGCAGTGGAAATGAAAGGTTGTATGGAAAATTTTAAGGCATAAAAAGACTGGCCGAAAATCTTTTATTTCTTTAGATATGTAGCATGTCATGGTGTTTGGGAATTTATTAGGATTCACAGGATGTGGACGATAGGTGTAAAATTCTAAGGGGCCTTTGAATGGCCCTACAATGCCGTGCACAGATCGGGCATGATTTTCAGTTTAAAGCTAGGCTTGATTTTTAGCTGCTGATTTTTTTCTTTGCAACTAGGTATTCCCAATGGTTGGTCCATACACAGACTAGAGTATAAAAAACGATAGGGTAAGCTGAATGCGTCACAAAATCGTTACGGAAATTGGGAGCGGAAGTTGAGAGGGAGATGTAAGTTAGTGAGATAAAAAGAGAGAGAGTTATGTGTCGTTTCGAATATTACTGTAGATGCAAGAGAGATAGATGCGAGCACACATTTTCGTTCTCTCTTTCTCTCAGCCAGTTACGTTTCATTATCTAGGACACATCATGCAGTGCAGCAGTGATACCATATCGGGGGATTTATCACTTTTTGCGGGATTTTCTCACTAATAATAAGCCAAAAAGGGACAAAGGGATTTTTCAGACCTCATAGTACAAAAAGAAAGGGATTTTACTTTTTGGTCAAATTTTGTTCCTAATAATTGCTCATTTCATTAAGAATAAAAAAAATTATTCAACCTACGAACAAATTAAATGTTTTCATGTTTAGAAAAAAGTCGTTCAAAGTATCTAACTAAATGCATTTATTTGCTTTTTTCATTTCCCTAAACTGTTTCATAAAATGACATATGTATCTGTGAATGATTCATGAGTATATTTTTAAAATAGTAAATTTATTTATTTTGTAAACCCCTTTTATGCTTATATATATTTTGAGTATAAACGTGGGATAACCTGCCTCTAAAGTCTGGTATCACTGCAGTGCAGGCCTATTGTCTGTATCATATTGTAGGAGCAAGAGAGAGCAGTGTGGCGCCCATTTTCTTGCTGTCTTCCTCTCATAGCCAGTAAATTATTGAAAAAAATTGATATATTAGAATGTATAAACTAAACATATATATATAGATGGAGCTAAAGAAGTTTTACTTCAGTCGTGTGGTCTAAAGCACACTCGCTTTTTTTATTTTGAATTTTTATTTATGCTCTAAAGGCCTGTTTTTTTAACTTCGTTCTCAGCAAAGCAAAGTAAAGTAGGATTTTCAGCACACAATAACAACAACTACGCTCTACTTGACACTTCGAGACTCGCCCCAACTCAATACACACAAGGACCAATAAAATTCTGAAATAATGTTTTATCTGGCAGCAGTGTCACGCAACGGGAATGAACTGAGAGTTGTATGTATGTACAGTGATGCCAACTCAGGCATAATTTTTGGACAAAAGGCATTATGTTTTGTGAATTGTTTTTTTTACAATCAAACTTTACAAACAAATTTTGAACTTGGTAAATCATATCAATATCTAAAATGCGAAATCGAAACCACTTAAGTATGTCAAATTCGAGTTCCAAGTTCCAAATTATTAAAGTAAAGTAATATTTTCTTTGGGAAATTAAGACTTGTCACTATTTATTTGCATGCATTTGAATTTTTCTGAATGTCTAAAGTGTGGCGCGTTAATTTATTAGAGCAGTCGAATAGCGGTAGGGTTGTCTGTCTTAACAACTAAAAGTTACACAAATAACAATAACGTTTTCAATTTTTCAAATTTCTCATTGCCTTATATCAAATCGTAACAATTTTTGTTCATTTCGTTCACATCAACGACAACTTGAAGCTCGCCTCTGGTGGAATAACAAAATAGAGTCACAAAAGCTAGCAGAATTTGGCTTTTGTTAAATTTATTTTATTTCTGGGAAAATGCTAGGTGGCATTTAGAGTTCTCTACCTACCAAAACGGACTTTAGATTCGTTTTTTTTTCTATTTCTAACCGCCAATGTATATTTAATACACTTAATTTTATAAATGCTTACTTAGTTCTGTATGTACTCGTATAATGATAAAGAAATACGAGCATATTTTTCTTAACTTTTGCATCTTATAAATTTTTAAATGAAATATTTATTATATATTGTTTTATATATATATATATATATATATATATATATATATTAATTCTATCCGAAATTTGTTTCAAGTAATTGGAATTGAATGGTCATGATCATGATCATGAAAATTCATTATTATGCCGATAAACAAAGTCAAATTGAGGGCCTTCACTGAACTTACAATTTGATTTCATTGAAAATGAAAGTATGTGATCGCAAATAAAGCGGGAGGACTTAATTGGTTTGAAAATGAACACTTTTCCCACTAAAATAAAAAAATAAGTAGTTGCAGCAACAGGTCCGTACGGACCCTAAGCATAGCTTCTCACAACCATTCGTCTTGTGAGTTTTTATTTTTGGGACGAATGGAAGATCCTTCTTTATGCCGAGTCCAAACGGCCAATTGAGAAGCTCTTTCATGACAGTTATACTCTCGGATGTTTGTCAGACGTTCGCGAGATGTGGCGCAGTGAAAAAAACCTTAAGTTGAAATTTGTTTTGTTTTTCGCGACTCGAACCTGGGAACCCTCGCTTAGTAGTCCAACACACTAACCACTAAGCCACTGCTCCGACACTTTTCCCACTGTTAAGCTAAAAATTGAGTAAGTGCAACGTACTGCTGAGCATGCAAACATTTTTATCAAAACCGAAAATTTGGGGTTCGAGAGTTGCTTTACCTATTGTTATTGTTAAATTCTTGTGGAAAACGAGAGACGGAATCATTTTAAACATTTAAATTACTCGTGCATTTTGGATACAATTTTGTTTCAAATTGAATTGAATCGAATTACGTTGACCATTTGACCTTTAAAATACATTTTTGTTCACATGTCCCATATATGTACATATGTATATTATATCGTTTTCGAGAAAACTCCGAATTTTAAATTGCCGTGCAAAATGAAAAATGGATTCTAATTTTAAGCCCCCAAACTATAAAAAGAAAGTTTAAAACAAATGCTGTAGGCCTCAGAAGCTGACGGACGGAATTGCGTGATATTACATACAATTAATAAACATCTCGAAATCGAAGACCGCCAAAATACAATCGGAACTAAGATTTGCTTACAGTCCACACAATTCATTTTTCATCGCTGGCTCAAAGGCGTACCGTACATGCGATATAGTCTTTTAAACACCCTCACTCAAGTGGTATGACAATGAACCTATAATTTCGGTTAAAATTTCTTGGCTTGGCTATTAAATGTGTCTCGACTAGATAATCATTTTAACTGACATAACCTAGTGCAGCCTGGCAATGCAGAGCGGGAATTTATTTAACCATTCCTAAAGTTATAACCTAATTGAGGAAGTGCCATTTTCATTTGATATTTGCTGCTTATTTTTTTTTCGGTTTAACCAATATCCGCTGACTCAAGTCCAAACTTTTGCTCAAATTTCCCTATCATTCATCACTGCTGCAGATATCTACTCTAGGCTAGATAATTCCGATTGAAATATTGTAACCTACGCACCCTGAATGCCTTGTTTTCATTTGCACATATCTTCACATTATCCGCTCCGCAAATAACGATGTGCTTTCGTGAATATGATAAAAACTGACTCCCTGATGGTTGCGTCTGACTCTGAACACATTCAAAGATGCTGATGCAAATTCAGTTCCGAGAATCTGGCTCCCCGAAGTTCGGCTCGATGTTGATTGCAGCGCACATGCATACTTCATGTGAAGTCAAACAAATGCTCAATTAGTTGACTGTTCGCAAATATTGGCATAGCTAATAAAGTTCCCCATTGAAGTTGTGAGAACAGGCGTAAGGTATTTCCAAGTTACAAGTGTACGAGTTCGGTTGAAGTGCCTCCCAGCTATTGCATCATTTAAGTACCTGTTCTAAGCGAATGCGAAGTAATCGCTCAAGAGGATATTAACGGTATTCACAAGCTACGCGCGTGGCGTTTGGTAAGCAAGAGGTTGAAAAGCTGGTTGGGAAATCATTTCTGAAGAAAGACAGTGGAATACAAATAAAATTGTGATGAACCATGAACAAGTCGCCAAGTTCAGGCCTATCTTCCACTTAAATCAACATCTTACTCCTTCACTTGATCTACACACAAATCAAAGGGAAACAGCCATGAAGCTGTTGAATGATTTCCTCCTAAATCTTGCTCGTTTTAGAACAATTTGTCTTGCGAAGTAAGTCCAAATCATTGTTTATGAGTTCATTTACTTGTACATGTAGTAACCACCATATAATGTATAAAGAGTCGCGCTTAACTTATATTCCCGGCCTCCTGTGGTCAGGCCTCAAACTAGATGTTTATTCATTTAATAAGTTATAATTCAATCAGTTAAAGTTTATGTGGGTACTTTGTCCCATATATCTAATCGCAGTGGAGAGTTGCTGATACTTTTCCATTTAAAGAAACATCTATGCTCATCGCGAGAAATGTTGAAAATCTCTCTGACACTGAGACTTTTACAGAGTCCAGTTGGCTCTGTGTCTGTGTGTAATTTTCAAGCGACCAAGTGAAATATGGTCTTCTGCTCGCACCCACCCACGGACGCATTTGTCTGAAATAATACAGATTGCGGAAATTTTCTCGCGTGATGAACAACGAGATTAAAACTTTTTACATTCGCAATCTGGGGAAATCCGATGAAAATCCAAAGAATTGCTGATAGCATATAGTTTGCGGTGGGATTTGATCTTCTGCGATACGGTTAAGTGAACTTTGGTTTCCAGCACTCGATGAAGGAGTGATTCTGATTATCCACGGATGAGTGGTGATTTGTTAAATTTTACGTTTAACTCAATGGGTCGAGTAGGAGGGCACGTCTTAGTTAAATAAATTAATAGTTGTCACAACAAGTCTTAATATTATTATTAAATATAATGGCATTGCTCCTCCATTCGTTTTGGGTGGGCTTTATTTTTGGGCGATTGCATAGTGAATATGCCTCTCTAAAACGAGTTAGTGAAAGGAATAGCGCATATCCATGCTGAAATTGTGGTACATGTTCGGTTAAATTTTAAGAAGGAAGTTAGAACAGTTCTGCTGACATCCCTAACTTAGCCATTGCCATATGTTGATGGATTCTATCTGTTGAGGAATTAAATGTGTTTAGGTTTTTTGTTTATAATAATCAAAATTGTATTGTTAAGCTTACTATCTGACTTATCGGATTTGTTAAAATTGTTAAACATTACTTATTTATCCTATTTCCAACTTCACTCAAATTTATTTATAATCAGTTAGTTATTGTTATTGGTGTTATATTGACTCTACGAAAATTACAGTACACATATTCACCTAGCTCTAAAATCTAAATTCACCAAAGAGAGAAGTCTTTGTTGTCTTTTTTGACTTTGCTTCTTTTGAGTTTGACTCATTTTCTTCTATTGCATTGTATTATAATGTAGCTTTGTAGCGCTTTTCAGTCTCTTGATTTTTGATCGTCAAATTATTCGGACGCAATTGGTAAATTCACACAGAAATACAAATAAATAGCAAACACCGGACCAAGATTCATTACAAAACACTATCCAAAGTGACTTTAGAATCCATAAAAAGTTAGTGGGGCCTCGACTTATCCCCGAGGAAGAGTTTTGTGTGTTTAGATCTGCGTACTGCTACGCGCCGATTGTTATATTTTGAGACATTTACGCTGCACGATGGTTTGAACCTTAGATGCGACATTAAACAGGAATATACCTCGAGAGATTATCCGAGATACAAGCCCTACTTTTTCTAGAAGGGGTATAATAGTAGGGTAGATCAGTTCCCGGTTATGATTCATTTCAGCCGCATTTGAGTGATGATTTGGCTTGTAAATATTTATAAAACTCGAATAGTTAGCTATAAGAGTCGTCGGCCAAACCTATCTTTAGCTCTTTTATATATAAGAAAATATATTTTAAGCTTTGACCACATCATGCCCTCGCTCTCTATGATGACCATTTAGCAACTTCCGCAAAATGCCTATTGAACACATCACAGTCATAAAAGTAGACTTACTTCGCTGTCTCGAAAAGCCTAATTTTTGTTCTTAAAACCATTCGGCAGGTGATTGGTTTTCTTATGAACTTGTGTATAAATCTACTCCGGCCAAACATCTCAAAGTCGGGTAGAAAGCTACAGTTTTATTTTAGTAAGGACAGCACATATAAATCAGGGCACAACAAATTAAAAAACGACACAGTTTATGAACCAGAATATTTGGGCAAAGATTAGTTGAAGTGTTGCTGTCAATTTGGTTAATGGAATCTAGCTATATTTGAGCTATTAAGAGTATAGTTGTGTTCAGACAATCTTTTTTTTTCGATATGTTCCTTTTTAAAGTTACACACTTTAAACTTAACTACTTTACTTTTAAATTTTACAATTTTTTACTAACTGTGGAAACCCGTGCAATGAGAGTCTGGGAGTGCTGCATTGACTGTCACCCAGTGCGGACGTGAATTGTGGGTTTTCGGACAATAAATGTTTAATACTGAATACAGTGTGTTGTGTGTATTTATTTCGGTTATTATTTCGGGTATTACATTTACTCTCACGAATTCGTATGAATTTTTACGCAATGCCGTTCGGTAACTCGAAAAATTCGTAAAAGAGAGCGCATCGAGAGAGCAAGATATGACCCCTCCACTGAGAATGAGAATCTTACGAATTTCTACACAACAAATTTCTTGGAGTAAAAATAGAAAAATCTGTCAGTCAGTTGACTATTGACAGATGATTTGAAATTTGTTGTCCTTTTTGGCTCGTATGCATATTCAAATGGTATAATCAACAGGCGGCAAAATAAAATTGAATGTTCGCCTCAAGATTCTTTTCGAAAGTGGCGACACTGTATTCTTCGTCGCTTTAAGAAGGGACAATCTCCTCCACGTAATTTTTAGTGCAGTGTCGCTTTTGTCTCTTCTCGGGTGGTTGTAGTTCAACGTTCAACCAGTACAAAACTCTTCCACATACTCAAATTCATCAAAAGAAGTTCAATTAACAAATTCTAGTTTTTTTTCAGATATTTTAACGACTTTTCTACAACTTTTTTTGAATTTTTGAAATATGAGTATTTGTAGAAATCTATTTGTAGTATCATAATATTAATACGTGAACATCAAAAGTTTCGGTATACTTTTTAAGTATTTATTATGAAATGAGGAGGATACAACTTATATCATTCGAAAAGTACTGTGCAAAAACCAAAAATCGTGGGTATATGTCGCCATTAAGGCTGGTAAAATTAAGTTATGAATTCCCCATACAAAACCGGTAATTGAAAGGATTTTGTTGACATTAAATTTGTCACCGACATTATTACCATAGTAACGTTTTCAAATATAAATCATCTTAGGTTAGAACCTGTTTCCAATGGAGCAGCTCATTTACGATTTTTTTCGATATCTAGATGTCGCTCTTTTCGTTTATAAAAAAAAAAATTAATAACGAAAATAATTGTGGTTTGATTTTTAGTATTACATTTTACATACTTATAAAAGGAATGGTCGATTTTTGACCACAAGCGATACAAGTTTATAGTAATATTTCAGAAATGACAGGTAGGTACTGTCCTTCGCTAACTTTTTCGTAATTGTCTCTCGGCCATATTAATCATTCTCTTTAATCCGGGTTAAAGTTTAAAATCGGATTTAAGTGAGCTTAACCCAAAAATTAGATCCATAATATTCCGTCGTTAAGCCCGAACATAAACCCGATTGAACTTAAACCGCACTCCGGAGACCAGTTTAAGTACTTTAACTCGGGTTAAAACTTAAATTCATAATATTGACGTCTCTTCGCTCGTAGGACGCAAGAAATAAGACAAGTATAATGGAAAAAAATAGCAAGTCGCTAAAAAAACGGACTTCAATGGACGATGATATCTTCGTGTTCAAAAGACGAATTTGTCGAAGGGAGCAGTTGAAGCAGCAGCTGATGGAAAATCAACGTCGAATATTTCGAATTTAGAAGTGTGCTTTCATTGACGATTACGATGTGGTAGATTTTCGAAATATTTCCAGCTGACACAAGAGGCATTTTGGAGCCTACATTCGATGATTCCACAGGAATTTCGGTGTAATTAATGCACCTAACAATAAAACTGGGACCACAATAGATCAAACCATTTCCAAGTGTAAAAGAACAAAAAAATATATTTTTCTTTTGTAAAACTTGACATTACGTAGGTTAAAAACGGGTTAAAATCGACTTAAACTTTTTTTAAATCCACGTTAAAATTCTTCTTTAATCCAGTGGGCTTAGTGCATGTTTTTGAGTGAATATTATGGACATGGATTTAAATTGTTGCATTTAAAAAATGTGGATTAAATGGTCGGGTGTAAAATTCACTCAAATAATATGGCCCTAAGAGAGAATTTATCCCATTTTGACAGTTTTTATTTCCATTTTTACTACAAAAGCAAAGGAACAAACCTTATGATAATAATAATAATAATCTGAGGCGGATTCTTCTGCCGTTGTCTAAATTTCTATCAATTATTTGCAACACCCATTGTTCAAGTGAATGAAGAATGTCTGAACAGCTAGATATCGCCACACTACTAATTCCCTATATTTTTCCACAATTTTCTTTCGGGATAACTCTCCATGAATTTATGTTTAATACCTAAGCTTATTTCCTGTGCTCTGATCTTGGCCACTTTTTTGTAACCCATCAACGAGGTAAGACTCACCCAATAAAACCACTGAAAAGCGAACTTAGTGCATTTTCTCTTTCTCGAACCCCGGAAACCCCCCCGCTCAAACGCCCACCAATTTTGAATAATAAAGAACCACTTTTAGGAAAATGATTGAGGAAATTCATAATATAAGTTACTGTTTATGTTGCTCAACCGTTAAATTTCTATTAATATTGTATTCATTAATAAATCCCATTTGGATTAAAAATTCCACTCAACTAACAAATTTTCAACAAAAATTCCCGCGTCATAAACATTTCCGAATATTAAATTAAAACAATAAACAGAAAAATGTGTTTTTTTTTTTTTTAGTCAGCTCGAAGTACATATATATTGTATCTAAGCACGGCAATGTATTTGCATTTACATTTGCGTGCACAGAGATAGATTTCGATAATAATTTGTAGTGAAATAAAACTTTAATTGACAGTAATTGAACTAACCGCAATGCAATCGAAATGTGATAACTATCTCTATTATTTTTTTGTACACAATAAAAGAGGTAATCTGGGTTGAGTGTTGTGAGTTCAGTTCCTTTTTTTAGCTACCATACAATGAGTGTTGTCATGGAGACCCCGTCCATCCAATTAATGATTTATTTCCGCAACATTACTTGAATATGGCGTTCAAAGCCCTTCGGCTGTGAATAAAAATGAAGAAGTCTTAACGCCTCCCCATAAATCATTTTGAATGAATAAACTTTGGGGAATTATCTCAACAGTATCGAATATCTTTCACTGAATGCCAATGAAGTAGATACTTGAAAAATATATCGAATTATTCATATTTGCTGTGTGCCCAGCAATATGCCGGCGGAACTAAATGTCCTTGTTTGCATAAATATGCAATCAAATCTGTAATGAAAACGATTTAATGAAAAATGATACTTGAGTTATATTATAAGCACTTCAAAGTTTGGTAGGAAGAGACATAGCACACATACATCATACTAGACCAATCAAAAAATGTCTTTTGTGTGAAGAGCGACAAAATACGTGCTGATGGGAAGTGGATGCTACATGTCCAGTGTGTTGGTGTTGGTGTTGCCATTTATTGTTAGCAACAGGGCGCTTATTTTTGGTGTGCATATGGGAGCAGCATCAATATTTTTAGCTTGGTTACCAAGTTGGACTTGTATTCAATTGATTGAGCTTGCCTACGGTTTGGTTTGGACACAAGCTAGAGGAATGTATAACAGATTGTGTAAGGAAAGCTGCTCTGATGCAGTTGACAGCATCATGATATTTATAAAGTATGAACTTTGAAAGTGACACCGCACATCGAGTGAGAAAATTGAATGATTGTTTGTTTTTCCTTGCGATTAATAGGCGATTGTGTAGTAAAAGCATTGAGATCGATCTTTATGAACACTTATCCCATCCATCCCAGGCTAGGATTTTGTAAAAAAAAAAAAAAACGAAACGAAAAAAAAAATCG
Source organism: Cheilosia vulpina (assembly GCA_916610125.1). Lineage (NCBI taxonomy): Eukaryota > Metazoa > Arthropoda > Insecta > Diptera > Syrphidae > Cheilosia > Cheilosia vulpina. The sequence goes on from OU744279.1 coordinate 56,742,634, forward strand.
CTTTTGAAAGAACGAAGGGAATTATTTAGAAGGAAAATTTCTTTTACTTTACGTTTTCTTTTTCTTGCAAACACTTAACACAAAGTGTAGCTTTACGATCTCTTTCATAGTTCGAAGTTTCGTTTTGAGAGTTACGTTCATGTGAGTGGAAACAATTTGAACGTTTTCATTTTACAGAATCTTACCCCTAACCATTAACGAAGGCCGATAAAGATATTTTTGATCATTGCAAATACACAATTGTTAGAATGAACTTGAGTGAATTTGGAGAAAGAGTGAACTCCTAGTCAAAATGGCGAGAGTCAGCCATCGATAGCATCAGCTGAGACCTGTAGAGCGAATAGAAACTAAGACTCTGTTACAAAAAGTCTTCGACTGGAAACAATAGGCGCAACGCAGTTGAGGTAGGCATCACCTTATGTCGTTTTCGATTTGGCTTTTCAGATTTTGATCTGAGATTTCAGATTTCTGCTGCCAAATCGAACATAAAATCCGAATTTTATTGGTTCTTGTGTGTATTGAGTTGGCCGCAAAAAATTGTTTTTTTTTCACTTGCAAATGGATTTCCAATTTCAATTGATTTTTAAACATTTATAATAACTCCTTTCGAAATAATTTCATATAAAAAATCGTTTCCATACCCGAAAAATTAATAATTCAGTTAAAAAAGCAATCCTTCCAACGATAAACAATTCCGTCAGCTGTGTGTCATAAATATTGGTGTAAGTGAACGTATGTGTAAAATCTGAGAAAAAATTGAGATTTCTGAAAAGTGATCTGAGATCAAAAAACATATTGATTTTTTCTCAGAAAGATTGGTCTGTTTGCCAAATCGAAAATGACATTAGTTTCAAGTCCCTCTCAATTGACTTAGGGAAGTCAGCAATAGACCGCGCTTGATCCTTAAAATGAAACAAAATAGAAACAGACATCTAGCGCTAGAGCCATTCTGGTTGTAGTAAATGACTCTAACTACTTCACTAAGACCGTGATCATGTTTATTGACACAGGCCGACCACACACCAAAGACTTAAGCGCCACCTAGGTACGAATATAATAAGATCTGGTTATTTTCATCAGTTTGTCATAAATATGTATTCATACCTGATGCATGCATTTTATTATCTCACGCACCACAATGGGATGATGTCGGTAACAAGCTATTCCAATGTGTGCTTTGTATTTTTTCTATAAAACAAATTGCTAAATAAACACCAAGCCAACTAGAGTCACGGGCATTTTTTAAATTCTCACGGGAAGGTCGTTCAACGTACTTTGAACCCATTAACCATACCCAATGCAACATCCATGCATTCTTTACAGTTGACAACATTCGCTATCTGAGGAGGCTATATACCTCCATATAGTCTACAAATTAAATCAAGGCTTGACACCGTATCCTTCGATGTCATTGCGTTCATCACAGAGCTGCGCGTTGATTTATTAATACCCTCAATTGCCAAAAGCTATAAAGCGATTATGAAGATACAATTAAAATTTCGCTTTCAAGAGCACCGCGCAAATACATATTCCTGTCACATTCACCACAAAGAAGTAAATCAGATTTAACTTCCAGTGAACCTCATTACCAGAGTGCAAACATTCTTATCTCGCGCATCTGTTTAAATTTAAACAAACGATAATCGTTCGATACTCATAGATATACGTACGAATACTCGAAGAGGGTAATTAATCGTTACCCAGAGCTTCGCATGCCCGACTGGCGTAGCCCGCCTGCCTCCCCAACTCGCTAATAAGCCTTTAAACAGATTTGGAATCAATTTCCACTAGCAATTAACCAAAGCGATATTTGGCTTCTCGCATTAATCACACCCTTCCCCCCTCCCCTCGTGGATGCGGTGGTTGTTCGTAGCTGAAATATCGTCTAACCACTATAATTTTCTCACCACTTAGGTACTATTTCGTCATGCGAATAGCGTACCCATAGACTGTGTAGATTATGGTGAAGCGCTTGAGTACTTAACATTACCAGCACTTTCCACGTACCAGCAAGCGACCGCTTACGAAGAATCACGTAGAATCCTCGCAGCTAATGACTGCCATTGTGTGGCTTCGTCGGATTGAAATGATTCGATTTAATTGATTTTGCAAAAACAAGAATGTACAGCTCAGTGATTTGCATGCATGATGGAGCATACGCAAGCGAGTTCTCCAGCCATTTGACTTAAATGTAATTTCATCGCATTGATGAGCTTCATGAGCGGTTTTAATTAGGGCGTTCGCTGGTGTTTAAAACCACCAAATCGTTTTGGCCCCGGGACAATATTCGGTGACAGACCACGCTCTTCAGAATGATTGATAACCAGCCAAGAGTTTGTTTATACTATTGCACGGCAACGGAAATGTTTATTTTGTTCGGCAAAAATGGCTGTTTCCACCCATTAATGTCTATTAGCTGGGGCGCTGAATGATCTATTATTGTAGCATTATCGTGAGAGCAACGCACAGCGTAAACAGAACGCCTATCGATTTGTGGTTCAAAGTCTTCAATTGATTCGAAATGAGAAATGAGAAGATGATTAGTGTGTATGGAGGTTTTATTTTCTACTTAGCCTGCGGCCTTCACTTGCATGACTATGTATGCAGATACACATACGGCATCTATAATTAAATGGTGATCACAGCTGTGGAAAAGAGTCATTTTATATTTAAACAGTTCCATCATAATTTGCATAGAGTTTGTGGACTTGCTGTGCGTATCATTAGAGAAGTTTTGTATAAGGAAATTTCTACTTTAAACAAGCGTAGCTTTGTCATTTTAAACGCGATTTTAATATATTATTTATTTATATATTGCTTATAAGGAATTTTCTTAACTTTTCAAGTTAGGAGGTTTCAATTAAATGTATTAAAAGAAATGTCTCTTAAAAACTACAGTAGTTGCCACCCCTGTACAGTAGTTGCCACCCCTGTACAGTAGTCAGTACTCTACGGAACTACTGTCGTTGGCACCCAAAAATAATGATTAAATAAAAGCTACCAGTTTGTTAAAATGCATTTAATATTTCATAACTAAACAAAATAGTGAAGCATTTGATAAATTAATATTTAAATAAATAACATAAAAAAATGTAATAAATTAATTAAATTTAATACATTTAACAAGTTCGTTTTTGTATTTTATAAATGGACTAGCTGACGCGGCGAACTTCGTACCGCCTAAAATTAATTAAATTATTAATATTTTTTCATTAAATTGAACGTGCCTATTGAACGAATGAAACTCCTTTTGGAATTCAATTAAGTTCAATGCATACAAAGAACTTCAAAGCGATATGTGCCGCACGGCCTACGCACTCATATGCCACATCACATATTCTTTAATGCTTGCGATTTGCCCACACCACCCTAAAGCAAAGAGGCATCTACAACAGCGCCACCTTTCGGGTCGAAAACTATCCACTTTTCCCAACTGAAACCAAACATACTTATCAACAAAATTGAAATCTGTTGAGTGGTTTCGGAGACTGACAGCAGCGCCACCTATCCTGCCCAAAACAATCCTATCCTTTAAGCTGCAACCAACCATACCCATTCACAAAATTTCATTTTAACACCAGGAATGTTCAAAATGCCTATCACTCGTATAACCAATAAACATACAAAAACCGAATATCCATACAAACCTTGGTGTCAACGGTTAACGCACAATGCGACTCATTTTGATATATATTTATAGAAGGAGATAGATGAAAAACGAAATATGCCAACATCGCCACCTGTTGAGAATTTTCCGAATTTTTATTTTTATTTCATCTTAAACCATCCCTGATTCAAGACAAACAAAAAATCATTCAAATCCGTCGAGCCGTTCTTGAGTTTTTACCCGAATAACGCACAGCAATTGGTTTTTAAATTTATAATGTGTGGAAAAAAAAAACAAAATGTATTGAAATTCATGTTTTTTCACGCATGCACAACACACACATACGTTTTCCGATATCAACTAAACTTCACAAAAACTATATATAGACCAATACCAAAAATGTGTGGAAGTTTGACTAAAATCGGTATATGCGTTAAGCCGTGAATCGGCGACAAACGAACACAATTAATAAAATTGCTCAATTTTTATATGTATAGATTTAAAACTTTTATGGAATATGGCTTCAACGAATTTATTGCAATTTCGTTCGACTGAGTCGAACTAGATAAAGGAAACGGTGAATAGAATATAGGAAAAGGAATCGTGTTTGTAGTGTTAAATTAATTAAAGCCTACTACGAGGTCAATATCAGCCTCGGAAGAAAGAATTATGTTAATTAATTAAATATGATATTGCCTAATGCAGCGGCAATGAGGGTGATGAGGGTTCTATACGCAAACTCTGTTCAAAGGTTTTGATTTAAAGAGGTCAGTGATTTAAAGAGATGATTCTGCATAGAATTGGATGCCTAGATATCCACACATGGTGATAGTATGTACGAGCTGCTGTGATCTATGTACAGCTCTGCTATAGCAGAACAGCCTTATTACTTGACAATGTTGACTTCGATACATATCTACCTCCTAGAAGGATGTTTGACAGACTAGTTAGGCCCAAAAAAATCTTGCTAATTAGTGTTTTGTTTTTTGTGGATAACAACAATTTTAACCGGCGTCTTTATTGGCTTGTATCTAAAATCGCATCCATTTACTTTGTCAAAAACATTGCAAAGTTGCGCCGAAAAGATGTCATCGGGTATGGTGACTTCATTTTGATTTTGTCGACCGTACAGTTTAGGTCTCCCTCTCATACCCTACATGAAGTGGGAAGGCTGTATACAAAGCTGAGTACATGTCTATTTTTAGAGCGAGAAAAATAACCAGTTAAAGTAAGGAAGACTCAGTGATCCCAAGAACCGCCTGAGATTTTTAGATCACCGAAACGGTTGTGTTTTAATTAATTTATTCAAATCGTACTTGGCGACTTTAATGAATGACTAAGACAGACTCTTTGATGTGGTAGCGAGTTTGCTTTACGAAGTTGACAAGGTTAGGTGTCTAAGTCTTGATTGAATTCGAAATTTGATATGAAAAACATTGCCATCGACGATAGAAAAGTACTCAGTCAGTATTTTAGACATGGACTTGTTTGAACAACGGCTCTAATAAGCCGCAAAAAGCCACAAAGTACCGATTTAAATCCGCAACACATGAGTCTTGCAATTATATGAAACATCTTAAGGCACTCAGGAGACAGTTAGAACTTTTGTGTAACGCCTTTTTATATTCAAGTGCAAAAGTGAAAGTGCCAGCAGAGTCAAAAGGATTTCAGAAATGCCGTCTCCATTGTACTAGGTTTCGTCAAGCTCCATGACGAGTGGCGCGGTTTAGTAAGCAGGACAAAGCTACAAAAAATGCCAACACAAAGTCAATAGAAAGATGTCTGAAGTTCCAAAGTCAAAATTTAATACCAACAATATAGAAAGAAGTCTACCTACCTCGATCGACATTATTAAATATCTCAATAGATTTTTCGGACTCGTCCCCCAAAGTAGCCATTCCCAAAACCAGCAAAGCTATTTTCGTTCTCATTGCGACTTATTGTTGACATCAAAAGGCGAACTGTCTATTATTGGCTCTGCCATTATGTACATAGGGCCTACTCGCTAGCTCATTTTATTTGCTTTCACAATACCAGCCCAAGTCCAGATAATTGTCCAAGACCAATTTTAGCGTTTTTCCAAATCACCCGGTTCTTTCATAAGCAACTTTGCATACCCAGTCCACGCGACCATAGGACGTCCAAGCTTTCCCCTACCTTGTTTACCTATAAATTTGATTATAATTGTGCATACTGTGCCCAAATTGCATGCCACACAAACTATATTGAACAAGAAATAAAAGTCTATACCTACGCAAAGTAACTATACAGCATACACCACCTGTGGCTAGCAAACAGAAATATTTTCACTAATTTCATGTAGAAGTAGAGACAGGGTATAGAGCCACCCAACTTTATCCAAAAGTTAATTATGTCTGTGTGTGTAGTCAACGCAAATGCAATTAAAAATTAACATCGACTCCACTCCCTGGTTCAAGGCAAATAAAAACACACCCTCAGTATCTCTTCTCTCTGATGCAATGTTATATGGAAACCTCAACAATCAATATCCAATAGACCAGCGTGTCCGCTGCAAGTATAGGCAACTGTCACCACCTGCATCCTTGTTTCCAGCTCGACCATAAAATGCTAAAACAAGGCATAGATTCGGCGGAACTATATAATACCATGTCGCGAAATATTTGCCCGGGCTCAGGGTAAACAATGGAATATACTTTCACATGTACCTATGTATCTTTTACACGAAAATAGTACATTGCCAATGTGTTCTCTCTTCTGCTGGTCTCACTGATTGTTCTTTCCCAATAATTCACTTTCAGCTATAGCGACTGTTGCTTTATTAAAAACAAAACACAAAAGTATAAAAAAACAACCGAAATGGAAATGAAAATGTCGAAAAAAAACCGCCTCAGAGAACGACGACGAACGCAAAACAAATGAAACAAGTTAAATAAAGGAAAAACAAATAATGAATGTGTGTAGTATTTTTATCAAGATACTGTAACTGTGGTGTGATTAAAATTAGAAGATTGTAGCCAGAGATACTGTACGCGGTGTGTGTCTTGCTGATGCTGGCGCTCCACATAGCGTTCTGGTTTACCAAACCAATTTGCGTTTCGCCTGGATTCGGGTGTGATTCTGATTATCATGAACAGTTTGCTCACTAAACCGAAATTCATTCAGTTCGTTGTTGTACCCTAGATAAAAATAAACAGTTCGGGAGAGAATATTATTTTTTAATTAATAAGAAGACAACAAAAAAAAAAACACAACCCTAGGGATTGTTGGTGGAAATGTGAATCCCTTGGATGATAACCACCTTGGATAGAGTGTGATGCTCATAGTGAAAGTCGGTAAAAAAAAATCCAGTGCCTGTCGTTTATCCGACAGAAGATTTTAATCGAAATATGGACCATCTAGATCTCAGCGAGTTGGTGCGCTTAGTGGAGGATGCAGGGGGAAGTGAATTTATGCGCGCCGAGCTGGTGCGTGCCGCTGTCAATAAGAGCGCCGAGATGCAGTGCCTGCTGCAGCAGGCCAAGGACCCCAAGGATAGTGCTAATGTGAGTATTTTACTTAATTTGCATATATATTATATTCGGGATAGTGAGCTTGTTGGCAAATACATGTATTATTTTTCGTCTGTGTTTGCTTTTGTCACATAATTACTGAAATAAATACACTTTGGTGGATGGTAAACAAGTTTACTCATGGCCAGATAAGGGAGGCAAGATGTGTTGCTTTGAACTTTCAGTGCTTGCTCATCAATGAATTTCGGTCTGATACATGCTGTCCGCCTGTAACTAACTGGCGTGATTAGTGTGTACGAAATATTTCTGATGGCTCATGATCACTTGCAGCCATTGCTTGCTATGCGTGATATTTTCTTATCGCGGCATCCCTAGTTAGACATGAGGTCTGACTGGTAGAACATTGAAATCGGGTTTCATATGCTATGCGAGTTCAAAGCGATTGAGTAGATTTAGTTTGATAGGTACTTCTTTCTTAAAATATAACCGATCATTTGGCTAAAAGCGTATAAAGTAGCAATAAGTTCTAACACAAAATCATTGTAAACCCAACACCAGAGAGAATAACCAAAGACTATCCAAAAATGCATCGATGAATATTCTCAGGTTTGCAAACAATATTGCGCTAAATAAACGAATTTGGAAATGACCACCCGTGGAAAGGCTGGGTAAATTCAATGATTGGAAAGATTTTCACACAACGATGGCCCCGTGCAAAAACAACCTAAGTGCACTTGGTATAGTTTTGAGTTATGTATACATTCAGAATCCCCGTATCGTGCTTTTATTTTTTAAACTTTCTTCATGCAAAGAACCAAAAACCTTAAAAAACCTTAGCGATCGCTAATCTTTTATTCAAAAAACTGCAAACGCCTCTCCTGAAAAATAGCATAGATGCACTTAGTATGTTCTGGCCCTGGTGGAAACGATGGTTCAATTTGCATCTTGTTAATTTATTTCTACAATACTGGAACGCGGCTATTAATTTCGACTCTTTATACTTATTCACAGGTAGGCAAATTATGAGCGCGCGTCAAAGGATTTTCTTTCAAAATTTGAGGAGAAAATCGGGTAGATGCACGACAGCCAACAGATTAGTTGGGATTGCTCTTGCTTGTGATTTTTAAGGACATAGCATTGCGTCCACTCTGACAAAGAAACCTATAGTACATTTAATCTTATGTGAACTTTTCCAAGGCCCAAATGCAGGTTTTTATAATAAATGTTTGGTTCTCTTCCGTCTTTTAGGTGTAAACTTTCAGAATTCTTCGTTGAAGAAGCTCTTGGTATTTGTCAATATTTTCTTAGGGTACACCAAACTATTTTTCATATTCAACGATTATATTAAGGCCTCGATAAACGCAAACAAGTCATAGTAGGTAATTCGTAGGACAATTGCATCTCCGCATATCGGAGAAAATTCGTCGGCGACCTTGAACTATCAAACAAGTTTCTATCAGCTTCATTTGTTTTACTCTGATGATAGTTATGACTTATGAAACACAAATATGGTTGTCGTCTGTCTCTATTCCATAATTTTTCATCTTGTTTAGTAGGTCAAGTTCATTGGCCGCATTCAAGAATCTATCTTAAGTCGACTAGATTGGTCGGGATGAGATGCAACCTGAACGCAAAAACTAGATTGGTCGCTAACATCACTTTTTCTACGCGAACTGTCAACTTAGTACTCAGTCACGAATATCTTGACTAGATTCGTTGGCTACCCCTCCATAAACATCAACTGAAACAGATGCTCACATGACCGATTTCGACCAATCAAAACCGAGTTTCACTTAGTGAGAGAGCTGTCAGACTTACAAAACTAGATACTTGAACGTCCCGTCCCCATTGTGTCGTTGACGTTTAACAAAGATTTTAAGGATGATCAGGTGAATATGAATTAAACAGTTGAGGGTGAATGTTTCCTTTGTTTTGAGGTTATAAATAGAAATAGTCAGTTTTGATATTTAATACATATTCAGGGGGCTCAAATTTAAAAAAAACTGGTCTAAGTGCTTCTATAAAAGAAAGGTCGATATCAATGATGACGGCTCTCATGTCGCTGCTGCTGAATGAATGTTTTAGGTTGTCTTGTGATGTTGAAGTGACAGTGTCTATGCTATTGCTATGCTATCTTTACACAACGTACCATCGTATGCGTTCGAAAACGGCACACAACTGAAGACTCCGAACTCAAACCTCACACAAATAGTTATGAGAAACGAGACCAAGGGACCGCATGTTCAGTGACAACAAGTACTCTTGTTTGATATATCATTTCCGTTGCGCACTTTTAGCCGCACGTACACTATTGCCGGATAACACTGCAGTAGCAACATCCCCTTACAAGGGAGAGTAGTTATCCACTAAATGGATAATAATAACAAATCCTCTAATTACCATCAAAACCGACAGACTAATCAATACTGTTTAAATTAATAAAATATTTGCCCTCCTTCACCGCAACACGTTGTAATCCAAATCAAATTTAACTCGCCAGATCCAAAAACCACATTGCACCAGCACGATTAGCACAACACATTTTTTTTGCCCTCGGAATTAGTTACGGTTATATTTTAGTGGCACAAAAACCATCAGGCCAATTTTGCGGCAGCATCCTCTGTGGCCGTGATCAGTGTTACACTATAATTGAAAATCCATAATAAATTATAATAATTGGAAAATTCGGAGCAGCTACAGTAGCCGGGATATAAGAATGTGCAGCAGAGTCCCTGCATTTTGAATATGAGGGTATAATAGGAACGTAAATCATGTTGTGCACCACAAAAAGAGTAACAAACGAATTTGGCAATTTTCTCGTCGCACCCCGATTGAGAAATTTTGGAATTTTAATTCAAGTGGAAAATTGCCAATATTTCAATTAGTCGTCGCTTCCGATAAATATGGCCAACGGCGGAAAGTCCAAAAAGTGTTTGTGAGCGGTAATTGAACAGCACTTACTACTGTGCTGTTAAAACAATGTAAGCGCTTCAAGTTGTTGGTACAATTATTCTATTTGGCAACAAACATGGCGTTTGATTAAATATTTAAAACAAAAAAAAAGAAGTCCTCTCTTTATGTCATCTAAGCCAAAGTGATGGACAGCATTAGCGTTTTGGGTATTTGCCTTAGCTTTACTGCTTCACTCCTTTTGTGATTTTTTTATCAAAAATGCAAAGCTTCTAAGAAGCGAATTTACAACGGCAGATAAGACACAGCGAATGCGTGAAAGTGAAGTCGGTAGAGATACGAGTTATGGTTTATGGGAACTAGATGCTAATTTCCACTTCATTGGGCGATTGGACTTTGAATGCTTGGGTAAATAAACTGAGCCAGAAGTCAAGGAAACGTTAATTCCTAAGACGAAATCCAGGAGGCTTTACAAGAATTTTAGTTAGAAGTGATGATTCATAATTTAGTCGCGTTTATGTTGTTACACCAACTACTCGTGTAATCGGGATTTTGATTACTGTTGGGTTTTCGTAATCTCTCGAATCACTTTGTTTCGCGCTTGGTTGTCTATTTTAAATAATCTTAAGCCACCCATAGGCGATAAGCTCGGTTGGTTCGTGTTAGTTTATCGCATATTTTAGCATTTTATCAAAATTTAGACGAAATTTAAAATAAGCAACAATTTGGTAGTTTTCTAGGCATGACCGTAGTAGTCGGCCAATCTACTTATTCTGGATGAAGCAGAAGGCTTTTTAAAAGCTTTAAATATTTCAGTAGGTTATGTATCTATTCCCATCCCATTTTCTTGGTTTTGTATTGAAAGAATAGTTGAAGTATTTTCCAGTTGAATGCAGTATAGGCAGAAACATTTTTTTTTTTGTTCAAAAGGGCACCCACAAAGTAGGCGTGGCAATAAACGACATAGCCTTTATTCTTCTCGGTATCTTGGCAGATATTTCAAAAAAGTTTCATCGAAATCTGTGCAGTTACTTTTACGTTAATTACGAACAAACATAAAACCTCCTAAATTTGTGTTACTTTTATATAGGTATAGACTTTGCATGGACCACAGTTGAATCGGTGAATGAAAGGCTCCAAGCCTCTAACCGAAAATGCTCGAAATTGTACTGAAAGAATGAGACTCTATGTTCTTTAACTATTGCAATCGATCATCAATACTTTTGTTCCCAATTTAATCGTTTCGGAAACGCTCTATCTATAAAATGCGATTTCTATTAAACCAGATCGGTCCCTATAGCTAGCTGCCTCCAGTTAACCAATTGTACAAGCCATTTAAGGTGGGCTTTTCCTTCCGCTCCGTTGTCTCTCAGAAGAAAATAAAAAGACTAGCCGGGCTGGTACGGCCCTCTAAGTAGGCATTCCAAAAACCAGCGAAGCTATCTTCGTTCTCATTGCTACTTATTGTTGATATCAAAAGGCGAACTGTCTATTATTGGCTCTGCCATTATGTACTCGCTAGCTCATTTTATTTGCTTTCACAATACCAGCCCAAGTTCAGATGATTGCCCAAGACGCGATACGTTTTGTCCATACGTTCGACGTGCCTCACCTATCTTAACCTAATCCTAACTTAACCGGATATCACCTGTCAATCTTTCAAATCTCCCAAAATATCCCTAAAGGTTTTTATTCACTTATGACGGAGTCCATGCTTCCGCATAATACAGCAGGACCGGGAAAGAATTGATTGAAAGAATATCTTCTTGGATCTATGAAAGAGGGCCACACTTCCTAGATACGTTCTTAGCCCGAACATACACCGATTGACAGAAGTAATTCTTCGCCTAGTCTCTGCGCTGATGTTATTAGGCGAAGTCATAGATATCAGAAACCGAATTTGGCATTCGTCATGGTGTAGAAATCCACTAGACTGGTCTTTTAGGATTTCATCTTCCCAAGATTAGATTTGACTAGCAAAGATTAGAATTGTAACTCTCGCCTGTTTTTGTGTTGTATTGTTTGTTATAAAATTGGCTACGCTCCCCTCTCCCGAAAGACGGTATTCTAAAGACCGGACATGATTTTATTCTTTGGTTATCAAACACCAATGTTTTCGTAAAACTTAAAAAAAGTCAAGTCTTCTGCGTCTCTGTTTTATGGTCTTCGTTCAAACCTGGTTAATATTTTGCATTTGGAAACCAAATCTTTCTAGTTCAGAAATATTCAATTAAAGATACAGCTAACAGTCAACGCGAAGAAAAACCGAAAATAGACTCAGAAGATTGACAAGAAGATTAACTTATCACTTCCTCTGTTGTTGCAAGGCCTTGGTGCTTATCGTTTAGCTACTGCAAGTGGTAGTCCGTTGGACATCTATAAAACTCTAAATAATTGGTAAAGAAAAAAGTGCAAAATATATGCGGCGAATTGGCTGTCAGAATTAAGCTGTACAAACAAATCAGTTAGGGCCGTTTGCTCATACGACTCTTAACGATTTAAGTTCTACTTAAATACTTATGGGCTACTTTTTTCAGGGCGTAAACTGTCACATAAGAGTTTATGTGGCACTTAAATTCGCTATGAGTCGTATCACCAAACGGCTCTCAAACGAATCTAACGATAAATTAGTGCTTTAGTTATTTTAAAAACTATTACTCCAACCAAAGTGTTTTTTTTTAACAAGGCTGTTGTTCTCTCAAAACCACAACATTCCAATTTGAATGATTTGGTGTTTCACATTTCACTAATTTGAAGTCATATTCAAATTATCTCGACTGAAATCGAAAGCACGTAAATTTAATTCCCTTCTGAGCAACGTCTCCTCCTCCCTTATTTTCATAATCATTTTGCAAACCGACCATCCGATGAAACTGGTCCAACACACATTGCATCTGAAGTTAATCCATTCAAATTTCCTCTTTACTCCAGTTGGAAGAGGAAGCAAATTGAATGTAAACCAGAAGGTCTAAACTTTCACCAGAAAAAGCTAAACTACTTAAAACAAAGAATTTTCTTGACTTTCCCTCGGTCTCTGTGTTGAATTTGAATTGCTTTGCTTTCTTTGAAGACTGCATCCATGTGGTAAATTTTTCATAACCAAATCAGTCTTTCACTAAAGCATCTCTCAAAAATGAACTCGGAAAAACTCCCTCAACTTTAACTGCTAATAGCTCATTCGTGCAAAAACATCTGAAGGAAAATATCTCCTAAAACTCACTTGTGAAGGTCTAAGCATTCATCATCGTGAAATAATTTATGATGTAACTTATCATTTGCACTGCCTGAAATGTCCTCTCCTCAGATTCAACTCACCGCAAGGATTTCGTATTTTGGGAAAAACGAAAAAATTACCGAAACAATTTGCTTCCCCAAATTTACCAATTATTTAGATTTCTATAGAACGTTCCAGACCTAACCCAAACTGTTTGTATGTATACAGTGAAACGACAAATTGAATAATTAATCCGGTGGAACTGCCTTCGGGTGCAGCAAATAAATTTGATGAAGTCCTTTTCGTGTGGTTTTGAATTGTTTTTCCGACTTGTTGTTTGCTTAATATTGGGGCAAGCAACGATAAATCAGTGTCCAGTCCAGTCCAGATCCAGAGTTCATTCTAAAACAAATTGCAGATTGAAAATAAAATATTCACCATTCAAAATAAGTTTGGATAAAATGATTGCTTTGTTTTTGTTCTTTCAGGCAGTGGGATGTCCGATATCCTTTGATTCGGTGCTCTGTTGGCCAATGACGCCACCCGGAACACTAGCCATACTACCCTGTTTCGAGGAGTTCAAAGGCGTTCAGTATGACAGCACACGTGAGTAGATTTTCAAACTATTTCCACTTTGCAACTTTTACGACATAAAACACTTGTAAGGGGTAGGTAAATATTAAAACACATTTACGAGTACAGACAATAGGTAACTGCAACTTGAAATATGAACAAACAATGGATCCGTAAAAGATTAACTTGTAGAGCTGTTCAAATATTGACGTTAGTTATTTGAAGAAAATATGTGCATCGTTGTTGTTATCAGTGTTTGCTGTTTGTTTGCTGAAAAATATTGCTTAGATTCATTGACATAAAACGTGCAACAGCTATTTGTAAGTAGATTACCCAGGAAAGCCGATCGCCGGAAGTAGATTTAACAGTGCATTTAATACCTTTAGGGAGCTATGTACGCATTATTCGATTACTTGAGCTCAATATTTGCCGATGCAATTTTTTGTTTCATGCCTGCATATGCACAGTATTGCTGCCACAAAACAGAAAGAAGGTGAAGAGTAACTTGAGCTCGTCATACAGCTTACTGATATTTTCTTATTCTTGTTTTAAGAAGGCGATATATGTAGGACAGTTTAAAATGTATTTTCTTGACATTTATATCTGGTGAGGTTTCATGGAGAAACCAGTTTTCTTAATTTAGCTAAAATGATTATTAAAAAAAATAAGAAAGTTCCTTGCAATCGAGTCGTTAATTTTTTTTTTTAATTTTCGAAGCATTACCTTGTATGATATTCAATTTTCAAAGACAGTACATCTGCTCCGAAATAAAAGAATAAGCTCTTGGTGTACATATTCTTTGCTAAGATATTGAGTTGAAATCGTGTAAAAATTCGTCCATCAGAATTGGTGCATATTCGGACTGGTTTAACAGCGTTCTCCGTGACTTTTCTTAGGACGTGTACATTTTCTTCTACCTCTTGGACGTTCACCTTGAGGTTTCTTTATGTCGAAGTGTGACCCGGCAAAAAATAATAATGTTTGAAGTGAAATCGCAAAACCGTGAGAATTAGTGGCCGAGAAATGCTTGCTGCAAAATGTTCACAACAACTGTTTGGCCCAGAGATTCCAGATTGAGAAGAAAAGCTCTAATTTTGGCTATTTTTGAATGAAAAGTAAAAAAGGGGTAAAAATCAAAAACCTCTGTGAAACGTAAAATGTTGAAAAATACGTAATATTAAAACGTAGATATTTTCATTTCGAAAAAAATGTCCAAGAATGAAATTGTTCATGAAAAAAAACAGCCCATCGAACGTCAACGTAATAGTTTTTGTTTTGTGTTTTGATATTATGTCCAATAGAAAAGGAAATTATTATATAATATATTTATTTTTGTTTTTTATGCTTATTTTAGTAAAAAGGGCTACAGTTTTTAATTTTGTCATAGGAAAACAAGTGCGAATTTCACTTAGGGAAAAAAAAAAAGAATATTTTTTCAAATTTAGGGGAAAATGGCGTTTTTGATTGAAGAAAATACTTGACCTTCTGTGAAAAGATCAAATCTTAAAGTGTTCTTTCTATGTTTCACTGAAAGATTATCAATTATTATTATAAGTGTCTGGGATATTTTTAATGAATTGCCCTGGATTCACCAACATACACCAATGTCAGATTGCAATGTGAACTAAATAT
Organism: Cheilosia vulpina; assembly: GCA_916610125.1. Taxonomy (NCBI): domain Eukaryota; kingdom Metazoa; phylum Arthropoda; class Insecta; order Diptera; family Syrphidae; genus Cheilosia; species Cheilosia vulpina. Next base: position 56,758,061 of record OU744279.1, read on the forward strand.
CACATATGGTGTCTACCACTATTACAAAAATGCTCCAACGGATGTCATTGAAAAAAACAAATCTGAATTTCGAGGTAGCTGTCACTTTTGAAGCTTTAATTCTTTGATATTTGACAAGTAGAAACTACGCCATTACTAAAAATGGAACGAAGAGGTGATCACAATTGGCCAACGAGATCTTGTGATTTAACACCTTGCGACTTCTTCCTTTGGGGCCACGTGAAAGATAAGGTCTACGCCAACAGTCCAGCGTCGATTCAAGACCTCAAAGATAAAATTCGTGAGGCTATCGAGGACATATGGCAGCCACTTTGCGATTTGGTTATGGAAAATTTTATGAAAAGGATATGGTCCTGTATGCGTGCTCGTGGTGGCCATTTGGCTGATGTTGTTTTTCATTATTAACGGCATAGCTTCCTCTTTATTATGAAATCAACATCCGATCATTTATCTCAAAAAATGGCATTTTTCTTTGAATACCAAAATAACACCTCTTATTGGAAAACCCTTTAGTTGTTGTATAAGATCTGTACCAACCCTGGACACGACAGCACTTCAACATCAACCGGTTGGCTGCCCTGCACCGCCTTATTCAATGTTACTGGCCTGACACATAATTCTTTCCATTTTCTTTTCCTTTTCTCTTTCTATTCTTTTTCATTGTTCAACTTAACCTCTGAAACCTCAGTCTACCGCGAGTAGTCTGAGAAATAAAATTTATATAAAACCCGAATTGGAATTAAATATTTTACTTTTCCCCAACAGTTGTGAAAATCTTAAGTCACTATGCGGCTTCTTTATCTGTCATCAGTTTCAACTGAATTTGTACTCAGGTATTTCAGACAAAACCTCTCCAACAAACCCATCCACGGTTGGTAAGCCATCCTTGTAGAAATTGATAGAGAACTGATATTCCTATCTGTTGCGAGTGTGATCTCTCTAGTTATTCGTACAGCTAGAAACAAGGCCTAGATCAGAGTGACCGTTGTGCGATTAAAGTTGCAAAATGGCACTTTTTTCGAGAGGCTGCCATAATTTTTTGTATTTTGTTCCAATTTTATTGGTGGAAAAAGCGCTTCCCAAATTTTTCAAATTTTATTTCCAAATAAAAGCCTTTAAAATGTAAAGCAGTTGCCTATCAAATACTATTGTAGTGTTTACCGAAGCAATGATTGTTAAATATCGTTTGAAAATTCTAAATTTTCCAAACAGCTTCATAAATGGCAATTTTTTTTTCATTGGCCCTTTATCTTTGCAGTATTCTGCAGCGTTCACTCTGAGCCTAGTCGAGGAATAGAGTGTGAAGTCGTCTGTGTTTTTGGCTAGACGAAGAAACCGCTTTAAAATTGGTGTCCAGTACATTTATCTGATTATTGCAAGAAAAGACTTGTTTACAAAATATTAAATGTGTTTTTAAAGGTTTAATTTATATCCACAAACATTGAAAGAGATAACACATTTCTCATGTAGTTGTCCCCACTTATGCTCGTAGTTTTGCGTCAAACGTATTTAAATTTATAGTCCTTTTCAACAAAACCAAATAGCGTGCAATCGTGCTATTGCTCTCGCACAATTTAGCAATTCATATTATTCGCATTTTATCTTTCTTGCAAGCAATTAAGCCCTAACATTGAGGAAAACGAGTTAACAGAAACAAACATACATCAAACCCATGTAGCAATCTATACACGTTTTCTGACAATTTTAGATCGTTTGTCTCTTATCGCACATGTCAAATGAAATTTAGTGATTCGCTCGCCGTATATCATTGTTTCAGTGCATTAATCATATATAACTTATATGGCAAAATGCTATAATCCCATCTAATAGCACTGTCCTTTGTTGCGAGTCCATTTTTCTTCTTATGAGTCACATGTCTGCCAGAAGGCAGCCGCTTCGAGGGACACATGCCGAACACGAGCCTTAATTAAAGAGATGAATTAATCCTTATAATGTCTTCCATCTTTGGCGCGACTCTTTTTGCCCGTCTCTTCTTTCTCTGACTCCTATCGGAACGAAAAGATACTTTTCTTGATAATTCCTGCAGGGAAAAAGCACTCATGATGAAACGTATTTCATTTTTACACAATAAGTTTTTGTGGCGCTCGTAAAAATGTATAAGTAGTTCAAAACAGCTTTTGTTGGAGAAGTTTTGTTTTAGTTTTATTGTAGCTCCTAGTGTGTGCCTTAATTATTGTGCAAGGATTTGTGGACATTTGTTTAGATTTATCTGTACGGATTATGGAAGGTGGAAAAGTTGGTGGACACATTTGGAAATGCCTTCAGAGACAAATGAGGATAAAAAACAAATAAGTGGCTGACACCCTTTGTTTGGCATTGCACGGGCAGTAACTTGATTTTTCTTTTCAGTATGTGTTCTCTTTTAAACAAAAGTTCAAAACTATTTGTTTTTGTTTTTAAAACCAACAGAAAGTTCTCCATAAGAATGTTTATGGAAAAAACGAAGCGTCTTATTACAGGAAAACTTCTGCAAATTAAATTTTGTTCCACAGTCCTTTGTTTTATAAACTTTTATCGTTTGTGACGAAATTATATAATGCAGAAATTCACCTCTTGAAATTCTTAACGATAATTTCTGACATAACACCATTATGGGTATGAAAGTCTTGTAGTCTACTTTTGTAGTGATGATATGTACAATATTATCAATATTAGTTCTAACAAAGTATTGCCAGGTGCAAAATTTTATTAAGAAGCTGTCTTTATTTTTAAGTTTCTCTATTACGTAGTAAAAGAAAGATATTGTAATCGTACAAAATTTCGAACTCGAGATGTTAATCAATTCTGACATTACGATGATAGAGGAACTCAAAAAAGTGGGTGGCAAAATTTTGCCCGTCTGTCTGTCTGTATGTCCCGAGGCGTACAGCCTAAACGGCTACCCAGATTTCGTTCAAACTTCGGATTTTGAGTTTGGGGGCTTACAGTTCAGAGCATTTTTTTTTTGTTTTTGCACGATAACCTTAATATTAATGGAACTTCCCATACCAAATTTTCATACCAGTTGGATTTGTTCGAAAACGGCTAACGATTTCAAAGAAATTGATATTTATGCTTAAGAAGGTGAGGTTACCACGACTCAGTTTTCCGCTAAAAAATCGAATAACGGTACTTTTGAAATTTGGACATGTCTCGATTTTTTACGATTGTAACAAAAATTAATTTCTAAGGTAATATGGTCATTTCTAACTTAACTCAGTTTCTCTATTTATTATCGAAAAATGGATTTTTGAAAAAAGTCATTTTTTAAAAATTTTGTTTTCCATAGTTTACTTGAAAACGGCATCATCGATTTCGACCAAAATGCAAACTTAGAGTGAAATTGATGTTTTAAAAATGATTGCGTCCTTAATTTTCAATTCGATTCACCGAAAACGCTTATTTGTAAAACTGCTCTCATCTCGAAAACCCCATTTTGTATTTTAAAAAAAAAAAAACTTTAAAAACCAAGCATTACATTTTACATCCCGAACAATAACTTGTACTCGGTTTTCAGCTAAGCAATAGTATTTTTCAAGCTAAACATTACAATATTTGGTATTGTCTTGTCTGTCAAATATTACAAAAACCGCTCTAACGATTTTGGTTAAAATGCTTATTAAGGATAATAAAAGTATTCTAAATAAGATCCCGTACCTTGTTTTGGTCAAAAAATTTGAATATATCAGATTAATAATTATTTATCAAAAATTACTTCACAAATCCCGATTTGTATTCACATACCTACGGTATATTTTTGAAATAATCTCAATTTTTCACTTCTAATCAAAATGCAATAACAGCTAAGCAAAACTTATTTTTAACAAATATAACCCGATTCTTTTTTTTTAACCAAATTGAGTATGCACCTTCAAATATGCCTTTTTTATCATGCTCACATAATCTGAATAGATCATTGATTTTCACGGTTTACAACAACAGCATAAGATCCAACTTTTGTTGTAAACCATGGAAATCAATGATCTATACAGATCATGTGAGCATAATAAAAAGGCCTATTACCAACCGCAATCAGAAACTCCCACCTAATTTTCACACCACACACTTCAATTGGGATAGTTTATAACTGCTAACGCATATTCAAAAAAAAAATCGAGTTCTCACAATATACATCTATGTAAAGATATAGATCTATCACGAATCCTGCTTCCAATCATAGACACCTTATACCAGCGTTACTAATCAAAATAAAAACATGACCTAACAGATCAGAAAACAGAAACTCCTACTACATCTTGTAAAGTGTAAGAGCTGTAATAGTACAGTGGCAGTTATAATTCTCTAACCAGAACTTGCGGTAATTCCCTTTTACTGAGAGCTTCAACTTTTAAAAACTCAGATTGTTATTTGACATGTACACTGTAGAGCCATATCAGATGAACTACCCATAATTGAATTTTATTTAACACTATTCATTTTCCTATATTCTATCTATGCACTGTTTCTTTTATCTAGCATTGTTTTTCATTTTTTTACCTACATATACCTACCTAATAAAATAAGCAAACTTTTGATGAACGAGAAAGTTTCGTTCGACCCAGTCGTGCACTTTATTTTTTTTTTTTTAAATTCACCAAGTTTTTGATGGAATAAATGTAACTTTTCTTGTAGCATATCATTTGCAATATTTAAGGAGTAAAAATAACTTTTCTCTATTGGAGCGCTTTTGGGGGACCGCCATATTACGTGAATACAGTTTCATTTCGGATTAAAGTAGAAAATTTTATTATATAATACAAAAATATCCAACACCTCTTTTTAATAAACTAATTTTTACTTTCTTACTTTCAGAAAATGCAACGCGATTTTGTTTCCTCAACGGCACATGGGCCAATTACACAAGCTATGACAAATGTCACCATGAGCCACCATCGCCGATACCTGATTTCTCACCGGGCATTGAGTTGCCAACCCTAATCTACTGTTCGGGGTATTTCCTTAGTCTAGCAGCTTTAACCTTAGCCTTAATTGTTTTTCTTTATTTCAAGTGAGTACATTGTTCACTGGCTAGCCAAGAAAAATCTTATTTCAAAATCATTTGTTTAGAGACTTAAAATGCCTTCGGAATACAATTCACGCGAATTTATTTTTAACATACATTCTATCGGCGCTCCTGTGGATCCTAACTCTATTCCTACAAGTTGTAAGTGCATGCGAATAAAAACGACTGAAATAAATTAAAATATCCACTTACAGATGACGGATCATCCAAGTACGCCGAGTTGCATAAGTTTAGTTGTACTCTTCCATTACTTTAATTTAACGAATTTCTTTTGGATGTTTGTCGAAGGTAAGCGAAACCCATCATTTTCCCATTCACCTTTATTTGTATACGAACGTCTTACTGGGTATCCTGTTCCGCTACAAATTATTATTATTTTAACCTGTTGTTAAATTACAAAGGATCCTTCTATCGTTGCCGAGGATGTGAGAACATCTAATAAGATTTTGTACGATGTACGTAAGAAATAAAAAATAAATAAATAAAAATTGCAAACGATAGATACAAGTATAGTTTAGCAACAAAGGAAACGGATCTGCCATAAGAAAGCGGTATTTTATGCAAACCACCTTGGCGAACCATAAATCTAATAAATATAAGAGTATTGCCGGCAGCGTCCGGAGAGGATGTTATATCATAAAATTGCGGATTTTCTTTTTATGCATAAATTTTGCTTCTTCTATTACAGGACTCTACCTGTACACTTTGGTGGTGCAGACATTTTCCAGTGAGAATATTTATTTCACCATGTACGCTTTTATTGGATGGGGTAAGTTTTTATTTTATGCGCGTCAGGGTTTAACTATATGAAGAGGAATAGAATATTCTTCTTCTTTTTTTGTAATAGAAAAAAGCTGTTTATGAGGTTTTTTTTTTTAATTTTCGTTCTTTTTGAATAGGAAGCCCAGCGATTATAGTGTTGGTGTGGTCGATAGCAAAAATATACTCTCCGCCACTGATGACTGAACGGTTTAATGGGGTAAGTGTGATAATTGGTTCACTGAGAGTTCCTACCCTCTGTAGGCGGATTAACAGGGATGATGGGGATGGACTTGGGGTTTTTGAGTGCTTCTTCCTGCAGTTGAAGATAAAGAACGGATTCTCTTTTTAAGTGAGAGTATTGAAGTGCGACTTAAAGTGCTGATGGATACTATTCGAGAAGGCTATTCAAGAATGTGTAGTCCATGATATTGTATAGGGGTAGGTGCAATTACTGCACATCGTGTTAGACTTCGTTTTATCTCAATTGTACTCTGTGTGCAAGGATGCGGAATTATTTGTAAATCGACTAAAAACACTCGAGTTAAAGAAGGGTTCGATCCTGACAAAGCTTTAATTAATTTTACTTATCAACGCACTATCCAATTTGTGAGAAACTAGGCTTAAATTATTACAAAGACCCGTATATTTGCTAGTTTCTTATTTTCCAGCTTCACTATCTGTCAAACAATTTATTTATTAAGATCGGTTTTTGACAGCGGAAAGGAAGGCATGAGAAGCTTTTTTCTAATCCGTTCAGTTTCTTATTTTTCCATCTGCTGTCAGCTTTCCTGATTTGAGAAAATCTGTGAGAAAATAACTTTATTCAGATAAGGAGCACACATATGCATTGTTATCCTCATCTTACATACATTAAGATGACAAGTAGCTTGCCCAAAGACATGCATTCATCGGTTTATGTTCTTGAAATTGAAATACTGAAGCTTCTCTGACAGTTGATGCAACATAAAGAATTCATCCGACTAAAATGCACAATCAATATCGCAAAAAGGGAAAGAACCGTCAAAAACGTGTTTGTAAAGTTGAATGACGCTTAGGTAAGTTTGTCTCAACTTCAAGTTGGAAGTTATTTTTATAACCTTAACCAGCCTGTTCAACTTTAAAGTGCATCGGAAAAAGAGCAACTAGTTTGCGCTAGACGGTGCATACACCAGGGATGTTTTTGCACAAACACATTTCTCATTGATGAAGTAAAGCAAACAATTCCAATCAATCCCTGCAAAGAGCAAATATAGAACAGAAAACCACCGAGAATTGTTGTTCTGCGGTTTAATCTTTCTGTTGTTTCAACATGGGATGTGTAGGTTCATGGCAAACAAACAGCATGAACGAATTGTGAAAAAAAAACGTGGATTTACACATGAGAGAAACATTTCCGTGTTGAGAGAACACAAGAATATTTTCTGCATCATGCCATAATTACGAATTAAATGAACGGGTAAAGGAAAGTACTTCGGCGTAAGCGCAACCAAATTAAATACAAAACTGCTGTCCATTCAGGGAAAGAGGAAACGCTTTGAAAATTATTGGTTTTGTTGCCATAGAGTTGTTCATTTTCAGTATGAATTACAATATTTGTGGTAAAAATAGCAGTTTTTAGGTATTTTTTTGCTAACGTAAGATTATTAAAAATTTGCTAAGAAACTGTGCGAATGCAACCATGTACTGAGAAAATTGGAAAAAAAATGAGAGAGAAATCCATTTACCCCTCTTTTCATATTTTCGTAATTTTCCACTCGCCGAATTTCGACTTACTGAAAAATGAAAAATTAAAACTCACAGCTGAAAAGTTTGACAAGTAAAACTCTTTTGACAAGAAAACATTTTTTTTTTGTCTTTAACGATGTCGGAGGAAGAAGTTGGAATTGAATATTCTCCTAGAAAATATCAGCAGTCAAAATTGAGAGATTTCACAGTCAATATTTGACGTTTTTCATTTTTTTTATATTGAAAGTACACGAACGAACCTACTAATAAAGGGTTTTCCAATAAGCGGTGTTATTGTGAATGACCCGCTATTGCGGTAGCTGACACTTTTTAAGCTTTTATTCTTTGACATTTGACAAGTAGAAACTACGCCATTACTAAAAATTGAACAATTCACACTTCAGCAATGCATTGAAATTATTAAAATTCATTACAAAAATTGTGAAAAAACACAAGCAACGAAACTATTCATCTTTTACGGGAAAAGTTTCCGGACCGTGTTATCTCTCGAAGAGGTGATCACAACTGGCCACCGAGATCTTGTGATTTAACACCTTGCGACTTCTTCCTTTGGGGCCACGTGAAAGATAAGGTCTACGCCAAAAGCCCAGCGTCGATTCAAGACCTCTAAGATAAAATGCGTGAGGCTATCGAAGACATAGGGACATATCATGAAAAGGATATGGTCCTGTATGCGTGCTCGTGGTGGCCATTTGGCTGATGTTGTTTTTCATTATTAACGGCATACCTTCCTCTTTAATATGAAATAAACATCCGATCATTTATCTCAAAAAATGACATTTTTCTTTGAATACCAAAATAACACCTCTTATTGGAAAACCCTTTACAAACCAATAAAAAAATATGACAGATCTTTTTCAATACTCGAACTATATAATACTAAATGTTAGTTATTTAAATAGGTGGCCACTTTTAAGGGACAAAAAAAGGCCATGGTGATTGTTACAGATGTATATGCAATGCACGAATTTTAAGCGGCAGTCCTTATCCTTACTGAAAATCACTAAGGCCACGCAAAGTAGTGTTTTTAGTCACGAACCAAATGATCTTTAGACGCATTTTTAAACAAGCATGTGGGCGCCCTTTTAGATGTCAATTTGGACGAGTTTCTCGACTCGTTTTTCGGCATTTTAGGACACAGCTTGTTACAATTTTTTTAAAGCATTTTTGAAGCATATTTTTCTTCATATGTGAAGCGTTTTTTTGACTCTGTTTGCAATGCACGAATTTTAAGCGGCAGTCCTTATCCTTACTGAAAATCACTAAGGCCACGCAAAGTAGTGTTTTTAGTCACGAACCAAATGATCTTTAGACGCATTTTTAAACAAGCATGTGGGCGCCCTTTTAGATGTCAATTTGGACGAGTTTCTCGACTCGTTTTTCGGCATTTTAGGACACAGCTTGTTACAATTTTTTTAAAGCATTTTTGAAGCATATTTTTCTTCATATGTGAAGCGTTTTTTTGACTCTGTTTTTAACGGGTGATTAGACACTCTAATAGATGTGCTACTTAACTCGTTTTCGGAAGAATTGGTACGATTTTGACGCGTTTTTTGGACACGTTTTTTGATGCATTTTATAGACTAATATTTGACGATTTTTTTATCACAATTTCGGATGAGTTGTGGATACGTTATTCGAAGAATTTGTTTAGGTATTTCCGAAGCGTTTTTAGACAAATTTTTGTGACGTAGTCTTAGGCGGATTTTTCTATGTGTTTTACGACACTTTTTGGAGGGGTTTTTGTACACATTTCTATTGTTTTAAAAGCCTATTTTGACTCGTCTGTGGATTTTTGGACATCTCATAAAAACTGCACAAAGCAATTATTTGTGCCCCCTAAAGAATGTGTTAAACAAATTGTCTGGCTTAACTAATGCTTATATATATTGCACCTTAGCTCGAAAAGCTGAAGTAAACTTGAAGAATATTTTTTATTTCCGAACTTTATCCAAAGCTTGTTAACCGCAACTTTTTTTCCAACACTTAATGCCCATTGAAGCAGACAATTTAAATAAAATAGTCGTGTTGAACACTGTTTTGAAAATTGTTATTCTCAATCCTGATAGTATTTTACACGTTTATTTACTCATTGTTCATGAATCCCATATAATAGGAGCACCTAATAAAAACAAACAAAAAAAAAGTCAACATTGTCTCATCCTCTATGTAATTATTCAATGACACTACCTTCACTGATGGAATGAGCTTTACATTTGATCTAGCGCCTAAAACTATGCTTGCAGAGTTTATAAACACAATTTAGCTTCTCTTGTACGTACAATAATATAACTCAATTCTATACGAAGACGAAAAACTCTGTTTAGCAGTATGAGACCTGACCACTATTTATCTCAAACTAAAGGACACCCTCTCCAACAGAACACCGATAAAAGCACGACATGAATAATTAGAAGCACTATCGTAGTCCCCAACCAAACACCTCTCAATTTACTTCTAATCTGCACTCGACCTTAAAATAACTTTTTCGTGAGTTGCAGTTCGAATTACATCCCACATGTAATTACTGCAGAGCCAAAAATGCTAAAGGTACCTCTAGTATGCGCACACTTAGAGAGAGTATGTCCCTTTCCAGTTCTATAGGGCAAAATGGCAAAATGATTTTACCATCACTCCACTACTTTCCATTATAGTGTTCCTTGCTATACACGTTTCCCTTTCGTTCTTTGTTGGGATAAAGATTTTGTAATTTATTTGCTTTTCGAAAATTGCAGCTTGAAATTGAATGCTCATGGATGCGAGAATCTCACATAGATTGGATATTCCAGGGACCAGCCAGCCTGGCTATATTGCTGAACTTGATTTTCCTCTTCCGGATCATGTGGGTAAGATAAAACGAAGCCATCGGGAGTTTGTCTATCATTTCGAGTCGAGTGCAGCCAAATGACCATTTTACGCTCCACTATATTGCTCACATATGTCGTGGGATTTTACCACTTCTGTGTCTTTTTTTTTGTCCTCCTTCAAGGTACTTATCACAAAACTACGCTCAGCAAACACCCAGGAGACTCGGCAATATCGAAAAGCATCAAAGGCATTGCTGGTCCTTATACCGCTGTTGGGAATAACCTACCTGCTGGTGCTCTATGGACCGGAGAACGGAATCGAACGACATGTGTTTGAGATTCTGAGAGCTTTTCTCATTAGTACACAGGTACGAGTGAGTGCTGCAACCAACAGCAGATGCATTTTCCATTGCGTGGTTTCCTTGCCTTTATAAGTTGTCTACTTTCTTTTTTTTGGCAGGGATTTTCCGTGTCCTTTTTCTACTGCTTTCTGAATTCGGAGGTAAGACAAGCACTGCGGCACCGATTCGAGCGATGGCATGATGCTCGAAACATCAGTTCCGAGCAATCCGTACGAAACAGGAGGTAATCCGTGACAATGTGTTTTTGTGTATGCATGTTCAATGTTTAAAAGAAAAATCTTAATTTTTAGGACACCTTAATACTCGTAGATAAGATAAATATCTCCAAATTTAGTTAAGATATTGATACATACTTAGAATTAAGTGCTCTAGTCAAAAGGCTGATATTTATTTCGGGGAGAAGTATGTCGGAAGGATACCTACCAAGAATAGAAATGAATGCACATGGCACCTACTCAAGATATAAAATTTAAATGGCTCATAGTTTTGGACATCAGACAAAACTAAGTACAATTTTTTTATTATTTCGCCTTTTTATTTATTTTTCCATTGAAATAAGTTCAACTAACAATTCTGTACATATACTAAACTTTAATGTAGTCAAAAAAATAACTCAATCTGTCGATATTTATTTGCTTCTTGTAAATTTTGATAAAGAAAATTTATATTTAAATTGTTTGTGAAATTCAGTCCTATAAACTACTTTGCAATTTTTGCTGCTTATAAATACAGTTGTAAATAATTTGTAAAAGCTAACAGAGTTTAAGAATTTTTTTTACTTCGCGAAGTATAACATTCTGTCAGCGATTTTACGTACTTTGGTTAGTTCTGTTTTACGGATTGCTAAATTCCCTAATTTACCACACTTAGGTCCATTCGATGCCTCCCAATGACGATTGGCCACATTAGCTATAGCCACGCGTTTTATTTCCTTGTGGGTGCCCGATTGCGTTAGAAATGTGAAAAACTCCCCCATTGACACAATCATCTGAAAATGCTTGAATGGCTTGGAAACTTTTCAATATCATGTTTCTTAAGAAAAAGAGGCTTGGGCACCTTCATCTTAATTCAAAATTGTCATGTCGTTCAAAAGTGAGCTATGATCGGCTAGAGCACTTACCAATTTACATCATAATGTTCTGTCAAACTGTAAGGGTTTTGCAACATTTCTGCCAAAGCTTCCGTGATATTTCACAGGATACCTATTTTTTCCACACATATTCTCCCCGTTTTTAATGCGGTCAAAAAAATCCATAAAAATGTCCTTTTCGCAAAAGTATTAAGAGCTCCTTGTGAAGGGCGTCACTAAAATCTTTGAATCGGAAAAGTGAGAGCTATTTATTTCCTTCCACTTACTTCCGACATCAGTACAATATTTTTGGAACATGTTTCTGGAACGCCAACTCTGTTGGTATACCAGCTATTTTTGAATTCCACAGTAAGAATGACATCTTTATATTCAATCAGTAATGGCAAATTTATTGTTTGCCCACAGAAAACCAAAATCCAAGTCGCCGCAACACTCATTCATTTTGATTCAGGAAGTTATGCTAAGTTACCATTAACGCAAATCCATAACAAATCAAGCTCCCTTGTCAAAAGTAACACCCTACATATTACAAAAAAAAACACACCACGGTCGAATCCGTTGAGATGGGTTGACTGTTATTGAAAGTATTTCTCATTGAGAAGTCATAAATTCTGATAGCGTTAGAAATTGTGATTCAAATTCTCTGACAATGGTATTCTTCTGTTGGATTTGAAAAATCCTTTCTTCTTTGCTGTTTCATCGTGCGAGATGATATTTTTACGTCACAGTCACAGTACATATGATTTTCAATACATCAAATGGAAAGATGTTTCTATAAAATCCATTTACCATTCATTTTCCTCTTAATTTTTCAGGTATCGATTCTCAAAGGACTACTCCCTAAGATCAAGAACCGAGAGCTTACGGTGAGAGGATGATTTTATTTATTTGGTTGTTGTTTCTTTGTGATGCGTTCATGTATGTTTCTTCATCATTTTAGAGTTCATTTGTTTGCCATGAATTGTTTCTAGTCCGTAGGAACATAAAAAGTTAAATGGCACTAAAAATTATAATTTTGTAGTTATAATAATTTAAAATAAAACGACTTACTTCCCAAACTCTGAATGAGGATCGTTATACGAAATAATAATTTTGTAGTTATAACAATTAAAAATAACACGACTGACTTCCCAAACTCTGAATGAGGATCGTTGTAGAAAATAATAATTTTGTAGTTATAACAATTTAAAAAAAGAAACGACTGACTTCCCAAACTCTGAACGAGGATCGTTATAAAAACTTAAAATTTTGTATTTATAACAATTTAAAATTAAAGGACTGACTTGCCAAACTCTGAATGAGGATCGTTGTAGAAAATAATAATTTTGTGGTTATAACAATTTAAAATAAAAGGACTGACTTCCCAAACTTTGAATGAGGATCGTTATACAAAATAATAATTTTGTAGTTATAACAATTAAAAATAACACGACTGACTTCCCAAACTCTGAATGAGGATCTTCGTAGAGAATAATAATTTTGTAGTTTTAACAATTAAAAATAAAACGACTGACTTCCCAAACTCTGAATGAGGATCGTTGTAGAAAATAATATTTTTTTTAGTTATAAGAAATTGAAATAAAATCATTTTGGAAATCAGTAGATTTTAAAATAGACCTAAGGTCCTATAGAAACTTGTTAGGACAACTATTATTTATTTATTTTAAATATGTATACAGAGAAGTATTTAAAAAAAAATTTGAACCGATAATATCTAATTAATAGGCGTCCAGGAAAGTCAAAAGCTTTATAAAACAGTACAATAAAAAAATTTGATATACAAAAACGTTTTTTTTTTCTGGACCAAAAAATGTGACAGCTTCAAGCTATTTTGGTGAAAAGAGTACGTAGGAGAAAAAATTCAAATTGAGCCATAAAGCAGTACTTGGCGACGAAGTAACATTTGCAATAAATGCAATCAGCTTGATTGGGAGATATTAACGTTGACGAGTGACACAAATCGAAGTTTTTGTACTAAATTAAAATTTTTTGAAAGTCTGCAAACGCCTTAATATTGACGTCGCTGACAAAAGACAACGATCCAGTGACATGTGCGTGGCAAATATTACTGAAGAAGCAAAAACCCATTGAGAAGGGAGTATGTACCTATAAAGCTGATAATGTGCGTCCCTAATATTTAAAGCGGCTTAAAAATACCTCATCTGAACGCCAAAGTATTTGTCACCATAATATAGATAATTTTTCAAACCCATTGAAATCGATGTCCGTCCTTTATGGTCCCTTTTAACATAAATGATAGATTTGATTTACTTGTACATGTCAATATAAGTAGTCTAACGGCACAATTGAATTCTATAGAAAATTAAAATATTTAAATCGTTTTTCAAACCACGTTGTACGCTCACCCAAAGTTTAGTCCTCGCATCCATAGCGCAGTTTGTAAAGACCAACCATTAGCACCTACATCACACAACACTTTGTGCGAATATATCATCGCATATGTATGATACATCTGATTATCCACTCAATATGTACATTTATTCATGATTTGTTCTTTATTCTATTCACGGATTTTTCTAGTTCGTCCTTTTATTTTTCATATTTTTTAACTTTTCTTTTCCTTGCAGTCTAACATCGACAAGTCCAGTGCCCGCAGCAAACTATGAATAAATTTTGCACGACTATTTTATATTCAAATATAAATGTACTTTTCTGCTGTAGAATGAAGAATGTGTCCATTTGTTTTGAGTTTATTTAAGTATGATGTTATTTATAAGACATATATCTTACATTATATAGAGGATGTATATTTTTTTTAAATCTATTTTTTGTATTATGTAAATAAAATATGTATCGATGTTGATTTTTGTATGGTTTTTTTTATATTCTCTAGTTTAAATTTTTTTGTTTTAATTATTCACTTAGAATTTGAATTGGACAAATTTTATTGATTTACCGCTGACTGGAACGTTTACGTTCTCTTTTCAGAACTGAGGAGTACTTGGTGTTTGTTCGACCCTAGCAAAGAAACTCGTGACAGAGGAGTTCGAGGAGTGAAACTGATTTCGTCTGAAGGGCATTCCTCGTAATAAATTGTGCAATTCGGTTTAGTGGAATACAATCGTCAATTAAAAAATTATTTAAAAACCATGTTGGCAGATCGCTAAAAAAATATTGAAACTTATATTCTCATAACCTATAAATGTCGATTTCTTGCAATTGCTTTTTGATTTTAGCACTGAATGTGATAATTTAGGAAAACTGTGAACACACTGCATGTGAATAAATGGTAAACGGAACACGGCTTTGCTTTTGTTAATTCCAGTTCTATGATTATCTCCTAATGAAAAAAAAAATGTTTTTTTTGGAAGACGTAAAACTAAATGTAAGGAATAGTATCACATAATCTTCGATACAAAGGACCTTGGGCGAGATTAATAGACTGTCTGAAATTGGGATTCGATTCAGAAAGAGCAATTGAAAAGGATTAAAATAAAAGGCCTAATGAAAACACATGCTCGAAACGTTGCACATCATATAAAATCGACTTTAGGCGTAGAGCTTGGAATTTAACCATCTGGAGTCTAAATATGTCATCTACGTAGATGAGAATATTATACTACTGTCAGGAAAATAAGTTCAACCCATTACCATATGCAGAATACAAACAAATAAAAACCTAAGAAATACCAAAATAGGGTCCGCTGAAACATACCTATAAGTCAACGGATTGGTTTGAGCTCACAGAAAAGTAAAAAAAAGTGCGCTGCGGTTTCTGGCACAGTTTTTGACAAGGTTTTTGAGCCGTTTATGAACGTTAACGAGTTTTTCAACCGTTTAAGGCTAATTCTTCTACGTGTTTTAACTGCATTTTTTGAAGCGCTTTCGACGCATTTTTAAAAAAGTTTTCTGAAACGTTTTCTTATGTACTTTTGCGCGCGGTTTTAGAGGTTTGTTGACTCATTTCTAAAATGCCTTTTGAGAGGTTTTGACACTTTATTAACACATTTTTTGACGGGTTTTCCAACGCACACATTTTTGAAGCTGGCTTGCTGCGTTCTTAGATGAGTTTCGAACGCGATATTTAGTGCATCAAACAATGAGTTCTCCGACGAATTTCTTGACATTTATTTGGAAAAATGTTTTTTAAACACAATGGGCCTTACCAATAAACATTTTTAGTTTCGACTTTAAATTTTAGTAGTTCACAGTGGCTATATTTTCCATACAAATCTCGCAATTGTGAGCTTCCGTAAATTTAAAGTCGGGACTAAAATTTGTTATTAGTATGGCGCAATGTCTCTTGAACCGTTTTAAAGATCATTTTGGGCGTGTTTTTTGACGAGTATATAACTCGTTTTTTAAACATTTTGAATACGTTTTTGGGTTCAGAAGTGTAGCCATGTATTTTCTACAAAAAAAAAACCTAGTTCATTACCAAAATACTTATTATTTTGAGTTTCGACTTTAAATTTAGGAAGTTCACAATGGCTATATTTTCCATAAAAATTAAGCAATTGTGAGCTCACGTGAATTTAAAGGCGAGAGTTAATATTTTTTATTAGTACGTAACGGGGTGTATTTATTCAAAGTCTAATTTTTCTAACAAGTTACAATTGTAATTTATGGCCCGTTTCTCATGCCAGCCATGGACAAGTAACTCACCTCGTAGATTCAATTACACCAGTACTCCAAATTCGGTTTTTATTTGCGTGTTATTTTTTTCCAACAAACAGCGACCCAAGTCTGGCCAAGTTGACCCAAAACAATCTGTTTGCATATTCGTATCACGTAGGTACCAATAAAGTCCGTCCTTTGGACTAAACGTTCATTTTCAAACAAATTATCGCAACCAAAAATATTTGCGGAAAAAAGTTCGTACCGGCATTTAATTCATTTTGTCAATAAATTCCATAAACAAAATGACCAACAGTTTTATTCCCTGCTTTCCGCCCATTTGCATACATCATGTGCGCGATAAGGTAGCGACTACACAAGTACGAGTACAATAGTATCCGCCGCAATGTCAAGTTCAACATTTAATTCTATTTTTTGGTAGCTTATTGTTGTTTTGTATTTTGATTTATTGTCGAAAGCAAAAAGGAACAAAAATTTGCTACACTGAATTTTCAATTATTTCCTCTTTAAGCGTGACGTAGCCGTACTCGAAGGGAATTCTCGGAAGTAGAATAGTTTTAAGATTGTCTCGTACACCACTTGAGGGACGCTTTGCTTGGGTTGAATGAACTCGTTTTGGCAATTTTTTTTTTTAATTTTTTTGATGTTGCTCGCCCTCATTCACATTTCATATACAAGGTCGTTCAAAGTTGGGAAACTATTTCACTCATATAATCAAATTGAAAATTTCTGAAATTATATTTGCGTTATCTTCTCTGGGGGAAGGTTGGGAATAGTGTGAGAACAAAACATCAAACATTCGAGACGCGTTGATATCAAGTATACATATGTATAATTTTGTCGGTAACTTTGAGTCGAGGTTTTGGTGGGTTACCTTATTTTGCAATAGCAGCAAAGTTAGATTATAAACTCTGCCATCATCTGAACATTAACGAGCCTTATCAACTTAACAATGAGGAAATAAAGCGACCATCACTAAACGCCAAACGCAGCCATGATGCTTGCACGTGCTCAGATTCCAGATTCAGTTCATGCAATAATTGTGTCCCACCCAGTAAAAACCAAAACTGACTGGAACGTACAGCAAAGCTTCGAGCATGGGGGTGAGTAAATTCGCTCCCGATACCATCAGAATAGTCCAGAGATTGGCGGTCTGAAGATAACGCCACATATACCGACTAAGTGCTATCAGCCCGAGCAGCACGAGATTGACGAAATCTTATAACTGCGCATTTTGGCAAAAATCGATGTGCCCCTGGCGAAGTTCGTCTCATGTTATCATTTTGTATTATGATGATGATCACACAAAGGGGGCGTTTGGAAGTCGGAAGTGTTGTGCAGTGGTATGTGTTAGATATAATGGTTTTACTACTTACTATTCCTGGTGCCCAAGTATCGACAATAGTACTCTCATTCATTTGCTTTCCTGTATATGTTGCACGTTGACCCACCGCTCTGGCATCTGCGATGACTACTTTTATAAAACGGAGACTCGGTGCTCGGCCTTCCTCGCCGAAACTAACTTCAATTCAAACATCACTTCGCTTCATGTTGCCGAGCCGGGGTAGTCATGTCGTTATACACGTTTGCGGGCTGCGTCTACATCGTTGTATATCTCGTAGCCGATACCACATTAATAAGAAGTTACAGCAGTGATTTTGAGGTGAATGACGACGGATTTATTGGCGGAGTTTTCAATGCGTCTTCCCTACTTTTGGAAAGGATATCGCTCGGACTGCTCGCCATGCTTTTGGTGCTTGACACATCAAAAACATTTAAGGGTTGAAATGATGCAAAATTTTGCAAATCCTTACAACTGTCAAATTATTTTCAATAAAAGAAACCTTCTCATCCACGAATTTTGTTTAACCCTTAAACCATACCCTGGGGTCAGCGCGATGCATAAACTAAACTTTCGTGGATATTTTTTCAACTACAAACCAAGCGATGGCGCTATGCAAGCTAATCCTCTAATGTATCATTAGACATTTTTAATTGCGCGTGCGGTGCAGTCGTAATTATAACAACTTCCGGGTCCCATAGACCCCAGGGTAGGAATACTGTAATATATTCCAGTCATAGGTTCAGTATATTCAGACGTACTAAGAGATGGCCGATGGCTATATTTTACGGTTAACTAAATATAGTGGGTGTTAACTCATATGTTCGTCTGAAAATGGCATGAAATCAGCGCCAAAAAGGCGCCATTTCCTCAAAAAACTTGCACTTGACCTCATCACACCTCAAATGGAAGAACGATTTACTTGGCCAACTTTACCAGCAAATCGCCAAGTTCTCCTTGGAGATATTTAAAAAAAGAAACGACCACTAGTTGAGCCCAATCGATCTGTAAATGAGAAAAAAAAGATGAATATGTCCAAGGGATAAGGACCGGAAGACGAAAATTAGATGCGGCTGGTGCCGAAATCCCCTTTGCTGCGAACATAGCCGGTCTGTGGGCCAAGAATGCACACAGACCGGCTCGGTCTAAACTTTAATATATTTTTCATATTAAACTACGCGTGTGATCTTAATATAGAATAATTTATATTCAAACGACTTTTTGTTTTTGAAATAAGTTCTCTGAACCCCAAGGTAGCAATAGTGTTTCTCCAGAGATGGGAATATGATGGCTTAATATGATGCAAAAAATCGCTTTACCACCTCCATACTTGACCCCTTATTATAGACCCTGTCATAATATAGTTAAGTCATTCTTAAAACTAAAACTTAAAAATGACAACAAAGCTGAGCTTATCAATCGCACAGAAACGTCATTACTAATTCCATATAATTTGTGTAGATAATTCTCAAGCCTCTAAATTAGTTAATCTTGTATACTTGTTTAACTCTTACCCAATTGAAAAAAAAAATGATTTCCTTACTATGACTAATGCCCCTAAAAATAATATATAATTAGTTGATAACATTAAAGCGTAGTGATTGCGTTTTGCTAACAAAAACTTTTTGCAATGCAAAACTTATATTTTGTTGTTATATTGTATTTTTGGCAAACACATGTTGGACCTTGATAAAAAACCTCACTTAAACCGAAAATTCCCCTAGAGAATAAAATTTCAAAAGTATTGTTATCAAAGTAAAAATAAAAATAAAAAACAACAACGACAATATTTGCGACTCACATGATCTCTATAAACTTATGCATAATATTAACGTGTTTACGAAAGAATGCTTGAGTGTTATTTCATTCACTATTGATTTTGATTGCCTAAACTATTCCTATAGATGGCGTAATACGAACTTTAGGCAATGCGAATTGAGACGTACTGTTCCGTAATAAAATTAAAAATTGATATTTTTAGTTTGATTTGATTGAATAAACAGTTACGCCCTTTTCCAGTTCAGTGGATTCGATTTTTTTTTTAAGAAGTTTTATTTATTTTTTATATAAGTCAGTCGTAATCATCGATGAATCGCAGTACTTCTGCCCTAGGTGTTTTAGTTAAGTAGTGTTGCAGACGTTTGAATTTAGCTACTAATTCATTATCAAATGTTATTTACGTTCCCGTCAGTGTTACATGTTTCTTAGAGATTATTGTAATCCATTTTTAAGTTGTATTTGAAAGAGCTATGATCAGGACCTAACAATTTAACGCCCTAAATCTTCTCACGAGATCATGATAGATCAATAAATGAGTTCATGAATTTATCCAAAAAGAAAATTAAATGCAAAGGCTCTTAACTCAAGTCAATCGGCACTAAATTAAACATTTGAAATGTCTCTGAACCCTTCCCTTTTCCCCTCCTTCCTCTTTTCACCGAATTTAAACTCCCACCAAATTCGTTCAGATTCAGGAGCCTGAAAATTACATAAGTTCGTATTTCTCAGAGAAGGCTTTTCGAAATTTCCACGAAAAGAGAACTTAGTAACACGGCTCTGAACTCTTTTATTGTGCATTGGTATAAATTATTATAATAATTTGTGCTGTAATCGGGCTAATGTCTATTACAACAAGAGGCAGGCAATTGCCGGCTATATTAAAAATAAAGGTCAGCTTATTTCACATTCTCTCTTATTTAAGACATGACACACATCACATACGGCACATACATGGCATGTGTCAAAATTCAGATCTCAATTTCATTACTTCTCTTACGTTGCGCTCATAAAGAGAAAACGACACACACGCAGTGCTCATTCAGGTGAACATGAATATGCGGCCCAGCGGTGTTCCGAAGAAATTTTGGAGCCATTTTCCGAGCCATGCCACACAAGTTTGAGACACATTAGTTAAATAAAAAGGAAGAGAGTTTTATGTTGAAATTGAATCTTTCAACTAGATATTGTTTTTGTGACGGCGTTCAGTCGAGTAAAATCTCATTTCCTGTAGGTAGGTGTAGCATTGAAGACATAGCCTAAAGCCTTCTTAGAGTCCTAAGATCAAATTTAAATGAAGTTTAATCCAAATTTCCATTCGGTTTCACGTCAACCAGTAAGAGACATAAAACTTTCTGGTATTTTATTATGTTTTATTATAGTAGTTCAGTGGGTAGTCTGCTAAACTAGTGAGCCAGGAGTCTCAGGTTCGATTCCCAGGAAAACTCAAATTACATTTTAATGTTTTCTTTTTGGACTGCTCTACCTCTCGCGACTGATTGACTGCTGACGACAAACATTAATGATTAAGACTGTGAATGAAAGAGCTTCTCAAATCAGCAGTTCGGACTCCGCACAAAATTAAAGGTCCATTCCATTCGTCCCATAAATAAAAATTCACGAATGGTTTTGAGAAGGTATACCTAGGGGACATATTATTGCCTATTGCTTTAACTATTTATGTACTTTAAAGATTAATGCTTGGTGGTGTCGGGTCTGAACCGTGACATTTTAGCAGAATTTCTGTTAACAGAAAAACGGGGGATACTAAGAGCACGTTTAAGTATCAGATTATTTCTTTTATTTGCCAGGTAGCTAGGTATGCACCACCAGTGCACAAATTTCCAAAACTTTCTATGGATAGAAAGTGTTTCCAACATTTGTTTTTGAAGTTGTGCGTACTGGATACATATTTTTAGAAACCCTCTAGACCCCATTTTCAATTTTAATCGTATTTTTCTGCCAAGTTTCATTTGACAATTTGCATCCTCTTTTTTAAACTTTACTGTATACCGAATTTTTTTTTTTTATTTTTTGTATACCGAATGAAGATCGGTTAACCATTTTCAGTTTCTTAGTAAGCTATCTCAACATGTTATGTCTCGTCACCCATAAAGAAGGACTCATTTGCTCATTTGTGCAAATCGCACAGATTCAATTTTAAAATTTGATCTGTCTATCATCTACTTTGCAATGCACTCTTTCCTAAGTGCAGACCATTTTGCAAACGTCCATTTAACTATTTTTTCAGGCTGCTTTGACTGTTCCAAATCAAAAAACAAAGGTAGTGAAGACGGGTCTGACTGTTTTTGAAAACAAAACGAATTAATGTGCTGTCCAACTCCATGGGCTCTGCTCTTACTAGGTATATCCATACTCGTTAACAAAAACACTCTTGACGCATTTGATACTAATGTAAAAATGGTAACCTCCGGCAGTGGTCCTTTATGCTGAATGTACCATGTATAAACGATTAAAATTTAAAACCAAGCATTACCAAAACTTTGCTATTTGGAATTTTAAAAAAATTAAATTCAATTTCGAAAGTTCCTGCAATTGGCTTCAAAATCTTATTACCCTGCCTGAGGCAAGTTGCTTTCTTATAGTCTACGTGTGTGAAGTGAATTTCTATTTCTATGACAATGCTTTGCTGATTGTAATATATTTCCGGAATTTCCTTTGCCTATTACATGAAGAATGTTGCTGATGTCTTCTGCCTGTAACATTTAATCCCATTGTTCGCACGTGCACGTAGCATCTTGTGTTTTTCAGGTTCATACTTATTTTCTTTATGACTAAAACAAGTAACAAATGACGCAACTCTACTTCTGATCTATTTTCAGTCGCCATACAATATGAATACAAAGTAAAGTAAGTCATTGTCAAAAGCATAGTAAAGCTTAACTAAATATTTATTTTATTACAGTCAAGTAGGACATATTTCGCCAACACACACATGGTATCTAGAAACTCAAAACTTAAGTACACTTACGCCATTTCCACATTAAATATTATTTCCATCTGCACTTAAACACAAAGTAAATACGAATTCTTCGAAATTTTTCTCAAAATTAACGACCTACCTTGACATGTGTTCATCAGGCGCTGATGAGCTATTTCTTTGATGGATTCCGCGCGGAACATTATTTTATTACCATGTCAATCTGTTGCATGGAATCTCATTCCGTTCAGCAGTAACCTTGTAAATTATAAAAATTTGTCGTCAAACTCATTTAATAATAAACAAAAAATCCAACTAAAGCTTAAATAGTATTTTTTATTCACAGACATAGAATATTGTATAAATAGAATAAGGTTTCTTAAAAATAACTACTCCCTTTAACGTCAAGAAACAAGTTTCCGTTTTACAATTCTTTTCTTTTTCTGTTTTCTTTTTTTCGAGAAAAGTTTTTATACAACAAAAACAAAGAAAAAAAACAACACAACAATTTTTTATTATTTCTTTCGTATTCCCTCCTCTATTTCGTGGTAAGTCATGGACACACGATTATTTTTTGGGTACAGCTTTCAAATTAATACGCAGCAAAATTTTCCATTTTTACAATCGGTTCCCGGTCTGACGAGTTGTCTGGGACACCTATCCTTGCATTCACCCAAATGCTGCTGGCAAGGTGCTGGCTTTACAGGTACTTTACAAATAAATATACAGACACAAATGATTTTAATTTAAAAACATAAATAATTTGTTAAGGCAAAAAAAAAATTATATTAAGAATTATTTTTGAATTTACATTCATAGCAGCATTCGACACCGAGATGTGTGTTCGATGGGCAAAGTCCTTGTTTGGATGATGTTTCTAGGCAATCGTGTCTGTGTACACAGAGCCCGCCTAGCATGGCACACTGGCGATCGTTTCGGTAGACTTTCACACCTTGGAACACTGCAATGGGAAATTTGTTTGAAGTTAGTTTGTTGAACTTTGGAGTGCATTTTGTGATGAATGATGTGGTTCTAGTGAACGTTGGAAGATTTGATTGTTGCAGCAAATCTGAATTGACAACCTTTGTAGGACAGTAATAGCTATGCTCTCGGATGTTTAGCAGACAAAGTAGTAGAAAACAGATCTATTCCTAGCGGTATTTGTGAACTTACTCTCGAAAGTATGAAGTCGGCAGGAACTTCTCTTTCTTTTGTCCTATACAAACAGTTTTGCTTTTGACACATCGATCTTATTTCAAAAAAAAATCATAAACTCAACCCTGTTTACAAAATCTGACACGACTAAAGATGTAGGACAACCATTAAGTGTTGCTAAAATTAATTAGGAAAGTCCTCGTTTTTCACATGACCAACTATATATAATATAAACATTTTTTATATGCATTTAAACACCTTCGTATTTATTAAGACTGCGTAAAAGTTATCGAATTGATGCAGATATGCAAACAGAATTCATTTAGCTTGCTGCGACTTTTCCACTTATTGTTATAAAATTTTACAACCATACGACCTTTTTGTTTTGACTGAAGCCTAGTACGCTGCTCGCGCTTAAATTAAGCTCCCATACAAAAATGTCTCCAAAGATAAAATTAAGCAAAGCTATTAAGCCAAGCAGTACGCAGTTCAAGCTGAATTTGTTAGCCACTGTACAAAAAAAATCTCTACAGAATTTAATTAAGCGTATTAATGAAAAATACATTTTTCCACAGCCAAATTTTGATAGATCAGAGAAAACATCGGTATTCGCGAAAAAATTTCAAACGAAATCAAATTAACAGTATGGATGGTGGGAAATTCGTTGTTGTTAATTTAATTTCTTTTAGAAATGGAATATATTAACGAGGAGTAATGGATGATGTTTTTGAGGAGGGAGCTGTAGAAGTACAAATAAAGAAACAGAACAAAGTCAATCAGCTTTATCAACACAGTCATTTTTTTGACGGAACTTACACTGTCAAAATTAAGCGTACATTAAGCGAAGTGGTGAAGAGAAAAATTAAGAAGTGGTGGAGAGAAACATTGGAGAGGCGCTTAATTTTAGCTTTCTTGGAACAGCATACTAGGCATGGGCCTTCACAAAAAAGTGTGTACGACTTAAATTTTTGACCAGGATACGAAAAAGTCAGCCCTTTGGCACGTCTCTTTGAATCTGCGTTATTTTCGTGATGAAAGTCAAGTTTTTGGATAAAGAGTTTCAAACAACTCTATAAATTAGATATTGTCCACATAGATTAGCGAATATGTGACTTTTTTTGTGTCAAAATCCAGGCTAAATTCCAAAACGCAGTACTTCCTAAACTTAATCGAGCGTTCCAAAAAGCAATCGGATAACATGATGCAAGGCATACTTCTCCAAAACGCATTGTAAGCGCATCAGCTGCGCAAACAAAAGAAAACAGAGCATCGGTAATAATTATGATGCAATTTATATTTGACATTATTGCAGTTTGAACCGCAAAACAAAATTTGATGTCCTGAATCGTAAGTAAAATATTTTTTAACAATTTTCCAATTCACTTTGGTTTGCAGTAACAAATGCATAACAAATGCAAAGCAGCTCAAAAGTATTCGTAATCTGCCATCAGAAAGGCAGTGTACATTCACATTGCGCATTTTTTGACGTTTTGGAACTCAGCCCCAATTTCACGTTTACAGATCGAAGGCTTGTTGTTCCTCAGGCAGCCATTAGGAAACAGCTTCAATCATGTGGCAGTAACATTATTTCTAATTTATCGTAATCGCCCAGCCGCCGTAAATATTTTCCCACACTATCACCTACAGCTGACAGTTACTAATTATATGTCAGACCATTATTTTGCTGCCACTGGCTACATTATTTCAGACGAAGGAACATAATTCATCCAATTATTCTGCATATTTCACATTATTCTCTTGTCAGAAATTTCAGTCTCATCATGTGTGTAAATATTACTGTTGGTATGTTATTATTTAATATTGTTGACTTGTTGCTATAAATATGTTAAGTGCTATTATTTGCTTATTGACGAAGAAAAATTCATCAACTATGTGGTTTATTTATGATTGTTTACTTTAATCGGTCAGGATGACCTACGCACTACATATTAAAAATAACTTTAAGCGAAAGAACGCAGTTGACTGATGGCAACTTGAAGTTACTCCATTTATTGAGGCACTTGCTAGTAATATTGTAAAGTGTTCTCTTATTGAGAATTAAATTGTTAAATGAAGGATTGAAATGCCTGAAGGACAATTAAAATTTATAAAGTCATCATGGGTGCCCTATATCTAATCATTTCTTAACATTTTTTATTCATTATTTAAGATATATTTTCATCTGTATAAAATATTCAAACAAACATTATTTAGAAATTCTTACATTCATAACTTGACAGCGAATTTGTAATATTTATTCCTCCCACCGCATTTTCTTAATTAGGTGAGCGAAAACGCTTCATTAGCTAAGTTCTTAGCGTCACAGAATGTAAATGGTTTAAATATTATACTTAAAAATGGCACAAAATATCTAGTACTCGTGCAATCGGAATTATTTAGCCAAACGAAATTTCAGTGCACCTATGTGGGCATGAAAATGGTTGATTTTAGTGTCATACCAATGTCAATGTCTTCAATTTTGTGCAGTATTTTGAACCTACAAAGATCGATAGCAAAATTTTTTGAAGGCTGACTTTGCCTTTCTTAATTGACCCAGTTGCGATTAGTATTCACATCAGAAGCAGAATGTAACGCTTCCGATATGTTAATTTTATTTCTTTTTTAACAAGAAGTGTTTAATTATATTTATCCGTATGGTCGATTGATGAGTGTCTGTTCAGTAGACTCTAATAATTAACATCATTACTAAAAAATGTAAAACGTAAGCAAATACGGTTAATAATTAACAATATACGAAAAACTAAGACAAATTTGTTTCTCTTTCGTTCAGATATATGGATGTAAATAGTCTGAGCCAAAGATAACTCAGGAACGTGGCATTCGTACGTTTGGGGTATATATTTGAACTGATTCAATTAAAAGCGATTTCTATATAACGAACTAGGAAAAACCAAATATGGCTAAATTGGTATAAAACTAAATTTTTTTTTCTTTCTTAAAATAAGAAGAATCTTTAAAAGATGTTTCTTCAAATCGGTGCACTGGTTTTAATGAATGTATTGTATACGGTTTCTAAATGAAATAGGTTTTTCACAAAATTATCGTCAGCTCTCTACTCATGCATCGAATTTAAGATATATATGTATTACCATCAACTTGAAAAAAATTGTATTCAATATGACATATATTTGACATGTATGTGACCAATATTGTTCATTTGGCATTAAATAGTTTCTCTTTAGTAAACCCCCGTTTGTATAATAAAGGGTCATTCAGTTTTCGGTTTCGAAAGTAAAGCAGCGATACATTTTTGATGAAAATTTTATTTCATTTTAAAGTTTTGACTTTGCCATTAAGTGTGAAATAGAATATCATTCAAATTGCCGCCTCGGGAAGATTCGCAGCATGCGATTGTTTTTTAACCACTGTTTCGCACATTTTTAATCTGTCTATACTCTAGAGTTCGGGGATTATTCGAACAACAGAAAATCGAACGGTGATCTTGGTGGCCAATTGACGTCGCCAAAACGTGAAATTACGCGGCCAGGAAACTTCTCACGCAATATAGCCATTATTGGTAGTGTTGTGTGGCTTGTTGTCCCGTTTTGTAGTAAGTTTTCATAATTTTAACGCGTTCTTCGATTGTTAAGCGGTCCATTATGGCAAACATTTAACTAGTATTATGTCACTTCAAACGACAGCTTTGAGAGGTGTCAAATGCCAGCGCTATCAACTTGAAACCACAAAATGAATGATCCGTTTTAACGAAAATAAACCACAATCATAAATATCGAAAAAATCACATAAACTAAGAGGAAGAAAGATAGTTTACAAGGATGTATAATGACTGTGAGTTTTTTGTTTCACCAGTATGAAATTCCATTCCAATTGGCAAAGAAATCCAAAGCTAGCTCCTCAAAGGTCTTGAAACACTCCCTGCTTTGATAGCAGCTTAGATTTGCGCTGGACGGCGGATAAAAATAAAACATATCCAATTTTTTAATCGCAACAGTTTTCGATGTAACTGTGAAAAGCGAAGTCAATTTCATGCAGTTGTTTTTTTTACTTCTACTCCGGACAAACACCTTACAGTCGGGAAAAATTTAAAGAGTTTTATTATTGTAAGGATTTTTTAAGTAATCTTTTAAAATTGTAAACTTAAATTGTTTCATATATATTCTCTATAAAGGAAACCATTCAAAAAATTAATAAATCTAAACTGAACAAACAAAATATGTACGATAACAGTTTTTTTAGAAACTAATTTTTTGCTTTCAATCTGGTATCACAAATAGAAAGCAATATCGTTTAGCATAAGGAAAAACTAAAAATCTGAACGTTACTACAATGAACATACAAAGGTGCAGTATGAAGATTCACAAAGTATTAAGCTGCAGCAAAATTGTTCGATTCGTTATGTATTTAAGAAAGTCGTAGGTAAATTAACAATGTGAGTTCATAAATGTTGATAATAAAATGTGAACAAAATGTTTACCCAATTACATGGCTTCTGTTTCACTCAATTCACTCAATTGTACTCAAATAATAGCCCACATGTCAACCCTTGGTCAAACACATTTTTCGAAATGGAAGCCCCTTAATATGTAAATATTTATTTTTGATCGTTTAAAATTCCATTTTATTTTTTTTTACATAAAGTCGGCAGCTATTACATGAGGTTCATTGTATAATAAGTTATCACAACATTTTAATTTGTTTAAATTACAACGTTTTGACAACACTGAAATTGAGTTGAATTCAAAATTGTGCTTACAAACATCTCTAGGCCACTTGTTTCTAGACTCAATACCCTCAAACCTAGTTAACTGAAATCTAATGGGGCATTAATTTCGTAGAGTATTCGAGGTACCCAGTTTCTTACTTATCTACGTATAGAACAAAAATATTTGTTTGTGTGTTTGAGGTCTTTAAATTAAGCGTAAAAAAAACTCCAGCTTAAAAAAACATAATTTCTGTTTTACTTTAGAGGTTAATACAAAATAATATAAGAAGATATATGTAAGTTTCACTTATAGAGTTGGATTTTTTTTAGAGAATTGATGCCTCACAATTAGGCCCAGGTTTATTCTGCTCAACTAAGTCCCACTTAGACAGGTAGGAAGTATTTTCTGCTTAAATCTAAAAACCAACTAAATCAATTCAGAGAAAAATGTTGATCACCTTAAAAGGGAGACGAACCTTAGCACCAATTTTCTTGTTCCCCGTTTATATTGTTGAATATTATCTACCTCTCAAATGTCTCCCATTTAACCCACGCTCACATTATAAGGCCAAAAGTACATGGCTATAAAAAGTAAAAACTAAAAACTTTTGGCAAATCGAAATGTTACCGCATCTGCACTAACTAAGCCAAAACAACATCCGTTCGTACATACATCACAGTCAACAGATTATAAATTCAATTGCCACAGTTTCACTGATTCATTGACCGTCATTCAATGGCTATAAACACTTTCTCTACATAATCACCAAACAATTTGCACTGTTCTAAAAAATATTTATTGCGCAATATATTATTATACCCGTCTTAATTCTCGCACACAGTCTTAGTATTTATTGCTTTTCAAGAACGAAAGGTTACACAGTTCACACTGATACATAAATTAATCAGTACTTAGATGAACAAAAAAGAAAAACCCCAACACGTAGGTACATCATTCCAACCTGAATACTTTAAGAACCATCGATTTAAAATCATCAACTTTTCCAGTTCACTATAGAAAACACATCATCGACATCGTCCCTGACAAACTTACTATGAGTATCATATTGAACCTCATTATCGTCGATGTCAGCTAAAATCCCATTGATTGCAATCAATAGGAATAGTGCAATTGCTGTTAATAGCTTGGCCATGATTTCGTTTTTATTTACAATTCAAAACAAAAATACTTTTTATATTCACTGTCACTTTGCTTTGGGTTAATATTGTTAACACTTCACTAGTTCGTTCTCAACTGATCGTTCTGAATTCCAGAGCGATTCCTTTTAAGCAACTTTCAATTTATTATTCAAAAAAGAAAAACAAACAAAAAAAAAAAAAACAAAAACGAAACCTTCTGTTGTGCGCGCTTTCCGATTATGATTTAAATTCTGATTCCGCCAAACAGCGACGACAACATCCACACCGCCGCACTTCACTTTCGCTACACACTGTTGGCTGCGCAAACCGACAAAATAACAACAAATTCGAATTCGACGAATTCAGTTTAATTACCAGCAACAACAACAACAAAAACACACAAATTCCAAATGGTTGTGGACAAATTAAAAAATTAGTTTGGCAGAGAAATAGTTTGCAAAAGCTACGGCTCTGGAGGAGGAAATGCTTGGCCGGCTACCAGCCAGCGCAGCGCGCATATACGGGGTGAGATAATGGAGCCGAGGAAGTCTGTGTTTACTATTTGTCAGGCTTTCTTTTTTTTTTTTGGTTTATTTTTTAATTGATAGGCTTTTGCAGCAATGTGATCTCTGATGGTCATGTGGTCTGGTCGGGCTCTTGAGAAATAGGCGAAATGTATGACTGGACCGAGGGGGATGATGATGGATCTCCATCTCGTTCGCATCGTATCTGCTGCAGCTGTGATTGAGTGACATCTGGGCGATCCGTGGCTGTTGTTGTCGTGATATGAATTTATTTGCGCATTGACATTGGACATTGCTGCTTATGCAATACGTTTGCTTGCGTAAAAGAGAATACGTATTCACATGTTACGTGGACTAATTGCGTTGCTCGATATTAATTAGAAAAGTGCAGCTTTTTGGCTGTCTCTTATATTCAAATTGAGGGACTTTCGGGGTATTCCCCAGTTTGTATTTCATTATATTCCATTTGAGGTAGTAGATTACATCTTCCGATTCAGTGATCGCCGTTAAGATTTGTGTAAAAATAAAATGAATTAAATCTGCAAGCAAGCAAGTTTGATGTAAACAAGTACATGCCCAGCAATGCTATCGGAAGCAATTTCGCTCCCTCGTCGATTAAGCTATACAGATTGAAATAATGTACATACGATCAGTCAGTATAGCTGTTATGAAAGGTGATAACTCCTCAAGCACGAGCTGCCATATAAGACATGTTTTTTTTGTGCAGCAATTTTCGGGTTCGTTCAAATTTCTGGGCAAACCTTGAATTACAAGGGAATTTTTCTACACAAACGATTCGGTTTTCATTGCACATACATATACGACATCATGATTTTTGTACTCAATAATTTTTCTCTCCACACGATCATGTTTACAATCAACGCGATCTGATCTCGCGCAGGCTGTCCTTTTTTTGTATTTCCCACGTCATTTTCAACGGAAAATGGTTGCAAATATCACGGTCGGAAGTCCTCAAGAGGACCCTCCAGAGATATTGATCTTTTGCTAATCAATACAAATTCTATTCGAAAAAGTAGTGGACCTACCTTGGCTGTGGATAAAGAATCAAATAAACTCCGGAATCAGAGCGTATTTTTCGTCACTGAATTATCTCTTTTCTTCTTTTTTTTTCCCTGCTTTTTTTGCTTTATTCTTCATTTGTCTTTAATGTCGTCATTTGTTGCAAATGTAGAGCTTCCCAAATTTGAGCTGTTTTAAAAAACCTCTGTCGTCTGTCAATGATTCGTCAATCTAAAATTACTTTTGCGGAATAACATTTAACATATTCTTCTAACTAGACACACTTCGAACGTTGAGAAAGTTAATGGTGTTCTAAAGAAACCGATCTGTAAGCGATGAATTGTTTTTCAACATGAACACCATTGTATAAGTGGGTTAAAATTTGTTTGTAGGTGGTAATGTCTGGACCTTCTGAACCGATTCCCAAGAGGCCTTTACCAATACATGGAGGATTATACTATTCCTGAGTGAAATGGTAAATTTTTTTATGCACATTATTTTAAAGGCGTTAATGTTTATTTGTATGGAATAATCTTTGGAACTACTGAGCCAATTCCAAAAAATTGTTCACAATCTCTGAAGTCTAAGTGATATGGGATATTCTTTTCTTATTTTATTTTTTATATGATATTAAAGAAATTATAAATCAGTAATTTCAGTCATGTGAAGCAACTACGGGATAACACCATACCACACAAAAGTCAAAATATTTCTCATCCATAATTGATTTATTGCAAATGACAGTTGTTTTGTTAAATACATCCACACAAACACATTTTACCAGACCTAATCAAATAGTGGCTCTGCACATTGTTATATGACAGAACTTTCACTTCAATCAGGTTTATTATTCAATTCAACCCCGTTGGGATTTGTCAAGTTTCTCCAAGAATGATTCGGTTCTCACCACCACATTATTCGGTTGTGACAGGATTTATTCACTCCTGGCTAGTATATTCTTGTGAGTTTTAAAATACAAAGATTCAATTGCTGCGGCATGAAAGTAAAAACGAATTTATTAATGGCCATTCATTGCAGTGTTAAATTGAAGAGCATCTTAAAATGTGATAGAGCAAATGACTTCAAAATGGACCCACATTTTGTTCGCATGTGACAGCTTAATTGATTCGCATTGAACAAGTGGCCCAAGACAATGCCAAACAACAGAATTAATTGATACGACGTGTCTCATTGTGTTATGCAATCTTAAGGCACATTTTTATATATTTTGCTGTAATATAAAAATGTACTACAGGAATTCATACTGGACATTTGGTAAGAGATTAAGAAAAAAAAATACGAGTACGTCAAATGAAATAGAAAATTCATTTGGAAAATTGTATTTACCCCAACCGACCCTAACTATTTCGACGAGATTCCATTGATAATTTTTTTTTAACCACTCGTTGTGTTTCCCTAAGAAAAGTTTTCTCTTAAAATGTAACCTCTTATCCATAATGATTTTAGCAAGTTCGACGACATTTTATCATAATTGATTTTATGTTGATAACTGATGAACTTGTAATGAAAGGGAAACTTCCAAGTGACTCATGTCGTGTACTTAAGTTAATGTCAGTAAAGTTCTGAAAAACTATATCAAATATCCGTATTTACGAACAAATATTAAAGTGGATGTTCATATGCTATCAAACAGTCGGTGAAGCCGTTGCAAAAAAAAAAAATATTGATGTTGATGTATTTTCGGGCTGTTTACAGGTCTACACAAACCCAAAGGAGTGGTTTTAACAAACATCACTGCTTTAAAAATGTCCACGCGTTCACTGCTTGCTATAAGTGCATCTAGCACACATAATATCGCAGATGAAAGAACGCCCGCTAGGGGTCTAGTCTAATGCCAGTGGAACAAAAATTGTAACCGCTTAAGTCGACTTAAAAGAAAAATGTAATGAAAGTACAAATAAACAAATACAAAAATTGAAAATAATAGTTAAAACGATTACGGTTGAAGCCCTCTATCACAAATTGTAGGTTTTTGTTTCTTTTATGTGACAGTTTTTTCAAACATAAAATCCGGTTTCAAAGTGCTTTTCCGATAATTTCATTTTGAAACCTAAGCGATTTTTGCTTGTGGAGATATTAGAAAAGAAGTGGGCAAGCATGAAAACAACTACAAATTAGAAAATGCACAATATAAATATTAATACGAAGGGCAAATGAGAAAAATCGAGACAATTCATTTGTATTTGCTTTCAAGTATCACTGTACTTATGCAAACATCCATTTACCTGACAAGCGAGTGATGTACCTAGACGTAGAAAACCCCCCTCAAATCGTAAAAAAAGAAATCCCCCAATTGCTAAAGACGACAGTAGGTACCTACCGATGAATTGCGAGAAATTACACTCCAAATTTGATAACAATAGATCATATCGCGTATCACATTCGCGTAGTATCCATAGACAAAGTGTTTTTGAGTAATCTTTACCCCATTGTCTGACAGTAAGCCTCTCAGAAAGTTTATCTCATTACCGCAATTTTTCATTTCCAAATTGTTCTTTAGTTACGCGTTTGTGCGTGTGTTCGTGTTTCTCGGTTGTTGAGATTTTCAAATTTGAATTGATTAAAATACATGCCAACGACCGTCACCACCCTCAATGGCGTACATCAACATCAAGTCCCTTGATCTCTCATTTATTAGTGTACGTACACGTAAATCGTGCCTAAATAATGTCATGGGCACGATTCTAATAAAAGACACGCTCATCGGTTATTTGAAGTTCCAGACTGAAGGAGGCGTCTTATTGAGTTGGAATATTCCCCGCATATATTTATGTATATCTTCATGACGCATCTAAAGCGAAGCCTCCCTAATTAATATGAAACGATTGTCACGAAAGCAACTCCAACCGTATTGCGGAAGGTTCAGGTGACGAACGGTAGAAGATAACAGTAAAACAGAGCAAGGTAGGAAATTAATATTGATGTGTATATCTATCTACAACAGCAAAAATGTTAATGTTTCAATAAGTTGATATGGATGGCATTTTGTGAATGCTGCTAGTGTATTTTTCTTTTTTTCAGGTGCAACTGCTTGCTGATATCGTTTTGAAATTCCTTTATTTCACCTACACCTACTGTACTAGCTGATCTCATTTGTGACAGCTGTCATAATTTATAGGTAGGTCAAAGTCAAGGAATTCATGAAATGAATTTGACAGGTAAATGCATAAGTATTTACATTCTTCGCAGTTTAAATGAAAGTGGCTGTGACAATGAAACTGTTTGACAACAATTAGTACTTGCATAGCTGGCAAATTCTTCTAAAAATAATAATTCATCACTACGATTATTATTACAAACAAATAAAATGTAAACAGTTTTGTAACACGACAGCTTTTTGTTAAAAGCATACCAAAGTTATAGATAACTTATTGGATGCATTGTATTAAGTTTAAAAGCTCTGGCAGTCAAATGTGGAATGCTTTCAAAAGGGACTCAGTGAATACACTAACCGGATGTAGTGACAACCATCTGACATCTGTTGCTGATTTTGAGCTCGGAATGAAAATGAGGTACTTTCATTGCAGCTATACAGTTTGGTTTTAAATTTTGTGCTGGGTATTTGAATATAAGTATGTAAAATGGATTTTAAAAATAACAATTTCATTGCTTAATTTTTGTTGATGTATATAATTTTACTCCAGGCAATATGCAATATAATTCCAGATAGTCCAATATTTGTATTCTTAAACTCTCATGAAAGGAAATAGTCTAAATAAATAAATAGCGCAACAGGTCCGTAAGTCCTTGCTTCTCACAACCACTGTTTTGTGTGAATTTTCCAAATTTGGGACGAATGTAAGGGATCAATGATTTTATGCCGAGTTCAACAGGCTAATTGAAAAGCTCATTTATGACAGTTGTACACTGGGATATTTGTCAGACGTTCGCGAGAGGTGGCACAATGAAAAACAAAACCTTAAGATGTAATTTGTATTTTCCGGGGATCTAACCACTAAGCCACTGCACCTACAAAGGAGTTAATTTATAATGAGTTATTATTTATAAAAGCTGATCGCACGTCTAATTTTATAAACGATGACCCTGTACAGTTTATCATAATTTCATACGTACCTACTATTTGTTTGTTTTACTGGATCGACGAAAAGCCTCATTTTGCAATAGAGCATCCTTTCACAGTTGGGCTACTTTTTGGTTTAAACGTCAAAACAAATGTGTAAGATAATAAAGCAAATTTTATAGTAGTTTTTTGTTCTAATATTGATAACCAGCGTACAATCCCCATTACTGAAACTTTACAGCTATTGAAAATACGCAAAAAATTAGCATGACAGTGAACTTCATCTCTGAAGTTTATCGGCGATGTAAATGTTTAGGAAAATAATACATTTCAAGACCACTTCTCTAAGTGAACGAGCTAGCAACGCGTTATAAGTCTGGAAATAAATGCTTGACCGTTAGACGATATAATATTTCTGATATAGAAACGACCGCTAGAGCTCCAGTGCTCGCAGAACATAAATGACATTATTTGTTTTTATAAACTTTCTTTTTTATGCAATTCTCTCATGAAAAAATGTAATTTCACTCTTTAATTCATTTTATACTGAATATCAGAGACAATACTAGTATGATTTGTCTATGCTGAATATTATTGACGAACTTTATCACCACTTTTGTTTGACTTTCCATAATGCTAACTTTTAATTGAATTTGACTGACAGATCAATTAATCGTACCCTTTAATTGCTTAAAAGGTAAGAAACCACATAAGTACTTTGAAAATTCTTCAACATGAAGCTGAAAAACATATTAACTAACGTGATTATTACGAACAATTATTTAACTAAATTTCAATAAATTAAATGTGTACATTTTAAAAAACCTCTGCTAAAAAGTTCAAAGAGGTGGATTTTCGATCGCGTGCGGCTAAAACCATCTTCATAAATAATAATGTCTGCATTCGGAAATAGTATCACTTACAACTAATCTAGTTAGTACACACCTTTTTATCTATAAACAATACAAATTATTGATTATTGGCTTAGTCATAAAGTTAATAACTTGATGTGTTTAGTTGTTAGCAACATCAGCACTCTACGTCATAATGTACATCATTACCTGCGCACTTTATAACTGATTTCACCGACAGATATAGATAGACAGACCTACCTTATCGTCATAGCATTTAATAATAGCAAATCATTTTGTTGAAGATTAAAAAACAACCTTTTCTCTGTAGTTACCCGAGTGAGCAAATATTTATTATTAAATTATAAGCCAAATACCTGTAGGTACTTGTTGCGATACAGTTTGCTTGAGAAATCAGATAACACAGCGCAGAATATATTGTCTTTGATCGACAATCAAATGTCGCAATGACAAATCCATACAAAAACACAAAAAATAAAAGATATGTTAGCTTTTTGACACGAGTTTTACTTACAACTTGAGGCACTGTAGGTAATGGAAAATAATTCCATCTGCGAAATTTCCGGAAGTATGAGAATGCAATTTTTAACTTAAATTGAGTCATCTTAGATGTAGCCGGTAATCCACTCTGTGAAACAATAATATTGTCGTGGCAGAATTAAATTGAGAATCGCATGAAATGATTGAATTGGAATAAGCCAGTTTAAGTTTGGGCGTTGGCAATTCGTGCGGTTGCTACCTATACGTGTCAAGAAGTATATTATCTGTCATAAATTAGATCAGTAACTTACACGTCTAATAGGATCTTCGTACAAACAACTCTGACACACGCATAAATTGGCATTTTGTTAACAAATTGACAGTTAACAAATGTCAAAATTGTTCGACATTGTTTGGATTCCATTTTATTTTAGTTTTTGTGGATACAAACAAACCCGTGATCAGTAGAAAATACATCTGAGTATATAATCCAGATCAAGTTGTCATATAGACAAATGACAGATGTTTGTTTGTTGGTGCTCTTTCTCGGGCAGAAATTATGTTTCCTATTTTCTGGTAATAAAACACTTGGTTCGTAAAAAAATAATTTAATACTTATGTAATAACAACATTTTTCTTTTAAATTTTAACTATAATACAATACAAATACTACTTCAGTGCAGAAATACGCTATTTAACATCGCCATCAAATACCGTCTACACAATGTCAGTCTTTTGATACAAGTTGCTATAAAAGAAAAACTAATGATATACATACACAATCCACTTGATGGATTTCATACACAATCCATCACTTTGACTATAGGCAAATATAAATAATAAATAAGATCCACTTAGTCTAACATCACAGTTTATATACACAGTCTTCACTGCAAGACTATCACTTCATTCACCTCTCACAATACTAGCTGGACTTTTGCAATTCATTTATTGTTTGGAATGTAAATGGCGGCGGTGGATCCTTATCCTTTTCTGAATCCAAATACGGAACTTGCACGACAAACACCGATGGTAAGTTCTTTGACACCACTGTGTCATAGCTTGGCGGCGCAAATTCACTATAAGATGGAGCTGGTGTCGGAGGCGGCTGCTGCTGTTGCTGTTCCTCTCCCGTTGGTGTTGCATCTGCTGGATTTCCACATCTTCGATCGGAACATGCCATTAGAAAGAAGAACGCCATTAACGCCAAAAAGGTAGCGACGTACCATACGACTGTTATTGCATCCATTGTAGTCTGCGATAGCTCAGATGGTATTCTAGTCGAAGCTGGAAAGAGATGCGTTTGCAAACTAGTAAACTCGTATCTGAGACATTTTCATTATACAACTTACAAGTAACTGTATAGACCTCTGTGATATTTGTGGTATTGCCCAGTTCCAGTGTCGTCTGTCCAATCTTTGTACTGACTCGTTCGTCACTGTAGGTCAGCAGAAAGGCTTGCGCGTCTGCCTGCTTCGTGACTGCCAAAACTGAAATGATACAAACAAAACACACATAAAGAATAATCAAACAAAAAAAGGTGAAGGTATCTATCTACTAGAGCACAGAATACAGGCTATTTCTGTGATAAGGGTTTCTCTGTCAAGTGTGATACTTTCGTATCTTATCGGACATGTTAATTTCTCTTATCTTGTTATATTTTTGCGCGGAATGATGATGATTGGGGAGTCTATTCGTGTGCATTTTGACATACAGCAAAGCTGTCATTATGTTCAACAGCGATAAGTGTGTACTCGTTTAATGCACAGATTCGTAAAGTGAGTAGTTGGGGTCTTAAAGCGGACTTATTCATCGAGAACTTTAATATTTCTTGTTGCAATTTCCCCATAGAAATACAACTGATAGGACAATGGTGGTTTAAAAGTGAAGTTGGTATTACATTTTGACGCGGCAAGGTAGCAATTTAAGTAAATGTGACTGTATAGATACGAATGGAAAAGTTTGGACGTAAATAGAACAATTTGTTTTAAATGCAATAACTTCACCTTGCCTTTGGCAACAGTAGGCCAAGGTATCATTTTCAAGGAGTGTTAGTAATGAAGAGGTGACTTTTGGAACTTTAAATGACTAATATCGTCACCGTCGACGGCACCTATCAACACCAATTATAAACCACATATCCGAGCGACAACGCTGGTGTGCTTTTGTTTTCTCACCGTCGCGTCAAGATGAGTTCAAGGGAAACGATAAGCCTTGGGCTTACTCTATGACGATTTTCAATGAGTCCAGATGCACATGGGGAAATGTAATAAGAACGTTCTGATATCACAACAAGACATGTGATCTCTCCTGCACAGATCGCTGCCAAATCTCAGTCAAGGCAGAGGCAGGTAAACGCCATTGAAAGTATTCAGATGATTGTTTTCTCCTATGAAACTGTATAACGATTATGGACGTTGTTAAATAAAAGAAAGAGGAAAGGAGAAGAAGAGTCGAGAGACTGAAAGAAATTCTATGACAACCAGAAAGTACATTACGATTGCCCAGCATATCTGCTGTGATCAAAATTTGTTAGCCTGTTTCTCATTGGCCAGTCAGCGCAAGTGCTAAGCGCTTGGTGAATGGACGGCAAAGCTGAGCGCAGGTTCACTTCCTGATAGATTTTGTGTCCCTCACTATTATAGGAGATCTATTTTTAGTCGATATTGAGTGAAAGTGAGTCGAATTTTTGTCTACCAAATAGCTCTTGATCAACTTTTTGTACTGAACATCTTAAAAATGTTACTCTTACCAAAGCATATTTGTTTGAGGCAAATAAACCCGTTGTAAATGCATATCCTACTTGACGACATTTTTCTATTACTTATATGTTTTGTATACCAAAACGTGACTATGATTAAATTCTAAAGACAGCCCATGTCTAGGGCTCTCCAGTGAAATCGTTTCCGTCCAGCATTTTTGCATTATCTCTCAAGGCCAACGTATACTCAAATACCTCAAGAGCCTTCCACTCTAGCAACGACATTACTTCGCCGTAGCACACTTAGATCTATATTAGTTAATAGTTTTATTTATTTTAATTTTAATCGTTAAACGAAATTTCACAACAGTGTTCTAAAAGTACCCTACTTATATGCGATTTATCAATTAATACCGATTAAAAGTTACTTGATAAGCAATAACTGAGTTCAGTGACATTCAAAATAATGTACCTTTTTTTGTGGGCATTTAATTTCAAAACAAAATTGCGATTCCGCCAAACGTATTTTAAGAATCACGCACACATATCAAATTCTGTTCCTAGTTGACTATTTATTGTTTAAAGCCAATAAAATCAATTAATAAATAATAATTTGTTTTGTTAGGGGTCTTTTGTTGTTGCGGGCTAACGTTGTACAAGGAAGCTTCTTAAAACAATACAATTTTGGATCGAGCGGTTATCAAACAATCAGCAAATGATTTGTAATCGCTCACAAAACTCTGAAGTGGAAGCGTGTATTTTTAAATCTATAAATGAGTATTTTAAGTTGACAGTGACACTCGCAACACTTAAGGTAGTTGTGTAATTTTAGCTAGGAATAGATAATGCACGGGCAGAAGTAATAACGATAGAAAACCCTGAATCCCATGTAGCAACAGCGAATTGTTGGATTGTTGGAAATTTCTGCAAATATTGAAAGAAAAGGTTATGATTATAGCAAGTAGTTAACACTAGAAAGTAAAGTCACCACTGGGTGACATACAAAGTCACTGACACTGACCACACGCAACGTATTTGTTGTTTCAATATGCTAAACATGAATTATTATAACACTACTTAGGAAGACGAAGAGTTACTTAATTCCATTGCATATTTTTGGGGTTTCCTTCAAATTGGTTTGGAATGTAAAATAATTTTAGCAGTAAAAATGATTTTGCGAAATTTGTTGTCTTCTTTTCACAGGATTGTTTTTTAAGGTGAACTTGAAGACATTTCTATTTTAAGATTGAACATATGTTTTGGGCATTATAAGGTCGTTGGCTTAGGGTCCCACATGCAACCACTTTTTTATTACATACGCTTTTAAATGAAAGTGTCAAATCTATTTGATGTTTAGTACAAAAATCTGTTTTGATCTTCAAAAATACAATATGTCGTCGATACTTTCAATATGATTGCCGACAGATGTTTATATTTCCAAATAGATATTTAGATTTACTCATAGTTATGCGCAAAACACATGTGCAGAAATTTTGGATGCAGCACAGGATGCAGTGCTGCAAGTAAAACAGATGTGCAGAAAATTTGTTGACATGCCTTGCATCGGCTAATATGGCTACTTTCATTCACCGGCTAAGCAGCTGATGTGTTTGCAACCAAATCAAAACAAATACGATCAGCAAATGTCAAAAACCGATGATGCCAAATACTTAAAACTGCAATTTATTTTCTTTTGTGTTGATGTACGCTTTGCAGCAAATTTAGAAATAGAGACATGTTGCAGCGCTGCGGTGAGTGCAGAATTTACGTGTGTATTCTAATCTTGCTGCGCAATGAATTCTGCACATGTGTTTTGGGCATTACGCCGCGCAGTTATTTGGTGCGTACTTTTCTCAAACACTGAGATTTTGGCAGCCCTTTGAGTGAAACCTTACAATCTGAAGTGCCCGCCTGTCAGTTTAGTGATTTGTTAATCAATCAATAAATAAAATCATTGTTTGAATACAAATAAACTATTTGGGTATTTTGTGAAGCGAAACGGTTTTCTAAAAAAGGTGAAAGTTGCGTTTATATGAAAATGTGCAGCGTAGCGAAAAGTTATGTACAGTTCGAAAAGAATGTTGTTGAATGTTGGACCGATCGCCTAGGTTTATTTTTTTAGCAAATTGTCATGGAAGCTAAATTTAACCGGGAGAAACATGCTAGGCTTAGTTTACAAAAATGTATGGAACTAGTATTTCCTAAATGGTTACGAAGAAGTTTTAGTACAGTCAAAATGGAATTTCGATGATTTTAAGAATTTCATATGAAAGCTGAAATATTTTAATTTGTTATCACATTTGGTCACCCTAGTAGACATGTCTTAAATTGCTTTATAAGCACTTTGATTATCAGCAGCGGTAAATATTTAGTAGACTCGGTGGGTTGATAATTTCAAGGCCATGTGTTCGGATTATTACAAACGGAATGATACTCATCACATTCCACTCGAGTTATCGGACTTAATTGTGCAAATAAAATCTTAGTACGTAATGTCGCAGCTAAGTGGAGATTTTTATCGGTAAGTTGCGTAAATCCTAATCCACGAACCAAATGGTATATTCTTCGATTATTTTGTCAAACTGACATTCAATGCAGTTGTTACATTTACCTATACAAACTTAATTAAAATCACATAATTGTTTTGCGATAACAACCGAGTAATGGGTATATAGGTATTAAAAAAAACCAACTGTGCTTACAAGAGACTAGTACTAACAATAAAATCAGGGTGATTTCCGCCCTGTTGTTTGTATTGAGTTTTTTAAAAGTGCAATAACTTTTTTTGTACCGCTTTGTTGTTTATATAATTTATCGCGAAAAAGAAGAACTTTTACCTCCAAGTGTAGATACACGGGTAGGTACATACGCTTGAGCCAATATTTTCCATATCATCATGCGTATAAACAAAGTGAAAGTGGGTTATTCCATAAAA
This sequence comes from Cheilosia vulpina, assembly GCA_916610125.1. Lineage (NCBI taxonomy): Eukaryota > Metazoa > Arthropoda > Insecta > Diptera > Syrphidae > Cheilosia > Cheilosia vulpina. The sequence continues at coordinate 56,800,062 of OU744279.1, forward strand.
ACTCTTGATAACTTATTCCATTCATATGCGTATTATAATTCCATATATATTCCACAAACTGCCAGTTGATCAGTTAAGCAAATTTTACTGTGGCTATATTACTTTCCAAGTCGTCGCAATTTCTGTTGTAGACCCATAACAGTTTGTTCTGTTCTGTTTATTAGCCGTCTGCCAAATAAATATTCTTATCTATTAAAAAACAACAAAAGCGTGTGAAAATTTTAACCGAATGCAATATTAGCCGGTGTTGATAAAAAGTTAGATAGGTAGGTAGATATTTTGTATGGACAAGTTTAGATGGTGAAGTCAAGGTTTGAAGGGGCTTCCGGTCAAATTGTTGTCAGATTATTTTTAGACCTTTTAAACCCCGGTATCCAGGGCGAAATTAAATGAAGATACATCGATCATGGTCGGTTTGTTTTACAGTGATATTATCGCAAGGGTGTCATCTAATGTTATTGAACGCGCAAATTTATCAAAGAGCGGTGATATTCGCTAAAATAATTTTCGTTATCATGTGACACTTTGAATTTACAGTAAACGATTACCAAGGTTGCCAGGAAATCCAACAAAAGGCATTTTTCTTTTTTAGTTCAGAGCAGATCGTGAACTGTTATACAAAAAGTTCGTGATTCTTTTTTAGCTCAGACACATTAGAGCTCAGAATTTGTGTTTCTTTTTGGTTCAGATCATGATCAGAGCGCGCTCTATGAGCTCAGAATAAATTGACTGAGCACGTTGAGTTAAAAGCTGATTACACACTTACAGTCACAATTGACAGAAAAAAAACAGGATAAACAAAATAATTGAAATGGCGACCGAACCTTGTTGTTCTGGAACTGAAGGTTAACCAATAAATATTAAATTTATATATATACTGTACTACAAATGACAGCTATGTGCTCAAGTGTGTTTCATAATTACTTTAGAACGATCTAAGTACGCTCGGTTCAGAGCGCGCTCCAAATGCTCTAGCTCGCCTGACAGAATTGACAGCAATAGTGTTCACTCTGTTAAGCCAACACTTCTGTTAAATTTGTGTATGTTTTATGCTACATATCTGACGTCTAGTAGCGATCTACCACGCACTTATTCCTTTTACAAAATTCTGTGTTGGCGGGCTAACATAATTGACAGCAAATTTTTTTTTTGCTTGTTAGTACCTAGTATATAGGCCGACTATGATAAAGCCATGGACCATTATTTACGTATTTATTAATTCGAAAATCTTCCTTAAATTCGCAGGAATTCTTAATATGTTCTAGCCGCCATGCTGTGTACATACAAATTGTAAATGAAAAACTGAGCCAGCTTTGCGTTTGACATGTGACTCATGTGGCGAAAGTCTGATCTGAAATTTACACTTGTGCATTTACTTATCAAACAGTAAAACAAAAACGTATGGTGCTATGTAATTGAATTATGAATTGAAAACACTGTCTGAGGATAAACCATTCAGTTAAAACATTCCGGTCACACGATCACCAGCTGTTTGTGAAAGCAAATTAAAACAGAGCTCTTATTTCTACACAAAATAGACATACGACACCTTTGGCGTATACAAAATACATTCTTCTTTTCGATTAAAAGAGGAACACGTTGTGTTAAATGTGGTAAAAAGAGCCAAAACATTTTTAAAGGAGTGCAAAAATATATCTTGTTTAGACTGTCAGAGCAAATTTGTTGCACAAAACAGTTTGAAAGGCTTAGAGTTTCTGTTTTAGTTGTATTGAACAGTAATGTGATTTTCAAAAATATCGATGAGAACGCAACAACCACTGTAACAGATAGGAGAGTAAGTTTTTTTTTCATTATATATTTTTTGACAATTTTGCAATTTTACCGAAAACATGGTTGAAGAAGCCAATTAATATTAAAGAATAGCTTAAGACATTCAACCTATTGGAAAAATTCGCAACAAGTCAATAAATTGTCATGTGTCATTCAAATTCGACAAATTGATTTTCCCAAAGGCTAATATGAACTAAGCCAGCATCCTGGAATTTCTCAGCCGTTAAATATTTAGCGCTTCTTTGAAAAAGTAACTTAATAGTTGCTTCTTAAATGTTAATAGGATTTACATGATAGTAGTTAGGTATCCCATTTGTTAACCTGTTGGGTGTCACCCGAACCATTTATCTTCACGTAGCACTCTAAGAAGACATATTTTACTTGGCTTCAACAACCGCGGGTGATTCTATGGAATATGGATGAAGAATTTTTGTGACAGATGATTCATAGGGAACAACTAATGACTGAAATATAAGTTTCGTAAAGTATTCCTCGGTTGTTTAGCGTTAAAAATTTTTAAATGATCAGAGAGTCATAATTCATATCACCTGTGATCCATTGTCTCTCTGTTTATATTTTATGGAAAAACTCTGACAGGGAAAAAGCCCCCTACCGCATGTCCCCATAGATTAGCATACGACCATAATATTAAATCAAGTTTATAGCCATACATAGCTAATAGATTCTCTTGAATGTAATTAGCAGGCTTCCTTATGCCCCCTCATTAATTTTGCTTAGAAAACAAATCAGAAACGTCAAGCCTAGTCGTGTTGTGCAGGGTATTCCATCTGACTAATTTATAAGTTTAATATAAGTAACACTTTCATACATCTTGTGGGGCAACTTGCTCCTCTGATCAATTAGTCCAACAACAAAGAATTAAATGAGCAACAGCAATGACGTGTTAGCTTCCAAATATTTTTGGTGTACAAAGAAAAAATAACGGGTATCTGTAAGCAACATGTTGTGACAGCATTCCAAACGTAAGTAAAATTATTGTGCACTATGAATATGCATTTAAAATCTCGATCCAAATGCGGTCACAACAAACGATTATAATACCCGTTTCGGCTTGTTGTAGAGGAAATCTTTAAATAAAACTTTTCCAGTTCCAACTCGTATTGACAATCAGACAATTAGTACCTAATCTACAAATCGTTTGTCTTCATTTAATATTGTATCTTGCTTTTCAAGATCGACACAAAAACAATATTTGCATTTTGTTGTGCAGTAAGTTTGATCACAAATTATTTGCAGCTGATTGTGTTACAAACAAATTTGTTAACACTTATCTTATGGATGACAGTGAGGGCGATTCTCGTTGAAAACTTATTACCAGTAGAATGGTCTGGATTAAATTAAGCTTGCACACTAAATTCCCTCAGAGATAAAACTAAGCAAAGCATTCCACAACATTATTTTTGAACTGTACAGATATTTTCACATTTTTGACAGTTCAATTAACCAACCAATAAGCAAAATTCGCAAAGCAGTTTAGCAGAGCAGTACGCAGTTCAAGCTATATTAAAGCAATTTTGTTCCCAACTGTAGAAGGTCTTTACAAATTTTAGCTGTCATATACATTTTTCTCAGCTTCATTTTGACCGATCGATATAAAATGGCGGTGTTTATACAATTTTAAATTAAAACAGAATACGAAGTAATAATAATTATTTTTAGCTTCCGGTTTAATTTTACGATCTCATAAAATTCAGAGATACAAAATTTGACCGACAAAATATTTGGTGCGAAGGTTGAAAGAGTAATGCATAACTCAATAAAATAACCAGGAAATCAACAAACTGGGATGTTCACGTTTATTTTGATTTCGTTAGAAAGTCTGTCGAATTCGATTAAAAAAAGTTCATTTTCGAGCGTATTTTGACAGTCTTCTAAATTACGAGTTCTACTAAATGTTGCCTATTTTACCAGTCAGAGTTGCATTGTCAAAATTAAACTTAATATTCGGCTTATTTTAAAAAGGTGGAGAGAAACATCAGAGGGAGGTTTTTTTATGTGCTTTGGCAGCAACCATTTCTGTCCGAATTTGTTACACAAAAAACAATTGACATTAATGTGGTTTTCGATTGGGCTTCTTCAGATTCGAACATAAAAACGTAACTTGGTCTTTTTTGTGTTGATATTTGTGCTGTTCGAATAAGTGTAGCCTTCGACACTTTTCTAAGCATTTTGCATTCACTGCTTAAATTTGGTTTAAAACGTTGTAAATTTGCGCCCAGTTTGATTTCTTAACATTTGTACATAAATAATTAACAAAAATAGGTCTACCCGATGCAATGCGTTTCTCTTCAGTTTAAAAAATGCACGAAAACGTAAACGAACTCCACTAGTTGTCAAACTCTAACGTACTTGTATTAGTAAATGTGAGAAAAAATCCAGATTCAGAAAAGTGCTCTGAAATCTGAAAAAGATTTCTTTTTTTGTACCAAACGAACATAAAAAGTGCACATAAGGGTTTTAATAACCATTTTAAAGGATGACATTACAATACATCAGTTCACTTTCGAAAATCGTCTATTTAGGTATATGTTTTAACAAAAGACTCCTAGTAAATAAGGTTACAGTAAAGGAAGAAGTCATTGTTCAACCACTAACACGACCGAAGATTGGAAATTTATACCCTTGAAGTACCTACACTTTTAGTTTCAATCCCTAGAAAAGACAAATGTTTATTCTTTATTTTCGCCCTAAAGCTCATCTGAAAAGCATCAAAGAACTGTCACGAGAAAAACTCTCTAGCCCTTTGGACATGACATCAAACTGTAGATGTTAAAAATAACAACAATGGCTGCAAGAACGATACCTAAAGACGCCTGAACCTTTCGATATGTATATATATTTTTTAAACAATTTGGCATTTGCAGTAAAATGTCAGTACGAATGATCATTTAAGGTCACCATTACAATACCCACTTGACTTGATCAACGTCTTTTCAAAGTAAACCACTATCAACTTGAGTCACACTAGAGACTAGATTTATCTAATGCCTCGGGAAGTATCACCGCACAAATAAACAGTCATCACTTCCAAGAAGCCGTATTTAGTTGATAAAGTAAACTAAAATGTAACCAACTAAACGAATATACTCACAGATCACAACCAGAACAACGACTGCCATAGGACCTTTATTTATTTTCGAGGACATTGTATAAATCTGCACTTGCTATTTAATGTACACTCTGAATAACAGTTACTATGGGAAAAACTTAATACACAGTTAATCACTTTTTCCCTTCTTTGACGCAAAAATGATTCACAAAATTACACGAAAAAAAATCGCTACACTTCCAAACAACACTTTCGTTTAGACTGGCCGACTGACTTAAGTTTGTTATGCACTTCTGCGCCACTACTGGTATACTGTGCTGATGACTGTTTTCTGAAAACAAGATCGCAGCGCTGTTGCCCCACCACAACTGTTATATACAGCACATCCGACTTAACTGAACGGTTTCTTGCAAGATACTTTTGTTATCGCCTACACACAGCACTGCTCTGCCTTTTCAATAGAAGTTAAATATCCACCCAAACGACGAACAGGTATACCGTATACCTACTACAAAAGGCCAGGCACTTTCCGATAGCGTCGGTCGTTGGCTGCTGTCTGAACTACTCCATTATGGTGTAGTACGATGTGCAAACACACGACACAACCTGACTTTTGCGCTGATAATGACTGATGTAGAGAAAGATATATGTACCTACAAGCCGACATCTATCATAGCTAGCGCTAATTGTAGATATATCTGCAAAATCTGGACTATTTTCGTCCAAAGGTCAGCTATACTTGCTTGAAACCGGCTTACAGCTTGAAAATAGATTCGTCAGCCGGGTAACGTTTCAATTGAAATCTATTCCAGCAGCTGACGCCGCGCGCCGGTCGCTGGGACTAACCATTGAAAGGGGAATCTCTTTTCTGGCTAATGGGGTGAATCGCTGCGATTTCGTCACATAGTCAGCCGGCTGGAGTTTAATTGTAAGTCAAGCGTCACACACAAAGCTGGACGCCCCAAAAACGATTTCACTTCTTTGAGTATGAGTTCGTGTACGAGTACGTGACTCAGGGCTCTGGATGAAGATTGATATCCACTCAAGCGTCACACTTTTGTTTCCACTCCCCGTCAAAATGAAAACGTGTAACTAATAACCGCGCAATAGGTGTTAATTGTTGTGAATAATCAAAGCCGCGCCACGAGACTTGAACAAACAAAGTCAAGCTGCAATCAAATCATGGCGCTGAGTTTGTTTTTCTGCGTCGGCGTCGAATTAAATTATCTTTTTATGGAAATTACGATCGCCTTGAGGTGATTTTTTTCTTTCCTGACAGTTAGTTGTTGACAGATCTTAAAATTTAGTAAATACCAAACTACGTATTAACTGACTGTGCAGCGGATATTGTACGCGTTGTTGACATTTCCAACACCAAACGATGCGATGTAACCTGCAAATGTGTTGGCTGATTATATTTCACAACGTCATATTGGTGGTTACACTATTTTCTCGATCGTCGCAAGTAGTTCTAAATAGGAAACCGGAATGTAATCTATTTATAGGTCGGTTTGATGTATGGCACATGTTGTGGTTAGTAACATGTTTCCCTCTTGATATACGACTATTCATGTCATCTGCGTTTATGAGATTTACGTAGTAATTCAAAATCAAATCAGTATAGGATGCAAACTTCGTCGATACCATTCGTTTAGAAACGGTTATGGCGCATGATGCCATACGGATAAAAATATTAGCCAATCGAAAGAGTTGTCAGGAGGGGGCCTGATGGATGCGACGTTTGAATTCATGAATGCTTTCATGAATTTCGACGAGATGCTAATTTTGTATTTTTGCTAATATGGTGGCAGTTCTAACACGTTTGGTACATCAACATCAAGCTGTTTGCGGCTGGCTCAGGTGCTTTGAATTAAACAGCAACTGTCTGCGACTTGAGGCTAAGTTTTGCTATGATGAACTAAGTAAGCTAATTATTGCGTAAATATAATTATATAGGTTACAAGTTAAGTTGGTATACCTATTTCACCATAATGATTGAAATTTGTGTATCTTTTCAGTGAGAGCCAAGCTTTTAACAACAGAATTGGTCATAATTGAGGTTGGCATGGAGCAGAAACAGTTATTTATAGAATGAAATCACTGTCGGCGAATGGGTTCACTCAGAAGCAAACTTGAATATACGTTTGCTTAAGCTGGTAAGACAGAAATGATGGCAATAAGCTTTTAAAGGGTTAACCGAAAGAAAACCCGTGACATTTACTATTAGGATGCGGATTTGTTAAGAATATAAGAGGGCGACACAGGCAAAAGCTCTTATGCTCCCAATAAATGATTACACGCCTAACGAAGGTTGTTTTTTTATGATTTTTTTTATTCAATATGACAGCTAAAACCATACTTCTGTTAATACATCATCCTACTGTCATCATACTATATTGAAGTTCACACCGTTAAAAGCATAGACTAACCAAACTAGACAGTCGACTGAGAGTAGAAACCGTACTTCGGCCTACAAGCTGGCTGTTCTTCATAAGATTGCATAAGTTAAAAGAGCAGTGAATAAGCTTTTTCATTGCTGTCGTGGTTCTAGAGGAATTTAAACATATTCCAATTTATGTCTCAATCAACATCGGGTTCGGGCTTCAGTCAAATTGAAAGAAACTTTAATAAATGATTGACGCAGGCACTAAAAATAGAGGTGATATATCTACTAAGGTGCCCATAAATAATATCCTAATACACCTCAGTATAGTGTATCGAAGATAACTAAAAACGGTTCCAATAGAAATGGCCGATGCTTACCTTCATACGCAGCACTCTTGTGAAATGACGAATCAGCTCCGCGCCGTGTGCATGTTTCAACTTATTCCACTCCAACCGTGTGAAATTTACAGAATCAAGAGTATCTATTTTAGCGGCAGTAGATAATTGAAATCAGTTATTACAGTTAATGTAAACAACCTTGAAAGATATAGACCCCCCACCACCAATATCACGTAGGTGTTATAGTCTCAATATTTCAAGTGGCCACTTACAAGACACCTCAAGTATTCACGCTGATAAGGACAGAGTATATTTTAGGACTGTATTAAGAACGTGTCAAAATGAATGCACCTTTTATTGTCGGAAGAAGTAGTTTCGACACACCTCCAGAGACTTTGACTGTGCTTATCGATAATCCCTCAAAATGTAGGTACGCAAACCAACTTTTTGTTGGCAGGCCCGCTGGCAACCTGCATTGCTCATAGCTCGTCAAACAAGATCATGGTTATCAGATAAAAGTTGGAAAAAATACGATTGTTTTGTGAAACTGTCATAAATCATAGAAAATCTGACTTTCACTTGACTGATTGTTTCAAGATGCGCAAATATTATTCTTTGTCAAAGCTATTTATTTGGTGGTGTATTATTTCACGTGAAACTTACGACTGTTTTGTAACCGAAATAACTGGATGCATGTGGTGGCTTATCAGATTGTGATGATGATCCAGAGCGTTCTTACTTACTTAACGGGTTCCCGAACCGTGAAGAGTCTCTGCCTGAGACACTGTAGCCTTCCAGCCTCTGCGATCCCGGGCACGTTGCTTCCAGTTATCCAGACCAAGCGCTCTGGCATCCACGATGGCTTGGTCCTTGAAACGGAGGTGCGGTCTTCCTTGTCGTCTCGAACCTGGCGGCTGGGGTTCGAAGATCCTCTTAGCTGGAACATTATTGTACATTCGCTCGATGTGGCCGAGCCAATGTAGTCGCCGTATTTTGGCCTTTTTGACTACATCCACATCTTGGTACAGCTCATAGAGTTCGCGGTTGTATCTTCTCCTCCATTCGCCCGAATTTTTCTTAGAAAGGAGCCCAGTATCAGCTCTCCCTTCCTGCTTATCGTTCAGCACTCGGCACCATAAAGCAGAACTGGCAGGATAAGGGTTCTGTAGAGGAGTTTTGAACCCAACCAAACCGAAGTAGCAGCGGTTTCATAGGGTAATTCTTCGCCGGATCTCCACTAGCATGTCATTTGTGGAGTTCATGTTTACTCCGAGGTAGATAAACTCCTTAACTACCTTGAAATTGTTGCTTTCAATAGTGACGTTCTATCCTAGGCAGTGGACAGATGCTTGTTTGTTTGTTTATAGCATGTACTTAGTGTTGTCCTCATTTACTACAAGACCAACGAATCAAACGGTAAAGTAACTCAGAGAGGATACTTGTATACTTTGCTTGGAGGAATCTGAGACGGAACTTACCTATACTGTGTCAATGTCGGCGTTGGCTGGTAGAAGATCGAGGTTCTTGGGACATAATTGGGTCGAGAGCCAGTGGATGAAAAGATCGAAAAGAAAGAACTCTAGAGAAATCCAGAGAGCCTCTTTTAGTAAGATTTATAGAAGTTGAGAGACGAAAAGAGACGCGACAATGGTGGTCTGATTCGAACATCTCTCGATATGTATATATATAAACTCAAATGTAACTACCATGTGTTCTTTTATTTGACACATGAACTTAATTTTAGAAAAGTTGGTAGAAAATACTGGAATTTAGTAAATTGAAGGTATGGTCACCATTTTAAATACTTCGCAGATATTGCACGAACGCAAAAACTAACTAGATTGGTCGGTTACGTCGCATTTAATATTCAGCCACAGTGTCATGGACGTCCTACCCATAATTATCGATATGTATAACGAAGGCAAACACAAGTTCCGTCACTTCCGGAAGCCATTTGGTTTTGTAGCAAAGCGTGGGTGGTCGCAATAAATGTATCAAAATTCTGAACTTTCCGATTATTGGTATCACGTAAACAAGATGCAGGAAGTTTCTTCTGTGATTTTTGTTTACACCTCGGTGGTTTCAAATACGAAACGAAATATAGAAGCATAGCACTTATAGTACTTTCCAATAGAAGTTAATAAGTGGTATGAAATCATATGCGGTTATCAAGGAACCCTGCTTTGATTAATTTATTTTTTAGCCTTTTTTGTAGCTAATGCCTACAATCTTCAAATTGTTATATTATTATTATTATTAGATTATCTGTGCATCAATTTAATTACTGGAAATACACGGCGCAACACAAAACACCAAATCGGTCATTTGATCTTGGTTTTGCTTTCCGTGTAGCTGCTACTGACCAACCTAATAGATTGGCGAAAATTAAATATGGTTATTAGCTCCCTTCAGTAATGTTTACTAAATTGGCCTTAAAAGCACAATTATATTACAATCTGCTTTGGTAAATGTCGAAGTCACGTTTTAAATCAAGCATAGGATTACAATGATGGAGAATCTCCGGAATTGCCAATTTTTCCTGTATTCAGAAGATTTCTACTAAAATCCGGGCCAATTGGCACAAAGTTTGAGGTTAAATCTAGATTATCTTTATTTTAGTACCAGAATGAATGGTAATTCAGTATTTTGCATATAGAATTCATATATTCATAAACTCTTGCTGCTCAAGCCCACAACGCCCTATAGCGTAGTAAGCACGTTGCTCAGTGTTTAGTGCGCAGAGCTACTGAACGAAATGTTGCAGGACCAACCAACGGAAGCACGCAAATTATACCATTATCGAAGTTTTTCACTATAGCCTGAATAATTCCTCTATTCCTTAAAAGCCGACGAATGAAATAGAAAAACAAAAATTAATTTTGCTACAAGTTGGATTATTATTAACTTTTTTTTCTTATTATTCCTTTTTTTTAGTTTTAATAATTACAATAAATTCTCTCTTAATAAATAGAACACACCTTCTCACGACAAAATGTCTTTCAAGTATTTTATATAGGTAGATTTGTAAAACAATAAAAATTATAATAAAGTAAAAATATAAAACAATAATCCCTTTTCGGGAAATTTTACTGCTTACCTTAAAATTGACACACTTAATCTAGATTTAGCTAAATAAAATTGAACAAACACAAAAAGAGTATAAATTAAACGGAGTACAGGACATATATCAGGTAAACAATAAAATAAATCAGTAGCTTGAGACTGAATGACTTGGCGTTTTCGACTGAACTTCTCTTCGATCTTCAGCCTACTCTCAATATATTGCAACTGCCACTACAAGTATAAACATAAAACAAAACAAAAATCGTTGACAAACAATAAATTTGACTGTATAATACAACAAAAAAAAACTGGGGTGCATTTAACAATTTGATTAATACTAATTCTTCTATGGATCTATCTAAGCTTAGTTACGCACCACACTCGCCAGAGTCTGAAAATCTTGCGCTAGGAGATTGCGGGCTAGACAAATAGTTGTAATAGTTTTGAGTTTAGTATGTTCGCATTGTATATATACAAATCTTGGGTTTCTATTTTTTTTGTGGATACTGATTAGAAGAGACAAAAAAAAACATCTAGTAAAAAAATAAATACATAATAGCTACGAGATTATAAGAGATTGCTATGTACACATTGAGAAACAGAAAACTGCAAAAAATAAAACAAGCGCAGAGAACGAGCTGAAGTGCTCTTCGGTGCGTGCGTAGGAGAATTTGGCGACCGACGACGGAAATTTGCGCGCTGTTTTATCTATCAGGAAATAGAGACTCGTAGCTTGGCGGTAGGTCCTTTGGCGTTACTGGCTGCTGATGGTGTGGATCTGAAACGGGTGTGATCACTCCCTCAAATGGAGTTTGAGGCAGCTCGATTGTGGGAAGATCCTAGAATAAAAATTTGATTCAAATTTAATTTAAATGATTATGGTTGCTGTTAAAAAAGAGGAAAAACTTTTACGACTCGTGTATCGGCCTAATCCAGAACGATATCTGACTTGACGACTGATTCTACATTAATAAATGTTTTTTTTTCTTTTTAAAGTCTTATCGAAATATTAATATATTCGCCTTTAAAACGTATATTGTAACACGTGCTGAAAGAAACCCTACGACGGCAGTGAATCAGACTGTTGACAGTCAACAGATTCAGATTCTCAAAACAGACTTTTAGATCACACCCAACCAAACATGAGTCATCACCAAGCTGTACACACGTCAAACGAAGCCGATATAAATAAAATGCTAATGAGATATGTCCAACTTCTGTAGCCACTCGTTAAAATCGTATTAAGAACACTTCGTCTGGCAGCCACGTACAATCAATGGACAAAAACAACTTTCTACTCACCCTAGGGCGATTGCTCAGGGAATCTTCATGCGCCTGCTGTTGCTGCAACGTGATACAGTTCCAATATTTCCAGCACACCCAAATACAGAAGCCCACTCCACTCATTGTGAAGATCAACGAAGTAATTGCACTGATGGCCACGTTCGCAGTATCCACTACTTCCGCAGTAATTGCATCATGGAAACAACTGTTCTCATCCTTACATGGATACATACAATTGGTGATGTTATCACGTACAAAATACCTCGAAATGCATGATTGTGGGTCCTTAGGATCGCATAGGAAATCACCCGTGTACTTGCAGTCTGAGTGTGATGTTATCACCATATTCAGCTCGAGGGGCTCCACAATCGGTTGTTTCTTGTCAATGAATAAGTTAACGCTCACTTCGCTGTCACGTTCATCAAATATTAAACGGCCAGCCGGACCATCTGGACTGATGTCATTGCAAATCTTCTCCGATGGCCAACGATATCCATTCGTGAACTGAATGTAATCATAGCAAGCATTTGTTTTCGGATTTCGACGAAACTTTAATTTCGTAATTACTGTGTAGAGACCACGTTTTTGTCCTTTCGTGGCTATTCTGAAACGACAATCATACTTTAACTTGCTGTGTGACGTTGAATTCCAGACTTGAGAAATTATTGCTGCAGAATCGCGATCGTCACCCAGGGTGATCCACGGGTCGCCCTTGAATGGTTTCTGCAGTGTGAGTATGAATTTGTCTGCACATAGATATTCCTGTGGGCGAACTGTAAAAACAATATTTTTGTTTAATTCGTTTACAACTTTCTTTCGATGGGCAAAGCAGTTTTTAAAGTTCTTTTGTTGATGGGGGCGGATAGTGTTTCACTCACAAAGCAGACTTACCATATTTGTATGCAGCGCTTGTATAGATATGAGCTAGTAACGTTGACAATAAACAGTATTGACTAAAGACAAGCATTTTTTTATTGAAAATATTTATAAGTTTAGTGTGGAAATGTTCAGATTGAGTTGATTTGTAGTTTTGGAGAAAAAATATTTTGGTTTTTCCCTATTTGACATATGTGACAGGTGTCATATTTCATATCGTTTCGACGTGATGCCAATACCCAAGGACTGGAGAGCTTGTTTGATTTATAATTTCTCTGTGAGAAATTTTAAATTGGTGTGTGGACGTTCAAGTATGAAGTTTAGTAAGTCTGACAGCTCTCTCACTAAGTGAATTTCGGTTTTCATTGGTCGAAATCGGTCATGTGAGCAGCTGTGTCAGTTGACGTTTATGGAGGGGTAGCCGACGAATCTAGTCAAGGAATTCGTGACAGACTACTAAGTTGACAGTTCGGGATGACGTGGGTAAAGTGACGTTTCCGACCAATCTAGTTTTTGCGTTCAGGTTACACCTCATCCAGACCAATCTAGTCGACTTAAGATGACTAGATTCTTGAATGCGACCAATGTTTTGCCATCGATTATTAAAATTTTTTTTTGTTTTTTTCGCCCATATCACAGATTTTCATGACTTATATTAACAATGCACTGAATATACGAGGATGAATAAAATGAACTTTATTGTTTTATGTAAGAGTCACAAGAAGCTCAAACTGATTGTTAAAAGCACGTTAGGTACATACGTGAAATCCTTTTTCAAGCTCTCAGTTATGTTATTTTTCAATAAGTGATATATGTTTTGAAAATATTCTCATGATATTCAGAAAAAACTGTGAAACTACTAGATTCACATGAGTTTTTGTTCTCAGTTGGTGGTTCCGGTGTAATGTTATAGCTCGACAGCTGTTGACTTCGTTGGGATAAAGAAGTCAATGTGCTTACCTAAAGTTTTGATTATAAATTTAAATGATTTGTTCTCATAGTAAAAAAAAAGTACTCACAACAATTCGTTTACAACTAAAATGAAAACGAATTCAAAGCTGCATTCCTGATGAATAAAAAAAAAATTAATACCAAATACAAAACAATTGAACAACGCGATGCCCATAAAAGCAAAAGGAATATTGGCCGGCCATTAGCAACATGCTTTTTTGTAGCTTACACGTATTTACAGACGTGGGTTGAAATTACAAAAACAACAATATAAACAAATGGGTTTTTAGGGGATAGACGTACGAAAAATATCCATCTCTTTTATTCTTTCATCTCTGCATATATCCTAGTTATACAACTGGAATAGAACTGCCTCATAACACAAAGTAAACACACCCTTTTCCAATTGTCATTTAATCAACTTTGTTTACTCATCATTGTGACCGTGTCAGAAAAACTGTTTTTTTATTGTCCGCTAGTTTATTAAGGGTCTTTTTGCAATGAAGTTGTAAAAAATAAAAATAATTTAAAAAAAAAACAATAAATAAACCCAAGAGGATCTTAATTAAATTCAAAAACATTCAACAATTTTAAAACACTTCAATGACTGAAGCAAAGAAAATGCTAATTGCGCAACGCAGCATTGGCAAACAAATCTTTAATATTCCAGCTGCTTCTGCAGATGCTAGCTTTGCGTTTGCCGAACAGGATAGTTTTGTTGCCGAGCTCGCCGAACGTTTGCGAATGCTCTCCGACGAAAGTCGCCTCAATGCCATGCTGGAGATTTTGGCCATACTCAATCAATTCACCCGTGTAGAGGAAACGCAATAAGCAATCGATTTCGCACAGTCTGGAGGGAAGTTTTTTTCTATTATTATTATTTTTGTTCACGTATTCCTTGTTGCAACTTTTTTTGAATTCCTTGTTATTTCGTATCTTTTGTATCTTAAAATAAAACCTACAAAAACCATAGTTGTGTGTTGTGTATTTGAAACTTGTACCAGAAAAGAAGATTGGGCAAGACACACTCGAAAGGGAATCGTTTATAAATAGTGCTTTAATGGTCAATGCTTAGCGGCTAAATAACAAAATGATTTCGTCTAAGAAAATTAGTTAAAGACAAGGAAAAACTAACAAAAATTTGTATAACTACAAATGTAGGCACTTTGGAAGCGGCAACGTTTTTAGTGGCCCTTCAGCTTACGTTCATCACGTATTTTTAGGAGCTCATCGAAAAACAGCAGCACAAGCGTTGAGTGTGGTGCGATTCGGAGATAATTAGCCCAGAAGCCTTTGTACATGCCATAGACGCCTTCGGTTTTGATAATCTTCACGCAGCAGTCCCACATGCCACGATAATACAGCCCCTTTCCATGCTCGTCGACTCCCTGGTTGTACAGGCGAGTGGCGACAACATCTGGTGGTGTTATGGCCAACGACATGATTGATCCAGCAATCAGACCAGCTGCAAATGAGTTTAATGTGGGCTGCGTAATTACATCGTGTTCGCGCAGCAAAGTCTTTGTTGTGCCAAATGTAGCTATTTGAGCCCCACTGCCCAGAGCAGCACGAGGAATATGCGACAGGGCACCACGCCACAGACCCATAAGACCGCGCTTAGCATATATCTCAGCCAGAGCACTAAACATGCCAGTGTGTTGATGCTGATATCCAACGGCGATCGCCTTGACAGCTTGTGACTGGAGTTGAGTTTTGATCTAGAAATGGAGAAATTAGAGCGCTTCACCATATTAAAGTTAAATGGAGACATTTTACCAGGAAGAACGGACTAGACGCTAGACCGCCCACAACTCCACCACCAGCACCGAAGAGTAGCCCACGAGTGAACGAGATGTTACCATGCTTGTCATGCATCCATCCCTTGTCCATGGCCGTCTTATATAATCCAAGACTGTTCAAACAAATGGATATGCATTAATCCTTCTCGAAGAGTAATTGTCACGACTTACCGAAAGAAATTCAAGATAAACTGAAAGTAAAGCGCTGGAACCAGTCCCTTTTGCAGTCCAGACCATCCATCGTTTTTGACCACCGTTATGAAAGCGTTTAGGATTCCTTTGTACGGTTCGACATATGTGCCACGAGCGGCTAGTTCACCTTGCAGTTGAATGCGGGTTTTTATCACCTGCGCACATGATGATTTGTATGACTCACAAGTCAGCAGAGGACAAAAAACTCAACCTACCTCAATTGGATTTGTGAAGACTGTTGCACAGACAGATGCGACACCACCGATTACGTAGTCACTATCCATTGTTAAGATGCTAGGTTGTTGAGGCCAGGCAAATACTTTTCCGAGAGTGGCAGTAATATTTTGAGTCGCGCTAATATCCCATCATATTGATGATACTCTGCCCCTTATCACGATAAGAGCTCGTGGACGGTGTGACCTATTTGACTGGACTTTCAGTTTTAGTAGCACGTTCGGCGTTGTGTAGGAAAATTTGGCAAAAACACACACAAAAATGAGTCAATAAAAATCAGCTGTGCGAAGTGTCAATGTAGGTCCCAAATTCTAGTTATCGATTGATGAAGTAGTTATCGAAATGGGTAATGTTCTGTCTACACTTGTAGTGGTGGTTGTCTCAAATAAGTGAAGCTCTGAACTATACAATGGTAGTCGTTCGCCATAATTTCTACAGGTTAAAAGAAATGAAAATACATATATAAAAACGTTAATTTTTTTAGATTGTCGGATTGTTTGAGTCGGAGATTTGATTGTAGTTAGCGACGCGTTGATTGTAAACACTACCGATGAGAAAATGACACCCCAACCTAGTTATGTCAAATGTAATTTGTGCCCAACCGAAAGAAACTCAGGACAAGTGAAGTAAAGTTAATTCTGATATGAAGTTAACAAATTTTTTGTAATATTTCTTCTAAACAACAATATGGACATCGATACATTTATCGTCAAGCTGTCAAAAACCCGCATTCCACGACATGATAATATCGAATCCGTGCTATATAAGGTTAGGTGAATCAGCTTGTTTTCTTAGCACTTTGATTTAATATATATATATTGCTTAATACAAGCGTAAAAACAAAAAAAAGTAAACAATTGAGCAAACTTAAGATTAAAATACGAATATTGATCGTAAAGTCGCATAACTTAATATATAACATGAAGTATAATAATAGGCCTATCCCACAAATAAAATATTCGAAAAAGTGATTCACGAAGCTTTCGAATTCAGTTTTCACAATGATTCGTATTCGATCTAGGTTCAAAAATGGGCTTTCATTTACCTACTAACTTTTAAATCTGAAAGTCAGTTTGACTTGTAGAAATAACTGCCTAAAAACTAAGTAGGATATGCCTCTCTGGTATCCAATCAGAAAAATGGATTATGAAACGAAAGTCTATAATCGTTTGCAGTCGTCAACAAAAATATTATTTGAATGTAATATCGCATGAGGTAGCGTGGCCGAGCGGTCTAAGGCGCTGGTTTAAGGCACCAGTCTCCTCGGAGGCGTGGGTTCGAATCCCACCGCTGCCAATAGGATTTTTTGTGCATATCATTATATTTATTTAATTTTGTTCAGCGCGACGCGAAGTTCGAACTGTCATTATCGTTTCCGTGAATTTGAATGATTAAGTTGAACATCGAACCGTGCGTATTGGGTACTTAGACTTAGACTTACTTTATGACCAGATAATTTCAATTTCAATTAATGTGTACATTATTGTTCTCTGACTACACATTAATGTAAGCAATTTTTAATGAAATTCGGGGGTGTGTGTTGTGTTTATTTTGATGTAACTCTCTGTTCTAGTGTTATATTTAGATGCTGTATAATCATATCGATTGTTTTATTATAGAAACCTGTTGCCAAACTCCGCAGGGTTGTGCAAATTCGATTGTATGTGAGATTTAATATTAGAAAAATAGCACCGACGATGTTTTGAAAATTTAGGAAAGCTAGCTAAATTTCATTTCATGACACACATATTTTAACATTAAAAAACATTATACATTCGCTTTTTGCAATACTAACAATCTTAAAGCGCAATTAAGAAACCGTCCATAAACATACGTAAATGTCAATGAAATGTTTTGAACTTTATTCGTTGTTGGAATATTGTGGGTCGTTAACCGAATTTGCTTGAGTAAACCCCAAAAAATAAACTTTCGTTTTCCTTACGATGATTTGTTGACTTTATGTATTGCATTTCGAGGTACACTTTGACAGGTGAGTTGGAAGTTGAACCAGAAGTTCATATTGTATTTGAAGGTGTTTTTCATAGCAAGCCAACTTTATTAAGTTGGATGAGAGAGAATGCGACAGAATGCAATAATATTTTTAGTTTACATTCCAGTTTTACTGTCAACCATAAGTACCTCAGTTATATTTTTGGTTAGAAGGGATTGCGGTCCGGCTGTTGTTGTTCGAAGGTTTATGTTTGTTGGCACGCTTTAAATAAGTGCTTATGCGGAAAGTGCAGTTGTATAGAGATTTGAATCGCCTGGGAGCGGTAATACAACATAAAAGCAAAAAGTCAATTTTCAAACGGATTAGTTTCTGTACCATAGATTTTTGTAAATAAAAGTTTGGCAGCACTTGAATCACTTTTATTTTCGGCGAAAGTGCTGGTATTTAATAGAAAGCATTATTTTTTTTTCGTTCTAAAATAAATCGAAACACAATCCAAAACCCTTATGTTGATATTTTCGTTTCCGATTATGAATTATCGGCGCCAATACTCTGTACTTCTCCCAACGAGGCAAACGTTATTGGTAAGATTGATTTGTACGGCCTTCAATTTAAAATCGAAACAAATTATAATGGGTAACATTTATTTTACCTATAAATACTGCATGTACTGTAATCGTCATCAGATGAGATTTAACTTACTTGATAACAACAAAATCAGTATTGCAGTTGTGAGCAAACATCCGAATAAGAACATTCCGAAATTTTTAATCAGTTAAGAAATTTAAAACTAAAGCAATTTTAATCGATTAATCGAATAATTATCTTATTATTTCCAACAGTCAGAAATCGTGTTGACAGCTTGTCAAAATGTTATGATGAAATAATTGCCTACTCCTACTCATGGGACAGAAATATACTAGATACAAATTCTAAGTTGAGAGTTGCATGACTGGCAAAGCTGTGTCTTTAAAGGGTGTTCCAGTACATATAGAGGGACAAGTTTTTTTTATAATTCACTGATTTGTAACGGGTTTTTGTTTTATTATAATTGTGATGCTCAACAAAAGTTACTCTAAAGTCTAGAGGCATTTAGCCAAAGATACTGACTAATGGAAAAGTTCAAAAACTTAATTTGATTGAAAAACTATATGAATCAAAGAATATTTTGAAAATCTGGCATGATGACAGCAACAAAACTGTAAAACATAATGCGTGATACTAATAATCATATTTAGTGTCCAGGCTATTATTATTGTGTCCTTCAAAATATTTAGGGTGAAGTTTAAAAATGATTATTAGATTATTATAAATCGTGGACTGCGTTCTTAGTTGACATCTATATAGATTACTGATGATAAGATTGCGAAAATTGTCTGTTTGTATGCGGATTTGTTAACGCATAACGTTAACTGACTGTAAAAAAGAAGTAAAAAGATGTAAACAAGACACATTCGAGTATAACTATTTGACAAGCGGAGACTACCTGCACAGCCTAACAAAAATGTACGTAGCCTCCGACTGCCAAATAGCTATACTTGTATGTGTCTTGTTAACATCTTTTTAGTTCTTTTTGACGGGTGTTTTTGGTTATTTCATTTAAATCTTTTATTGTCATCTTTTTAGCCTATGACACTTCGGGCAAGAATATAAATCTAATGACACTTTACTCTTCCAAATCTATCAACCTGTTTAGGCTACAGGAGGTCTCGTCCAAACAACCATAAATATACATAAATACACATTACCTACCCTCCTTCTGTGTCCAGTCGGGTAATAAAGACTTGAATATCTAAGTAATTGTTGTTTTCCCTATACCATTTCTCACTTCCGTACAGGTTTGTTTCAGTTGCCATTTTTGTTATGAATATAACTTTTACAATGTGCCAGCTGGATACTTTTCTGTTGGCTGCTGGACAAATTTTCCATCAAATTAAACACACGCGTGCGTTCGAATTTTACAAAGCATAGCATATCAGTCAGTAAATGAGTGCACCTTTCAGAGCTGTTTTCGAATATCAACATCCCGATCCCACCCCTCCGCAATCCATTGTAAAATTCACTCAAATCGAATTGCGAACTTCGAATGAGTGCGACTAACTTCAGACATGCGTCAACATCTTCGAACAACGTACTAGATTTTTGTTTTCTCCTTTGAATTCCCCCCTTCGAATGGAAGTACTTCTCCGTATTCGAAACTCCAAGAATGAATTCTATCAAACTAGCAGCATCCACTAACACCTCAGGGGTCGATGGGGAACACCGTACACCACAATGTACTACCGTTATAGGCACCCTGTTGCGATTGTTCGACGACACCGCTGTGTCAAATATTTATGGAGAAACACTTTTAAACCGTAGGTCATCGAGGAGGACTGCCGACCACCCCTTTACATGTGTCAGGGTTAATGATCATCAGGCATTTTTGTTGCAGCCACGGAGCATATTGGTTTGAAGTGTCTTTTTGAGGTTTGTGTCTTGAAGAAACGTTCCTCGTTCCTCCTTCATCATAATCGATAAACTAATTAGCATTTTAGCTTAGCCTTCCTTTGTTGTGTTCTGTTTGCGTTGCTCTTTCGATGTGCGTCGAAAAGAGAACGAAGGACAACAAAAAGGATTTATTAAGGATCCATCGGAGGAGGGCACTCAATGCGTCCTCGTGGTAAGTTTAGTCTTTAGTGTAACCTTAATGTTTTGGTTTTGGAACGTGCCGGCGGCGGCGGGTAGAGACGAAAACAAGTTACTGACAAATATTTTGAAAAAATTGTTGATCGTCGTTATGGGGGTAGTGTCTAATGGCATCCTGATACCGCATTCACCGACAACTTGTTTGTTTGACTGGCTTTTTGAGAAGGGTACCTACAGCAGTGGAGAATAAATATCCCTAAAGGGATTTACCGAACAATGTTTGGGGACGCAACTTTTGAATGGAATGCGTTTCTTCTTGTGTACTTCTACTTGTTTTCCTTTGTTTTTTTTTTCGTTGTAAAAGAGTTCATATTTTTCTCTACACCTGGCATCCGGTGAATACTAAATGTGAACGAGGAATGGCTTCCGAAATTGTTTCTGTTTCATAGGGAGCTTGTTGCTATATTGAATTTTGTTGCATGACTATTTTTGCCTTTTCTTCTATCACTAGAGGTTCGATGATAAATTGTTCACTGTAACTTCTAGTTGGCTGATGACTGTACATCAACGTTTCTAGTTACATGGCTCACCTGTGTATATGAGCTGGAGGGGTTCGTTTTTCCTCTTTTGGTAACCCAGAGATGTTTGTTTTATCTCACCCGTAGAGGAAACTATTTGAGGCAAGTTTGCAGAATAAATTTGGTCAGGCGGATGTAGGTGTTTTTTTTTTAATTGACAATGAAATTCTGGTAGGCAATTTAAATTGTACATTTTCCCCGGGAATGCGTAGCTTCAATTCGTGCATGTACAAAAAAGTGTTATATAGAAGATTAAAAGAAAAGAAAACATTGTTCTTATTTTTCTTTGGCTGCTGTCTTTCTAACATTTTCCTTTTATATTTGTCCTGTCATACAATATATGACAGGACCACACTTTAAACAGTCGGAAGAATGAACCTCTTTAAGAAACCTTCATGCCATTAATGGAATACAGTGGAAGGCGCTTATAACGACCAGTCGCTTATAACGTCCGCTTTCCTTTCATTTGGTAAGTTTCATTATATATACAGGGCCTTACTAATAATCATTTTTAACCTCCAAACTAAATATTTTGCAGGTCACAATATGCAATTTTGTATGGAAAATTTCGCCATTGTGATTTCGAAAAAGTTAAACTGGACACTAAAAACGATAATTGGTATCGCGGACAATATATTTGTGGAAGATAGCCGGATATAGCGACCGCAGGTTATAACGACCTTATTTCCTCGGTCTCTTCGCCGTCGTTATAACCGACTTCTACTGTAATTGCTCAAAACAATTAACAACAATAAATTTGTAAAATCAAAGAGTGCTGAAATAAAAAATTTACGAGAAACCTGCTATAACACATAGCGATAAAATTACATTTAGTGAATATGAAATATTAAGATTAATATTGCTAATCACAATTGCCCGTAAAAATGTGTAAGCTTAGCAGTATATAACATATATATAGTAATTAAATGTTAAATTGAGTTAATTATTACTTTGGGAAGTTTTGCTAAAGCTGCAGCAACCAATATTCCAAGCTGGTGGTATGGTGCTAATTATACTCATGCTTTCGGGTGTCACACAATGTTGTTCAAAAGGAATAATAGAATAATACCGCTAATTTTCATATTTGATAAACAATTTAGAACTTAGTTTTTTGATTGATTCGCATGTATTAGCGATGGTAATTTGCTGCTGTCGGTTTGCAGAGAAAGAGATAAATTACTCTTCTGTTATTTGCATATTAGATAATATTTGATATAGCCGTTTGAGCTAATTTTATTTTATGCGAATATAAATAAAACGATCAGAAACTTGCTAACAATTAAGACAATAGAACGTGCTTTCTTATCTTATAAAACATGTTAACTGTCAACAAAACGAAATAAGTTGTTCGTATATCCGAAAACGGTTTGTTGTCCAAAGTCCATTACGCAGATCTCAAGCAATTTACTTTTCCAGATGCTAAGTTTACACTACAACTAATAATACAAATTGCTGCTTATAGTTTGTCCCGAAATTTGCACCCACTCTCAGTGCTATTTAAAATTTAACCAAAGCTAAACGATGCAGAATCCAATCAGTTTTTATTTTCCTGTCAAGCTCATGATTTGACAACAAAACTCAACACTTTGTCAATGCCAGCTCGTTCTTCGGACTAAAGCCGGCAAATTTTAAATAAACGTCCAATTTCCATTATAACTGCGCCAAAGTTAAAATCCTATTAAATTAGCGCACGAGAGGGCGGTGAAATTGGTCGCGATTGCAGAATATCCTATTAGCCATTCACAAAGGCTTCTCTGTTTGAGAGTTTGAAAACGTCACCACTCGACAGATATGAGGACAATTTCACGTTTCACTTTGTTTTGCATTTCATTTTGGAGAATACGCTCCCCCAAGTCGCAGTATGATTACAAAACTGTACATGTGGAAAACGAAAACACCTTTCACTGCTTGAAACCCCCATCAAACGCACACACAAAATGTGCAACAATGTGCAGTCAAAAGGAGTGCATGTCCCGCACAGGAGTAGCTGGGAAAAAGAAAATAATGCAATATGTAACACAAATTCGCCATTAAAAGTTTAAATTAGATCCAGGCACACATGCACGCAAAATGTTTAAGGATTTACATTCGGTTTGAAGGTGAATGACGACATTTCAGCATGGCAACATTACTGTATTAACATTTCTAGTCGAGGACTGATTAAAGGTTGGGGCAATTTTGCTGAAGCGTGTGCGGAATGCTTGAGCCACATTATCTGTACACGGATGAGCACTTGAAGAGTGTAAAGCTCCTGAATTGCTCTGCTTCTGTGCTGTTGCGATGGTTGGGGATGGCGCCTTTGCATGGCAAGCGGCGTGTGTGTGCCTTTGAGATGTAGGTCAATAAAGTGATTAATTAAGTGTTACATAAAGAAAGCACTTTGCTCCGGCCAAATCGTCGACGATCATACTGAATACTGTACCTATGGGAAACAGTGTATTGGGAGTGCATTTCCTTCCGATGAACGGGTTTAGATTACCTTGCCGAATTCAGTGAAGAGAATGCGATTTTATTGAAAATCCCTGAAAGATAATTAAGGAACGGTTCTGGGCATTACATGTGCATTGACATCCATTTTGGAAGTAAAGAAGACAAGCTGCTACTCTGTATTTGCAAATGTGTTATGGTGACACTGGACTGATTGGAAACGTTAATCGAATTTGCAGAACAAACTTTGCCATTGCAATTTCAGTGAGCTGAAAGAGTTCTTAAAATTGTAGGCGAACGTTTTCAGTTGAATAAAATGTCGGTAAAATTTAAAATGTTTGAGAAGGTTATATAAAGTGAACAAGAAATAACAAAGTGTAGAAGCGAAATAAAATCCTTTCCGTAGACCTTGCTTTAAAACCCACTTTGCAAAACAACAATAGAAACCACATGACTTCTCATATGATCTGTCAAAAATCCTTTCAGATAGTCTGAAAACAACTACATTTACATTGGGGATGTTCAAGTATTCAAGGTCTGACAGCTGAATTGATATGTATCAGTTTTGATTGGCTTGGATCGGCCACATGAACAGCGTTTTGAGTTATCGTTTAAGGAGAGGTAGCCGACGAATATAGTCAAGAAATTCATGATCAAGTACTAAGTTGACAGTTCGTATACTTACGTGGCTAACGTAGGACATGAGACGTTCTAGTTTTTGCATTCAGGCTACATATAGTCCAGAGCAATCTACACTACTCATTTTTTGTTTCAAAAATTGACATTATGACGTGCTTTCACCACAACTAGCGTTGGTTTTTCTTTGTATATTTAATTATTTTAGAACTGAAATATAATATCTGTTAGTTTTTACTCACATAAAATTCCATACCCAGTTGAGTAGGTAAAGCTCAGCAATAATTTCGAAAAATGACTGAATGTATTTTTATTTATAGTATCCTTTATGCTTATTATTTTCAAGTGAAAGGCCTCTATATTTATTCTGAAGTTACACCATCACACATTTCTAATACGAAAGATTAAAGGGATGCTAAATACTAAATTGCCGTGTGACTGAAAAGGACAGTATTACCTAACACGCAAAAAACGTGACACGTTTTTTGGTCGGCCATCTTGTGATAGGAATTATGGGAAAGCTATGCACGTTGATATTTTTATAGCGATGACCTACGAAATTTCGCTTTCCTATGCAACAAAATGGCAAATGGTATATCACTTCCTATGCAACGGAAGTGAAATACGGAAAATTATTTATTTATTTCGTATAACTGATTAATGAATAGTGGGTTTAATTTACTGAAACTAATTACCACTCTCATTTCACATGTTTTAAATAAGAAATAGAAATGTTTTCAAGTGATTGCAGAAATGTTGTTCGTTTGTTTCCGTTTTACGTAACTATTAATTATGGGTTGAACATCCTTGACATTTAAGTCGTCTCATTTTTACGCCTTTATTAGCATTGACTGCGGAAAAACGGTTCTCTCTGTCCCTTCTCGTGAAAAAATGCGCGTGCGTGGTGGTGTAAATGCGGCATTAGGGCTCGGAAATGTATACTTATATTTTCTTTAATAAAATATTGTTTACCAATCATTCAGTGGAAGGACACCGCTGATACTTCCATATCTCTCCATTTCTGATAGTTCTTAAAAACTTCATTGTAATGTCCCAATAGAGTTTACATCGCGTAAAAGAGACTGCAATCGCCTACGTGATAGGATACTCGATGTTCCACCCCTGCACTTCATAATCTGCGGTAATTGATGTCAACGTTCCATCCATGTACAACCACTAAAATATTCCAAGTTCCAGGTACACATGATGAAGAAAGGGTCAGCGCTTAACTAAAAAAGCTGACTCGAATAATCTGCAGGTAAGATGTAACATTAACTGTTACAAACATAAGCTCAGCGTCAATGTCAACAATTTCATTTAATAATTCTTAATATCTGGAATGAGAAATTCACTTGAGTTTGCGTTCACCTTCACGTGTATTGTTTCGCTTGACCAGTTCGGTTGATGGCAGCGTAAATACTATGAGCAAAAAAAGGGAAAAAAATGATTGGACTACATGTTCAAGGACAGCTCTTTTTTGTATGCTGTCAACAACTTTTCCATTCAATTTACAACCAACGGCATGGCGTGCGAATGGCAACGGTGCGAACATTGTTTTAAGAGTTGCAACCTTTTCGAAAAAATAACCCATTCCATGAAAGTTCACGTTTGACATGGTTTTTCACACCAAACATTTTCCGGAAAAGCAATTTCCCAAAGACCGTTCTTTTGTTTGCAATTAAAATTAATGAAAGCTTCGCCCCTTCAAAAGCGGCATTTCAAGGATAGACCATGAAATACTTTCGATGAACGTGCGTCCAACCACACGAGCGGTCAGGTCAACAACAATAAAATACACCAAAAAGGGTAAACTGACGAAATTAAAGTCGAATAAAATTAAGCATCATCGAGAAGAAGTTTCCCCAGGTGCGGAGAGCAGAAAATAAGTATATTGACAGAAAGGAAACCCTTTAATTTCTGTTCCCGACAAATTGAAAAGCCTTCATATGAAATGAGATTGATCTTTTGTAAAAAAAAAAATTGACATTACGTTATTTTGGTACTATCCCTTTCTTTTGAACTTCCTTTAATGTGAATTAATTAAAAATATTAAAGAGCTACACGATACTCGGGGGATGATGTTAAGTAATAATGCGAGTTGGTTTTAAGTTTAGTACCAGATGCAAATTGGGGTGTTATTATATTCAGAGTGCATATGATATAATAATTTAAAGAGCACAACAACGTTACAAATGACACAAAATATTCTTATAGCAGGTTGACATTTAGTTTAACGTAGAAAAGATAAGAATTTAATACGATTTTGTTTAAAAATTAACTAAAGTCGGGATATTTTCATTCGATTTTGACACTATAGCACAGTTGTTCGGAGGTCTTATAACAAGGTTACCTATTCAGTCCGTAGACACATCGATTGGCAACAAAAAAAAATTACATACTCTACATTTTCTTTTTTTACATTATAGGGGCCTGTTCGATCGTTACCAACCAACGTTACAGCAAAGAGCTTTCTAGATCATAATCCTACAAAATATGGCTCCATTTAGCTCTATTCGTTTCCTCAAGATGGCGCGCGGTAGGTCTGCTAGAAAACCTCAAACAAAAATGCCAGGAAACCCAGTTTTAATTCTTTGCATCAAATATACTTACTATCTCCCACTATTAACTCTCCTACAACCAAAAGCTAACTTGCTAAAGCAACTACACCTATCTAAAGCATGATGTTCAAACACTCCATTGGGAAAAACACAGACTTCCGAGATCCGATAACATATTTAAAATAAAACAAAGGCCTTCCATTATTAAGAGCAATAATTGCTGCTGCAGGAATGAAACAAATTAACAACAATGTCGGAAGCTTTTAGCCAATTGTGTCACATACCCGCCTCCAGCTATTATCAGCAATTCCCCGAGATATCGTTTTCGCTTTACCAGCACCCCGCGCCCGGATATATACATAGGAAAATCCATTCACAGCGCGAGTATTTGTTCAGTGTTGCATTAGAATGCAGTTGTCATGCACATAGTACCACCAGCAAGCGCCAGTCATCGAACCATTCGTAATCACTTCCAGCTTAATCGTTATCTATCGCTGACCAAATGGGAATACATCGATTAGATCAGCTAACGTTAGACTGTGCCGATATGAACCGATACTCTCACTTTCCACTCTCCAGCACCATTCCAGTCCGGCAAACAACTGACGGTTGTGTGGTGTGTTTTATTTTACTTTATAGATTGTTAATACCAACAGCGCTTTTAACCTGCCGATTCGATCACATCAGACATGAAAAGTATTTTCCATCGACAAAGTCAAGTTAAAAACATTCAACAACAGTGCGTGGCGACGACATTTGACATGTGCTGAAACTTCAATGTGTTTTTTTACCGCTCGATTACTCTCCAAAACGAAAATTTTGTGAATTTCTCTCACTCTCTTTTGGTTGGTGGCTTGCCAGTTTTGTCGTTTATTGCGGCACGAGTGACATTTGTGACAGTGCGTGGAACGTTTGTGCTGTTTTTTTTTCTTTAGCTATTTGTTTTTTCTTCTTCTTCTTTTCATATGAAACGAAGGAGCAGCAGTAAGTGGAACTTAAAGAATCGGAAGCAGCAGCAGCATTAGTAGCAGTTATCGAAAAGCTTGTACAGAAATATTCTTTAGCCGGGAATAACTGAGAGTTCAGTTCACATCGATCGCGTTCCGGGTAATCATCGTGCTCCAAAAGTCAGCAGCAACAGGTGAGTTGTGCGATCGCGAAGACGAATTTTGTTTTTTTTTTTTGCTTTTGAGTTTTTTTTTTTAATATTTAATCAACTGTTACGAATTTGAATTTTTGTTGAACTTCTTTTTTTAGGGAGAAAATGCAAATAAACAAAAATTTATATGTATTCACGTACTTCTTAGATAAAAGTGCAGATTTTATTGATTGTAAATATTCTAACTTTTATGACAATAAACTTTGAGTCACAGAATGATCAGTGTCAGTGAATGTCCTTGAAGCAATCTTGCTATAGCTACAATTTTAATTAACAAAATGTATAAATATACCAAACCGTTGTAGGTGGTTTCGAAGAAAAAGCAATGTTTGTGGCACAAGTTCATAAATAACCTATATAAATTTGGAATTATATGTAACAAATGAAATGGGCGCTAAAAAATTCCTCATTGTCTACCAAGTAATGAATTAAACTGACTGATAGTAAGCATTTTTTTGATTAAGTATGCAATGCGATTTAATTAGTGGTTGCCGTTGATGACGTTTATGTATTTTTGTAAAAATTATCGAGTGTTGGGTTTCAAACGTTAATGTCAAGTCTAACGATGGCCGTAGTGACTATTTATTCGAATTCATACCAAATTTAAGATCTGTTACATCAGTGATAACACTTTTGTCGCTTATATAACAGACAAATTTTGTTTTGTTTTTGTACTGCATGGCACTTTAAGTTTGTTCAAGTGTCTTAAAATTGTTAAATCACACAGTTTTTGATCAATTGATATTCCAATTTCCAAGTTAGATTATATGTTATCTGTAATCCAGCGATGACTTAAAAATTTTTTTTTGACCTCACAAAGATAATATTTCTTTCTTATCAGTGTTGTTTACAATTTAAGATACCCAGTGTGTTTACAATTATGTTGAAGTTATTGAAAATTAATTTGCGTAAACCATCCCTGGCATTAGTATAGCTAGAACGGGTTAATACCTCTAAATGGTAACAACTTGGAAATGTTTGCAATTTTAAACTTACTGTAACTACTGTTAAAACTTTTAAACTTTTCACAGAAAATAAATGAAAAGAATAATATATAAAACTTTCTTTAAACAAAAAAAAAATGTTGTCGTATATTAAGTTTTAGTGCGGACCTAACACGTATATACCTTCCCAATTACTTGTACAGTAGAAATCGGTTATAACGACGGTGAAGGGACTGAGGAAATAAGGTCGTTATAACCGGCGGTCGCTATATCCGACTGGCTTCCACAAATATATAAATATACATATAATGAAACTAACCAAATTAAAGGAAAGTGGACGTTATAAGCGACTGGTCGTTATGAGCGAGGTCGTAATAAGCGACTTCCACCGTATTATTATTAAGCAAAAAGGTGCGGAAAGGGTGTCTCACTGAAAGGACATGCCGGCCCATGTATTATGCACACATCTCTGGACTTTTGCTTCATTTAATAAACGAGATTTTTAAAAATATCTGTGGATGTAGGCGCTTTGAAAAAATCCTACTGGCGATCTTTTTTGATTTTTGCAAGCTTTTGCCTAGGCGTGTGCTAAATAAGTCAAAAAATTCTCAAACACCATTAATCTTAACGTCTCGTCCATTTACTGTAAGGGTCACTGTCTACGATCGTGAATTTAGCATCCTATATGAAGTACCTCCAAAACATGACGTTACTTCACCGACTCTAGGTTATTAAAGGCCCCAGTCCCGTACTTATGGTTATTGAAAAATCCTTTTATTAGAAACAATTTATTTTAGGTCTATATGGTACTGGAATTTTAAGAAGAATGATTAAAAAAATTAATTTTTATTGGAGCATTTTATTTTAGGTCTATATAGTATTTGAATTTTAAGAAGAATGATTGAAAAAAATTTTTTTAATATCAGAAATTAGTACTGGAACTTTGTTATTTATGTTAAGTTCATTCGTGAGCTATCTACCATTACAATCTCCGTAATGGTAGATAAGAGATTTGGGACTTGATTCATATTCGGCTGCAGTCGGATGCAGCATTACGCGTTGAGATATGCTGGGCATTATTTTTCAACGCATTGCTACATTTTTTAAGTTTTTGCTGGAGGCAATAGAGTGTTGAGTGGAACAAAATGCCAACTCTTATCGACTGTCTCTCTTTTTATGTCAAAATAAAAGTCAAAATATTTTCGACAGATTAAGAAGTTCCGTCCTAAATAGTCGTGAGTAGGTACCAGTTGGATAACCCTTTAAGCTTGTACACTGTTTATCTCTTTTCTTCACACAATCGTTATTGCTTTATTGGTTGCGATAGCTATTTCTTTGACAAATGTTTGCTTTTTGGCTGGTGCCTCTGGTGTAAGTACTAATTAGTTACTAACGAGTGTACGCGCAAATGCTTGATTGGAACTCTCTAATGCGCTCATCGCGGTTTCTATATCGAAAAAGTTGTTTAAAGTTAGAGTTTTTGAAGAAGGCTCTTTAATTTAAATTTTGTTGCGAAGTTTCTATATATATTTAGTATGGTCATCGTTTACTTTTTCAGCAGATTGAGATTGTTCTTTTATATTTTCAGCGATTTTAGGATTTCTTCTGACTTTTATTTTTTTCTTTCTTTTTATTTGTATGAAATAAAAGCTTGTCGCAAATTTAACCAAGCAGCGCGATCTTTTCATATACAAACAATAAATCTCAAGTGCAAATAACACAAAGCTCATTATATCGACTTGTAAGTATTTGTAATACCCCACAGTTGAGTATGAATTTTCATTAGTAAAATCAATTTACATGCAACAACTACGAAAGACTTCATTAATTTACTAGCTGGAAATTAATTCCCAATCTCACTATTAATTCCAAGCCGGATATCATTATTCAACAAATACTTTCTTAAAGCAAATAATAAATTAACCGGTCTCGACTTTTTTATATACACTTCAGATAATTGGGGTTGAATTTACAATCACGGAGCGGTCTTTAAAGAGCTCCTACCTATACCAATACATCATATAGGTTAGTAATTATGATAAACAAAATGCCTTATAATTCACGATAGGCGCCGCTATAGCTTATCAACTAATATGTTTATGGACTTTGCGCGTAGTATGGAAAATGTTTGCTATTTAAGTTTGGAAAAGAAAATCGGTCAACATTGTAAGTGAAAAGGGATTTTTTCCCAACAAAATATTATCGGTGGTAGATTTTTCCTATTCTTCGCATCAAGGCAAAAACAACCCTATAGATGGTTTTAATAGAGTTAACAAATTTTACATGGGTTTCTTTTACGAAAAGTTTGAATTAGATAGCACTTTCCCAGGTGAGCGCAAATGACTTCAAACTAACTGAAACTATGCCATTTGTTACAAAACTATTTTTTTCTATTGTAAACTCTTCCTGGATCTCATAAACGATGAGTGATGATGGTGATAGTGTCAAGTCGTTGTATGAATATGTATTATATTTAAGTCCTAATAAAAGTTGTGTTGATCTTTTGAAATTGGTCGCCAAACCATGAGATATACGATGATCAATTATATTAAATTTCAAAACCATTTCATTTATGTGATGTAGTATTTTTAATTATACATAATTTTACTACGGCTTTATAAAAATATCAATTCACAGCCTGCCCAAGAAACCGAGCACCTCTAAGCCTCAATTTGTTGTCACTTCTAATTTGTGTTAAATGATATACAAAGCATGCCAAAATGCATTACAAATAATTTATCTCCTTCAAACCAACACTTAACCGAATATTTACACAAATTAAAGAAAGCAAGCTCTATAAATGTATAAAACACGATATTCAAAAAATGCTTTCACATTTCTGTCTGCTCAATTTTTTTTTTTAATACAAATCTTACATTTTTTTTGTATATGTATATTTGTGTGGTAAAAAATATTTCACGGAAAATTTTACTTGTCTTATCGTTATTTTCTTTAAGTAAATTTGGAAAAAGTCCAAAAACCAATACAACTTAACCCTGAGACATTTTGTTCGATGCCTACGATTTAGTCTTTGTAAATGAATTCATTATCAAATTAGGTATATAATGTTTTAGAAATAGATTATTAATATTTATGATTAAAATAAATTTACACATTATATCACGTGTTTATAGTTCATCGTTCTGGTTTAAGTTCATGTAAACAAAACAACGTGCCCACTCGCTGCAGCCGTCAGAGGGCGTACTATTTCAAATGACTTCCAAAAGGGTCTTGTACCAAAATAAGTAACGCCACCACACAAACTATCGATTCAACCTAACAACGCCAACGCTTGTTTGCAATCAAATAACATGATAGGCATGTGTAAACAAGAAAGATATTTAAAAGCAGTTGTCACTCATTAATATGCTAGACGGGCAAGACTAAGTTATTTTTATGGAGTAGCTCTACCCGTGAATGGTTAATCGATATTGAAACATCGATATCGCGCCTTTTTTTGAGGGGAATATTAAGCCACACATAAACAGTGTGCCCCTAAAAATATTTAACTCGTTGTGGGCTTCCTTGATAAAATAAAAATATAATTTCTGTAAATCATGTTGACTTCCGATAACAGCAAAATGAAAACTATTCACTAATCGTAGGGCAAGGTTATTTTAAACGCGCAGATTTGATAACGAATTGCGTTTATCACGAGAATGGCTTTAAACACTTATCTGACTTAAAAGTGGCCGAATCGATGTGTGTACAATAAAAATAAAACTAACTTTGATTAGGTAGGATTACTAATAACTAAATGAAATATGCATTCCAAGACTGAATAAGTAAGTCCAGAAGTAGCTGTTTAACAAAATTTGTGAGAATTTTAATTTGCAGTGGTAGATAGGAAAAATACTAAAAACAAATGAAAGTGACATGAGAAAGTAAACCCAAGTTGAAAAAATTGGGTGGCACGAAGTTCCCATAAGTAAGATTTCGTTCGCCGGTGAGTGCATCGGATAATCCCCGGCGATGAATTTATGGTATAGAATGGTTTACATTATAACGATTGTAAATGGAAGAATCGCCGGCGAATACGCCTGAACCGTCGCAGAAGATCACAATGCGAATATTTTGAAAATTGTTTGCGAATTGGAAAATGATGCCACAATTTACGGGGATGGTTTCGCTGGTAATATAAAAGGCCCGCGGGTGCAACATCTAGATCCAGAAGATATTTGGTTGATAACTCAACAAACCAGAGGACATAACTGACTGGCAGTTTTATTAGAATGATAAGGATAATTATGAGTTTTAACCTATCATCTACAATGGTGGGTGCTGTCAGTGCTAGATAACAAATTAAATGTCAATTTGGGAAATCTCTCTCAAGTGTACTCTAATGCGATCATCAATGTCAATCAGGTGGTGTCGATTTGATTATGTAATTACAGCCGGATTGTTTGTTAATTTTATCAAAAAAACTAATCAAATTATTTGAAGACGAATTGTAGGAAGAATGTCAGTGTCACTAAAAATATATATCAGTTACATATCAATATATGAAGGCATGAAAACGATAACTGCCATAGATTAAGCGGCAAAACTGCCCTTACAACAAAAGTAACATTTTCTAGATTTTAATACTCAGATAAATAAAACTCTCAAAATGTTGAACAAAGAAACCCGAATCATTTTTTTTTTATAAAAACAGTTATTTAGGAATCTTTGATAGTGCGGTTCTGTGTCATAAAATGTGACAATATATTTATGCTATACTCATTGGTTTTGTTGATTAGTTGTATTGTATGAATTGGACTCTAAGAATTGTTGTATTTTTTTTCTTTGTTTGATCACATTACTGGACTGGTATAGTTTTGAATGATTGGTAATAACCTTGGTATCGGGAATGAAATATAAAAGTATTTCAACTTTCCCCACTGTGTTAAGCTGACATTTTCGCCTGTTAATAGTATAAAAACGAGGGCAAATTAATATCTGATATGAAAATTACTCAAGAATTCAACTGTTAATAATATGTATGGAGAAATTAAATCCAAATTTCCCATGTCTGTAATCAAACGCATTTCATGTAATCATGATTGGAGTAGAACGAAAAGTACATTAGCAAATTAATTTGATTCCGCATGAAATTAGTCATGTGAAAAGTAACTGATCGATTTAGAATTGCCAGTATATCATCGTTTCCGATTTGAAATGAATTATATATTTTATGTAATTAGTTTCGAAAAGGTCAAATGGGTGGCATACAATTTGAGTTAATTTTAAAGCTACAGCGAGAATGGTGATATTTCCGCGATATTCAGCGTATTTATTAAACTGGAAAGTTCACATCCCAATAAGCATGATTTTGAATACTGCAAGTAAATATAAGCCGCCTATTAAAGTACATTCTTTGTAAATTTGTTAGTCGCTCCAATCAAAATGAAATAATCACTTATTTATGAGATAAAAAATAGAAAAAAAAAATGCACCCACTACTCACTTTCGCACTGCGAACAAGCTCAGATAGAAACACTACCTAATGTAAATATTGTCTAATTGTCTTTCGCTGATGTAATAAAATATTTACAATTCAAATGGGAGCCGAGATCGTCGTGCATTCTTTGGCGTGTTTGCTTGTACCATGTACTTCAATAGCAAACAATATTAACTCCTAATTAGCAAAGATTGTTTTAAGTGTCAACAATAAAACCAAACTGGTTATGACTCTTACCAAAACCGCATAAAACTTTCAATCTTTGCTCGAAAAAAATGTCCATTAAGAAAAAGATTTTAAAGATCAATTACTCGTGCACAATTCTTAAATGTGTGCTATAAAGGTATTTTAAGTTTCACCCTCATTCGAATTACCTTCGAGTGAGTGGATAAACACTCGTAGTGCTTATGCTTGTCACTTGCACTTTAGCGGATACGCGCCAGCCAAGAGAGCATGGACTATTGGGTAAACAAATCCAGACAGAACAGGCGACATTGCTGATTGCTACCTAAGGCGTTTAGCATAACTTTGCTCGTGCCATCTATTAGCGTGAGTGCGCACTAATACGAATTACAAATTAAGTTCTATATCCGAAGCATGGAATCTATAATTAATCCGATGTTTTCCCACTCGTAAAAGGTATGTTATTTATTTATTTAAAATATTCTGCTAAATTCATTGTAAACCGATAAATAATTGTTCCTGTCGTGGTAGTGAATAAAGTCGTACGACTCTGTTACTGCGGGCATCAGTTTCCAGGAAGGGACTGTGATTTGATATTTCTGCCATAATACAGAGCTGCATGGCAGATTGTTTATATTTTTTCAATTCAACCTGCTGTGGTGCATATTCGAATCATGATTGCAATTTGTTTGTACCCATGTTCGGCGGAAACACAACCGATTACATGATGGGAATTTTTGCAGATGCTATCGGTGCGCATTGAATTAAATTGGATGGAAAATGTGGACTTGAGTTGCATTGAGTTTCCTTAAAGCGAATAAATTCCATTTTACAGAAGAAATCCATTTCTACCTCACTTTTAGCAACAGTGTATAAAATTTGTATTTCCATGACATTGTCAAAGGCATTGGGAACAAAATCGTATAAAAAAAGACAATGTCCACTTCTTCACTGAATATAATGGAACAAAATACTTACACCAATCAATTTATTTTACTCATGAAAAGGAAAAAAAAAACCTGCATATTTTTTATGACAACATAATATATGCGGAAAAGAAAACAAAAAATAGATCAAAGTTAAACGAATAAAAAAACTAGTTTTATGTTTATAGTACGCATGTCAACAAACGTATTTATATCTATTTTTACTTAGTTTTGCACAGCTATGTCATAGGCGTTGTTTGTTTTTTTTTTTTTGATCAAATAGAAAAATCCAACTTTTTCGTTTTTCCCTCAATGACTTTGAATCCAGTTGAATTGGCGCGGATTCCATCTTATAATTTATTACAAGTGTTTGCAGATAGAAAAAAAGCCTAAAAAGAAAACCATAAGCCAATAATAGCATTTTATTCTTGGTCTAATTATTGCCACTTGCTGTTGTATGGGTAAATATCTAATTCCCACAAGAATAATTCAAGTGTTTTGAAAGTTGAATAGACTATTGTTAATTATGAGCAATTATTTTAATTATGGTTTCATACATAGAAAGCGAAAGAATATAATGTGTGCGGCCTTGAATGTTGTTGTGAAATTAAACTCTAAGTACTATTGATTTTGGAAATAATTAAATGCTTCACAAATGTTAACAACAAATGTGAACGCTTTTTAGTTCTAGTTTACAACTACAAACTGCAAGTAAACGTCAAATAATTTATTTTCTTTTTAAGAATGAACAGTTTTTCGAGCATAGAATATTTATTTCCATGCATGCATGACTTTGCTGGCTATGGCAAAGTTGTATCGCATCAAGTTATTGGTATACTGGGAACTTAAAGTTTCTAGACATAACGTGCGGGTAAACGTTGAAATTTCCATTTAAGTGAGCTTTTCACAACATTTATTAAATGAAATGGTAATGAAATCTTTTGTCGAAAACACAAAGCTGTCAACATTTTCCATAGATACGGTGTTTCTGCATTGTCTGACCCTGAAGTGAAACTTGTCAAATTGACGGTCATTATTAGATAGATGTCCATGCCAATTCTGCGTCGGTTTTAAACCAGTGCAACTCGCTGATATATTTTGCAACTTATTATAATTAATTTTAAATTTCATATTTTTGTGAATTTGCAAATGGAAAACACGCTCTAATCGGTGAACTTCCTGTCAAGCACACCTCCTGTAGGATTTTCTCCTTCAAACATTCTGCGTCGACATTACGCTCGCTCTTGACCACTTTTTTAACATCCTAAATGAGGCTTTTATCTTGGGCATTATTTAACACTTAAGAAAAAATAGTAACATTCACGACACGTGCATTAATTTGCTGTATAATTGTTTCATAAACAAACGGATTCAACATATGCAACCACTTGCTCAATTCAGATTACAGAAAAAAAAACATGACCGCCTTAATTATTTTGCTCAAAATTATTCAAAATGCATGTTTTCTCCTTTTACTTATAACTGTAGTTCAGTTAACTTGTTCGTTTGCTGTTCATCCCCCTCAGCAACAATACAACCAAATATTATGCTCAATTTTATTCCGAACTCAATTCAGTTAAGTGGTTTATAATGTTGTACAGAGTAATGCTCCACAGGCACGCTACTAGTCTGAATTTGTGTCTAGCAATACAATGTCGCTGTCGGTCCTTGGAGTTTCTAAGAGTTCCTTAGAGTTTCTTAAAGCTTGCCTATTCAAAGTGGTTATTTCTTGTTACTAGAATTGAATAAAAATACTTATGTGCAACGCATGTGGTTAAATGTAACTACAAAATATATACTGTTCTTTGTGAAATTGAAGTCCCCATATGAACATCAAGTGCCGGACTGAAATGTCAAATCATAAAACGCGTGTATGACTGGGGATTACTATAAACATTGCCATAAATCCTACTTATTGCAAATTGCATTAGATTGTATGAATCTATTGTTTGTAAGTTCTTTTTCGATTTATTTATACTGCTGATTTGTGTCGTCTGTTATTTTAGCAAAGAATACATATTATCTATGCTTATCGCGATTTTTGTCTGGGTGCCACTTGTGACTGATAGGTTGTCTTGTTTTTAACTGAGTCTGAATCACAAAAAAAAAACTAAACAGCGATAGTTAATTTTGTATTACATGTGCAAATTCAGACAGATGATTGAAATGATGTTGTCAGACATGAGAGGGAATTTGAATACGAAATTCAATATAATTTAACACATAAAAGGGAAGCCGATTGATAGTGCATTTCTTAAAGTAAACGGTTATATATTTTTCACAAGTTATAAGCGTTTAATTGTAAAATAACTGTATACACTATATCTAAGTACTGTAAAAGATTTATAACTTAATGCACAATAATATTTTAGAATAATAATAAATTAAATTGAATTGAATTGAATTGAATTTTTGGTGCAAGCAAGCCAAAAGCAACTTAATTCATTTTTTATATAGGGCGCAAGACCTAGCTTCGTTTGAGTGAGCTTTCTTTTTGAGACGGTAGCATGATTTGCTGTATATCCAATCAACTCAAACTCTGCTCATAAATCCTAATACAACAATAATTTATTTCCTTGCAATCACCGCCAATCAAATGAACTGAACATGTCCTTTCAGCTGAAAACGTAATCTATGCAACGCAAATAAAACACTATCAATAGGACACCATTTACACTTTAGTTTTCGAAAAGACCCTCGCCCAGTTTTTAAAAATGCCGCCATGTTTCATTCTGCCTCTAATTTACGGAACGGCATTTCTGAACTTAGCCTCCTGGACCCACATCTATGTTCAGCTGGTGTTTCTTTGCTTCTACTTGAAAATAGAATACGATAGAATTTGGAAGGAGGAAATGAAGATTCTGCTGAAAACCTAAAGCACCTTATAAGCTTTTAGATGTTTGACAATTTGTTCTGCCAATTGTTGGCAACAAAACGCTTTGGATTGGTTCTTAATATATTATACTTGTATGAGCTCATGATAAAATCATTTAGGGAGATTGAAACAAACACTGGATCTTTTATTATGCTCGCATTGTATTTATATGGAGTTGTGATGCGATATGAAGCTGTTTGCGATTTTGTTTGACGTTTATTTAATTGAAAAGCAGTGCGGGTAGATAGAAAATTCCAAAAAAAAAATGTAAAGTAAGTGATATCATGGTCCAGAGTTTTTTTTACCTTTTTTCGAAGTTATGTTGGTCGATAAAGGCGCCATCGTTTTTGCAAGCAAAAATATTATTCAAATCTGAACATTTGATTGAGTTTGTTTCGTTTTGCCGTAAGAGTTTTGTTTCTGTTTCAATGCTTTTACCAATATTTGTCATAAACTAACAGGTTTGTTTTTTTTTTATTTTGTATTTTTTAGCTTGTCGTACTAAAATTATTTCTTCTAACTATTTGTGAACAAATTTGTTTGGGCTTTTTTTTTCAAATACTGGAATTGCGTTTTTGGAATCACGTCCACTTCGAGAGGTTCAGTGTCAATACCTTGATTAGGTTATATGAATTTTAACAACTTTAACCTGAATAATATGAATACCAACAAACATGTAACTTCCGTAAGGAACTGACTTAAAAAATAACAAGTAAATGAGGGAGGGCCAGTTAAATTTGTCCGAGATGCACTAGATTCTCAAATTGTAGAAAAAAAACTTTCCTCTTACTTGTTTTAAACTTATTTTTACCTTAGAAAGTTGGCGTGAAAAGCATCCAAAATCCAGCCTATATTCTACGCTCAGTACAGGTTCATCAAAGGATCTTATTAAAACAGAAATTTATTCACCAATCTCTGCGATATAAAATAACAGGAAACAAATCAATTCGTCAATAAGTACCTATAGTTCTTAATTTCAAAAAAAAAGCAAATAAATCTATTTTTTTAACGATAAACTCGAAACTGCATAATAAACACGTAATTATAGTTTACAACAGTGCTAACAACCAGCCCGCCCTATCTCGTTACTGCAATTTAAAAGTCGTGCACGGTTTCACTTTATCTATAGTTCAGCATCTCGAATACAGCACATGTTGCATAACGATTATATATATTATTCTATTTGAAAAATGGTTCATAACCCCCATATTTTTAATGAGCAACAATCTATATGAATCAAAGCACAACTATCACTATCACAATAAATATCATTCAATTTACCTTATCAACACTTAAGCTGGTCGTTAAAACCATTTTAAAGAATATTTATGGCATCGGCAGACGTATCACTTCACTGTGAACACTTTGCAAGCAGTTGTAGCTTGTAGTCAGCAGTTTGGTGCAAAGAGGTCGATAGATCAACTGAACTCAACGTGCTTGATAAGGTTGTCTGATAATAATTTGCGCAAATCCAACAGGCAAACAAACGCCCATATTGATTAATTCGAAGTTAACACAAATTTCATATGCCATATACAAATCGTCTGATATCCCCGATTGCAAAAATTTTAAACTTGCCATTGCAAAGGATATTGCGATTTGAATTCGTCTCTGATAACGAAAAAATTTAATCGTTGATTCAAATGATTTTTTTGGTATCATTCTCAGAGTGTTAATCATAATTCTATGAAAATAGAAAAAGCCGCGGACTTTGTTCTTTGCAATTCCATTGAAATATGCTAAGACTGGAAATAATAATGAACTTTATGCCTTTGGTTAATTTATTGATAAGTTAATGTTTTTGTGCTTAGCCTTGTGTCATCTATTACATATTTAAAGGCCGCCCATATTTTGATATCGGTTTTTCGAATTGGCGTTTTAAAGACCATATGGGTTTTTATAGTTTAAGAATTCATTTGGTATATGTGTATTTTGATATCGTTCACAAAAATAAAAAAAAATTCAGTTCAAGGTCAGATTTCATTTGCCCACGTAACTTCAAATTACACCCGGTCTTGCCAAATGATAAGGGGGAATATAAAACAAGTTCTAGATCCATGAAATGCTTGCTACATTATTATATTCAGATCATGAAAAACTATTGACAGAAACTAGTCGTTTGTTACTTTTCCAATAAAGTTTTTTTGGCGCTGCCTTGAAGGCGTTTTATTTGGGTATCTCTGTTGGGGAAGG
The DNA here is from genome assembly GCA_916610125.1 of Cheilosia vulpina. Classification (NCBI taxonomy): domain Eukaryota; kingdom Metazoa; phylum Arthropoda; class Insecta; order Diptera; family Syrphidae; genus Cheilosia; species Cheilosia vulpina. The sequence continues at coordinate 56,840,544 of OU744279.1, forward strand.
TTAGGCGTTTCATATATTTCATTTAAGTAACATTGACTTCGCTTTAAAGTGGAAATTATCTAAATTTAGACAAACACTGACTGGAAACTCAATCGTTGGTAGTCACACCATACGTAATATTATAATCTTATAACTCGGGCTAAGGTTCAAGTTTTGTATAAACCGTCTACTATTTGCCTTTGAAACGTCTTTGCCAGAGAATGGCGAATAAGAAGGTCGTTAAATCATGATAAAGCACGCAATATAGCCCTTGTTGAAGTCACAACTCCATAAAGACGACTATATTAATGTATTACTAACGTGAGTGCAGTTTAACAGTGGTCATTTGCTGGACTAATCAGGTTCGATTTTCGAAAAATAAATGTTACGTTTTAAGGTTTATTTTTTGCGCTGCGCCACCTCTCGCGAACGTCTGACAAACATCCGAGAGTACAACTAGTCGTGAAAGAACTTCTCAAGTCGGCATTGTAGATCCTAAAAAATAAAAAAATATCAACCAAAACGAATGGTTGTGGAGTGCTGGGCCTAGAGTATACAAAGCTGTTCAGCCTACTATTTATTTATTTAGTTTCCTGTGTTTTTTCAGCAACAACATTAGTTCCACGGTTACAACTTTGGCGTAGTTTCCCGCAAATACCACAACTTCTACACTCTCCTGAGCTTATTATAACAAACATTTGTTACCTTTCAACTGTTATGCTTCGAAACATCAACAAATCATAGATTGCCATCATATGTGAGAATACGTTGAGTGCTATTTCCAAATGGTTAGACTTTATTTATTTTATATCGAGTGTGCGCTTGGTAAGAAGTAGCTACTTCATAAAAAGTAGGTTCTCCATAAGCACCTCTTGCCAAGTGATAGGAACAGTATTTCTTTCGCTGGCTACCTGCGTACCTATCACAACTCCCCATGATACAGTCTTTTTAATGCTATCGTTTGGTTTGATTATTTTTAGCGCTATTGTAACCTCGGTTGAATTTTTTGTAGTAGTCCAAGACTTGGTTCTTCTTCTATAGTTGAACGCATTGCTACAGCTTCCGCTTCCATCATTAGGTAATTTAAATAAAAATTCTTCGTAACGAAAAAATGTTACGTATACGCCAGAGTTAAAATTCAATTTATTTCTTGCTCCATTTAGCGATTGCCGCTGAATCCATTTATGGAGTTTATTTACATATTGCACTTATTTGAATTATATTTCGCTAAATTGACAAGAGACAAGACTTGCGTACATTGACACTGACGCCAGTATAAATACGAATGCAATAATTACGAACACAAGCGGTTCATTGCATTTTTATAGATTTCAAAGCACATAGGGTAGTTTTGTTTTTGTCGGTAGTTTTTTGTTTTAAAGACATGATGTTGTTATGCTGTAAAAGAATAAAGTTGTTGTTTTTTAAGGCAGTAATGGTTTATATTAGTCAATGGGAAGGAGTTGAACACCAGTTATGTTTTTGCGCTCTACTACACTTGACAAAACTTCAACTTTTTGTATTTGTGATTTTATTGAGAACACGTTTTTGTTCTACATCTTAAATGTGGGGCCCCAAGTTTTGAATAAAGTGCCAGTTGATGTGCAAGTACAGGGCTCAGTATTTCTGCCTTGGACTTTTTTTATTAAATTGTTTGTTAAAAATATTCATTGGAAGTTTTTAATTAATTTTGGATACCTAAAAACATCTTTGAAACTAACAAATGGTCCCTTATTCACTTAGTTAAAATTTTGCTCACATTTCCTTCCATGGGGAAATATATTTTCGTATTGCTTCAAAAGTCGTAGGGCACAACACAATCTACTTCGCACATGACCACAGAAATTCTGTATGCATGACGGATAACTGATCGGGGTTATCGCAACAAAATAATTGCATAATAGAACACCGCAATGGATGCTTAAAATGGCTTATCCAAAGAAAACGAAAGACACTCCTACAGAAATGCAAGAACAAAATCCAATCAAACATAATTATGTTTCACGGATATTCTGCAACTAAGTGACCTTTTCGAGATGCAAGTCAATAAATTCTCTTGTTTAGCCTGACGCGAGATCAATTTGACTCGGGAAAATCGGATATAAGAACCGGTTGAAGCCACTTGAGGGTAAAAATGTAGTTAGCACATTATACATGGAGAAGCTTGCGGCTAATTTAATTGCTAATACCTGAGATAAAGATACCCACTACTTTGTGATCATAAATTATTGTTTTTCGAAAGCAAGTAGTTGCACTCCATTGTTCAATGGTACTAATCGTTTTTTTTTTCTCTCGACGGGGATTTTATTCACTGGTTACTAAGCCACGACAACAATTTTTGGATAGCCAATAAGTTGTGATGTTTTGCAGCCAAAATTTGTGTACTTCTGTAAAATTAATTTCTTTTGTCCATTATTTTTTTTTTGACTATGTTCAAGTAAACGTAAAACTTTGGGAATAGTCAAAGTAGCAATCCGCTGTTAAGGAATATGCGTAGTGCTCCAGTCCTTGGAAAATTTCTTCTGCTTGTCAAAATAATCCAACAAATTAAAAAAGAAAAAACTGTAACGCATACAGATTTTCAAGAGATATACTATCTATGTGAATACCTATCCAAAGTATACAGTGACCAAATAAACTAAAATTTGGAACTACATGAAAAAGTTCCCAACTATGAGCGCTTATTCACATTATCTCGTACCATAAATCTAAATGCTCATGGGTAGGTATATCTGATTATTTTATTCAGGAGGTTTGTAAAATAAAAACATGACAACATTTTCTTAATACTGCAGCAATGTGGATACAAAATTTAGCAACAAAAAATTAAATTCGAAACTATTTTCATTTGGCGGGGAAAATAATTAAATCGCTCTTTTGTGAACATATAAAAATTGAATTGCTGACACTTGACATATACCCTCTTACGACTATCCGTTTGTGTAAGGAACCGAAAATATATGCCGTGTCTGACCGTTATTCCATGACAATTTTACTCTCAGGTGTTCGCGAAAGGATGCACAATGTGGAAAACCTCTACCTTGATCATTAAGGATTTGAGTGAATTTGTTTGTATGATTTTAATAGGTTTTAACAGGAAGAACTGAATTCAAATTTATTAAAAAATCCACAATCCTTGTGACTGAAAATTAGACTAATTGGTAGGTTATTTTTTTAGTTTTAAGTGCAGATTTTTTCGTAAGAAGCTGCAATAAGCCTGCCAAGGATCGACCCGTAATTCAAACTAAACTAAAATCCCAAATTTTTAAAGTGGTCGGTAACTTTTTCGCCCCGACTAATAGACATCGTTGTCGCTTTTACACCACCACAGGTTCATGTGACAATATTCGGCTTAGCGTTTTACTGTTTGGAAATAAAGTGGAAAGGTAAACAAACGATAACGTTTCAGCGGTAGTTATTTTTGCTCACTGTCTAGCTGTTATTATGGCATCACATACTACAAGTAACAAGTCCATCATTTCAATATTCAGTTTTCAGTGTATATTCTGTTTGACATTGTCTGACACGCGACAGTATCGCAGTGGTAAATATTTGCAAAGCGTAATTTTTGTTATGCCCCGCTATGGTTCAACATTTTTGGCTAACCGATTAGAAGCTAACTTGTTTTCCATGGATAAACATACAGGTATGTGAATTTTATACACACACCCCTTAGTTGACATGTCCACATTAAAATAAGTTTTGCCAACATTTCTGATTGTTTATCCTTTTCACAACAAGATAACTGGTCACAGACAACCCATCGCATTCTTTCGCCACATTTAAACATTTATTGCGCCTACCGTGAGGTAGAGAGATAAAAAATTGAATTATTAATAACAAACACTTGAGATTAAGAAAGTACGCGCAAAATAAAAAGAAAACTGTTTTGCAAAAGTGTGCATATAAAATGCGATATGAGCTTAATCTCATATTAGTCGCTTTTAACATTTCATGGATCGTAGAGTGATTGTCGGCGACACGCTGTGACAATTTCAGTTACACACGAGCACACTTGAAAGGGATTTGTTTGGAGGAACATTGGTAGTGAAGCAGTAACTTCTTATTCGTATTGCAATTCAAGATCAGTGAAATAAATCAAAACGTAAGTTAACCGTACTCTATGTGAGCTTGTGATTATATCAAAGTGTTATAAGGCTTCATTTGCTTTGCTGGTGGCAATTTATGGAACTGAATTATCTTCGTGCTCTTGGGTGAAATGACATTTGTCATTTACAGTGCACTGTATTCGGAAGGGTGTTAGCATTGGGTAATCTTAGATTTAAATTTTTTATCTAGTTTTTAAGAACAGTATCACGTGTATAAGGTTTGTCCATGTTATATGGGAATGTAAATAATTGATTTTACATTTTGTTGTGTCACAGTATACCCAGGCAGGCCTGGGAAGTAGGTTGATTTAATTAAATAATTGCACTTTTGCACTTTCTCATCACGGAAATTAAACAAAACGCGTTTTGTAAATAAAATCAGCTTTCAACTGATAGCAAATTGTGAACTAAGTAGCAGTCCTCGCAAACGCATCACAGTTCAAAACTAATCACGGAGTTAAGTGAACCCTTTCAAATAATTGATAACGCTATTAAGCCACTACAAATAAAACAAATAATCTAGATTGTTTTAATAAACATGAATCAAATTATATCGCTTGATTGTTGCGCAAGTGATGAGTATATTTATATTTTAACAAAAAAAACATTCAACTATATCACTTCCTTTTGAGTAGTGTTATGCAAATAAATGAATGATTGCAAATCAGCTGCTTCTGCTCAATGGTATAGTACTAAAAATAAAACAACAGCCACAGCTATCACGTGGTAATTGTTGTAAATGTGACAGGCAGATTTTGTTATCGTTAATAAACATGAATGCTTAAAATAAATATTTATATTTAATTAGAACAGTTTTGTGAGTTGTTTTTTGATTTGAATCCTTTTTTTTAGCTCATAACCGCTAATAAATATAAAAATATATTATGTGTCTACTGGAATATGAGTCTCAGTGCTCGATACAACTAAAAGCTGAATCCTAAGTTAAGTGTAGGCCACAATAGTTCGGGCACACAATTCTGGAAACGGTTTTTTACCACTAAACATTTGTAAAATGCCTTGATGCTAACAAGCAGACTAACCTTCCTTGTCCTTCTGAATATATTTAGGGTTTTTTGTCAGTTGAACCAACAACATCCTACTCTTTCTAGAAGCATGACCATAGTTCCCTAAGTCAGCAGTTAACAACTTCAACCCAAATTCCATTAAAAATTCTGCAACAGAACAACATTTGGCTTTGAATCTCATCATCAAACCGTCCACTTGACATACCAAATGCAATTAAGTTCAATAACGTAACTAAACTGAAAAGTATTCCTCCCTAGAGAGCGATTCCTCAGTCACGTCTATTAGAAAATCCAAAGTAAAGTCTGGATTATTTAACTGCATCGACTTGCAGCGTCCATGGACGGATAACCATCCTGCCCGGTCAATACTACTTGAAACCCCACAAACCCTCTATAACGTCCCGGTAACTTTTGTATCCCATTCAGCGAAAGAGAATGTAAAGCAATTACAGTACCAAACCAAGATACATCGTTCTCGCCACCACCCTATCGCCCACAAGTGGGCAATAATTTCATTAAATCGTTATTCGCCAGCAGGAGTTCATCCGAACGACGACCATTGCGATTTCAAGTGTGTTCCATCACTTTTAATTGGCAGCTATGAATTTACGCCACAAGACTAATTGCTTTGTCACAAATTAGTTTATTCTTTATCAATGTCACTGCGAATGCGTCCGATAAAGATTATCGATTCGATGACAGGTCCCATAGATTGCTAAGGCAATTTACAGTGCTATCAGGTTGTGGGCTTGGTTCAAATAGATATAGTTTCCAGCAGGTAGGCAGCAGTTGATTTATTTGCCCACTGCTTTCCAGTACAGAAACACATCCGATTAGTTGTAATAATTTTGTTCGTTTTCTCCTTTCAGATTAGCCAATGAAAATGAAGGTCTCCATGCTCGATATGATCACCCTGTTCCTGGCAGAGTTGATCGCAACAGCTTTGCTTGTGTTTCTCGGTTGTATGGGTTGCATCGAGAAGTTCAACATCTTTCCCAACAGCCACTTCCAGATGTGTCTGAACTTTGGTCTGGTCATCATGATCTTAGTTCAGTGTTTCGGTTGTGTTTCCGGTGCTCACATGAACCCAGCTGTCACTATAGCGGCAGTCATTTACAAGCACATCACTGCTCCCATCGGGGCTTTGTACGCAGCCGCACAGATTGTTGGGGCATTCCTTGGCTATGGCATACTTAAAGGTCTCGTCCCAGATGACATCATTCTTCGCAAAAATGCTCAAGGGGAAAGCGCCGCTCACGCCTTGTGTGTCACAGTGCCAGCCGCTGATATTGGAGCCGGTCGGGGTGTTGCCATTGAATTCATTCTAACATTGGTGCTCATCTTGACCTGCTGCGGTGTCTGGGATCCAAGAAACGCCAAACATCACGATTCCGTTGCCATCAAGTTCGGTTTGGCTGTCGGTTCATTGGCCATCACTGGAGTAAGTTACTTAACTATGAACTTCCATTGAACATACTAATTTCGTTCTTTTGTTTTCAGGGAGCATTCACCGGAGCTAGCATGAATCCTGCTAGATCATTCGGACCTGCATTGTGGAATGCGGACTTCACAGACCACTGGGTGTACTGGATTGGTCCATTGGCTGCTGCTGCTGTAGGTGCTTTCGGTTACAAGACTGTCTTCAGGAGGGAGGCTCCCGAGGAAAAGGACCTCAAACTACGTGCCATGGAGGAGTTGCCATTGCGTTAAGATATCACAAAAAAAAAAAAAAAATATCCACACCACACAGACACCAATATGCACTTAAACGTATCCTTAAGTAGTCATTAGATAGACGAGATTTATTTTGTTTTTTGTTGTTAATTTGTTTTACTTATGATTTTCGATTTGAAAGACTTGCCAGAATGGATTTCAGTGCACGACACGGTGTGTTACTTGTGCTGTGACGAACTTATGGGCTCGTAATCCTTTTTGTTATTATTTTTAATCTGTTTTATTGATTGCTATTGTTGATGTTGATGTTGTACTATTTTCTTCTCAAAGTTCGAAAAACAATAAGAAACAAATACGAAACAAACGATGGGAAAGAATAACATTTTATTTTTTTTATTGTGTAAAAATAATTGTACTATATGTATAAATGTACTTTAAACGTAATAAATAATAATTTTGTATACAAAATTCTTTTTTTGAGTACGAGTATTTATGGTTTTCTGTGAATATTTTTTATTTATATGCAAACTACTAATGAATAGACCGAACAGAATAATATATTTCAAATACGAAAGCCAAACTGCTCACTTGCCCCACGCCAACAGTTTTTACTTACAAGAGATTTTAAGTTGCATCGTTAAAGCGGCCTCTATGAACCAGAGTAGAAGAATGCGGTTTGTATATAAGCTAAAAAAGCTAAGCGCTAAAATGAGCCAAATGCTTCAATTGTTTCGAAAATTCTCTTTAAAAAATGCCAATATTTCATTTAAATGTTATACAAAATAGAAAAATGGACTACCGAAACATGCATTGAGTTATTTGGTGCAAGATATTTTATCTATCGAATGAGTACTTGAATGACTGTTACTTGGACGGTTCTGTGAGCGGACATTTGTTGGCAGATTCTTTAAGAAAAATCATAGCTTCTTTAGGCGGGGCTAAGGTAGTTATCAATACGGTGCCTGTGTCGCCACTAATATATATATAAGAATAGAGATTATTCTTCACTGGTTAACTTCATCTAACGCACAGTCGTTCTTTCGAGTATTGTCCCTCTGGGTTGAACGATTCTGGACGAAAGGGTCAGTGCACAGAGTATTCGGTTCCTGATTACTATTTTTCTGCCATCTGTGTATTACTAAAAGAAACATCGATCGGAAGATAGGAAAATTTCGATGAATAAATATAACCAATGTTATATACAATGAGCTATGTATACCTACATATGCTGGCTTTAACTAAAGGATCGACCCCGAAAGAAGACTTGTGTTTGGCGTATATCAAAACGATATCGCGATCACATCATCTTGCTGGCAGTATCTGTTTGTTATTCCCCCGAGGAACAGCAAAACAGAGGAAGACCCCACATGCTGGCTTTAACTAAAGGATCGACCCCGAAAGAAGACTTGTGTTTGGCATAGAATGGGCCATTTTTGTCTGTTGTCAGCAGGGTGATCTCTATTTTCATTAGTACCTAACTACAATATTGGTCACGGACGCCTAAAAGAACCATTGTATTCTTAGTAAAATAAATAATGAATTGCATATGGGAAGGCGAATTCCTTGGGCGTTTGATTATATCCGGCAATTCCACACATCGACTGGTGACAACACAGCTACATATTTATAGGATGACGAAATGTTTTATCCAGTTATAAAAGTTTCTGTCACCAACGGTTGTTAATAGGTACCTAGTATTGTTATCGTGATACATTTATGGCACTAATAATAATTGGAATCGTTTGCATTAAATTGGAGGAAATGTTGAGTCGGATGTTCTATTTTCGTCAATGAGCGGGTTCTAATTAAACGATCAAATAACGAGCAGAACAAAAATGAATCCAGAAATGAAAATACTGTAGACATCAAATAAGAAAGAAAACAGAAAAAAAGCCAAAAAAAAATACTTTTCAGGCCTTCGCCTTTCCGAAGAGCAGACAAACTAATTCATTCGCATTTTTCGATCCCATCAGTCAATCTATGAAAGAAATCAGAGCTAGAAATGCAGAAATGAAATTGGGCCTTAATAATTTCATTTTTAACTGTCAAATTAAATATTTTGTAGGTTACAATATGCAATTTTGTATGGAAAATTTTTATTTTTTAGTTCAGAGCACAACCTGAACAAAAAGTTCGTGTTTCTTTTTTAGCTCAGATCCATCAGAGCTCAGAATTTGTGTTTTTTTTTTTTCGTTCAGAGCATGATCAGAGCGCGCTCTATGAGCTCAGAATAAATTGACTGAGCAGGCTGAGTATAAAGCTGATTACATACTTACAGGCACATTTGACAGAAAAAAGATAAAGGATAAATAAAATAATTGAAATGATGGACGAATCTTGTTGTTCTGGAACTGAAGGCTAACCAATTTAATTAATTACAATTAATAAATATTCAAATTTTACATATATTTATTAAAAATGACAGCTATTTGCTCAAGTGTGTTTCATAAATACATCAGAGCGATCTGAGTATGCTCGGTTCAGAGCGTGCGCATAATGCTCGAGCTCTGAACTAAAAAAGAAAAACGCCTATTGTGAGTTCGAAAAATGTAGCCAGTACACTAAACAGGATTATAAGTATGGCGGATTGAAAATAAAGTCGTAGTTAAAATAAGTATTAATGAATTTATTGATATATTGCAAGAGGAATGGTACCAGCTAACTTCACGTTGGATATACCCATAAACTAAGTATTAAATAGACCGTCAGCTCCCGCGCAAAAAAAAATCTTAATGGCGGGAGGTTAATACAAGAAAATAACTGAACGAACTGTCGGGTTCCTATGTGCGAGTGTATGCGTGCTGCTAATCTACTTTAACATAGTACACATACTTTGCCCCACATAGAAACACGAAAAACAGCTTGTAGGCAAATTCTCTTAAGCTGAAAGAGCTGACGGTCTATTTAATGCTTAGTTTATGGATATAACATGACCACTAGCTCTTTTCGATTGCGTTGGCGAAAATTAGAAACAGACAAATATATCGACTTGAACAGATTAGTTTCGCGTAAGAGACAAAATTAAGTAAAAATCAGTTTAACAATGAAGTTAGATGTGGTTTATTTTTATTCTATACTCTTTTTTTTTGTCATTCTGATTATGAGGTTATTTCGAGACTGATTTTGACGAATTATAAACCAAGAAAAAGGTAAATTCAAGTAAGTTAATTGCATTGTTTTGTCACAAACGAAAATTATTAACAAAACACAGAGTTTTATAATGCTCTTGAGGAAAAAAAAAAACAATATTCATGTGGCGAAAAATTATTTGCTGAGTATTATTGTTAATACAGTAAATTGTTTTATTAAAGTAAAACAATTCTAATTCGTGAAGACGTTTCTCATTTCTGTGAATAGTTTATAAATTTCCTTTAACCTCATCCACCTGTCTTATCTCATAAACATGAACTGTTGATAATCACCAAAGTCCTCACTACAATTAATATAGTCTGTCCAACAAGGATTAATTGGGCTATTGTTTACATAGTCTGAATAAATTAGTTTTCAGTGCATCGATTACCGCTCAGGTGACATTACCTACAAACAGCAACAACCCCCCTGCAATGACTATGACTATCCTTCCTCCTCGTCACAGTATACCATATGCATACATTCCTTTGGAGCACACACTGATTACTATATCAGCTATTACAAAGTTAATCATTTAAACGCTTCACGTCCATTTGACGGCTTGGTCCTAGGGGCGTTCAGGTGCCCCAGTGTAACTTCAAATCACGACAAATAATAATAATGACACGTTTAGGGTGGGACTTTGGTATCTAACCTCGTTTTCAGCAGGGAGTGACTAAAATTTATTGACCATTATCGTGATTTGTCAGCATGCTCTCGAGCGATGGTCAAGCATTTTTCAAAACATTTTTACATCCCTAAACCGATCTGAGGGTGCTTGAGCGTTGTCCTCTTATCGTATACAATAGCTGGCGCCTCTCCAAATGCGAACGAGTGTGCAAAAAATTGTGGCGATTTAAAGCACAGAGCTTCGGCAACATTTTGTTTTTTTTTTTTTTGCTCTGGAGATTTACATTTAAGTGTGCGAGAATGTAATTTAAAATCTCCTTCAGTTAAAATCGATTTCCTGAAAACTTTTCGATGCACAATTGAAGCCGTTTCATTACATTTAAGCGACGTGATTTCTCAGCAACTCAATTTTCTACACTGATATTCCCTGTTGAGTCGAACACTTATCTTTCGATCCTAAAATGTTGGCAAATAAAACGTGACCTAGTTACGTTCATATCGAAAGTTGATTTATTCGAAAGAAAGAAAGTGGATTCATCATGCTGCACATTGCAGTTATCCTGCAAATAGTTGCTTATCAACCGAATTCGGTGCACGATACGGCGATACACCTTCACTCACCTGTCAATGTGTTGAAGCTTGCTGAGGGATATTCAACATGAAAGGTAAGTGCTTTTGATATACCATCAACTCGTGCTGATATGTGCTCACTTTCAGCCATTTTCACTTTAACGAAAATTATCAACACCCCAAAGGATAATTTGCAATTCAAATGTAATTCACTTTGCTTGCAACGCTAAGTGTCAATTATAGAGTGCCCAGCCATAATTGTTGTTCGAATGATTTAGGTGAATGGATTGTCATTTGCAGGGAAATTAATCGGACTGTGCCTTTGAACGATTTTCCACTCAAACGAACTTGTTGCAGGTGATGAGAGTATCCTGCCGTAACTATACACTTTTGACGAGTTAATGGGGATTTTATTTTATTTCGAGTTTACAGTGACATAAGCTTCCGGGGATAAGGTATCCGAAGTAGAGAGATTTATTTTTTCAGTCCATCATGATGAGCGAGTTTAAGTGGGTTATCCTAGTGGAAAATTCATATGGCGATGAGTAAGCAGGCAGCGGTGACCATGACCAGGGATATATGAGAGCAGGTTATTGTCTGTCTGCAAGTTGTGTACTCCGTAAAGGATAATTGGCATTTTTCTTTAGTATCCAGTAGACATGTGTTGAGTAATTTGTCAGTAGTTATAATCGCTGGGAGCCTGTAAGTCGCAAGATTGCATTTGGTTTACTACACGGTAGGGTTGAAACAGAAAAATAAATTGCACTCCACTTGAATATGATTCTTTAATCATTGCTGCAAACAGGACCAAAATGCTCTAAAATGTGCACGATTTAAAAAAAAATAAAAGATAACGACATTCGCTTGTTTCTTGTTTTTATTGTTAAATTTTACCGAAATGAGTGGAATATTATATTATGACGTAGTTGCGAAGGGTAACAAGAAACTCAAAGCATGCGTGGCGGAATCTTAAGCATAAGGAAACGCCATCAATTAGTTCTTTTTTTTTGACTTGGTACAGGCAAAGAGAATGAAATAAATTGCAATCAATGTCATACATAACTTAGGCCAAAAGAATTGAATTTTCCAACCAAAGACATCGATTTTCAATCGATCGTAGAAGGATGCGTATGTGCCTACATGCTCTGATCTTTCCAAGCGAGCTAGCTGTCACTTTAGCAATTTTGTGAAGTCAACATTGATGCGATTTCTTTCACATAATAGGTCCTACGATTTGTATCCCTTTTTTCAATCTATAAGGTTCATTATCAGAAGTTCTTTTGACCAAATAGACCTATGCGAAATAAATTATTTCCGCTTCGATATGCGCATCTGTCAAAGAAGTGTCACGAGGTAATGGTTCGTACCGTAAAGCTTATTTATGTGATTTTCGATTGGTCTTCTTCAGATTTGCTCTCAGATGTCAGATTTCATATGTCTAATCGAAAATAACAACATCACTTGCTCTTTTTTGTGTTGATATTCGTGCGGTTCGAATATGTGTAGCCTTCGACACTTTTTTAATCGTTTTGCATTCAATGGTTAAACTTTATATTAAAACATTCTAAATTTGCGCCCAGATTGATTTCCAAACATTTGTACATAAATAATTAACAAAAATAGATCCACCCGATGCATTTTCAGTTGAAACATTTCACGAAAACGTAAACAAATTCCACTAGTAATCAAACTCAAACGTTTAAAGCAGTCATAAATAACGCAGCATCTTTTCTTCGATTGTAACCACTGGATATTGATATTCAAAGTCCCATCACAAATATGACTACGGTTTTCACTAATTGATTGGAGAATGCTGCGATTGAAAAGCGAACAACTTAGCAGTAAAACAACTTACGAATACCTTCTTTCTCCTGACATTGCTCGATTGGAATAAATTATCTTTAATTTTTCAGTTCAATTATGTACAAATATCTTAAGATTCGCTTCTTGTTCACTTTCGCAGTTCACAGGAAGAAGATTTCGTTTGCCGGCGAGTTAATAAGAGAACTCCAAGCGAAACATATTCTGTTTGAAAAGATTAACGCCACGGCGAATGCCGGTTTATAAAATAACTGAAACAAAAAACCCAAATAAATGAATAAAATGCGAACTTCCAATGGAAGCATACGCGAATGCATAGAGGAAGATTATGCAACCTTCACAGGGGAAAACATGTGGCAATGAATGTTGAGATTATCACTGTATGTGTAATGTCAATATCTTAATTTTTATGTATAAATTTTATGCATAAATTCAATAATTGGAAAATTCTTCATCCTACTGAGAGACTTGAAAGAATTGAAGAGTTGGGAGAATATTATTTTGCGTAATTGCGGAATCTAAATTTAAATTTATCTCAGCAAAAGATTTTTAATGAAATAGCTAAGTTTTCTTATATCTCTATATAATGAAAGTGGGACCAGTGGTAAGTGAGCGGGATACTGCACCCCTTCTTGCAAAATGGCTGATTGTCCTGAGAAAGCTTTTGAATTCAGCGCATTGACTCGTCTTTAAATTGTTGGTCCCTTCCATTAGTCACAAAAATTAAGATTCTACCCGAGGCGGGTCCCTATTGACCTGTTTAATGGATCGAAATTAATATTGAGCTAATTGTCCAAATCTCGAAAACGACCTTTCATCAACATCAATAGGCCTTTTTTATTATGCTCACATGATCTGTATAGATCATTGATTTTCACGGTTTACAACAACAGTACAAGATCCAACTTTTGTTGTATATCATGGAAATCAATGATCTATACAGATCATGTGAGCATAATAAAAAAGGCCTAATAGCATCAGTAGCTAATTCGATTTCCCTAACTTCTCCAAAATAATAACTTTTCTCCATCAAAATCTGTAAAACAAATTTAATCCTAAACACCACTTTACCCACACAGCTTCCTTTCCCAACGAGTGCCCTCTGTCAAATTATCAAAATTGAAGTGTTGTCGTGCTCCGAATGTTTCCATTTACATACGTTAATCAAATTTGCATTTTCCATCCTCTGTGACATTTAGCTGATGATTTAATAAACTTGTGCAGCAGCACAAGTGACAGGACATTCCCTATCTATCTATCGCTAACCCCGATCAAACACATAAACACTCAAACGCAAGTGAATCCTTTAGCGTCCGTGTGTATACGTAGAGTGCATTGTTTCAGCAATCAACATTCGTAAACGAAATGGAAATTCTATACTCTTCCACTGGCGTGCCTTGTACCTTCCGCTTTATCGCCACACACTAGCGCGCGAATTCTACCTCGCCACTACACAGAGGCACCCAGAACTCTATTGTTGATTGTATTCGGGGAGCAAAACTGGTAATCTGTTCGGTGGCCGCAGACGCACACATAGGTATACTAATGCATTATGCATGACGTGAAGCATCTGAGCTACTAACGCAGGTAATCGTGCCGTATTCGAGTGCGATTCGGTTCTGTGTATACCTCCTACTCACCGGATTGGGATATGAGTTTCGGATTTGGATTTTTGGCTTGGAGATTGGTGTCGTTGTTGCTGCTAGCTGGTGGTTGTGTTGGCCGATTCACTGGTATTTTAATTTCCCTTTTTCTACGTTGATTGAATATGAATACTTAAATAAAAAACAAATTTAAATGTATGAACGTATGTATTTATTGTTTCATTTCTCATTTGAGTATACCCCGCTGGCGAATTTTTTTTTTCTTTCTTATCGCATTGGAGTCATTCATTTTAGAGCTTCGATTGCGCCCCCAATTTGCGTCACAAATGGTAGAACTGAATTAAACGATAAATTAATATATTGCGAGTAATAGCGATTGTTAAAATAAATGTGTTATTACGTAGAATTAATTTCGATGTAAAGATTGCCAATTGCGACTGGCAAATATGTTGGCGTGGGGCTATTTGGGCGGTCTACCTTTAGTGGAATTCGGTAATAAATTTGCGGAATTTGATGCGTGGTAATGCATACGAATGGGAAAACAAATTTTGAATCTAGCTGGGTCGAGGGAAATCGTTGGTCATTTGAGTTTGATTTTTTTTAAATCGAGTGCGTAACTATTTGACAAGTGAATGAGATACAGTCGACCCAATTTGTTTTACTTTAGATGTCGCCTGTGAATATTAGGTCAACGCTGTTGAACAGTCTGGAAAGTTCGTCGTTGACGCTTCTAAAGTGTGCCTTGCTAACGAATGATATAGTTTTTGCAAGAAGGTCCATAGTTTCTTGCGACTAATCAGGGGATGAAATGTAATTACCGTGGTTGTAAACTTCACAGTTGATAATAGACAAAATGTACAACTCGTGTGTCCTTGTATTCTATGATTCGCAGACGTCCCCCACCCAACATATGGATACGCACGAAAATCTGTAATTTTGCAAACAAACCAAATGTCTCTCAGCCGATAGTACAAAATGAAATGATGCATGATTACTTAGAGTATCTAAACCCCAATTGATAATATTGCATCTCCCTCTAAAACATAAGTACTTACGTATGATACATGAGAGCAAATTTTGCTGTGCGCCTCAATCAATCACAAACAGCTCAATGTATCCATGGAAACTATATCGACCTGGAGTTTCGCAATAACCAATTAATGGTGAGCATATGAATAGCAGAAGACCAGAAGAACAGAAGATCATAATATAATACCCTTCGGCCTAAATTCGAAGTATGTGCTTGTGCGTGCAGGTAATACTTTCCCAAATGCGATTACCGAACGGCCACGTTTCAATAAATCTACCACAACTAAGCCCACCCCCACCCAGATTAAGCCACATGGCGTGCCATCAATATTGTTTTATGCAGATTTTTGTTCAATTCCTAAACAATATGGCGGTCATTGGGAAAAGTCGTTCTATATTATTGTGAGCCATAACAACAGAGTGTTGCACCCGTCGCACTGGATTGCAGAGTGCAAAGTTTACCTGCCAGTTTACCAATTATTGTTAATTAAATAGAGACCACGAGAACGGTATCAGGATTTAGGGATTTCAACAAGCATGCTGGTTAGAATGGGTGGTGAATTTCGCTGCGCAATAATTTATAATTATTTTCGAATGGCGATATGGAGTTTATTTAATAGCATTTTAATACTATTAGATTGGAAATGGGTGAAATTTGAATTTTAGTTAAGTCTGGGTGGGCGCATTAAAATTGCGGCTAGTCGGCAGTGGCAGGTGGCAATTTTTCACGGAGTGGGCTTACTCGTTTGCTAATAGGGATACATACTATCGAGGAACTAGAGTCACCTATAGTTGACGGGTCAGAGGGGAGAAGCGAAGACTGAAGTCGAAATTAAAAATGTTTATTGGTAAGTCCCGCTATTTATTCAGAAGTGCTGCTCCAACAACAAAGCGTTAGAGGGAACAAGTTCCCAATAAATAAACTCTCAACCAAACACCTAGTCAGTCTCAATTATTTATCTTCCTTTCATGTTTCTTTGCAATTCAGTTTGGTTTGCAGTTTCATCAAGCAGCTTTCGACTTCTTCCGACCATTTAAAAATTATCAAAAAAGAAAAACAGCAGACTCTGTAAGCACTAGATATTTGTCCGATCCACAGGAAAGAAGACCGCCTTAAGCACAGTAACTTAATAGAGACAAGTATCCATATTGTATTGAAGATTGTCAACCGCCGTACCGTGCCACAGCTTGAAGTCTTTTAATAAATATCTTTCGAGGAACTCAATGCTTTCTCATTGTCAAGCTTTGACCTTTTAACAAACTTCTAAGGAATTTTTATCACTTTCGTTTAAACTCGAGAAACAAAAAATCCATCACCGTATTCAATAAACATTTGCTTGTTCTCAAATTTCATTGAAAGCAGCTTGCGCTATACATATATCAATATTCGAAGGATAATATCAAAACTGTTTACATTCCTTTCGTCAACAATGCAGTTCATCTTGATCTTCTAAAATCATTCATGAATTTAGTACGAATTGCAATCCTGCAAGGACGAGTAGAAAACGTATAAAAGTTAATGAATATGATGAACATCTCTCAAGGACTTTTTAGCGATACTTCAGGTTTTTTCCCTTACCACGAAAATTAATATAAAAATTAATTAACACACTTTCCGCTTCAAGTGTAATAGTCATGGTAACCTACAGATAGTACTGGTGCCATTATTACGTTACATATTTTCAAAAGTTTAAGACGTGCTCTACTACACCAGTAACAAAAGATAATTACAAAAAATGTACTCTGTATTTGCGATGGAGTAAGGTATGATGAACAAAATTAAAATACTGTGACCATGGAGTACCAAAAGAGTAAAACCGACAGTTTTAAACTTTTCCTACAGAATAAGAAAAAAACAAAAAAAAAAAAACTGCAGAAACTTCTATTATTAGTGATGGCTTTGTTTATATTTCAACAAATACAACTCATAGGGTCTGTGGAATATTTTTAATTGGATAAACAAGATATCCTTGTGCGATTGAAATTTCTTTGCGACAGAGGTTATTCCCGGAAACTCAAAACCTATTTTCACTTAAACGTGGACGTGAAGTTAAAACTATGAAACTTAATGAAGACAGTGAACTTTTTGTTATAAATATGAAGCTGTAACAAAACATAAAACTATTTGAACAAATTAAATTGTAAAATCGAGTACGACAGTTATGACCATAAATTGCAGGAGTTCTTTATTGACATGTAGTACAAAAAAATGTACTTAAGGGGTTCACAAATACTGCTCAGTTACTATTGCTGATAATTAATGACCTTTTATCTCGAATTCGTTACTTGAATGGCGATATTCACATACGAAAACATACAAAGGTACTTGTTTATAATTGAAAACAGCTAGCCAAGGAAGAGGCAAATTGGTTAAGGCCGGGTTTCATTGTGGTCTGTTGCTCCGTCAAGAGACTTTAGTAAGCAACCGCTTTGTGACAGTTCTTGTCTTCATCATTTTGCAATCCAAATAATTGTATCGTCTGTTAGCCATAAATTAAACTTGAGATCCTTCACTCAGTAGTGAGGCGTACTGAGCAACTGCGCACGCAATATTTAATCATTTTTAAAATGTACTACCGCTGTTTTGTACCTTCTGGTCTGACATTCACGCTTACAAAAAAAAATATCTGAAACTGCTGATGACATTAGGCCTGTTTTGACCAAAATCCACCAAAGTACAGCAAAGCACAGTTAAGTAGACGAATACTCAATAGGCGTTTTTCTTTTTTAGTTCAGAGCTGAGCTCTGAACCGAGCTCGAGCGTTATGAGCGTGCTCAAATCGGTCTGATGTATTTATGAAACACACTTGAGCACATAGCTGATGTTTTTAATAAATATATGTATAAATTAAATATTTATTAATTGTAATTTATAAAATGTATTAGTCTTCAGTTCCAGAACAACAAGGTTTGTCCGCCATTTCAACT
Source organism: Cheilosia vulpina (assembly GCA_916610125.1). NCBI lineage: Eukaryota > Metazoa > Arthropoda > Insecta > Diptera > Syrphidae > Cheilosia > Cheilosia vulpina. The sequence continues at coordinate 56,859,042 of OU744279.1, forward strand.
ATTTTGTTTATTCTGTTTTTTTTTTTTTTATCAAATGTGTAAGTGTGTAATCAGCTTTTCACTCAGCCTGCTCAGTCAATTTATTCTGAGCTCATAGAGCGCGCTCTAATCATGCTCTGAACGAAAAAAGAAACACAAATTCTGAGCTCTGATGTGTCTGAGCTAAAAAAGAAACACGAACTTTTTGTATAACAGTTCAGGTTGTGCTCTGAACTAAAAAATAAAAACGCCTAATAAAACAGTTCGGACTGACATTTGTGATAAAGTGGTATAAACTGGTATATTTTGTTGTCTTTCTCGGCTTTAAGCTTGATGAAACGTTCTCGTAGTAACCCCGCGCTGATAGAGAATGGCGCTGTCAAGGCACCAAGTGACAAAGAACAGAAACAGAAGCAGAATCCCATACATTTGCAACAGAAACATAATTAGAAACAGAACATTTTTTTTCAGCAACAAAATTTAGCGACAGAAAAATGGCTGTTTGACGACAGAATGTAAACAAGTCTATTTACCATGGGAGGGATGTTTTTTTGTTTGGATTTGTCTGCATCTGTCATCGGGTTGTTTTTTTGGCATCGTTTTATTGTATTGATAATATTAAACAAACGAAGTATTAAAAAAAGAAGGTTTTTAGTAGACGAAGAGGAAAGTAATAAAACAAAACACAATTTGACAAAATAGGCGGCAGCCATGTTTTTATGGATCTGTTTCTGTTTCTGTTCTGTGTAGCTGTGCGAGCAACGCAAACAGAAGCAGAATTTGCTACAGAACGAAAAAACTTTCTGTTCTGTTTCAGTTTCTTTTCTTTGTCACTTGGTGCTCTTAAGTTAACTTGGAATGTCTCCAAAAATATTAAAAAACAAACCTGTTGCTGTCAAGTTACATATACTTCGGATAAATACCAAGTGGGAGCTTCGGAACTGAACTTCGTTGAAATAGAAGATTCCACGTTTTACTTTGCTTTGCTGAGAAAGATGATGAAAAAAACACCCCTACTGTAACTAATGTACGAGGACATCACACATTGGTTACTGCTTGTTAAAGTTGTTAAAGCATGCGCTTAGAAATTTGGCAACTAGTGCTAGAATATTAATGCAAGAGCGACCCCTTCTTGAAGCAATCGCATTTACAACTCCAAAATTGAATCATGAGGACTTATTATCGACTAGCAATCGAAAAATGTCCCGAAAATTCCGCCTAAAACACAGCCGATTCGTTCCATCCTTTCCGGTTCCTGAAAGTCGCCACCTTATCACCGCACACGGATCTATCTCTAAATGCGGCATTTCATGGGCGTAGCTGCAGCTAACTTCCTCAAACTCCCTCGAAATTCTCAATTCCTCGCGCGTATTCACTGAATTTTTAATTACAAAGCAATTCGAATAAAAAGGAAAAGAAATTTTTATTAAATATGTGATTAAAATAGAAATGGCCATCAAGTGCATTGGGGATTGCGGTTCGCGCTGGTAGTGTTTCCGTGCGCCATAGCCATACTGACTATTTTCGACGTATCTCTCTTCCTAAAGATGGTATCAGTACCTAATAAACGAAATGGTGCCATATCTAAACGGAAATACGAAAAAACACGATGAACTCGTCTTTTCTTCACCTGAAACGGTTTGGAATTTGAATAGAAATTTGAAAAAAAAAAACAACCAAAATTATTATGTAAAGTAGAAAAACAGTTTTTGAAGAAGACAACCAAACATTGTCTACAGCGTACTCATACCAGTGCACTGAGCTATGTGCTACCAACTATCTGAGACAACGGCGACAGTTTATCAATAGGGGTCTTCACTTAAACGTACGTGATCCGTTTACCAAATTGTGCGTAATGAAGTATTTTTATTTTTTGTCGGTTTTGGTTCTTATTTTGCTGCTTGCGCCTTCGCCTTCACCTCGTATGTAGAAAGATAGTGGATAGATACTCGTACGTGGGTATCTTTTTTTTTTGAATTGACGTTCGGTCGTCGCGATCGTGGGGTAGTTGACGATAGCCACCATCGCACCAGCTACCACATACTACTACCAATATTGCTTCTTTCAATTACCCTACTGGGCAGTTCTGAGGAGGGAGGGGGCGAATTCAAATTGTGTTTTTATGAATCACAAGTCGGAGAGAGGCTCTTCGTCTATTAAATTTGTATGCAGAGGTGATAAGTACCCGCTGACGACGACGGTGAAGGAATGTATCGGCGTATGTACAGAGAAAAAGTGATATTTCGTTTCGAGGTGTTGGTGTCACATGACATTGGAACAGAAAGAGTGACACTGATGACAATGTCTGAATGGGTAAGTATAGGTGTCCGGATGGCTGGTTAGTGTCCCCACCCCGAGCATGCAATAATTATTAATTTGATTACTGTTCGGGTTATCCGAAAAGGTGCAGCTAAAACGAATAGATTCCCTATCTACCTATATGAGTTTCCATAATGGTCGAGAGTCGAGACATAATTCGTATTAGTTGTAGTGGTACGGACTGTCTCCTGGAGTTCCTTGCAGGTATTTAAACTTTGTTCTCTATACGATCCCCCATGGGGCAGACCGCACGTCGGAAGAGCGTTGATCATTTTTGGTAGCAAAAAGCATTACGGGAGCCACAATTGTCCAACTTTGGCCAGGTGATGGATTTTTGTGGACAGCACAAGGTGTGGAGCTTACCTTTATCGATTGTCATGAAGTCAGTATCTAATCAGCAGCGGTGAAGATGGTTACGCGCGCGCAATTGTCTTTGCATTTGTAACAAGTGCGGTATTGTGTTTAATTTTGATTTCGGTTTGGATTATGTTTGCGCAGAGCGTTTAAATGGAATAAATTCAAACGCGTTGACGGATAGCTGCTGGTGCGAGTGTATGTGTTGCTGTTTGTCTATTGGTAAATTGGCAAGATGTCGGCATAGCTGACGATTAGTGCCAGCGGCTATGCTACATCTAGTCAATTGAATCAATGGCGTGTCATCAATCCGAAGGACATCGTTTGGTTATTTAAAATTATTTTATAAACTACTTTTCAAATTTAACATAAAATCATATGTGACATTGCATGGTGAAGATTGCAGAAAGTTTAAAAATGCTAAAGCCCTACACCATATACAAACTTTTCGATTTGATTTCTAGTTAAATCTAACTAACCTCTTCACCAATATCCTGGAAATAAAATTTTAAGTTGTAAGTAAGTTTGGGGGGATTGGCTCGCAGAGGTTGACAAACTTTTGAATTTGAAAGAGCCGCTAAATCAAACAAGATTTGGTGGAAAGTAAATCTCAAAACGTTAAACAAATTTAAGACGTATGGAGAACTTTGAGGATCCTGGATTTATTTAGGCTTATTTCTGGTAGATGGAGCAGTTGTTAGTGAGTATGCAGTTCAGGGTACAATCCTCAGGATAATATACGCACACGTCCGAGGGTCCTAAGAAAGCTCTATTCAAAAATAATAATTGCCAAAAATAAAACGCACAAACACAAATGGTTGCGATAAGATAGACTTAGGTTACTATTCGACCTTACCTACGTGATAGATATCGTTTATGATTTTTGTAACTTGTTTGCACATTCTTGATGGGCTATGAAGACCCTTACGGTGTACTGTGAAAGCTGTGTTTTTAGCTAGCGCCTAAAGCGTGTGACTTTGTTTTAGCAAAGAAAAAATTATAGTATTAATGGAATATTGTTCAAATTGGCGCATTAGCGACGCTATATTTACCTGTCATTTAATCGAAAATACAAAATTCTTTACAAAAATAAGCAATAGATTCCAAAACACACAATTGAAAACGCCAATAGATTTCGAGAGATATTCGAATCTGACCACCATTGTCGGGTCTCTTTTCGTCGAAAACGCCAATAAATTAATTGTTTAAAACTCTTCTTGTCACAATAGTTTCTTATTGACTGACAGTCGGAAAAAAAGAAATTGTTTGATTTGACTTCAAATGTCACTGAACCAGTGCGCAACTTTCTTGAAAAAAATATTGCATCGCTTTTCACACGGCTTGAGTTAACCCCTATGATCGACATCATTTATTGGCACGAGCTTTTGTGGTTGAAAGAAACAAGTGTCAGTTGCAATGTGAACTGTATTTCCTTTAGGTTCAATGCGCTGTATTATATTGACATATTTGTGCACCGCAGATGCATTTACTTTTAAAAATGTGAATTTTAAAGTGAAAAGATTAAATTTATAAAAATATAAACATTATTTAAATATTTTAGATAAAAATTGCACCTCTTTTGATAACGACTTCTTAAGGTTTCATTTATTTTAGTGCATAACAATTTAAGAAGCCAATCCGCGTCTAGTGGATTCTTTCTAGAACCGAAACTGGTAGTATGAACAACCAGAATGCAGTTAAAAAGGTGTGGCTCATGGCTTCTGAAGATAATCTCTCTCGCTGGATTATGGATATACATATAATGACACCACATGTGGAGAAAAGCAGGTGCCGTGGTGCCAACTTAAATTATTAAACTTGGAACTAGCTCAACCGCTCGAGTACGCATTTAAGAGCAACCGGTAAGGCGATATGAAAGTGGTGAATTGAAGGTTGCAACAGGAAAGCAATAAGTTAAAGCTGTTATATGAGTTGAGTTTAACACTTGGAAGGTGAACGTTACTATCACAATAAAGCTATAAATTTGTTGTCTGGTGGTAAGCTGCAACAACAAATTGACTCATTAATTTACGTTGAATTGCATTCGAGATTATGCCAAGATCCAATTCAATTTCGAAGTAAATAAAGATCAACTCGTTGCTGTTATAGGAAAGTCTGATTTTTTGACACCTCATTTGTTTAAATAAGTTAAATGATAAAAGATACTGTAAAAGTAACATATGAGATCATTTCCTCCCCTTCAACATCGCATTCCAACAAATTATACTCCCAAGCTAATGCCACTCACAAACAACCTCATTATCGCTAATGCAAAAGGAAGCTCAAATGTACTATATCACGGTTATTTGAAATTGATGTCGTTGCAAAGGACTCGCAATCGTACAACTATTTAACCTCCCGTTGCGTCGTCACTCATCAAATGCAATAGAAGTACAAATGTACAGCAGCAGGAGCACAACTCTGTGTGCCATTCAAAGGTGTCCTGTCAGAAACCTGCATTTCAAGGCGAAGTCATTCATTTGCATGCAATTTATGGATACCCTAGTACCTACTAGTTCACACAGCAGGAGGCGAATATACCTAGGTAAGTATATTCGGCACAAGCAAGGATTTATTTTTCACTGAACGATTGTCATGGAAATGAGAAATACAATTTGTGGCAGTATTTATGCACAACTGGAATGCGATTTCAGGTTCCTCACAACAAGCGAGGAAACGAAGTAAAATTTCGAGCCTCTGGTAGATGTCAGTTTAATGAGATGTCCATTTAACAATTTAAATAGTAATCCACGCGCATTGTAAACGGCCGTGTTACCTTTAGAATTTGCAAAGTTAAATTGTAACAAATATTTAAATTAAATTAAATCTTTAATAAAATAAAATAGTAATACCTTAGTAATGGTGGATAGTTTGTGGGACAAATATAATGTGGTCCCATCCCACACTTAATTTCAGATGTATTTTATTTGACAGCGGCACGCGAAAGGCGTAAAAGAAATACTATATACAGGTAAAGTATAGTGTAAAGGATTGGCCAAGAAATTGCAAAATATTATAATGTTTGTTCTTGCAAAAACTCCTTTAAAACGCTTCTTATTCCTTGAAATAGAAAACAATAATTATATTTGCTCCTGATTTTAATAAACAGAAAATAGGTTAAATGTCTGTTTGCACTTAATGGATCCTAACATCATCATTATGTAATATCACACACAGTTGTCAAAAAACAAATGCTTGCTATTATACCTGTTGCAACAAGGAAAAACAGCATAAGTCGACTTATGTCAAAATTGAGTTAATGTTACGATCGGATGCACAGTACCCTGTTCTATATTCCAATTTTTCTTAATTCAAATATATCTTTTGGTTGCTGTGTTATGGATCGGGAAAAAACGTAAAGTCATTTACCAACATTGAAAGTGAAAACTTTAAACTGCGCTCCTGAAAAATGACTTATGCTGTTTTTCCTTGTTGCCACAGATTATGTCAATTGAATCTTTAATCTGAAAACTCATATAAAGTCCATTTGAATTAGAAGCGTAAAGCAACATTAAACGATGATCGTCCGATCGTTTCAACGAAAATCGTTTCTTCGTTGGTACACGATCGAAGTACCGTCGAAACGATGTGGTTCGATCGTTTGTGCTTACCCGATTAGAGCCCTGCAAAACAGATGAAGATTTCCCCAACATTTTTACGCTCGAAATTCAGCAAACAAAAAAGTCTCTCTAGGTATATCTAGATAGGTACGTTTTCGATTTGGCATTTCAGATTTCTGCTGCTTAGGCGAGTATTAAATCCGAATTTTATTGATTCTTGTTTGCATTGAGTAGGTCGCAAAAAGCATATTTCTTCACGTGCATTTTTCCATTTTGATTTTCGCACATTTATAATAACGGATTTCGAAATAATTTAATATAAAAACTCGTTCCCATACTGGTGAATGAATTCAGTTAAAAAAGCAATCTTTTCAGCCATAAACAATTCGTAAAAGTATGTTTTAACCTAAGAAAAAAATTAGGTTTCTCAAAATTACCACAGATCAAAAAAAAAAAAATTATGGCACATCGAGCATGAAAAGCAATTTCGATTGTTTTTTTTTCTCAAAAAAACGTTTCTTCAACTGAAATAATTGTGCATTCTGAGCAAAATTGCAAATACCTACAAAATCCAAACTAAAATCTTCCGCTGAATACAACCACCACACTTCGAAATTCGAACACCGACTGACTTCAAAATCAGCTGACACTTGACGTTTCGAATCCGTTGACAATTTATGGTTTTTCAGAACACGGGTGAGGTAATTGAATGTATTCATGCGAATTGTGCATATTCCCCAGCGTTTATAATAAACAAAATAAATAGAAATCGTGTTAATTAAATTCTAGATTTGCATACCGTACATTTTGTATCGAGTGAAAAAACGCAATTGTTGAAGTGATGGACAGTCAGGTATGCAGTAGTGAATAGTGATGGTGATTGCATGCTTATTAGCAAGTTTCCAACATCTGTTATCCCTACCAAAGAGTATCTCTTGCAAAAAATAACTAGGTATTCAAGTAGTAAATAAATAAAGAAATAAAAAAATGAAACATCACTTCTGCAAGTGATTCGTTATCAATAAAAATAACAAATCAAGATGTAAACATTTCTGGTGCTTGACTGGCTTTAATTGGCCCGCTGATTAATCTTTTGACATAGTGGTTCCTTTGTTCATTGCGGGCATAAATTGTAAATTATCAAAAAATACAGCTTAATTTCCATGTATCCATGCGTTACCATCAATCAATTTGTCTGACAATAGATTTTGGGTGTTACTGGTTTTATCTATAAGCATGACACTGTAGCTCGAATGGGAATGGGATTTGACTCGAAATTTATGTAATCTCTGTTGTGTGTCTGCCGAAAGAGTTAGTCACCATTGAAAGGGTTTCCAAATAAATACACAGAAGATAATGAATAGGCAAGTTGAAAACAATTTTTACTTCGCGAAGCTGTGTGATTATTAGCTGAGCTAGAAACGGAAGTGTACTCGTAAGAGTTTTTCTCGGCCAGTTTAGTTATTAAATGCTACAAACGCTGGTCACCGTTTAAGGTAGAAATGTGCAATGAAAGCAGTTGAAGTTGAATGTTCGAATCATATTACGTAAACTAGGTGATAAAAATGATTGAGATGTGGATTGAATTGAGATAATCTCCATCGATCGCTGCGAACAGGAAAGCTGTGAACAGAAATGCAATTGTTTATCGCATTTAGTTGCAGTCAAGTGTGAAACTCTACATTTACTTTGTTTGTACTGGTTAGCTGTGTTATTCTCTGGCAATGGATGTTACCGTTCACTGTTGTCAACGATTTCCGATATCGTAGATATTTGACAATATTTTTAAGATTGCCGGGTATTACAAATAAAGGCGAACTATACTGCCATGTACTGGTAGGTAATCGAGACACAGCGGTAAAAATATTCTAGAGAGTGAGGAAAAATCCGTCGCGAATTTATTTCCATTGTGAAATCCGTCAATCATTTAAAGAATGAGAACATTATTTGTTAACACTCACACCAAATGACACAACTACTAACTGAAAATCGTTCCCCCTGTAGGCTCCAATCGAGGGTTACTTGTTGGACATTGTAGACAATAAGTGGCGCGAGGAAACTCTACCATTCGATCAGATTCTCGTCCCAGCCGATAAGCTGCCCGACCCAGAGGCCGATGGTACTGATTCTCATTTGACTTTAAGTGAACAGGTTTGTGTGCTGGTCAGACCCCAAAGACTTGTTTAAATAAAACTACATATCTCTGTGCAGGAACAAAGATGGACTGATCTGGCTCTGGGCACTCTAGCTCCCGAATCTGGTTTCAGCGATCAACTCAACCTAACCGGAATCTAATTACAAAAGAAATCAAACACCAAACCCACTACTTTATTACTTTATACACCCCAATAATGAATCAACATCTTCACTCGCCGCACAAACTGACCGAATTCGCTCGCGATTTCGAAGAGGAACCCGAAACGTTTCTCAGCAAATTCGTGAATAAAATCCAAAACGCCTACAACGCTAGTTACAACACCGTGAATGACGCTCCCACTGGTGGCGTGGGAGCAACGCCTAATATCCCAAAATCATCATCGCACAGTACTTTCTACACCGACGTGGGGAGTATATCGCGAAACAGTTCGTCCTCAAGTCTTAGTTCGGCCAACAAAGCTGGGCACTCGCAGTCAAATCAAGATGGTTCAGAATCAACAACTACCGAAGAAATCAGCGAATCTGGCGAGAAAACAGATGAAACACCAGCAGAAGCAACTGAGGGCAGGACCATGGTTAATGTGCTGAAGCGAATTAGCAACATTGTCGCCGCAAGGAATAGTGTAAGTCAGTCGATTGTGTTGGATGAGCGTTACTAATGGGGTTTGGCTTACAGAATCTCCGAAACTACAAAGACACCGAGCTGCAGCGCTTCTGGATGCCCGACGCCAAGGCCAAGGAGTGCTACGACTGTACACAGAAGTTCTCTGCATTCCGGAGGAAGCACCACTGTCGCCTCTGCGGGCAGATATTCTGCTCCAAGTGCTGCAATCAAGTGGTTCCTGGCACCATCATCATGTGCTCTGGTGAGTGTAAAACTGGTGCCGTCTCTTCATCCGCTAATTAAATTGGTTTTCTTAGGTGACTTGAAGGTTTGCAACTATTGTTCGAAAATCGTCTTAAGCTACCTAAAGTCCCCTAACATCGCAGTCGACCTCAAGTCGGACCTGCAAGCTCTGCAGGAGGATCTGTCGAGTAAGCTCTCGCAAAGCGTCGAGTCGAGTGAAAGCCTACAACCCCGCATCAACTTAACTCGAAAGGTGTCCGTTGGCTACCAGGAGGAGCGTTTCGTGTCGAACCAAAGCAGCAATCTTTCCAACGCCGACCGCAAGAATATCCTCCAGCAGTCGAACTCGCTAATCACGCTCTACGAAGAGATGATCCGCCTTCTGCCGACACAGAATTGCGGCACCGATCTCATTGACTTCCTGAACACCAATCAAAAGTCTTCCAACAAAGTGCAAGCTATTGCCATTCTCAGCGCAATGCTGGCTGCAGGATTTCTTCTACCCATTGTCCCAGACTCAGATCAAACGGACTTTGATGAGAACTTGCACTACAAGTTCGCTCCAAAGCGGCCGGATGTGATGTCGTCCGGCATAGCCGAGCTCGACGTTGTGAGTGAGACAAGTTCGGGCATTCAAATTGAGTCCAGTCCACAGTACGACAACGAGCTACAGCCGCCAAAATCGCTCGATGTAAGCCTGAGCTTTCAGTCTGTGAAAGACGTGGAACTAGAGAACTCAATACGATCCACAACAACCACATCGAAGCTATTGGAATCCTACTGTGACCATGAGGACCAGTTGCTCACGCAAATGCTGCGAAATTCAAACCTCGACCAGCGCTGGTCCAAGGTCCTCACCCCTCTGTGTTGCGGCGCGGCGAATCACTTCAAGCCTGAGTACTGCACCAACGAGTTGATGGACATCCGGAACTACGTGAACTTTAAGAAGGTTCCTGGCGGCAAGCGTCATGAGTGCACCATAGTCGGCGGAGTGGTTTTCTCGAAAAACGTTGCTCACAAGGACATGGCTACGAGGGTGGATCGACCGAGAATTCTGCTCTTGCAATGCCCAATTGTCTATGAACGGGTGGAGGGTAAATTTGTGAGCATTTCCACGGTACTGCTGCAAGAGAAGGAGTACCTCCGCAATGTGACTGCAAGGATTATGAGCTTCAAGCCAAATGTTGTGCTCGTGCATAAGAATGTCGCCGGCATAGCTCAGGACATGCTGCGATCCCAAGGTATTACTCTGGTTTTAGATGTGAAAATATCCGTCATGGAGCGACTGTCCAAGGCGCTGCAGTGTGACATTGTGTCATCGATTGAATCGAACATCCGAAAGCCCAAGCTCGGCATGTGCGATGCGTTCTACATCAAGAGCTTTGACGATGGATATGGTAAGTTGCTGACATTGGCTGTAGGAATATTTTTACTTTGAATTTCGTCTTTCGTTAGGATCGACGAAAACCCTGATGTACTTCGAAAAGCTCTCCAGCCCTAGGGGCTACACATGTCTACTGCGTGGAGGTACCAATGCTGAGCTGGCCAAGGTCAAGAAGGTGGCCTCTTTTCTCGTCTATGCGAGGTAAAATGTTTATTTCGTGGAAATCTCTGTAGTGGACACATGCTCAAATTGTATCATTCTCGCTTCAGGTACAACTGGAGGCTGGAGATGTCCTTTCTACTCGACGAGTTTGCACGTCCACTGTCTCCGAAGCCTTCAATCTTCGACTCCAAAGAACAGAGCCCATCAGACGACGTTGAGTCCGATGTATTGGTGGGTCAAAGTCTCGACCAAAAAGCAACTGAAACCGCGGATGGTTGCGACAAACCTGTACAACTTGCAAAAAAGCTCATCGAGCGTAAATCTGAGGAAAAATTCGTCACCATCGAGGATGTCAGTGATTTCACAGATCCCCTACGTTCGGCAGAACTACCGAACCACAAACTCTCGCCCGACTCATCCATAGTCGAGCTGGCGGTTGAGACGCCCTATGACAACCGCTTTCGCACAGCGTTGAGCTCAACAATTCTCTCTGTCTCGCCGTTCCTAACATTCCCTCTGCCGTATTTAGAGACCGAACCAGGGAGGAAGTGCGCGCTACGTCCGCATTTTCCAAAAGAGCTGTACTTTTCCAAACAATGGTCGACAGCGTCAACTGAGAAACCACCTGCTACAGAAACTGAGGCGCATGAAGAGACCGAAGATTCGGTGCAGCTGAATCCGCCCCATGCGTTCTTGACGACGAAAATCACAGCTCCGAGCGACAATCGAGAGCTGCAGACTTTGCTGGCCGAGTTTCGATCGTTCGGAGGGAGATACCCCAAGAAGTCGAAGAGTAAGTTTCAGCTGCATCCATGGCCCACTAATACTGGCAATTTCTCATTTTCTAGTGATGAAGCTGAAGCGGCGCGAATCGTACCAAAGGCCGCAGAAGATCAACGAGGACCATGTGTACAAAGATGCATTGGACTTGGAGAATCACCAACGTCTTCCGGTGTTGTTCTGCAGCTTCTACTTCAACCCGAAAGCGTCGTCGTTTTGCACACAACCGACGCTATTGGACATGAAGTTCTACGGCCAGCAAGACATCATGTTGGGGCAGTTCCTGATGCGGTATTGCTTCAGGGTTTCCTACATCTGCCCGCTGTGCAATCTGCCCATGATGGATCATGTACGGAGGTAGGTATCGCATGCATCCCTCCCTCACAGTTTGAGTGAGCACCTTTCGTTTCAGATATGTCCATTCCATGGGCTGTGTGCAGGTGTTTCTGAACGAGGACACGAGCAAAAATGACCCTAATCGCATCTACTTTACGTCGTGGTGTTCCATTTGCAACGAGATGACGCCCAGTGTCCCGATATCAGAAACGACAAAATGTTTGTCATTCGCCAAGTACCTGGAACTTCGCTTTTACGGTCACGCCTACAAAAGGCGTCCCTTCGACGATGAGAGCAGCGCTGAGGAAGATCAAGCCGAATGTGGTCACTCGCTGCACCGCGATTATATCCACTACTTTAGCTACCACGGAATAGGGGCGAAGTTCATGTACTCCCCCATCGAAGTGTGGGAGATAAACCTGCCGCCACTGGTTGTCCATCTGAAGAAGCCAAAGCCCTTTGAGAGCTTTCAAGTGCTGGAAGACATCAAGCGATTTTCAATGACGGGCCACGAGGTGTACTCCAAGATTCACGAGCGAATCGCTGACCTTGCGACAGAGGACGACTCAACCAGTATAGCCAGCATGAAGACAGCTCTGCAGATCGATCAGTTTAACTTCCGAAAGCACGTGGAAATCGTTCAGACTCTTCTGACGGAAAAGGAGGCAAACTCCTATGATATTAACGACGGCATGCTGATGGCGAAGCGTGCCTTGGCCGAGAGTATCGACGCCTGGGGTCCAAGGCTCCATGAGATGGCCGTGCAGTTGAAGTCCCTCCACAAACACGACTCTGGTCAGCAGATCGATTCCGGACAGATATGCACCGAGGATCTGAGGTCCGATTTGGAGTCGCCAATTGGTGAACAAAAAGGTGAGTCCCAAGACGAGGCGGCTCGCACTGAGGGCAGTTCCGACGAACAGAGTCTGACACCGGTGGAGAAAAGCAAGACGCAGGAACACGCCAACGACAAGAAAAGTATTAAGAAGATATTTAGCCATTTGCTGCAGTCCACCGGAACGGCATACCTATTACAGTCTCCGTTCAAGCAAGTTGAGCATTTGACCTTGCAATTGGGAGCATTCCCCATACTCGTTCAAGATCAGGATCTGAGCTCTATCATCGCCTACGCGCTGACTTCAAATGACTACAATCGTTTAGTGGATACGAATTCTTTTAGTAGTGGCATCAGTAACAGTGCGCCGTCAAGTAGTCCCAATCCGAAGCGAAAGTTGAATGATGGGTGAGTTATCTCTTGATATGTTTGATTATGTTTCTAGCTCACTTTCGATTTCAGTTCTTTAGAATCCGACGACAAGGAGCTACCACCAACAAAACCCGTCGAAGACGAGAAGAAGCCAACGAAACCAAACTCTCACATTGATATCGCATTCCAGGACAGCTCTACGCAGTTCAGTTGTCGGATCTACTTTGCCAAGGAGTTCGATTTGATGCGCGCCAACGCTCTCAAAGTGCCCAAAATGGGCAGAAACCTGTTCAAGGAGCTTGAGCACAGTAAAAAACGTGAAGAGCTCAAAGTCACGCAGAAAGGTTCGAACTCGGAATTGGAGATCGTGCGCAAGGCTAGTGACCCTTCGGTTCAGACGACAGAACAGCCCAAGGACGAGAATGCGCAACTACAGTCGGAGATCGAAGACACTCGGATTTTCTTGGCGCGATCGCTTTGCCGCAGCATGCAGTGGGAGGCGAGAGGCGGCAAAAGCGGTTCCAAATTCAGCAAAACTCTGGACGATCGGTTCGTTCTGAAGGAAATGACCAAGACCGACATTGCCATCTTTGAGAACTTTGCTCCGAATTATTTCGATTACGTTGTCAAGTGCCAGCAGCAGAATCATCCGACCTTGTTGGCCAAGATTTTTGGCGTTTTCAAGGTCAGCATTAAAAAGAAGGAGTAAGTGAACTGGTGGGGTGCTGTAGAACGACTAGTTACAAACCTTGAGCTTCTTTTCAGTTCGTTCCAGGAGAAGGGAATGTTGGTGATGGAGAATCTGTTTTACGATTGCGACATCAAGAACAAATTCGATTTGAAGGGCTCGGAGAGAAATCGACTCGTCGATCCGACGAACCAAAGTGGCGAGATTGTCTTGCTGGATGAGAATTTGGTTCAAAGTGAGTTGTTTGGCGGAGTCGCTTAGAACTCTTCACTTAATCATTCCTCCATAATATGCTTACAGTGTCTTGGTCAAAGCCCCTCTATGTGTTATCACACAGCAAATCAGTTCTTAAGGACGCGATCAACCGCGATTCATCATTTTTGGAGAAGAACCAAGTGATGGACTACTCGCTGCTGGTTGGTTTGAACAATAAGGACAGTATGTTGGTGTTGGGAATTATCGGTAACTGCTTAACTTGTATGTTAAATACTTTCTTCATTAATTCTTTCGTCTTCCAGATTACATACGCACATTCACCTTCGACAAGCGTGTCGAATCGTTCGTCAAACAGACGGGAATACTAGGCGGCGGAATGGGCAAGCTGCCCACTGTGATTTCACCAGAACGCTACAAGCAGCGTTTTACAGATGCAATGGATCGATATTTTTATACCGTACCCGATCGGTGGGAGGGCTTGTCGAAAGCCTGAAACTTGTTGATATCATCGCAAAGCAATCTTTAACATAAAACTAATTTATTTTTAGAAATCTAAGTGTTAGAATGTTGCATGGTAGAAATTTAAAAATTCGCTGTATGTACAGTACATGTAGGTTCAACGGTCCAAAATTATATTTAGCACACACCTTTGGATTTTAGATACGCATTTTTAATTGCTGTCTTAGAATAGGTACAGTGGGATGTATGAAAATAATCATGTATGTATTATGAAAATAAAATGATTTACTAGTTCTACACATACTAATGCGTAGTGTTTGAGTTATCGATCGACACCGACAATTTCTTGGACCAACCTGTCAACAACTGACATTTTATAAACAAGTACCGACCTAGATATAATAGGCGTTTTTCTTTTTTAGTTCAGAGCTGAGCTCTGAACCGAGCTCGAGCATTATGAGCGCGCTCTGAGCCGAGCGTGCTCAGATCGTTCTGATGTATTTATGAAACACACTTGAGCATGTATCTGACATTTTTAATAAATATATGTATAATTTGAAAATTTATTAATTTTTATTTATTAAATTGGTTAACATTCAGTTCCAGAAAAACAAAGGTCGTCCACCATTTCAATTATTTTGTTTATCCTGTTTTTTTTTCTGTCAAATGTGACTGCGAGTTTGTATTCAGCTTTTTACTCAGCCTGCTCAGTCAATTTATTCTGAGCTCATCGAGCGCGCTCTGATTATGCTCAGATCGAAAAAAGAAACACAAATCTGAGCTCTGATGTATCTGAGCTAAAAAAGAAACACAAACTTTTTGTATAACAGTTCAGGTTGTGCTCTGAACTAAAAAAGAAAAACGCCTAATATAAACAAATCAGTAGCTTTATTGGTTATGTTTAAACAACAACAAAACTGACTGTTATCAGGTTTATAAAAATTGCAACCAAATTCCGTCAAATTGGTAGGTAGAGTTCTCATTTAGATTTTCAACTATTAAAACATTAATTATGGTCACCACCTGTGTCTTCTTGAATTTTCAATATTAAAGTGGTGGTGTCCCACCAAAACAAATTTGAAAATCTTGAACAAGTATGTCAAATATTGTGATTATGTGACGATTTATATATATCCTTTCTGATTTGCATAAATCTCGTCGATAAAATGCGTCCTGTAATGCAACAAATCGAAATCGACACAAATAAGCAAATTTACCTGAAATCTACTACAATACAATTGAATTTCGTTCTAGGACGTTTTACAGCACGTGCACATATTAAAGTGTCACTGTCACTGACAGTCGTGAGAAATTCTGCCGACTTGTTTATTTTTTCGTTTTCCATTTCTACTTTTCTTATTTCATAACGTTTTTTTAAGAATTAAAATGCCAAAAGAACAGATTTTTGACGGTAAAATGTAATAGTATAATCCTGCTACATTATTGATGAACTCTATTCCAGAACCCGATACGAGTTCCGACGAAGAAGAACCAATTGTTGACGAGGACACTTGTAATAAGTTGGAGATTGAAAATGCTTTCCCAGTGAAATACAAAATTTCCGACGAGTCTGCTGTTTCACTAAAGAAAGTCTACATCCTAAGCTTATGCGGTGATAAGTACGTTCAAAGTTCACACGATACTTGTTTTACATAATTCTAACTACCAATTCGTTGCAATAGGTCGTTCAAAAGGATCGCTGCCGGACTCTCGAACAACAGTGTACAGATTTTCGATATTAACAGCAGCCGGGGGCTATCGCGACCGACCAATGACTCTCTTACCCTAGCAAGTGATGGCGCTATATGCGGTGTTCGGTTCCTCGATGAAACGGCAAACAACTTACTTGTTGGCAGCACAAATGGTGATGTAGCTTTGTATGATTTGCGAACTGGTATGAAAGTGCACACGTTCGAGGGTAAGAGGAGCAAACATTTGAATAAGAATGAAGACGATATTAACAGTTTTACTGGCAGATCCCGCTGAATGCACCAAGAAACCCATCACCTCGTTCGATCGTAACGCAAACGGTCGTGTTATCTGCATTGGCACAGATCAAGTCATGCACAACGTATATCTAATGTTCTTCGATGTACGACAGAAGACAGTTATGGGTGGTTACTGGGAGAGCCACGAGGACGATGTGACTGATGTCAAGTTTCATCCGACAAATCCGGATTTATTGTGTACAGGATCAACAGATGGTTTAATAAACGTTTTCGATATATCTGCTACTTCAGAAGATGATGCTTTAACTTCGACGATTAACACTGAAAGCAGTGTTCACAAGTTAAATTGGTAGGATCACATGTTATTTTCATCTCAGTTTCGATCAGTTTGATCAATTTCAGGCATAAGGACGTTTACGAGAAGGACATCATCTCGTGCATTACACACACGTGTGACTTCAAATCATATGAGTGCGAGGAGAGCGATCTGGTTGCAGAGTTTGAGCGAACACACATTACAGAAGCAATAAAAAGAAAGTCGGCAGCCGATTGTAATCTGGTGTCGTGTCACAACTTGGCCGACGGGGGAATGTTCCTGTTGGCCGCTTCCAATTGTAACAAAGGGTGAGTGTCAAAGATTCGTCCATGAGCACAACTAAACGTTTTCTCGGCTTGCAGAGAGGTTGTGCGATCTGTTCAATTGCAAAACAAGAAACTCATTCCTCACGGCGATTTTGATGGCAATAAGCAAATCATCAGGGAAAGCATATACGATCCCCAGGTTCGTCTTAAGTCCTTCAAAGGGTTATTTTATTTTAAAGAATTCAGAATCAAATCAAATAACATGCTACTTTATTTCTAGTCAAGCTTACTGGTCACCGCAGGAGAAAGTGGAATCGTGACACTATGGTCACCATCAACAGCGGAACAGCCCGCAACAAAGAGCGGGCCCAACAAACTAAAAGCTAAATCTAAGAAGTCCCACGCGAAAGCCCCCTATTAACAAAATGCAAAAGTGTGCAAGTTCTTTTTGTACAAATAAAACTGTTTTATTAAATAGATTTATTGTTTTCTCTAAAGTACAACTAATATTCTTAGCATACAATTAAAAATAAAGCGATACGATTGTAAAAACACTCACGACAAGAACAGACGAATAAAACAAGGTAAACGAGAAATATAAACATAAACAAGGTACACCTGCAGCAAGAGATTTCTACAGTGCAGCATCTTTGTCTCACAGCTAATAAATACTTTTAAGTAATAGCTACATAGCCTAAGAGTTCTATTATGTAAATTAAATTGCAACTGAAACATCTCAGCGGAATGTCTGTACTACTTTCAATGTAATGTTTTTTGGTGGTATCAATATGGATCACACACCTACGGCAGTGAATGCAGATCGAACACAGTGTAAAGGTTCTCCGTTCGATTGTGCACCACTTTAGTGGCTTTCAACATCTCGGGCAGTATTTCGGTAGCACGAGTGGCGCTTATTCCCACACGCTTCAGCAGTTCGCCCTTTGTTGGCATCGCATACATGGCAACGAGTGCTCCGTTTCGTATCAACCAAGGGTGATGTTTGGCCAAGGTATCATTGTAGGCGTGTTTGCAGCAACTTGCGCTCTTATCACATTCGCCAAGTTCCCCCAGTTTGAGAAGGAACTCGTGTACAAATTCTGTTTACCGATAGCAAATGGAAACAAAAATTAAAAATGATAACGAAAACTTGTTACAGATGTTGCCGATAAATATAGATAAGCAGCAGGTGCAAGTCTTACCTAAGCCTCTATGTAAACGTAGGAGAGTTCGACTACCCGACACGTAGCCAGTGTTGTTTAGCAGGCCCGCTGACTGTTCGTATTCAATCATTGTTTTGAATGAAATGAAGTTTTTTCCGTTTTCCTTCTTTCGAAAATCAGAGAGGATATCTATTTTTGAACGAACATCACTGCTGACGAAACCAAATACTGTTCCCATGAGGTGGAAAAATCTACCAATCAAGGAAAACTAATTTAATTAAGGATTTTGAGCGAATAGCTCATCAAATACCTATTGATTTCCTCGAATCCTAGAAGGTATTCATCCAAAAGAATGTCATCTTCTTCTTTGAGGCTCGCCTGGAATAGTTCTAAAACTTTTTCGATGTTGAAACTTTCCACAGCCATGACGGTAATTGGACAATTTAGTTAGAATTTATAAATAAATAAGGAAATTACGAAAGGCTTGTGAAAATTTGCACAGGCAACAAAGGGGCTGACGTTGAAAATATTCAATTTACTATAAAGAAACTTCATAACAGGTGTATGCGCGTTCAGTGGGTAAAGGTCGTTGAATGTAGTAGATTGAAGCTGTTTATAGGGGGTAATTTGTTTGTCTGGTATTCCACTATGAGCTCATCGTTAGGCAGAAATTGGACAGTAGCCCTGTTTTTTGAGCTTCGTTCTCAGCAAAGCAAAGTAAAGTAGGATTTTCCGCACGCAATTACAACAACTACGCTCTACTTGAAACTTCAAGACTCGCAGTAGTTATTGTAAATTGTGTGCTGAAAATCTTACTTTACTTTGCTTTGCTGAGAACGAAGCTTAAAAAACACGACTATAGATAAACTCTCGCCGAGTTTATTTTTGTTACCTATCTAAAGTTTTTAAGTTTTTTTTTATACATATAGATCTTACAACTTCAGATCCCGTCGAAAATAACTAGGTACTGCGAGTCTTAAAGTGTCAAGTAGAGCGTAGTTGTTGTAATTGCGTGCTGAAAAACCTACTTTACTTTGCTTTACTGAGTAAGAAACTCAAAAAACAGGCCTATTGTTAGATCTCGTCCTATTGTTGTAGGTATACCTAACATAAAAATCAAAGATGATAGATAATGAAGCTAAAATAAAACATGCCTTGTATTACATATCCGCCTTCGGTCTGGGTTACTGCTCTACTACTGTTGCAATCTACTACAACTAAATGTCATCACCGAACAGTTAAAATTTGAGTTTTGATTTGATTTGGAAATAAATCCCCAGCTTTAGTTTGTAGTTTTTGTAAACTTTTAATATATCTGGCCATTTATTCGTAACTAATTTTTTGTATAGTTTTCAAATGACTCTCAATGATGATATCCTTGCATTTGAAATATGGGCAACAAAATTGGGTTTCCCCCAAAAGGACATTCCAAGTAGAGACGCCCTCAAATCGTAACTATTTTCATTCGTTTTTAATTTATACACAAAATTTATTGTTTTCCTTTGAAAATGCAGTATCTTCAAATCACGCCAGCGAGATCTGTTCTGCAATATGCTGGAACGGGTAAAATCACGTCAAGAAGTTCGGGAAATACGTGAAAACATTCTGATTAGAAAAATGGACAAACTCAAAGATCAAGTTGTTCCGGTGAGTTTAGTTTTAAACTATATCAATGTTCCAATTAAAAAGAATTAATCCTAATTTAGGCTTGCAGTCGAAGTTTCCTGCCAAAAGAGATGCAGCGCTATTTAAAAGTTAAGGATCTAACGCAAAAAAAGGCTGACTTGGAAGCAAAGGCCTCTGAATATACATCGCAGTATAACTCACTAGCAGGCTCCATAAAAACAAAAAGTGGGTCAACTAGTTTCTGGGAAACAGGAATAGATTATGTATTTTAAATTGTCTTCTTTTAGATATGCAAACTATAAAGCTGAAGCAGAAAAAGGATTGCCTTCGCGCCAAAGTGAACATGCTTGATATAAAACGAGATGCGTTAAAGTGTGATGTTGAAAAGGAGAAGTCCAACAAGGAACGCATTATCGCAACGATGCCAGTTAAGCTGACTTCATCGAATGCCAACGAAAGTGTTGCAGCAGGCGCAGTGGAGGAGGCATTCAAGGAGCTAGACTCGTTCTATACGGTGATCTTGAACAACTCAAATCGTAAGTTTACATGACAGTGTTGGACAATTTTATGTGGCAAAAAGCAAAAACTTACCGATTGGACTGTGAAGTCTTATATTAGTAGCCTGAACTCCTTTGATGGTGCTACTGGTGCCCAATAAAGCATGATGTTTACTATCAAGTCAGATAGTCGATATCGCAATGTCCATTATCCCGTCTGCACTCTTTTTCAGCTCATATAGTCCAGGAAGCCAAGGACGACATGTGGAAAAAAATGCGCAAGCTTTTTGCCAACATCCCAAATTTTCTCATCTTTAACGCAATTCTGAAAGTGAAGGAGGAACAACTGCAAGACGTCATGACGCTAAACACTAATCCGCGGGTTCCTATAAAAGAGAACCTCAGCGCTTTCGATATTAAACTTATGAAATCAAAAGCCTCTCTAATCGGAATAGCCGCAAACTACATTTCTGCCCGCCAGGAAAGTTACGCCCTTAATCAGCGCTTTTCCGCAGCCTACACCCAATTCGTAGAGGCCGTTCAGTGCAAAGTAAGTCTCTTCAATGTCGACACTGGCGAGGATGTGGACAACATAATTTCCAACTACATCGTCCAGTACAACACGAAAAGCTTCAACAAAGGCCAAAACGATTACATCCTGGCGCAAATCGATCTTTGTAAAGCGCAAATCGAGGTCGGCACCAAGCAGCTAGAGGACCACGAGATTCTCCTCAATTCAATAAAAATGGTGTACTCCGAAATCGATACTTCGATCAATCGTATTCAATACGAGGTCATGCAGCTGCATCAGATGAAGGAGAAAATTCTCTTTTCCAAGAATATGCTGCACCATCTCCTCGGCGACATGCAGCTAGAACAAACGACCTTCATGCCATCGATGATGAAAATCAGCGCCAATTCCACCACCGCCAGTGGGGACAGCAATAGCACTTTCGATATAAGTGGCGGCAACGTCTTCAGCAGCACGAAATTGGATTTCGATTCCACGCTGAATAGCAGTAGTACACTGCGGTGTGGTGATGTGACTATCATGCCAGGAGGTACACAATCTCGTTGCGTCCTACCACCAATTCTTACGGAAATTTGCACCTTCATGGATACTCCTTTCGAAAAGTTCAGTTGCGTGACTAAGGAATGGTATGAACACTCCTTCTCTCTCTCTCTCTCCCGCTCTGTTCTGTGTGTAAGTGTGATAAATTGAATTGTCTTCTTCCAGCGCCTACTACCTGATGGCGAATCCACTCATAACCGAGTCCCATGAGCTATCATCCACAATTCAGTTGGCACCGGGAATACTACTCACTCCATACGGCTGCTTGCAGGAGGTCACGAACCGAGTGGCGTGGTCTGATTCGATTAGCGATGTTTCATCGGAGTTGAAAATTAATTTGATTGCCATCAATGGTGGTGAGTGGCTGCACGATGAGCCCTGGATAGTCACATTTTTCAATTTTGGGTGTATTTTCAGTGAATGCAGCGAATTTGCAGACTAAGGGAAAGCAGCAACGCGAGCAGCTAGTTGAGTTGTTAGACAAAATCGACGTGGCTGACATCAACACGAACAGGTTGCTGAGGAAGGCAATGAAGTATTACGATTTCTTACTGATGAATCCATTAAAGAACTATATTCCGCCAACCAAGTGTCTGAACAATCAAACTTACTCGGATTATGAGTCAGAGTATCAGACGTACTACCGCATGGTAACGATGGGGAATTTTATCAAATAAGTGGGAGGGGAGGGTTCGAAATTGCTTTTGATTTCTCCCGAGTATTCTGTAAGATTAAAGGCGGGTCTGTATTAATCTGTAAGATGGCGTCAGCACGTCGCTTGTTTATGTAATAATTTCTAGCATAATAAAGAAGGAATTGTATGAAAAGTGCACTAAATTTATTGTATGTGTTGATTGTTGAGCTTTGTGGGGTTGAAATTGAACATCTTTCATCCGTGTAGGGTTTTAAGCAGATCGACTTGATCTAGAGATTGCAACAGCAAACATTTGGGTTTAGCCGATTTCATCAAAATTCGGATAATAAAATGAAGTACCAAGTTAATGCACTAGAAAGAATATGTTACAATCGTTCCAAAGCAGCAAAGCGCTGTAACGAATCTGCAATTCATTTTGGACCATATTCTCTGTCCTTAAAAGTGTAGAACGAAATTTGGTAACAATATTCGAGAGAGGGCTATATAGAGGCAGCTGGTGTGCAGCCGATTTATATTAAAATACAAAAAGCCATTAGTCCCATCTACACTTTTAATACCGTTAATTACCTCCGTGATAGAATCTCTTACCACGTAGCCCAAATTTGTCTCAATCAAAATAAAAATTCTATGTCCACATTGCCCGCAAAGAAATCAACACAAACAAAAAAGCGAAAAAAAAGAAAGGTCGAAAACAATCTCTCACAATTTGTGTGCCTCGCACGCCACATAATATCCTTCGAAATTGCTGATACCGATAAAAAAAAAACCGACCAAAAAGAAGTCCATCTTCATCAGGCCAGTGAAAGTAAAAGAAGCCCCTGACCAGCACGCACCACGTCCGTAAAAGAGATAAACTGGCCGCGCCCATAAAAACTAAATTAACTCAAGTATAGGCAGACACACTCCAGCAAGTATGTGCCGTAATCGGATGACCTCCCTTCAATTTAAACCATACCAAGAGTGCACCCTCCACAGACCACACCGTTTCAAATCCACAGGTGTCGAGGCTGAATCATGGCTGCCGTTGGTATTGGTATATCCGTTCCACATGCCTTTGGGCCAAGTCAGCCAGAAGCCGAATGAAACGAGAACCAAATGAATAATGAGCATGTTGATGATTCCGGCCGAGTACTTATCAGGCGGTAATCAAATCAGGAAATAGGCCATAAACGATATCAGTCTTCCCGGAGCCGTAAAACGTGACAACTTTATTATGGCGAAAACGCGAACGACGAGTAGCCCACAGGGACGAAATATGATTTGTCCTTTTCGTCCTATCTATTGATTTTTATTTTTATATTTATACCCACTCAGCTTCGGTTTTTAGTGTATTTTTACATATTTTGCATATAAATCAGAAATAACCATAATGCGGGTTGAGAGAGAGTATCAAAAAGAAAAAATATGCTAAGCGCATTTTAGCCATGTATACTTTCATCGCTTGGCGTATCTATTTCTTTTTCAAATTAAAAATAAAAACAATATTATGGCGCCACAGGGCGATTATTATTCTCAAATATTTATGCCTCGGGTTCATAAAATGCAGTCGTTGAGAGTTGGGGTTGTTTTTCTTTTATTAGCAACCAAAATCGTTTTATGAATAAGGCTAATAGCCGTGTGTAGCTGAGTGCTTCATCCTGGAACAATGCATGCACATATGGGTGCTAAATGACCAGCATTTAAACGGCTAAAACATTGAATAGGAGCGGGCTCCTAACGAGGGTAGACATATTTTTATGTGCATCGTAGTTATCCCCTTTGTCTGTATTCTGCACGGGAAATGGTTGAGTCATGTACACGTACAGCCGAATAAGTTGAAGCATACTGCCATTCAGCAAGTGCAATGGAATGGACAGTGCAATTAACGAATGGTTATCCACCAAACAGTGGCCGCATTCAAGAATCTAGTTAGCTTAAGTCGACTAGATTGGTCTGGATGAGATGTTACCTGAACGCAAAAACTAGATTGGTCGGGAACGTCACTTTTCCTACGTCATCCACATACGCGAACTGTCAACTTAGTACTGAGTCACGAATTTCTTGACTAGATTCGTCGGCTACCCCTCCATAAACGTCAACTGAAATAGCTGCTCA
Organism: Cheilosia vulpina; assembly: GCA_916610125.1. Taxonomy (NCBI): domain Eukaryota; kingdom Metazoa; phylum Arthropoda; class Insecta; order Diptera; family Syrphidae; genus Cheilosia; species Cheilosia vulpina. The sequence continues at coordinate 56,883,125 of OU744279.1, forward strand.
TATGACCGATTTCCCCCAATCAAAACCGAGATACATCTAGTGAGAGAGCTGTCAGACTTATGTCGTTTTCCATTGGGACAAAAAATCAATCTACTTTTTGATCTAAATCACTTTTGGCGTTCCATTGGGAAAAAAATCATTCTTTTTTTTGATTCCTCTAAAAGTATGTCCATTGCTGTTTATATATTTCTTTATTTTGGTATTCACGAAACTTTGCACATTTGTTTTAAAACAAACTTCTTTAAATGACGTAAAACAGCTGTGCTGTATTTGCGGCAGTACCTATGTGTAAATCTGCAAAAATATCGAGATCTGCAAAAAGGGATCAGAATCAAAAAAAAGATTGATCTTTTTCCCAAATAGAAACGCCAAATTGATTGATTGATGATTGATTTTTTGGCCCAATGGAAAACGACATGAGTCTGTTGTCAAATAAGTGTCAAAAATACACTTAATTTTCGCAAATAGTGCTTAAAATAGATAGATATACAATTGCAATGTGATCGTACATTGACTTTAGCTATGTTATGCGCATTAAATCCCATTGTGGTTCAGCCTTTAGTTAACCAAAGATCAGATTGTCCCATTTTATACAAAGTTTCTACTTTAGGTGACCTTAAATATATTTTTTATATACATATTTCCCTATCGAATAAAAATGTTGTCAAACCAAGTCCTATTGCACAATTTGACAGCAGAAAGAGGCAAACATATGAACACACGTGGAAAACAATAGTTTTCAAAGGTTTGATAGCCACTCAAATCCAAACGCATCTGAGAATAAGTTCAAGCCATAGACAAACAAATGATTTGTCTATGCTTGAGCTACTCCTCGTGTCAAAAACTACTAGCAAAGGTGACCATTTGCACAACCCAATACGATATACCGCAATCAGCGTTGACTTCAAAAAGTTAATTAATAAACAAAAAGCAATTGCATTGCAGTAATTCTTTCCAAAAGTCACTAATCTCTTCACAATTATTTCAAAGAGAAATAACTTTTCTATTAGTTTGAAACCTCTCGCTCCCCTCCACCGGCACTCATGCCAATGCGAATGTGGGTGCCACAAAAAAAAAAACAGATTTTATAAATCAATTAAAAACACCGAGATCCAGTGCAAGGATAAAGAATTTGCCAATACGGGAAAAATCTCCTCCTGCACCATACCTAAGACTAAGAGTTAGAATTTATTTCCAAGAAAATGGATGGATAAATTCCCTTGGGAAATACATTATTTTGTACACCGTTCTCCTTTCACACTGTAGCATTGCAGCAACATTTTGGAAAAAGCACCTCTCCATCCATGGCATTTTCGCCTCCATGCATCTCTCCACACCCTCAGAATATATATCCATTAGATGCTGGGTGGCAAATGCAATAAATGATATAATGGCCCAAAAAACTTCATTGCCACTTTGTACGAGTATATTTATATACTTTTTGCATCTGAGTGCGCTTGCATTTAGCAGATGAAAATGGAAGAGAAAAAAAAAATCCAATTCAATCTCAAGTGGCAGGATTTGCGTATCTCTATAGGTATATATATCTATAAACAGTACATGCACTGAAAGGTGTCGGCATTAAAGTGGCATACAAGAGTGGCCAGGAGCAGAGTGAATGCCACTAAATCCAATTTGATTTAATTGTTAACGTTCTCTGCAGTACCCACTCGTACCTATCCCAATGCCAACCAGCATCCCCAGTTTGCTAATCCACTTAAGATTTTATTTGCATCCCTTTGTTAGGGAGTGCAGTAGCAGCAAAAAAAAAACAAGTCAAATAAAATAGATTTCAAGGATTTACGATTGATTTAACTATTGGATATTGAAATTTAATTTTATTGAATTTGGCAACGTCTTTTATTGATTTGCTATTACGGCATACGACAGAGAAAAGTTTGTTAGAAGCGGATGTTCATTTCTCATTCGTTAGTGGGACATGTAACTAGATATACAGGGATGAAGTTTGAAGGGCAAACCCTGTTGGTGTCCTGTGATTGAGTAGACGATGGAAATTAGTTTCATTATTTGTGGTTCGAGGATGCGACTTAAGGCGCATCGAAGCCTACTGTGTGAAAGTAATTTAAAACGGACAGCGTTTTGAAGACTTCCTTCAAGTAAAGTGCTTACTATCAGAAACTGCCGCAAATTCATGGTAACTAAATCCGGTAACCACTTGCTTTAACAAGACACAGAAGCTATAGTGTTACAGAGGAGAAGCAAACCGTGCTATAGTCAGAAGATGCAATGTTGTATCAGGAGAACGGGACCATTCTGACGCATAGAGCACGACCTGTAATAACACACGGGGTTAAAAGCCGCACGTTGTTCTCATAAACGCATTTTTTCGCTTCGCGTATTGGAACATTATTTTGGCAGTGGCAGCAGACAGCACATCAATAGAAGAGAATATTTGGCCTTTGTTACAAAGCTGTATCAGTGCGATAGTCACCAGTCCTTCGCTGTGAGTGGTCTGCATTTCGGTTGGCGTTGGAAAACATATAGTTCTGCTAAGATAAGCTTATATCGAAATGAGACTTCGTAATAAAAGCCTCTCTTCGTCCCTATGGGTATAAATTTAGCTTGCATTTTTATTTGGGTCCGGAGGAAACTATATCTTCTAATTAATTACGAGAAGCTATAGTAGGTTCACACTTATTAGTGCTTTCTCATAACCTTTCAAGACTAAAACATTAAAGTAAATTTTTTGGAATCAATTGGAAATGATATGTTTTAAGGAATCACGACTTCTTGACGGTTCAAAATTCTCCAAATGTAGCTAGTTTTACTCTTGAAAGTCGAACGATCTCTATAATAAAGTCTTCACCGGTTGTTTTCCCTTTTGAATGACAGACAAAAAGAAAATGAAAATTTGCTACCTATACATAATCGCATTTGTTAACAAGTATTAATTTAATTAGCAGGTACAAAAGTTAAAATATAACAACATAGGCATTTAAAAAAATATTTCCTATTAAAAGTAATACCATCAAATGGCATTAAGCTCCTTCAACAGTTTTACAAAGCAAAACAAAAACACCAACTCCCTTACACACCGCGAACAAAAGAAAACTGTATTAAAAGCATTCAATTATAATAATGTTAAATGTACCTACCAATGAAAGCAGAAACAGCAACATACTGTGATTTAGGGTATTCGTCAGAATGATGTCATGTAATACCCTATAAAATGATGACTAGGAGTGATTCTTACCAAATATTAGGCATAGTCATTTGTCCTTACCTTTTTTGAGCTTTTTCAAGAAATCGGAAAAAGGAAGCGGGTCCACCAAAATGTGCGAACTCTAATTAAATAAAATGTCGGCAAATTGCAGAAATGTTTTTGCTCAAACCTTTACCAAAATCCATGTCAAAGTTCAGACAGACTGACGGTAACTGATTTAATTTTTCTTTCTACGTCACAAAATAACAATTGAAGTCAAAGCACCCTATGTAGGCTAGGGTATAAACACAATGGCAAATTAGCAGAATTGAACAAGGACGTTCAAGATATGGGTGGTGAAATTTGTGGAAGAATGAAAGTGCCTTTTATCGAAAGCGATTCATTAAAATGTTCAATAGAACTCACTCGTCTCACAAAATCAATTATTTCCTTTCGAATCATTAGAATTCGCTAAGAGGATTCCAAAATGGCAATATTCATTAAAATATATTCCTGATGGTATACGAGTATACCGACAAACATCTGTATACTGATTTATCTATAGGTATTATCATCCCCGGGAGGGAAAACTTGCGTTCTCATTCATCAAGAAACAATCCCTCAACACTGCTCAACTAGGCGCTAAGGAGTTTTTCATTGAATTTTCGGGGCCAAAAGGCGAATTGATTTAACGCAAAGAGAACGCACACAATCAGTGCGGTTATAACCGAACCAGGCTACTCGTGAATACCATGTAACACCCATCCAGGCATACAAACTATAAACAGCTATGCATAAATATTAATATGTCACTGGGGGAAAATAGAAGACATTGTTTAATTTGCGGAACAGAAACGGCCCGTAATGATGATGGCTCGTAAATTTACACAATTTATGCACATTTCCGCACATACCGATTGCTATATCCGGTCGGGCCCGGACTGACCTAAAAGCGAGTGACTATTACCGCAGATTCGAAACACTCTACCCAGGAGGAATATCCGCACGTAGGTATACAGTGTACTATTGCCACGTGTGTGTACGAGAGTTGGTTTTTGTTAAGGTAAAGTGGGACAGGTTTCATTGGCTAAAATAAATATCTACGAAGGTAGCACTGTTTATCCGAATCCGAACTATGCCAAGGAATGGAATTCCTGAATCATTATAAATATATATATACGGGTGGAATAAGAGGAGAAGAAAAAAAAAAAGAACCATTCCTGTGGCGGACTAATGGGGCGGTCGGGGGAGAAACTTTCAGTCATTCGGTCGTTTGTAAATACAGCAACAGCAGGCATTTTTATTTACGCTCTTTCGCGTTTCGATGACAAGGGTTTATGACCAACGACCATTGTGGTGGACGTAATTATGTTGCGGGCAATGTATCGTTGGAATGGGCGAACTTTACAAATTGAATTGTTGTGTGCGCCGTGTCCTATTTTCGCAATCAAATATGTCAATCTGTATTATGCAATGCTTGGACCGCATAATAATTGTATATTGTTCTTGAAGGAAGGCTGCGCAAAATAAATATTGTATTGCAGCATTTAATAGTTGGGTTTTATGACTTAACTGATCCAATTTATCCGAGCCATATTTTTACGAATATGCAGTGTACCTACTTTTGTAGACTGTTTTCATTAATGTTTTCGTGGGTTAACTACGTCCTTTCGAACTGTCGGTTTCGGTAGTCGCGAAAAGTATTACAGGTGTTTTTAATTCAGTTTTTATTGGACCTATGGACGTGTATCTAATTGACATTTGGCTTCTATAAATATCACATTGAAAAACATTTCAATGACCACGATATTTGTATCTAAATCGTTGCAGGCAATCAGAAGGTTGATTTACCTTTGACTTATGATGTTTCCCGCGGGCTAAGGACATAGTGGAGCAACATACAAATTCTTCATGGGTCTTTCTGTTTTATTACAGTGCTTACAGTAAACCAATTGATTCAAAAGCGATTGCATTCTGGTCTATCTTCCTCCAACCCACTGTGTTTTTGGCCTCACTGTCTAATAAAAAACAATTTGCCCAAACGACCGAAAAAAAAAAACGAGAAAAGAGTGTTTTTTGAAATATTAGCTTTGGTGATATTTTATTTTTTTTTTTTTGGGAGCTACTCGTATTTATGAAAGTTTTTGTTGGGAGCGTTTTTTGATTGTTTTTTAAGTGTTTTTTTAGGCGTTTTTTTTCCAAACAGATTTAGAAACCCTTTTCGCTACTACTTTTTGGTGTCGTTCTGGGTTTTTTTATGATTCGTTGTTCAGAGGGATTTTAGGGACTTTTCATTGTGAGGTTAGGAGACTTTTCTTACTCTTTTGGGGAGTATTCAGCAAGTTTTTTGGGTCGCTATTTGATACAGTTTTTGCTGCGTTTTCGGGTCGTTTTTCCGGACAGTTTTTACATCACTTTTCGGATACCTTTCTTTTTTTTTTGTACATCATTTTTAGGTCAGTTTCTGAGGTTTTTTCTAGTGATATTTTCAAATGTTTTGACGTGTCTTTTTTGTTGGGAATTTTTGTATTTTTGCAGAAATTTTGGATACATTTTTTTTATTATACTTCGCTGAACTGAAAGATTTATTGTGCTTCGAAGGTCAGAATCTTAGTTAGATTCTACTTTCCTAATGTCGCTGATGATATTTTCAGCGGAGGATTTCCGTAACTCTTCGGTACTTGTTATTTCACTGAAAAAAAAAAAAAAAAAAAACAATTTCTTTCTAATTCTGCAAAGGGCGGTCATTTACATATGATATGCTCAGCAGTTGAGTCAACTAGATGCATTTTATTTAAGTAAAATCGCAAACCGTGGTGATCTGTAAGGTAGCCTACTAGATTTTTGTTGTCATTCTGCGTTGATTTAGCATACTTTTTGGCACCGATTCTGAAGAGTTGAATAGGTTTTAATTTTTTCTTGAAGCATCTGAGATCGCGCAGATCATATCAGAAACTTCCGAAAGCAGTTTTATTAGTTTTAGGTTTTTGCAAAGTTAAACTCTTTCTACCCAACATGCGGCTGCAGGCCCAAAATGCATTGGTTGCTTTTTTAATTTTGTTATTTATATGGGAGTTCCAATTAAGTCTTTTATTCAGGATCACTCCAAGGTACTTGACTTCGTCGGTGTACTCAATGAATGTGTCATTGATGGAAATTTGATTTAGGTTTAAATTTATTTTCTTATTGAATGGAAAGAGGTTTTCTTTCCTGCACCAGTCTAATACCCAAAACACATGTGCAAAAATTCTGGCCGCACAACACAATGCAGTGCTGCAAGTAAAACAGATTTGCAGAAAATTATTTGACATGCATTGCATCGGCTAATATGGCTACTGTCATTCACCGACTAAGCAGCTGATGTGTTTGCAACCAAAACAAAAACAAACACGATCACCAAATGTCAAAAGCCGATGATGCCAAATACTTGAAATTGCAATTTGTTTTCTTTTATGTTGTGGTACGCTTGAATTTTGCAGCGAATTTAGAAATAGAGACATGTTGCAGTGCGGCGGTGAGTGCAGAATTTATGTGCGCCTATATCCATATAAACATGTGTATTCTAATCTTTCTGTGCAGTGAATTCTGCACATGTGTTTTGGGCATAAGACTATCTTAAGGGCGTTCTGCTTATACTTATACCCCTATGAATCATATCCTGTTTGTCAAAAGCTACCTTCTACGTCCATAAAGGTGCTTTTAGAGTAGGTTTTTAAGAACGTTTTTCCATGCGCTTATCTTCATTTATTCACAGAATATTTTTTTAGACCAACACTTAGGAAGTTGATAGTGATTATGACAGCTGTCGCGGTCGTTTATTTAGTATTGTTTGATAAATCATTACCTCAAACATTCATCGACTGCTTTGTAAGTTCAGCGAATAGTTGAAGTGGAAGTCTTTCCTATTTTCCAAAGTAAAAGTTTGTTTAGTGACAGAAATATCTTTTGATTAAAGAGGCTTTCTTAAAAAGACAAAGTTGGTGCCACGTTGTGTTTTATAATTATACCTAAGTACATTTGTAAAAACAAAAGACAATTACCACATTTATTTGAAAACATTACATCACTCAAGCTTGAAATGTTCATAGAGCACCGAAGAGGACTGGGCCCTAATCACGTAACGACTATCGTCCAAACGATAGACCTCCAACACCAGCAACTAAGTGCAAACATTACGGGTTGAATAGCTTAATTTAGTTCATTCTTCACAACTGCAAGGAAAAATTACGATAATCAAAAATAAATCGGCTTGAAAACGATATCGTCCAGACGATCATCGTCTTACGTGATCTGCCCCCTGGTCAAATAAATTATGATAAATGTCTTCTTAATCAGTTACAGATTCACCATTTCCACTGTGACCGAAAAAATTATTTGACGTTTCACCAACCATTTTTTGCAAGTTCGCTCCTCAACTCTTTCGTTTTCGATATATATCTTTGCTCTCTTCGAAAATGTTTGTTATACCTGCATGAAGATCCAAATAGGTATATACTTGTTACGCTTATTGCAAGTAGTTTCACCTGGACATAATCACACCACTTGGGTAAAAATTCTTCACGAGCCCACGACACAATCAAATACAAAGATAAGCAAAAACATTCCTTAAAGTCCACCACCAGTAATATCATATCCAGCACGCTGCTGCTGTTTCTTTGTTCCTCCCACTAAGAACTCGTAATTGTGGCTGCCTCATTCCACGTCATTTCAGACGCATTTGCCCCGAAATTAATTGGAATTATAGACAGAGACGCCTGCGGCCGAAACTACTTGTTCGGCAGCCAACACCAGGTGTCTTTTAGGTCGAAAATTATAATCTTCTATAGCCGCAACCTGCGTAATTTCATCAGATCCCTCGCGCCGCACAAAGATTTCATGTCCAGCACCACGTAAATATAATGATAGTGTGGTGGAAGTGGATGCGGAGGACTTTCTATCCATCCAACCTAACAAGATGTTGACGACGACGCTGTTCACCGGAATCTATACAGAAACATCTTGCCAGGCAGATGCATGGCTGCCCGAGTGCCACCTTGCTAATAACCACAAGGATTTGGTCCTTTTCTTGTTAAATTTCTTTCGTCTCTGTGGCTTTTATTTCTTTGTTTGATTACTGTGGTCCTCAGGATTTATACCTACTCAATCTGCCTCATCGTGTCGACGACGCGCCGGCAATGTGCTGACGGCATGTGGCGGATATTCTTTGTTTGTTCACGAAATGAGAGTGTCCATCGTGCCCATGTCGTCAGGTGGGATCTCTCCTCTTTGACTTGCGGCACGGAAAGTTGCAAATCGAAAACAAAGTACCCATGCGTGTGCCAATTCATTACGCTAGATCTGATTGTTAAGGTTTCCAGAAAAAAAAAACCAAGAACAAAAATGAGAAAAGAAATCGACCGCCTGAAGCCAATCCGATGTGACGGTGTTTCGGACTTATTGGCATGGCACATTTTTACAGGAACAGCAGTGCACCTTTCCGGCCTGAGGGCTTCATTATTTCCGGCGTCCGCAAGGTCCGCTGTCCTCCTTAAGTTTAATGAACGTGTGTTGGGTGGATTTCGCTCTACTTTTTTTTGTGTAATTGTAATCAGACCCCGGATGTGCGATGCACACATATGTATCTGCTTCCATTATTCAAATTCATAGACTCAATGTGCGCTATTTGCCTTCGAATGCATTAAAACTTTAATCGCATTCATTTAAAATACAAATTGGATTCGTGCGCCGCCCTTTGCTATTCGTAAGGCTACCTACCTATACTGGTTGGTTGGTGTTGGCTGGCGCTGGGATTGAATACAACACTGAGAGTGCCTACTGCGACCGCAATAATTATTTTTTATCATTAAAATGGAATTATCGAATAATTATGTTAAAACACCGGAAGCACTTAATGCGTTGTGGTATTGTTCGTATTAACTGAAGATAGCATTCGTGAGATACAAATGGAATATAAATCGACACAGAAGCGCGTTTTCGGTGGATGAAAAAGCTTAAACGTACTCGAACTATAAGGACCACTGTGGGATTAAATGTAAAATTTAATTTACAATTAAAAATATTTGACGGGCACAATTAAAATCGAGTTGACCTAATGTATGTGCCGAATGATATGGGAGGAATTGAATTACTGTGCTATTTCGAATTCACACTTATCTAAGTAAGGAATTTAGTGCCTTCGGGACAGTGAACACATGAGCCAGTGACAACAATCCCACCAGCACTAAACATTTTTTAGATGACGTTGTGACTGACATCGATTTTTTTTAAGAAAATAGAATCCGTCGTATCTGTAGCGACTTATTATATATTATTTTCAAAGTCTATGACCAGGAATATAGCAGGCAGCCCCGAAAGCTGCTCTGACTTTAATGTTTATGATATCAGGTATTTCCTCTCCAGCTGGCCCGGATCTTATTAAACTGCCTTTAGTCGTTTAAGTTAAGATCATCGTTTACTTTCGGCTAGATTCGAAGACTCTATTTGCTTCCATCTGCTCTACATTAGAAATGTTAATTTACTGCAATTGCAATAGATCTACCGCATTTTGTACACAAAATTAACCAACTGTCACAAAAGCAATGAACTGTACATTTTTAGAACACTCTCGACCCAAATTATAAAATCATTCACAAACATAATCCGCTGTAAAATTATATTTCTTTTGTGAACGCAGCCACTTGTTTTCTCTAAACACACACAATGTAAATTAAATCGGCTGGATGCAGCCACACAAACACTGGATCGGGAATAATATCTTCTAAACAAAATTAAAAAGTCGGATCGGAAAAGTTAAGGGAACTACTACAGATAAACCACTCATTATTATATATATACATATAAGAGGCAGTTCCTTAATGCTGCATTTCCACCATCACACATTCCCAACAAGTAAGATTAAAGGGATACTAAATACTAAATAGCCGTGTGACTGCAAGGGACGGCATTACCTAACACGCAAAAAAACGTGACACGTTTTTTGGTCGGCCATCTTGTTTACGTGATAAGAATTATGTGAAAGCTATGTATGTTGATATTTTTATAGCGATGGATTACGAAATTTCTCTTTCCTATAGAACAAAATGGCTTCCGGAAGTGATGAACGGCCAATTATTTATTTATTTCCTATAACTGATTAATGAATTGTTGGTTTAATTTACTAAAATTAATCACCACTCTTATTTCACATGTTTTGAATAAGAAATAGGAATGTTTTCAAGTGATTGCACCCACATCCATGACATTTTAGGCGTCTGATTTGTGATCTCATTCTTACGCCTTTATTAGCATTGACTGCGGACAAACGGATCTCTCTGTCCCGTATCGTACTAAAAAGCGCGTGCTTGATGGTGTAAATGCGGCATAATTGTAATTTGTGTTTATAAAAATGCATTCACTTATGTTGATATCCATTGCTGCGGTCAAATGTATTTAATTATAATTTGTATCTATTTTTCACAAACTCGTTGCATATAATCATAAATAATGGGGACGTTCAAGTTCTAGTTTAGTAAGTCTGACAGCTGTCTGACTAGACGTATGTTGGTTAAAATCGGTCATATGATAATCTGTTTCAGTTGAAGTTTATGGAGGGGTAGTCGACGGCTATAGTGAAGAATCTAGTTATCTTAAGTCGACTAGAATGGTCTTGATGAAAAGTAACCTGAAAGTAAATACTAGATTGATCGGGAACGCCACTTTCTCTACGTCAGCCACATATGTGAACTGTCAACTTAGTACTCAGGCACGAATTTCTTGACTGGATTTGTCGGCTACCCCTCCATAAACGTCAACAGAAATAGCTGCTCATATGAGCGATTTCAGCCAAACAAAACCGAGATACATGTAGTCAGACAGCTGTCAGGCATACTAAACTAGATGCTTGAACATCCCCAGTGACGTTCTCGGCCAATCTAGTTTTTGCGTTTGCGTTCAGGTTACATCTCATCCAGAGAACTCTACCCGACTTAAGATAACTAGATTCTTGAATGTGCCAATAACACCTTTCAAAGTTTGACAAATGCCAAATATTTTGGTGTTAGTAAAAGAAGGTACAAATCTTGCTAAGAAATCGACATTCGTGAAATTACTCTGAATCAGAAAAAAAGTGATTTCTTTCAGTCCCAATGGAAAACGACGTTAGTTGACCATAGTCGCATATACATTTTTATTATGGAAGTAGCTTACATAAGTTGATTTTAAATCGATTTCGGATAAGTATTCATATAACCCCATATAACCGAATATTTGTCAACGCGTCTTGTGGCATCCTCAAGTTCCAACAGAAAACATGAATAAATAAAGATATATTTCTATGTCTTTATTCTAAAAAGTCGCACACCCTTGCCTTTCCCACAAATACTTACCTACATAATCACCAAATATAGCACGTGTTCTTATTTAGATAAAAATATACGCACCAGCCCTATAAAAACTAAGAGGAAGCACATGTTACTGGTTGGGCATCCAATCAATGTTGGTCCTTCTCACTATTTATTTAGGAGTCATATTGTAAGCAGCCAGTAAGACTGACGGAAATAATGGAAACAAACCCGAAAAGCGTAAATAGAATTCGGACAAAAATCGTCATCAAACAAAATATAAGGAGAAATTGATGGATTACTGTCCTTTTAATGGTTTGAGTTTGATGCCTATTGCCGCATGTCGGAAAGCATCTACAAACAGGTGTAGGTTTTGCAGAAGCTTAAGTGTTTATATAAACTAAATAAACACGTTATTTCAAGTCCTTCTTTTTTGCTCCACTATAGAAGTGCTTTATCTCAGCAAAGAAAGGCAAAGTAGAACGCAATAAGAACAACTACACCCTGTAGATATTCACAATAGGTATATAGACAAAGGCTTTGCTAGTTAACTGCTTCAAGTGTCAATCTTATCATCGAAAGGTAGCTAGGAGAACGTTATATCAAACTAAAAGTCGAGACACAGAACAAAATATACCAGGGGTGATAGTTGATAGCTGACAATCAAAATCATAGCTTTACGTCCACGTCAGGTGATTATCAAATTGACAATCACTTTTTGCGATCAATTTCCTGTGACAGCTATTTTTTTGTCGTTTCATATATTTGTGTCATTTTTATAGGTACCTCGGCTTCAACTCCAAATAAATTAAAAAATTTAGTGGAAAAAAAAAATTAAAAAAATTAAAATGAAAAACTTTATGTGAAATTTGAAAATTCGTGAAGTGCAATGTTTACTTTATTGGAACTCACACACACACAAATGAAGAAAACAATTACGAAAATGTCCAACTATTAAGAAGAAACCTGAGAAATAGAGCAAATATCTTGGAACAGTCGATGTAAGAATGCATATTTATAAATATTCATTGTTGATTGGTAGCATTTTCTTGCATATAAGTGGAAAGGATCCTTATTTGTTCTTTATTCGCTTGAGACCTTGAAAAAATAGACAAATTATTTGTAATTTTGTAAAAATATTATAATTCTCAAATTCACTTACATTATTCACAATAAAAAATAAACACACATCAGCTGCTCGGAATGACAGCGTCGCAAAGGAAGTGACGTTTAAAACTCTAAGTGCTGACAATAATCAATCATTTTTTAGTGATCGCTTTACGCAGAGCAAAGAAGAGTTGATAATCAAAAACGACAATCAACTATCACCTTAGCCGATTCAACCCCAGTTTAAAGCACTTTATCACAAATGTCACTCTGATCTGTTTTATTGAGCATTCTTTACTTTACTAAGATTTGTGTTCAATAAAACGGGTGCAAATCATTAAAATAACCTCTTGCAATATTTTTGCCATGACAACGATGCTGCCTAGTATTTTAACCAAACTTCTCCCAATAGCTCTAAATAGGCGTACAATTCCACAGCTGGTTCAGGGGCCCTACTATGAAACTCGATTCTACTATTGATTCTATTCCACAGGTAATTGCGATTCTACTTTTAAATGGTACTCTCTATGAAAGTAGAATCGAATGCCGGTAATACCAAACTATTTGCCAAAAAAATTGCGATTTTCGAACGATTCTCGCATTATGTTTGACATAACCCAAACGATTCTCCCATTATGTTTGGGATATCCCAAACAAATTATCGTGAAACAATTAAATAATAATGAATAAATATGGACAGTGTCGCAATTTGGTTGGAGTCTGCAGCAGAGACAAATCATACTGAGACCCCCTCCTCGCAATCTTCTTGCGGCTGGACCCCTCAATTTTTGTTCAAACTCGCCATTTTGTTTTCCTATCGGTGTTATGTCAATTAATGTAGTTTTCCATTGGTTGCACGCGGGGATCCACTCATTCTGAAATCCAATGGAATAACAAAACAGCTTCTGACAGAATCCACAATAGTATTGGTGAAATGCCAAAAAATAATCTACGGCGGCTGTCAGCTGACTTGTATAAAATACATAAATTACATTTGTGTGAGTGGTTCTTGAGTGGATTCTGACTTCAAATCGAGAAGCGAAATTCTCTTCTCAGAATCACCAGAAGAGTATTTTTTGTGCCAATGGAACGGTTTCAGAAGTGATTTTTTCGATTCCGGACTCTGCCGGACGCTTCTTTTTGCCCAATGGAAAACGACATAAGAATCCGTGTGACATGCAAAAACATACAAAAAATACAAAAATAAATGCTGCCAACCTCGGCAACCGTGGGGAAATGTGCTAGAGTTCAGGAATACCACATTTTTGCATTACTGAATGCCATTGGTTAGTTATTACATATTGTTAAAAGGCGAATAATTTGATTTCTTTGGTTAATAAAACTATCTAAACAAGATGTTCTATATGCTAGAAACTTATTATGACAAACATGGTTGCATATTTTTCACTATTAGATAACTGAAGACAATTTGCTCAAAATGTTTTTATTTTCCTTCAACCAATCTACATTGGTCATTTTTCATATTTATTTTAAGCAAAAGTGCACTTATTCCTAAAAAATAAAACTATTCAAACTTAACGAATAATTTCAAATTTAACGGATACAATTCTATGAACGCTGTCAGCAACTTTGCCGAAAGCGGAAGTGGCTCATATATTTTTGCGATTGTATTGGTGAGCCGGAATTTTTGAAGTTACGTGACATTTGTCAATACAAATTCCAATGTAACAATACTAGCGCACCAAATCGTGACAACTCCATACAAATATAGCTTGTGGGCTAAATAACGGGAAATCGGCCGGAGTTGGTGGTCTCAGTATAGTCTCTGGTCTGAAGAAAATCGGGAACCAGATCAACAGGTTGAACGAAGGCGGATTAGAGATAAATCTCATATAATGGAGCTCAGCGAGAAAAGGTTTTTCTATTGAGTGTTTATTTAAAGGCGTTTTTATTCAAATAAAATTACTTTATTTCAGCTTTGTTAAAAACTACCGCCTTTCGAAAGATGCCTTTATGTACTTTTTTATGTATGTTTTTAAATATCCCTTGGATAAATCTGCATGCCGGGTCATATATTGCACCATTATTTCAAACTGTGACACTTTTGCGTTTGGAATTTTAGATGATTCCCTGGGACAAACCAAAACAAACATTATACATATTACTGTTTTTGAAATATTCATACACATTCTGAGAAAAAAAACTTATTAAATGGACCTTCCCGCAATCGCATTTAATGTAGAATGATTATTTGCGAATTCGAACGAATTTGACATGAACTTTCGGAAAAGGTAGTAGGTAACAAATTTGTATCGAGTTGGCAGTACCAGAGCTGTTCGAATTTCGCTTTCATAACTTACGCGCAGTGGCTTAGTGGTTAGTGTGTTGGACTACTAAGCGAGGGGTCCCAGGTTCGAATCCCGAGAAAAACCCAAATTCCAACTTAAGGTTTTTTTTCGCTGCGCCACCTCTCGCGAACGTCTGACAAACATCCGAGAGTATAACTGTCATGAAAGAGCTTCTCAATTGGCCGTTTGGACTCGGCATAAAATTGTAGATCCCTTCCATTCGTCCCAAAAATAAAAACTCACACAAGACGAATGGTTGTGAGAAGCTAGGCTTGGGTCCATACGGACCTGTTCCGCCAATTATTTATTTTTTAACTTACCTACTTATGGAATTACAGAGTTGCGATTTTGCGAATTCGAACAGTTTCAATTTAGAATTGAGTTTCATAGTAGGGCCCCAGCATATTGATTGCTAGCGATGATACGAATTCCTCAACCGAAATTCAAGGGTTCCACTTTTCTTTTTTTTCCGAATACCTACCTACCCAACTACTTTTAGTTAAAGTCAATGTATTTTTATTTATCTTTATCACAGAACGAGTCCATGAACTGGCACCAATATCCACTGTTGCACACACCTACACCTACGTACCAAAAAAACATTTTCCATAAAGCCGACACATAATTAGTGGTTCATCATTATTCACAGGGACATTTCTGCCAATTTGCAATCCCAGTTGTCGGTGTTATCTATTTAAAGTTTCCCCAAAAGTTCCCATCACAAAGTTGGTGCTATCTAAAGTCATACTTCCAATCTATAGGTATAGCACACTTCGACTCGTTATGTTTCAATTAGAAATTCGTCCCTTGTCTAGCTGTAGAAACCGAAACTCAAATGCACACTGCATGCAATTAATTTATCTCTACCAGTATGACTTGTCCGTCGAAAACAACTGTCGTAGTGATGGTGTAACACTTTTCAGAACAAAACACTCCTAGTTGTAAGGGCAAGGAACCATCACACGGCCCTGATATACAAATGTCGTTCATCTACAACACAAATCCACGAAGCAAACACACCAGATGATGATATTCTTCTTTGGGTCCTCCTCAGCTTCCGCTTCATACATTGTGCGTGCTAATTTCACAGAATATATCCACAAAACCAACAAACTATAGTACACATCCCTCGAATTAAGTCGAGAAACTGCAAATTGCAAAACAGACAAAAGGAACTACCGCATTCAACAAAGGGCTGCTAAAAGTCAAGCCCAAACGCAAACCGAGCGAAACCATGGGGACTTTTGTACAAAATACCAACAAAAAATGAGCGAAAACACAAGTGGAAAACAAGTCTACAGCACCATCATCAGCATTGTTGCCATGGAGGAATGGTGGATGGAGCATGTCCGAGAAGGAAAGTGGAAGAAATTCGTTCCACAAGATAAGCAGCCACGCGACATGTGTTAACTTATCCTTTTCACCGCATTGTTCTGCATGCCCCTACCGAAGCGTATACCCACACCCAGTAAGTTGGGCAAGAGTGGTGCCCAAGACCGCATCTTCTGTTCTGTGTCCTCCACTATGCACAACGTGCCACCGTTTTGATCTGAGTTTTGGGGACGGCTCTCCTCATCTTCATCGACCACAAATACAATCTACCATCAGGAAGACATGCAGATTACCACAATGCACTTTCGTGTGTAGTACTCGTAGAGGTCTATACCACGCCTCGCTTCGTCTTTTTGGTATTTTCAGTTGACACCGGCGAGCGACGACCGGTGAAATAACAATCAGGTTGCTGGGCTGGGTCCGTAATCAAATCTTTCACTTGGACAATTTTGATGTTAAAACACGGTCCGCATAAGCACACACATATTTTTACCGCATGCAAACAGTGCCCCGGCAGAGGGGTGGACAAAAATAAAATAAAGTATTGAGACCTACTACAAACTTGTCCACGTCGTCCTACTTCTCTGCACGATGTTGATGTTGTTATTGTCGTCGTCATCGTTGGTTAACCAAAAACACCACCTGCCGTCCGATTATTCATAACCGTGGCAGAACTTTTTTCACGCTGCTGTGGTTTAGCATAAGCATGATTAAAATCTGCCTATTTGTGATGATGATGATGATGATGACCCAAAGCCAGAGCCGAGCCGGAGACGCATACGCCATGCTCCCTGGCACCGACCGCAGTCTCTGTCCAATGATACAGTGCAGCATAAAATAATTAAATTAAATGCTGCAGCAGCAGCGCACATGGCTTTTTTGACAAAGCCATTGAGAGAATTTGTTTTTTTAGTCAAATTTCATCTATTCAGAATTTAAAACAGTGTTTCAAAGGATCAGTGCGCTATAATTTGTGGTGGTGTACTGTACCTGCATGCTGTGTATGTGGTATAAATAGGCATTTCTGACATAGACGGCCAATTTCTGCTTGCGTTCGTACGAAAGCAGCAAACCTTGGGGAAGGATTACATTTAAAAATTTGCAAAACCTTTATTGATGGGGGATTATTAGTTATTTAAAAGTCAGGGTGTCAGAAGAGGCAGTAAACAATGAGATATTTAATTATTTAATATATAACTCCGATTGGTACCTACCCAGTCTAAAGAAATTTGCTCGATAAGAGTGTCATTTTTGAGGATAGGCACTGATTTTCCTTTTTAGGTCTGCTCTTTACACCTATGTTCCATCTAGTTCTTGCTATAACCTCTCTGATTTTATCTACTAATTGATCTTCACTTACGACATCCATCTTGGTGCTTTGAAAGACTTCCAGCTGACTGGGTCCTACTGAAAATCACCAACTGTAGAACATATAAAAAATAAATTGGATCTGGTGTGGAAATATGTTTCATTTCCTACAGGTCCACCCCGGACTGTAGCGCCACCTAAGTAAGTATGTGGTATTCGATTGGGCGCTCTCAGAGCTATTTTTTTTTTGGTCACAGAGCATTTTCTATGTTCGTTTGGTACAAACAAAAATAAATCTTTTTTAGATTTCAGAGCACTTTTGCGAATCTGGATTTTTTTCTCAGATTTGCCAATACAAGCACGTTTGAGTTTGACAACTAGTGGAGTTTGTTTACGTTTTCGTGAAATGTTTCAACTGCAAAGAAAAGCATTGCATCGGGTGGATCTATTTGTGTTAATTATTTATGTACAAATGTCTAGAAATCAATCTGGGCGCAAATTTAGAATGTTTTAATATAAATTTTAGCCAGTGAAAGCAAAACAATTAAAAAGTATCGAAGGTTTTCAAACTGCACGAATATCAACACAAAAAAGAGGCACGAAATCCGAAATCTGAGAGCAAATCTGAAAAAGCCCAATCGAAAACCTCCTTTCCTTTGGAACTGTTTGCATAGTAAGCCTTCAGTTTCACTCAATCTTGGCGCGAAATAAAACTAGTTTTCTAAACAGCTGATTGTCAATTACAGAAAAAAACTTAAGTAAGTAATCGTTTCATAAACTAAAAATATAAGGCAATGGCTTCGATTCGATCCTGCAGGTATGTTTGATTCATAAACAAAATGTCTTTCTGTATTTTAAATGACTTTCTGTGGAAATGAGACAAGTGTGGGAATGAAGTGGAAGTGGATATACATATATATAAATGGAGTATGCTTTCGTTTTGGGAAAATTCGACAAATTAATATCATTTTTGATGTTAAAGTCGTGTTCAAGACTTGATGTATATAATAGGCCTGTTTTTTTAAGCTTCGATCTCAGTAAAGCAAATTAAAGTAGGTTTTTCTCTACAACAACTTCTATTCTATTTCACACTTCGATTACTCACAGTAGTTGTTGTAATTGCATGCTGAAAATCCTACTTTGCTTTGCTGTGCTGAGATCGAAGCTAAAAAAAACACGCCCAATATAACTGTTACATGAACTGTCAGTGAAATCACAGTTTTACAAAGTTTCATTTGCCGCGTTCAAAAATCTAGTTATCTTAACTCGACTAGGGTGGTCTTTGTAGCTCACACGTATTCACAGACGGGGGTTGAAATTACAAAAACAACAATGTAAACAAATGGGTTTTGGGGGGATAGACGTACGAAAGATATCCATCTCTTTTATTCTTTCATCTCTGGTTTAAATGGTCTCGAAAAACATATCTGTCATGTCATTCCGACGAGACTCATTTTGGTTAAAGCAAATGAGTTTTCAATTCGAACAAACCACTTTTGATGCATTCATAAACAGAAAACTATTCTTATAGTACCTAGGAGGATTATTGCATCAGCCGAAATGCGTTAACTTTAAAAAGATTTTAAATAAGACAAATTTTTAATTCAAAACACCATCGCTCCGAGCTGTCACATTTTATTCACAATCCCCAACAAGATTTACGTACAAACCAGCGAATAGAAGATGTATTCAAGCTTAACCTCACAATCGAAATCTATCATTTGAACGGACTGGAAATCTATCATTTGAACGGACTGTCAAAACTTGTAAACATTCGTACGTTCGTAGGCAGTTGGTCGATCTGAATAGGCATATATATCTGTGACGCGCTCAGTACAATGAATACGAATACGAATACACACGTCCCATTCTTTCGGCCCGACTCTCATTACTGGCAAATGGAAGTAAAAAAAAAAACAGTTTATCTGATGCGCCTCAACCTTCCGTAGAACTGACAGCGAGTCCCCCAAATTTGTATGCAGCTCAAGCATCATGCGTGTTCAGTGCCAAACCTTAAATTACATTTCACATTATGACTATCGACCCTGCCAGCACCCTAATTAAGTTTGCATTTGCAAACAAACCTGCATCTCTTCGGGTATGCATGCAATTTGACAGTTCGTAATATAAGCCATTCGTCTGACTGCAATTTACAATTTAATGCGCATTTACATTATTGTGTGGTACAGTGGTTCCATTGCATTTCCGGTTCAAAGAAGCAAAACCACTTTGCGCTTATATACTTTATGCATACTTCTGGCCAATCTTCTCTCTGTTGCATATGTAAATTATAATTAAATTAAAATAACATCTGTCACTTCGTACACAACATTTATTACAACCAGATACGCCAGTGGGTACCTATATGGCAATAATATCATTTCTGAATCTCATTGTTATCGCACCGCTTACTATTCAGAACGCATTTCCTCTGGACAAATACATACATGAACGAGGGTTCATTTTTTTGCAGACAGTTATTGCATTTCCACAATATCATTACAATCGAGTGCGGGTGATGTTTCTATCAACAAAGTCATCATGTCACCGGACAGTTCCACATCATGAAATAATCATCCCTGCATGGAGACCGTTTCCTGTTTTAATCGCGATCAGGGGGACGGAAATGCTATGGAACTCCCCCCCGTTGCATTTATCCGAGTGAATGGCGTGACTACTAGCGGCCTTTTGGACATGATATTTTCACTCATATTTTAAGGAAACGCATGAAATGCATACATTCATGCAGATGTGTAGAGATGCATGATACATTTAGTGGGTGAGTTTCTTCCGCTGCAGCCATATCCTGCGCGGCTGGAATCCAGTGTTTAAACATTCAATTTACTAACCAAAACATTCATTACACAATGCGGTTTCCAAATGGAAATCAAAACAAAGAGGCAGCACACAGCGAGCACTAACACGCCGACGTAGTTTCAACCGCAAAAAAAATATGCGATTTCAATTCATTCTCCAGTTTCAGTGTTGATCCGAACAAAAAATCCATCTATCTTTGTTCTGTATTGTATAGAGATATTTTCAGTAAATGCGGTTGAGCGTTAAACACTGGCCATATGGTTGGATGCGTTTTTCAACGTTAACTTGATGTGTTTCTATAACTTTATAACGAAGTGGGAAAGATACATGTACACATTGGTACAAAATGTAGTATTTTGTATTTTTTCGAAAAAACCTGTGCTCCTAGCTGTTATGTTTGGATTCTTGATGCGGCTGGATCCTTTATGTTTCTCTATCCGCGCAGTTTAATTGAATGTTTGGTTATGTTTACTTAGATGGAAATGCCTTTTGAGTTTAGGCATCGTGCAAAAAAAAACAGAATTAAAATGCTCATCCTTCTCTTAGAGATTTTGCATTTGCTTGTTGCGGTTGAGTTGTATCCCTTTTGAGGGATAGAGAATGATGTAGACTGTAGAAACAAAAAAGGCTCGTTACAAATACAGAACCCAGAATTGATAAGGGAAGATTTAAAGTGCTTCTTCCGAATACCGTGCTTTGTGCGTAGGTAATTCTTTAAAGTTGTTTGAAATAAACTGCTCCGTCATTTATTAAATAAATAAATAAATAAGTGGTTGGTGCAACAGGTCCTTAAGGACCCTAGGCCTAGCTTTTCACAACCATTCGTTTTGTGTGACTTTTTCATTGATGGGACCAGCGTTACCTTCGGGACAGCTTGGTAATTTTGACTCCTTTTTGAACGCCTGGACTCCGGACTCACTTTATTGAAAATCAGTGTAGTCGGGCTCCTTTTAAAAATGTAGAATGTTCTTGCTATAATTCAGAATTGTTTATCCTAATTAAAACTTATTATAACCTGAATTTGATTTAAATTTATATCACTAATAAATAGCAGTGTGTTTCTTTAAAAAAGAAAAGAAAATATAAATAGAATGTAACTCCTTTTTTGATCCGGGAATCTTTTTTCATTTACTCTTTCTGAAAAATTTCACAGGTAACTCTGGTTGGGACGAATGGAAGGATCTACAATTTTATGGCGAGTCCAAACGGCTAATTGAGAAGCTCTTTTATGACAGTTTTACTCTCGAATGTTTGTCAAATGTTCACGAGAGGTGGCGCAGTGGAAAAGTTTAAGCTGCTGTATTATTCTCCAGATGTTTGCACTGGATGGCATTGCGAAATGTGTAAGAACAAAAATGGGGACGTTCAACGATCTAGTTTAGTCTGACAGCTGGCTGACTTGATGTGTTTCAGTTTTGAATGGCCTCGATTGGTCAAGTCAGAGATGAATGAATAAAAGAGATGGATATCTTTCGTACGTCTATCCCCCCAAAACCCATTTGTTTACATTGTTGTTTTTGTAATTTCAACCCCCGTCTGTGAATACGTGTGAGGTACAAAAAAGCATGTTGCTAATGGCCGGCCAACATTCCTTTTGCTTTTATAGGCATCGCGCTGTCAAATTGTTTTGTGTTTGGTGTTGAACTTTTTTAGTTTTTGTTAAGGCTTCGATTAAAATAAAATAAATACTGAAATACACATTTCGGAATAGCGATTTCATGCATTAAAGTCCAATTCATGAACTCACATAAACTAGAAAAGAAATGCGCATATGTGCGTGACTTCATGAATTTTTCGGGAAACAGCTTGTAAGCAGCCGCCTTTCCACTGGAAAGATATATATCTCTGTATTCCATTATCTTTGATTTAAACGCGGGCTGAAAATGTAAATGAATGAAAATATGGAAACAATAATAGCATTTGGTTTGAAATTGCCACAGTTTTCAATGGAATAAGCTTCATGTTTTCTTTGCATTGTTGGCATATGAGCTGATGTGTTTGAGGGTGATGTTAATACGTCCTGTAATCGAAATATCTTTACTCGGATAATTGAGCTTGACATACCACATTGCGTCATGACTATTTTTTTAATATAAACCAGCAAATGAATCGGCGCATCTATAAGACGGCATTTTTTTCGGATCATGCGTACAGTTGTTGTAGAAAAAGAGAAAAAGTCTATTTACCCTCATGAATACGTATAGCAACATTCAACACGATAAAACCCATAATACGTTTATCGCTAATAAACTATAGCCACCTCTAATCCAGCAGAATATTAATCAAGCAAAAAGGAAAACATTTCCATCTATAACAGAGCGCCGGCCAATGCCACTAATGCATTTATTTTTTAACCTCCATGGTTAAATTGATAGAACTTCACAAATCACAGTATTCCACAGCCACGCCAATATTGCTTTCAAATTAATCACCCACCCTGTTAGCGTTTTCCATATCTCATGTCATGTCATTACCTTCGTGCGCACTTCAGCATTCAGATCAGTGCAGCATGTTCCATTAACCCCATATAGCTATTAATTATCCTTTCGAACTGCCATTAAATATAAAAAGCCCTAATTTATATGACCCGTCGTGTTTTAACGAAAATTAATATAATGCTATTTCCGTTATTTTTTAATGAGAACACAAAAAGTTAACAAAATAGTTCCCTCGAATAAGTGCCCTTTGGTCAACCTTTTATCTCATAATATAAGCCATAGCCAACGCCTACATCGGCCAAACCACTTTCAAGGTGCGTGCCCTTTAATTTTTCGGATAATAATACAATGCACGCCAGTCGATCAGGACGTGCACGTGTGATTACCAATTAAAACTGTTGCCGGACTAAAAGGAATGGCATACAAATGAATTTTGTATCGCGGACCAGGTGTTGGTTCAATATACGCGAGTGGTTTTAATAAGGTGCTGTTTTTTCCCCGTTCGCCGCAGACTTTTGTAGACTTCAGGCTTTATCGGACATCTGTCGAAGGATAGGTATACTTGCCATCATAAAAATATTATTTCCAAGAAAATTGGCGAATGGTAAGTAAGCTGTACGGAGACTGAGCTCTAGGTTTGGGCACCTTGTGTCAGGTTTTCGTTATTTTGCTGAAATTACGCACGCAGATTCTTACAAAATCAATTTATATCAACAAGTTCGAAAATGATGTAAATGAATAAATTTATTAGTTTTAATTTTAGGAACGCACCTTTTATTTTTACCAGTTTAATTAGTTGGGGCAAAATTCTTTCTGCAAGGGACGGAACAAGAAAAAAGAACGGGAACGACCTTAGAAAGCACTTTAAGAAATTTAATTTAAGAAATTGATAAATATTTTGTAGTTAAATCTTTTTCTAAATTATAAAATTTAATTATGTAGCTAGCCAACGACCCCGCTGAAGACATAGGTAATAGATCTTATATTATACAATGGTTGTATTCAGCGAATAAAATTTCTTTTTGTGAAATCCACAAACGGACTTTAGCAGTTACTTAAAAAAATAAAGATCGATCTTAAAAGTAAAAAAAAACTGTCACTTCGTTGTAAATAAGTGCAAAACAAAAGTACTAGATCAGCTAAATGTAGAAAATTTACAACCGTCGTCTACAAATTCGAAGTTATTGCAGGAAGAACATATTTCTGGTTTGTTTAAAAACTGGGAACTTTCAAAACTCTAGCTTCAAGTCAAGTCAAGTCCATATGCCAGTATTGATTAGGTGAACAGTTTTTCCAGTTGATGTTTATTTAGTAAAGCCAACAGATCTAGTCACAAATTTGAGTACTAAGCTGAAATTTCATTTGTATGGCTGACGCAATAAAAGTGACGTTACCTACATACGTTGTCTTGACAAATTTTGTCGACTAGGGTGTTGAATGTTGCAACTTCATGTCTCTTTTGACGTTTCTGAATCTGTCACTTGTGAAATATGCAATCGATTTCTTTTTCTTAAATAATGTCTTGAAAAACGCATTTCGTTAATATGAAGAAATGCAGATATTTTAGCACTATATTTGAGAACTGACAGAAATGTAGGTAATAGGTCTTTTAGTCCACGATAGCTGTAGTTAGCAAATATAATCTTCTATTTTGGGAAACATCGAGTTAAGAATCGCTACTTAAAAGAAAAATATCCACCATTGAGTTGTAGATGGAAGAAGTACAAAGGCAAATGTACTAGATCAAGCATTTGGTAGCGTTTTACGTTTAATATTAGTATTAGTATATAGTAAAGACAGAAACATGAAGGGTGGGAACTTGGAGGCTTCAAAATGAAGACGAGTGCCTTAACTTAAAATATGGATAACGAATCATCATGACGTTTTATTCAGGTCTAAATATTACTAAATCAGTAGGTATATAGGATATTCCGTTGATGATGGTCACGGGAGATATTTCCCGCTAACACATAACTTGTTAAATGCTCAAGAACAAAGCGCCTCAGACTTTGTCCATAACTTGCCTCGTTAAATAGTCTGATCATCTCAATTGATTATGAAGGCCTATTTGCAAATTACGACGACCTTTGAACAATATACAATCAAAAATAATGGGCTTACCCCGATTAGCTACATGTTCGACAATACAAAGTGCTGCCAATTATACCGAAAATGCTCCTAAGGATCTTATGTACGTGCTCGTATACCAATATTTATTAAAGGATAATTTCTCATATCTACTTATGGACCATCCCATTTAACATGAAGCTTATACTTAAGTTGGTGGGTTACCCAAAGAGGAATTACAATAATCTGAAGTTGTACCATGCAATGGATTAGATTAATCAATTCTATATTTGGAAAATTGATTTAAGGATAAGATCTCCCATTACGAGTAATACTCGTTGTCGATTCAAAGGTAAATTATTTTTGGAATCCTATAACGCCTACAGTACACTGAGTTATAGTTTAGTTGTTATCGATGTAGTGAGTTGAATATAATTCTACAGGTGTTGCTATGTGGGTGCAGGTATTTGGAATTCTAAGTATTCCAGCATATTGTAGAACACTTGTAACTGCTGTAATGTCTTTGTACTTAGTCTGTGGAACTGTGGTATTTAGCCTTCAGCTTAAATTAACTTAAGGTCATATAACAATGGTTAACTTTATCTTAGAAAATATTTCCATTTTGAGTCTGTGAGTTGTGACATTAAACTTTTGCACTAATAATGGTAATTAATGCTGTGTAGGTAAAACTAATTGGTTTTCCATGTCTGTCAGAGCATGCAGCGATTGGGGAGCTTTATTCCCTGTTTGGTCGTTGAACTTGAATTCAAGTTCCTACCTACCTGCATAATTTCAGAATTAACAACTGCCTGTACCTCTGTGATTGTCTACTTTCTGTCGTGTTTAGCGCGTCTTATATTGTAATTGACAAAACTGATTGTACCTACCAAAAAAACGGACAAAGTCCATACACCATTCAAAACCAACGAGTAACGGCAAATAATTTCGTTCTTGGCTTCAAAGTGCTTTCAGGATTTTGTGCGTCTTTTACTGATAAATCCTGAATTTTGATAATAAACGGGTGTGAAGTTGTGATAAAAATATGCATTCCGTTCAATTCCAAGTCACTGAAGTGACCAACACCCTCTGTTTCCACAAAATGGGCTTTTAATTACTCAATCTACAACCACATTATCATAAGCGTCCTCATTCAAATTAATAGCCAATATTTACACATCCCCAAAGCCCAAAATGCTATCATTCGCACCTGTCCCGCCATATACAGCAGGCCAATGCCTGTGTATGTGCGGGTGCGGGTGTACCCACTCGACCACAACAACAAAAATGTCATCGAATAACCAGAAACCAGATATCCTTGTTTTTATTTATAAATATCCGACCGATGTTAATGTCCCAATAACCAATATCAATATGGTGTTAAAAGTCGTGCTCCTCGGGCTTGACCTTTTTTTTTTTCTTTTTTTGTTGCGGCACTGTTGTCCTTTTAACAGCGGGGACATAATCAACCACATAAACTTACCCGCACAACGGGCGTACGTTTCCAGTTCGATGATTTGGAAAATTGTGCGGCCAGAAAACTGGTTTCATGTGTAAATACCACAGAATGGTAGAGACAGCAGAAATAAAAACAAAATGCGATCAGGCATATACCTATACCTCCATCCTGGATGGCTGATGGTCATAATAACTGAACGTCTAAGTAGGATAATCAGTTGGGTAATATCCAAAGTGGAGTGTAAATTAGAACCCTAATGACGTGGCCGGTGGTCAATTTGTGAATATTTACGTTCGGGCCAAGTGCGTATTAAATATCCCATAGAAGGACTTGTATGGCTTCTCATGAGCTCTTACATCATGCAGGCCAAGTGGTGTCAGTTGGCCAAAAGTGTGCCCAATTTAATATCAACACCATATGTCGAATAGTTATTGGTACATGCCATACACAGGGAGGCTTCTCGCCTGATAGTTATTGCGTTACATATGATTGGATACATGAGGGGTGAAAATGATTCCGTTTGGACGTAGCTAGCCAGGAGCATATGGAAGCATAATTCAGTAGAGTATATCCCGACATTTATATGAGTGGATAAAAATCAGCTGCATAGTAAGTTGTGTGATTGGTCCTTGAACTGGCGGTATTTATTTGAGTTGAAAACTAAAAGGTCAACCGTAATAGGCCCTTGAGTTGGCGTCAAATATAAAAACTCGCACGAATTCGATTGTGGTCTCGACGAAGGTACAATTTCAATGAACATGGATCAGTTTTTAGTTTTTATTTGATCGCAATCGGCCAACTCATTTCGAGCCTTGCTTCTAATTGGAAAATGTTTCCGCGTCTATGAACGAAGTCTTCGCAAGAGCGTTCTCCGAAAACATAGTAGGAATCGTTCTAACTGTTCTAATTTCTTACAATTTAAAGATGAAATATGAGATTTAAAAAGCAAGCCCAAACCCATAATTTCTGTATTTATATTATAGCGTATTTTAAACTTTGCGGACGTGTACTTCGCTTAAGCGCCTGAACGCCACCGAATCGCGTGTTTTGATTGTCAAGTGGAAATCCCTTCCAATTTATTTCCTGCCTCATCGTTTTTAGCCGGCCATTTTATTCATATTTATGTAGGCTTTTAAGAAAGAAAGATTACAGAGGATTCGTAGCGATTTTTCTGTGATAAAAAAAAAAACCTAAGTTACTCACATGGAAGATTACTTTCTAACCTCATACGTATAAATACTTCTCATCGGCTGTCAGAATACTTTCAAAACTAGTACTACTTTAAGAGCTATAGATAGTACATATTTTGTTAACATTATCTTTGCTGGGGATTTAAGAGAATGTTCCTATCAGAAAATTAGCAACTGTCAAAGTTACCAGTTAATTTGTAAGTCTTTCCATGTTTTGTATGTATTGTATGGTGAACGTGGCCATTTTTTGTTGCCACACATGGCGTTATAAACATGAATGTAATTAATTTATCAGCGTTATCTCTTATTGGATTATTCAAGTACAATCCCACAATGATGTCATGTCATAATCCAATGGAAATTAAAAAAAGCTAAGCCGACCAGCTTTTAAATAACTAAATGCTCGGACTAACCATTGGCATGAAGCCATTTATAACTCATTGATGATGAAATCAATATTTTGGATTAATTGGGGTTAGAGTTGAAATTGAAATAATGACTATCATGCAAAGGCAATTTGTCTTTTTAAAAAAGTTTTACTGTGTTATTAATAGTTTTTTGCATTCAATTCAAATCCTACTTTGATTTATTTTATGACAGCAAATGCGGAAAGGAAGTACTGTGCGTATTTTATATTCGTATAGTTGAATAGGTTAGGTACCTATTTTTAAACCAAAAATGTTATTTCAGAGCCATAAATTATTTTTTATAAATAAGTCTCTTTAATAAACGACAGGCTTCACAGGAAGTAAATAAATTTCGCTTATTTTTTTCTTCGTTTTTTTTGAAATGCGAAAGTAGTTTTCGTTTCGTCTATTACATAACCCTACACGCAGTCTCAATTTCCAAAAGTATACTTTTGTTCTAGTTTTGTTCTAATTCTAGTGTAGATGTTTTACTTTTCAATTAAGAAATTTAATTTTCTTAAATACAACAGCATCCTTTACGACTTTCGGTTAGATTAAGCTGTTTGGCATTTGCACGACATTTTGATATTCGAAAAAGAGTTCCGAGTCAGTATTCTGTAAGGCGATGCGTTCAAACGTTTTCGTTCGCACGAAGAAATTTGCTCGTGTATGAAAGGGCAAATCATTCGAGCGCACGAAAACGTTCGATCGTTTCGCCTTACAGAGTCTGACCCCCGGTCTTCATTTTCGTTTCAAACCTGAGGTGGGGCTGGTTTTTTATAACTTTCTTAGTTAATAATTTCTGCAAGCTTTCGATCGTCTTTCCCAAACAGAACTGGTTTTTATCATGGTCTAGGACACCTTTGGGAAGTCAATGAAAGTCACTGCTGTCAACTTCTTTTTCAGGGGGACTGACAGCTTACTCTCGCTGAAATTTGAGACTGCGTGTAGGGTTATGTAATAAACGAAACGAAAACTACTTTCGCATTTCAAAAAAAAAAAACAAAAAAAAAAAAAATAAGCGAAATTTATTTACTTCCTGTGAAGCCTGTCGTTTTCTCGTTTTCTTCTTTCCATTCACTATTTGGATTGCACATTTTTAATACCGAAAACTTTACAGTGCGAAGCAAAACAACTGCTCCAGTATCTCTTATTTTTGACACGCTACTTGTTGGATGTGAAATAAAGATAGAAATAACTATGAAAAACGTCAACCAGAAAGCTATCGTTTGTTTACGTTTTGCACGAAACGAAAATACCTTTCGTTTATTTAGTTAAATGAAAAAAATAAGTGAATGGAAAAGTTGCGTTTTTTTCGCTTGCAAACGAAAATTTCTTTCGTTTTTGAAAGCAAAAACCATTGAATGCTCTCATAAAAACCAGACTTGATTTTGGTCGAAAAAGAAACCATCGTCTTAAGTCCGTTTCAGATGGCGCTGCTA
Organism: Cheilosia vulpina; assembly: GCA_916610125.1. Taxonomy (NCBI): domain Eukaryota; kingdom Metazoa; phylum Arthropoda; class Insecta; order Diptera; family Syrphidae; genus Cheilosia; species Cheilosia vulpina. The sequence continues at coordinate 56,912,479 of OU744279.1, forward strand.
ACAGAAATGATGAAAAATTTATCACATTTTAAAAATACGGCCTTTTGTAGCCCTACGATTTGATTCAAAATTTACAAGATGAAAAGCGAATAAACGTGCTCCTACAGAAGAAAAAGTCACTAAACTCTCAGCCAAATAGGCGCGACTCTTTAACCGCTCTTAGAACTATGCGCCTTCTCAACGGAACCCTTTGTTTTATATTTGCACGAACTTAAATGTATATTCTAAGAAAATACCCCTGTTCTTTTAACCCCGGGCATATATAATTTTTGTTCGTTATATCTGCAATCTTGGCATAGCAGCACATTCGAGAACGACCTGTTTTAACGATAACAAAAAGTCACTCTACAACGCACCCCTTGACTTGTGCAAAATACGTATAGGTATGCGTCCCTGTTTCCTTTAAGATTGCCCCTGTGAATCACCGGTGCATTCAGATGTGTCCAACGGCTATTTCCAAGCATCCGTATACTATGGACACGCACGCAAATGTGTACACACAAAACAGAATGCAGTATGAGATGCGAAACGATCCAGGATATGAGATAGCACCAGAGACACCCAGTGCCGAGTTGATTTCCTTTCCCTCCTATACATATATAATTTCAGGAAAAGGGTGCCTTAGTAATTAGGCTTGAGACACATTTGTTGATCAATAATTCAGAGACGGACATGAATGCGAGATGTGCTACCAAGAGAAGCGGTTTCAATCGAGCAATTCCGTATAGAGTTGCCTGCACTTAACTTAACGGAAGGTGCACCATATAGTTGGGGTCGTGCCTAAATGCATCCACCTTGTGTGTCTATATGCCACGAGTTCAGGTGGTCATTTTGCGGTATATGAATGCAGGATAATTTCAATTTCAAATTTTCCAGGGATGCATTAATTACCAAATGTTATGAATTTGTGCAACCGAGTCCGATTATTTATGTTGCAGCAACGGAAATTGCTGTGCGGATACTATGAATTCATGAGGGACGAGTTGTTCCGTATTTTCAGCAGTATACGGAACAATATTTTGTCGGGTTTATTGTTTTGCTGAAATATCTGTGCACCGGAATTGCATTAATTGTGAATTGTGATGATGTGGGTAATAAAAGATGGTGCCAAATGCGCCATGGGGAATCATGTTTATAATAACCTCTCAGATATGCAAACATTTTGAGAATGTCGAATTCGTTTTCTTGTGTTCAGTTGTAGTCTGCCGTTCGAGAAGATGGCGAACTCCTCGCTCATTGAAGAAAAGACTGCAAATAGGAAAGAGAACAACATTTTTGCAGTAATAAGCGGCAACATACTCACCACAACGGCATCCAATTTGTAGAAAGGACTTAAAAATTCAAAAGCTCGAGAACGCTGCAAACAACCAACATATTCGCATTTCGTTGGCTTGGAGTTCCCCGCCAACTCAAAAATATAGACTTTGCTAAGAACCAGTAGTAACGTACATAACATTAATATACAAAAACACCGCAAATTTGAAATCAGCGGATTCGGAAGTATCTTAACCGCCTGAGTATGCAAACCGGTAGCAAGTAGAGAGTCCATGTTTTTTTTTTAAGGTAAACTATTGTCCCTCTTTAACAAACAATTCCCGACGTTTTCGCTTGAAACTATTCTAAAAAAATGTAAGTACGTTTCTTTTTTTAAAAACATATCTACAAAAATTCATATTGAAAAAAAACCCTATTGTTGTCTAGAGCCGAGTAGGTGCATACCCCTCCGCTTCTTTGAAGTCCATCTATACTAGTCCGCCAACGAACAACACCATTTTTCCCCTCACACACAAATAAATCACTTCTTTCCTCTTTCAGGTTTCCCCCGCCCCCACACGACCCCAACTGTCCAGGTTTTCCGCATTGAAAATATTTGCCAAATCCTAGATTTAGCTACCACGGTTCTCAGATGTCATTCCTTCAAAAACATAAACAGATAAGCTGAAGCAAAACAACCATTCACAACAATAATCAAATTGAGTGTTCATTCCTCGCTCGAGGGGCAAAAGAAACATCACAGGAAAAGCCAACAAAAAAAAAAAAAATTGACAAAAAAAATGTTAAAGCTCTACAATCATGAAAATAAGATGTATCCTTCGCCTTGCTGTTGTACTTCTCGCGCCAGTGGGCAACTTCATTTGTTATTCCCTACGTGTTTTTTATGGCCAAAGTTTATGTTACCAATTTCGAGGATAAAAATTTATTTCACTTCTAAATACTTGTGACAGTGGGAGCGAGCAGCAGGACTTGCTCGATTCCATTCCGACCGAAAGGACACGTTTCGTCGGAAAAAAACCAAGGTGTTTCGCGAAACGATGGTGGTTAGCCTTATCCATCTCGAGCAGTTGACTTCAATTCCAACGCTTACCTCCTCAGCTGGATGGAGTACGCGAACGAAAAAAGAAAAACACAAGTTCCATTCTGACATGATGAGATGTGGGGTTGGTGTGCGTGCAAACTGTTTGTTTTGTTATTCGTTCCGGCGCAGGGTATATTCCTGATTAATGGTCGACAATAAGAGAGCCATAAAATGTATTACAAAATAAACTTTGAATGGTCATTATCCTTTGGCCTTTTTCGCTACCTCCCCGTCCTTCTTCAGCGCACTCTAACCGTCGTCGTATCTCACCTGTTTGATGAGCACACAAAGTTGCTACATCTTTATGACAGGGATACGTGTGTGCAAGCATTTGCACACCTCCCTCACTTGGTTGAAGTTTCGTCCTTCCTATTCCAGCAGCAATTTGTGCTGAGCTGTTAGTTAGTTGCGTTGCGGCTGTTGAACCTGTTGACACGTAAAAAAAAATGGAACATTGTCACAGGGACACAGGATCGTCCACTTAGTCCACCCAAGGATGTTGTGATATTCAGCAAAGTGTGCCATCATCCACACAAACACAAACAAATGAAAGGCGACAAAAGGACGAATAAAATCGGGAAAATGTTTTAATTAACTTTTCCACAGTTGGACATCCGTTGGCAAATTAATGCGGATTTGTAGGTACTTTGTTGGCCTTCATCAAAGCCTGTGGGGCGAACACAGTCGTCCCAGGTGGAGGTGTGTACCGTAGTACATATGCACTCAATGAGACAGTTTCCCGGAAATACGAACAAAAAAAATATACAACAGTGCGGGTTGACGATGACAATGAGTCCCCAAACAATAAAGAGGACGCAGTTAATATGAATTTTATGTTATTGCTTTTTATGGGTATTTTAATGCCGGAAGTCGGAGTCCATTTAGTTCTCCCCTGGAACGTTTTGGTGAGAGGTTGTTTTTTCACTTTGGATTTTTACAGCCAGATTAGCGTTTCCGTCTCGGCTTTGGGATAGCTGTGCAAACGTATTCGAGGACTGTGATCATTTTATTTGTAAAGGCTTTTGTACATTTTCAAGTTGTTGGGCATTTTATTGGAAAGTTATTTTTCTCTCTTAAATTGATTGAGCTTCAAGGGCAGCAATTCCACTTTCCAAACTAGGTAGCTGTCCCTGAGATAAAAACAAATTCGGCATTCTCTAGTTAAGGCTGAACTTATGTCGGTACCTATACATGTGGTGTTAGAAAGAGGTTAGCGGGACTCTCAAGTTGGACACTACTATAAAACGTGCTTCCATCCCGCAAAAAGAGGAGAGTGCCAGAAGACGTGGACGTGGAGACATCGGCTCGTGGACGTAGTATATGAATTCAATAATAAAATCTTGAAATTATCGGTAGTTACCTACTTTTTTATGTGGAAAAAGATCCCACATACATGTAAGCTAGTCGGTTTATTTTTCCTGTGAGTAGCAAGTGGCATTTGATATTTTTGCAGTCGAGAAAAACATGTAGAGAACTATGAAAGTATAAGACGAATTAATTACATGGAACAAGAGGGAAATTTAATAAAAAAACATTTGACGAATAGAATCACAATCAGAAACGGAAATTTCCGCAGTTACTTTCGAGATTCCAGCTCCAAGGAACACAGAGCTGATGGTAACTATGCGACGGCGACTATGCAGACTTGGGAAAATCGTCTCGAGAAATTCAGTTTCAAAAATCGGACTCGTTAGCGGTTTCAATGTGAAAAAAACAAATGATATCCTGATCCGATTTCAAGAAAGCAACAGCTCAGAGTAAACAGCTTAAAGAGATGTTGAGAATATGTTCATGTATGCGGTTTTGCCCTCTCAAAACCGCAGAGTTGGAAGGTTTATTTCTTCGTAACTATTTTTTTACTATTGATTTGAATAAAGTGCGCCTGGATTTAAAACGGGGTTGGTTTGTACATTTCCTATAACACTTGACGAACAAACAAAGACCCTTGACACTTGGACGAGGACTAGGTATGCGGCCTCACAGTTGACCCCTGAAAACTGAACTAGTAACAAACAAAAGCCAGAATACCACAGGTTCCCGCATTTCTTCAAGGTTCTCATCCATTCGGATGCTTAGCCTTTAAAATGTTTGTCAGCGCTTAATATCGGCACCATACCTTAGTGTAACGGGGACAGCTTCTACCTAAGGCAATTATGAGCCTATTCTAAATCAGCAGCCATTTGTGCCATAGGAACTAGTCAATCAGTAAACTGGAAATTCATCGAATGAATGACCGTCGGCCCTACAGAAATAAATGTGTACGTTTTCGACACCTTTAAAACTCGTCTTCACATAAAATCCTCAAGACGTTTGCAACATCAGCGCTACTCATCCTGAATTCGAATTGCATCATGCGATCCTACTAAATGAGCACCCCCATTGTTTTGCTTATTAAAAGACTTCCACGAGGAAATATTAATTATAGCGATAAAAAAAAAATAATACAAAACCTTAAGCCTTTCGTAGAATATCCTAGCACCCGCGTAAACTTCCCTTTAAAACAAAGACATTTGTCACGACCCATATCATTTATTTTTATCCTGCAAAAAAATGAAGGAATATAATAATCACGTGGAGAAGAAAACAAAGTAACAGCTTCTACACCGGCCAAACCACCTTTTGCTCTTTTAAGGATTCCTCATTTTTCGATTCAACATAATTGCCACCCGCACTTGGAACACCTGATGCCAGCCGTCATCGTTTTTCATTAAAATTGTATCATCAACAGAAAGAAGAAAAAAAGAAACAACTGACTGTTAAAAGATCTCTCACGCAACCTTAAAATGACACAACCTTCACTTTTCTCAGTCTATCCCTCTCTGCCTCACTCGCTCCTCTCAGCCACTGCACCTCTTCCACCATCGTCTAATTTCGAATTATCCCTTTTTCACTATCTTTTTAAAATGTTTAAAGCTTACAGAATGAACACAAATATCCAGTATAGCCAGTATAGGCTAGGGGGAACAAAAAAAAAAAAAAAAGAAGCAACAACCCTGCTGTTGCCATGTAGGCGTAGCAGTACCAGCCAAGTCAGATATACAAAGGAACACTCCAAAAGGCAACATTACTTTGGTATACTCACACGCTATACGCAAAGCAAATACATAGATATACCAGCAACAGTACTACGGCACGGTCGACCAGCGTTTCGTATTCATAAGCCGCTTGTTGTTTTAAGGATACATTTTTAATGGAAAACAAACACCTGCTCAATATCACTGTCGGCCATGCCCAGGCAAGTAATCAACGGCTAGAAACAATCGAGATGTAAAGTGTGGTTAGGTACGATTATGCTATAAATGCGCGGTGGACAAAAAGTTTATTTTTATTTTATTTTTGAGAGTAAAAACGACGTTCGTTCTTTTTATAGTACATACTAAATACATATTTGAAAAGTAAGCTGGATTTTAAACCGCAAGATAAGCTTTGTTTTATTTAACATCTATCTGAGTATACCTAAATCACAGTGAGGCATACTAAACTGTTGGTCCGTAGTAAGGGATGCAATGACTAGCCTCTCACAGCCATTCGTTTTGTGTGCGTTTTTATTTATTTTTTTATTTTTGAAGGGATCTACAATTTTATGCCGAGTCCAAATGGCTAATTGAGAAGCTCTTTCATGACCGTTATACCTTCGGATGTTTGTCAGACGTTCGCGAGAGGTGGAGCAGTGGTTAAAAACGTAAAGATGTAATCTTGTCTTTTTCCGAGGATCGCACCTAAGACCCCTCGCCTAGTAGTTAAAGTCTAAGTAATACAATAAGTAATACAAATAAGTCGGCGCAGTGGCTTAGTGGTTAGTGTGTTGGACTACTAAGCGAGGGGTCCCAGGTTCGAATCCCGAGAAAAACCCAAATTCCAACTTAAGGTTTTTTTCACTGCGCCACCTCTCGCGAACGTCTGACAAACATCCGAGAGTATAACTGTCATGAAAGAGCTTCTCAATTGGCCGTTTGGACTCGGCATAAAATTGTAGATCCCTTCCATTCGTCCCAAAAATAAAAACTCACACAAGACGAATGGTTGTGAGAAGCTAGGCTTGGGTCCATACGGACCTGTTCCGCCAATTATTTATTTTTTTTTTTTTTAATACAATAAGTGATTCGGTGACGACAAAAACGTCCTGTTGTTTAATAGCAATAAAGCAAACACTAGCCACCTTTAAGTGGAATATAATTTTCAAAAATTATAGCAAACCGTCTGATTTTCAACTTAAACAGTGTACAGCACACACAACCACTTATTATATTCGTTAATCTTTTTTATCTGCAAATCCCCACAGTGCATTGAACACACGTGTCATATCGGATTTTGTTTTGGTCATCATTAGGAGTGCACGTCCCACGTCCAGAAGGATTTGCGTTTCACCATAAATGAAACCGACTCCATACACATAAACTACTTGCACCTAAAGTTGCCGGTGGAATAGGAATGTATGTACACATACATACATCTGCCATATCCTGTGCTGATTGGAATGTTATTTTTGCTCCTCGAATGTTTATAGGTATGTAGTTGTATATCGATTGAATTATATCACTGACACGGAAAGAGTGAAATGTCCTTGGGTTAATCGCTTTGAAAGTCCAGTATACACTTTTTTGATAGTGGATACGTTTTATCCAACAACCCACCCCCCTCCTTTCCGCGTACCACTAAGTCATGTTTCGCATCGGAGATTTTCATTGAATACTGTCCAACCGCCACTCATGCATTTTTCATTTCCATCGGCAAACATACATAATATATTCGAGCATATAGCCCATGAGTGGTGTATCGAACAAATCAGCACGACACCGCCGCCGCTGGATACGTGATCAATACATTGTTTGGTTTCCGTGTTTAAAAGAGAGGATGCTATATGGTAATTGGAATCATTGATTTAAGATAAATTTTTGTGAGTGGGGTCTGGATTTTGTTTAACCCATCTTAAAAGTCGGAAATACTTTTATTCGTTAAATAAAAACTAACAGGGCAGCGTCCTTGTTATCTAATTTATTGTGTTTATTTTTATTTAATATTTAAATAGTTAGATATGAGTCTTTTAATGGGTATTCTTCTTGGTAAAACGTAATATTGTTGTTCGCCAGTGAGGAAGTAAACCTTTCTTCCCACCAAGCGCCAATCGAATGCCAGAGATCGAATGGCATCATTTTTTCCTTAACGAACAAAGTTTTGTCTGTTTTTCAGTGAAGATGTCATATTGAAATGTGGTAAAAAGCCTAGAAAGGTTCCCCGGTACCAAACACTGTAACCGCCATTAAAATCGAACACATGCCAGACTTTGACCTACTTTTACGTTTACTAATACCCTATTTACACCGAGCCGAAAACCGAAAACAGTCCAAAACTTCATCGAAAACAGAAGCTTTCCCATAGATAGTTCAGTTTTCTACAAAAACAACACGAAAACGACTTCCAATCGTTGGGTTGTTGAAACAAACACACCTTTTGCAATATACAGCAAATTCAGCACAACTGACAACATAAAATCTCTATTTCCACACTTAATTGATGGGCTAATATTGATAAAATCAGTTTATTTGTTTATTAATGCGATCGAAACAAAAATAGTTGACACAAAAGTTCCACGACTGGTATCTCATAGCTGATTGAAATGTCAAACGAAACCTAGTTGGTGTTTGGTGTGAATGCATCGACGAGTTTTCGATGCGGTGTGAACAGGCTATATGTCCCATTCCACTAGACAAAAGCCACAATAATTCTCAACCCACTCTCTGCTTAATTTGCCATTTTGTTTGCTTTTAAATTTCGATCCATTTCAATTCGAAAACTCGAGTTAAGCGAGAGACAATGTGGACGTTCAAGAACAAAGTTTATTAAATCTGACAGCTGGCTGATCGCTTACTTGTTTCAGTTCTGATTGGACCAGATCGGTATATGAACATATTTTCTTAGTTGACGTTTATGTAGGTGTAGCCGACGAATCTAGCCATCAATTACGTGACTGAGTTCTATGTTGACAGTTCTTATTATGTGGCCGACGTAGGAAAGGTGGCGTTACTTACCAAACTAGTTTTTGCGTTCTTGGTACATGCAATCCAGACCAATCTAGTCGACTTAAGATAGCTAGACTTGTGAATGTGCCATTTTACAACGTTTCGCGACACTTCTTGTCAATACAAAAGTCAATGCTAAAATGGGTGCTTTAAAAATACTACATAAAGATTGCAGAACTATTACAAACGTAATGTGGCTTTCAGAAAAAAATGTGCAACAGAAATTCAGAAAAAAAAATCAAAAACAATAAAGAGAGCAAAATGACTGCAAGAAACTTAAATAAACATTGAGTTTGTTTGTTCCATTTGTATAAATTAACTGACAAGTTAAAGAGAAACATTTTTAGAAAATGTTACATTAGAATATTTTGGGGATAAAACCGTTTTGATATCCAGAAGCTACATTTTAAGACCAAGATTGGGTAAAACTTGTAAATTTAAATTTGCCAATAAAGTGCAAAGCAATATTTGTTACGTATAGTACAACCGGGTCCTGGGTTTGACAGTTCGCTGATGATTTGTATTGCCTAGGTATATTTTACGTAAAGAGTTTTTTTTTTTTTAGGGTGCCCTGCTTCTCACTCTTCTAAACCAAAATTGTCGCTCTCTCTCTCTGCATTTGATTATTAAAAAAACGAGTGTGCTTAGACCACACGACTGAAGTAAAACTTCTTTAGCTCCATCTATTATATACATGTTTAGTTTATACATATTAATATATCAATTTTCTTCAATAATTTACTGGCTATAAGAGGAAGAGAGCAAGAAAATGGGCGCGCGCACTGCTCTCTCTTGCTTCTACAGTATGATACAGACAATAGGCCTCGTTTGCCACTTACAAAAAAAACTCAAATTATTTTATTTGATTTTGCACAAAATTCGAAACGAAACGTAACTCTCTCTCTCTTTTTATCTCACTAACTTATATCCACCTCTCAACTTCCGCTCGCAATTTCCGTAACGCTTTCGTGACGCATTCACCAGCTTCCCCCCAAGTCAAGCGTGCCTAAAGTGTTACTTCAAAAAACAAAACATTACAAATTGATAGTTTCAACTCATTTGAGGAAAATCGAAAGCAATATTTCATTTAAGGTGCAACATGACTTTGTAGTCAAAATGTACACGACAAGGACTGTTCTAAGACGGTCGACACCACTATTCTTTCTGCCTGTCATTCGAAACCGAAATTATATGTAAGATTGCTATTTTGAGTAGTTCAAGTTGTTCCTGTACCGTCAAAAAGAAATCGACGATAAAGTGGATACATTTCTCTAAAGTGGAAGAGATTTTCGTTTTTATATACGATACACGTTCGAAACAGCTGAGTAGCTCTCACTTTACTGGTGACCCTTACACATCCGGTTGTGATCATAAATCCTATCCATATAACCTCAGGGGGCCATAAATACCGGATTCCAATAGTTTATTCCTCGACCGTGATTTGAAGGCTCCAACAAATGACAAAACATTACAAAGTAGACGAAAACACGCAAAACGTAAAACAAAGTTTTATTTTGTAAGTATATCTACTTCAGCATTTTTCCCCAGTAAGTCAGGTAGTTGAACATCTTCACTTCTTTATTTGTGTGTGTTCCCTCTCGTAAACTCCTGCAATAATAATAACTTTACGTATATGTACATCTATATAGAGAAATATTCGCTGCAAGCAATGCGATTGCATTCACCATTCACATCCAGAGTTGTTACAGTGCAAAGGACTCCTGCACAATAAATCAAGGACTCTTTGTAGCAGAATTTATCATCTGCCCGTGTGCATCCGCCAGATGACTGCGATTTGCTTCCCTTCGTTCCTTTTAGCAAAACAAATGGTGAACGTGCAAGGAAACAAAAAAAATAAATGGAAGCATAGAAAGGAACCAGCTGGGCACTGTGTGGCAGCAAGACCTCCACGCGATGCATTGGACCTGTGTCCTTTTGTGCCGACAAACACTAACCACTAAACCAACAGCTTCTGACACCTCCATCATCGTGTCGTTTGCACTATCGCATCGTCGAGGCGTATATTTGAATTTTTGAAAAATTATCCTTTCATGCCGATTTCGCTGATGCGGAGCAGCCACACACCTTTACCACGAGCACAGCAACGATGGCAGGCGCGGAGATGTAGCACCGTTCAAACAAGACAAAGATGGAAAAAGGACAAACAAGACTACGCGACACACATCAAAGTGAAAAAAGGAATCCTGAATATTGAAACAGATATTTTCTATTATAGAGGAATAAGAGATACTTAATGCACCTGCGACAGATGCAAAAAGAGAAGCGCTCAATCTGCTTGCCCGGGTTTTTGATCTTGGATTGGAATTCATTAGAAAGGGATAACGTTGCAACAGGACACCTTACGGGGTATGATGGCGATGAGGACATTCGACGAAAAATTTCTTCGGTGCAAAAATGTCTTCCGTCGTGATGGGTCCTTTGAGGATTTTACACGTCCCTTTCATCAGGCTAAGTAGCACGAGGATTGAAGTCGAAGCGAAGCTGATAATAAAACGAAAATGCCATCAGATGCACTCGTGTGTTTGCTTTTGTGTGTCTGTTCCATTGCGAAGAGTGGTGCGGAGAATTATAGAGAAAATACGGTATTCGATCGAGAGCGCAAAGCACCTTTTTGTTAATGCAGTATTTTCGTAGGTGCACTGAAGGATGATGCGCAGGATTGTGTTGCATGAGAATGCATTGAGTTAACAAGGTATCAGGATAGAATATGTTAGATTACGGTAGAGGTATATTGTATATTACAGCATAGGCAGGTGGTGGAAAGGTAGCTGATTTCATTTCTCATATCAAAAAAGTACCCATAAGAGGGAGTACTGAGAAAGATTTTCTGATTCAGGAGTAAGGTTGTTGGAGGTAAATGATCTTCGTACCTGTAAACTATATCCCGGTTGATTTTTACGAGACACAAAAATCGTATGCGGCTTTCGATATTTTGGGTAGAAAACACCTAAAGGATTAGATCTTTGCGAGGTTAGGTTGGTATACCTACGACAAGTCCGAAGGTTACAAGCGAAGTACCTAATGCAGTGGATACCAATAGGAGAGAGAGTTGCGATATAAAAGCTGAAAGTTTTAAGGACAACCTTACCTACTCTAGCAGTGTAGACGATTGTAGGCGCAGTGGCTAAGTGCTTAGTGAATCAATCAATCATTGAAGGAGTGAAATCGAAAAGTGGTACTCCGCTAGAGGAGGTCACTTATGGCGTTAAAATCGAGTTGTCAAGGCCCTGAGGTGAAAAGGGAGTCTTAGTCATATGATTGAGATTTGTAAACCGGGGTGATTGTCTCTCTTTTCAAGAATATGCATAAGTGAAAGGGTTTGATTAAGTCCAAGGAGCTTATGTGACTCCAATATCTCGACAGTTGTTAATGTCATTACTGGGCACTGTATTCTGAGTAGACCCCCGCAAAGACTTGGACTGCCATTCAATGAATTTTGCAGAAGCTGTAGAGATGAGGAGGAGTATGAATACGTCACCCACCTTCTCTGCAGCTACCCTGCCCTGTCCAACTTATGTATGGCATACTTAGGGAACTAAACTTCCTCAATGATTTAAGTTATCGATACTATGTTAGCGCTGCTAATATTCGTAGCTCCATTAACGGAAGTAAATGATTAACATAAGTAGCCAATAAAGGAACCGACTAGTGGTACACAGAATAGGCTGACTAACGACTAAGTGCTTCTCTCACCGAAAAACACTTTAACATACTGTTACATCCAAGCTGGGATTCGAAAAGATAAAACGCTATTCTGTTGAACTTTTCTAATAAAATCATTTTTATTACCCGTTTACGAATTATTCTAACAATTCACTTCAAACAATATTTCTTTAAACAATTCTTATCCGACTTAAACCAATCACTTTCACTTAATTAACTGCATACTCTACACTTCTTTATCTTCACAACCGATTACTCTTTCGAACTTTACCAATCACTGTTTAAAAGTCAATTGTTCTCTTTTGTTCTCAAATCGGTCCTTTTATATCCGCTCCGCCATCTATCGGGAACTTTCTAGTGAATTCCTGTTCGTCCCGAACAAACTCGATGGTTCTAGAATTAGCTCACTCAAGTCTCCACTCATATGACAGATTCAAGTGGAATTGCAACTTGTTTGGTGACTAAAGCTAAGTATCCTGCTCGCGATAAATTTTAGCGTCCCTACTCTCCACTTCATTTCTCCACACCAAAGATAAATGCTCGCTAAATATAAAATACCATACAGATGGGCCAAAAACCATTTGTTCATGACAGTAAAAGTTATTTTAATTATTCGCGTACTTACAATTTTCCAATTTCAAACGTTAAAGACAATGCAATGTTTGAATCGTTCCAAAACATTAGATATAAGCAAAATTGAAGAAGATATCAACATTGCTGCAGCAGCTTAAATAATTTCTATAGTAGCAAGCAGAAGACGACACTATCCTTCGTGTCGGGTAAACCCCTATTTGCATTGGAATTTTTCTGCAATTTCCATATTGCTGATCGTTCCTCCACAAGCCCTGCAATTTTTTCATGTTTTTTTATCGCATGAAACGTAATTTTTGGTTTTGCGTTCTCTTTTATTTATCGCACAAATGTTTTCTGCGGTTTCCTCTGAAAAAAAATCCAAAGTAAACACAACACAACACTTCTGTCAAAATTTATCTTCGATTTAATGTACCGGACATTTATTTCGCGAGCTAAATGAGTGGAGACTTTTCATCGGCCCATCTATATGAAGTTAAGAATTTAGCTTGCGAACAGGATACTGCTTTGCTAAACTGCCTCGCTAAATTTTATCTTTGTAGACATTTTTGTATGGGAGATAAAATTTAGCGTGAGCAGGATACTTAGCTTAATGGTTTATTTACATTTTAGGTTGCACGCTACAATACATAACATAACAAGTGTAAATGATGTAGAGTGGTTGTCGGATCAAGACAGCCAAGGGCCAGTTATTCATTGTAAGAAAACTGAGCTTGAGACGGCTAGGGAGTATGCCCCTTGGAAGAGTACACTGGCATTGTCAGCTTCACCTGGCTTGCCTGCACTTTAAAGCCTTTGACTTTGCTAAATTCTTTGGTCTTTCTTCCAAACGAAAAATGGTATACTCCCTTGGCTTACATTTTTTCTGTCTGTCTTCAAAAACTTGCGACACTTCGGTGCTTCTTCGAACGCAAATAATAAATTTTTGCATAAAGTTTTCATAAGCGTAGGACACGAATAATATTCCAAGAAATAAAAATACAAATTAATGGAAGTTAATTTGGAAAAAGTTTTATTTTTAAGTTATTGATGGTTTAATTTCCTTGTTTTCTAACTTAAAATGTTAAAAATATATATTTTTTTTAATAATTAAGAGATATTATTTTGATGATTGTCCTAGGTTAAGTCCCTCCCGCTGGCTACTGAAAACTACGTAAGTATGCAAAATGAATAAAAACTTTAATCTCTCCTGATTCGCGCAAACATTTCGATCAATTCTCTATGTTTTCGGTAGTCAACCCCAGTGGTCCCAGACTGTGATGACTGTTTTCCCCTAAATTCGAAAAATAGTTCCCCTTTTTTTTCCCCCTAAGTAAAGTTTGTATTTATTTTTATATTGAAAAATTAAAAAAAAAATAAGTCGTTTTATAGCTGTCTTTATTAACAACCTAAAACATAAAAATATACATATTATGCCAAGATCAGTTAGCTAATTCTATAAAAACATAAAAAAAAATAAAAAGAGTCAAATCGAGTGAATGCATTCAGATACACAAAAATTCCTACGCAAACGTTCGATGAGCTGGTTTCTTTCATATTTAATGTAAACATTTCATTCTGAGTAAGCTTTGAAATTTATTTGTAATGGAAATGCGTTTCAATATTACTTTTAATCATTTTAAGTTTCAAAGGGATTTTTAGAATTTTTGCCCTTTTTTTAAGCTTTCCCATCGTTTTCCCCTTTTCCATCCTTTTTGATTAAAAAAGGGCCAAAATTGGCGCTTTTCCACTCAATCTGGGACCACTGGTAAGCCCCCAATTTAGTAGTTTAGGGGGAAAACGAACTAAAATTAAACAAAGAGACCAATGATATTCACTTTACGATGGTCTATTGAAAACTAAAAACTCAACAGTAATCGAAAGCCGTATTTTAATGTCAAGTACAAACGGAATCTTATATACTAGCGGGAGGATTGTGCGATAATGAGGCCACTATTTCAAACACGTAGATATCGGGCTCTATTTACATAGTAGAGTTACAGTGTGTTACAAGAATCATGCGACGGTTCTTTAAAAATTACGTACAGTAGAGAAATGAGGGCTGTCTATGAAAGACAAGGTTCCTTTAAACGTTCTCCAATTGTCGATCTACATGTCCTTATGAAAATGTCTTAAATAAATTGCGACAGTCTTCTGGATACTTGCGTGGCCGACAACTGGAACTAAGGGTGCAGACATCACTACTTCACCTTTTTTGTAAAATGCTTTCATTGGGTAGGCAATTCACAATAAGCTTTAGTATGTTTCAATCAAGGTTTGCACTTCAACTATTCAGAGAATGAGAAACGAAATAGCTACTGGATTAAATAGTTACCCAAGGGATTTTTAAAGACGAAAAAAAAAAGGCTGACTTCTGGTCCCTAACTTCTGTCCGTTCTTGACGTCGAACTTGGCAAAGTTCTGGCACTTCTAAGATGCCAGCTTTTTAAGTTTTTTGGCGATCTATTAGAATCAGAATTTCACCAATTTTAAGAAATGTTTATTTACAAACCGTCAACTTCGAAAATCCTAGAGTTAAACTTGGAAGGTTCTTACTTTCGAAGGGAAATGCCTATGCGATAGCCTTAAAATTGATTTCCCTCACCTGGTACGCACCTATATCTAGTTAACGGCCAAAAGCCGAAAAAAAGTCCTTCTACTGTGTGAATGGTTCCGGTTGACTAGGTACGTACACAATAAAAAAAAAAAAAAAAATAGCCCGACAATAAACCAATAGTTGGATCGACCCATGGCTCTGTGTCAGGATATCAAATTACCATTCTGCTTTATTGCCTTCCACTTTGACTATCTGCTGAGCAGCCCAATTGTACTAAATCGAAATCGTTCCGGGCAATGTGCATGATTGAAATAAACGTTTTCTTGTGAACACTGTACATGTACACAGTACACACAACAAATATATCCTAGTCGCACAATCGATTGATTGACACAACAGTTACACTTTTGCACATAGCAATTTCACTTACAATATCGTACGCCTGGTCACTCTCACCCCGTCACTCCGCCAGTCTTGGCGGTGGCATCAATCTGAGACTGTGTACCCTTTCCATGCCTTCGTGCTATTGTTTCGATTCCAGTTCAACTTGGTATCATGCCACTGCCACCCACTCCCTGCTCTCTAGCCCAACAACTGTGGGTCCTGGGAGATTTCCCGCACTGACATGGGTATAAACACGTCGAAGAAAAATTACAACAACAGCCACTAGTCGCCAGGCACCATCAGAGTGGGGTTCTGACAAGAAATCAAGAATGAAGGATAACAAGCCTCGCGCCCGCTCCAAGCGCCAGTCAACCAACAACAAAAACAACAACAGGGATTTCGCCAGCAAGCAACTCCAGCACCAGCAGTCAAAGTCGAATATTATTGTTCCACATCCAAATTTGGAATTCCGAAGCGCACACAAGCACAATACACTAGAGCGACATCGATGACGAGGACTGCGAAACGAAGACGAAGAGGGGAAAGTGAAAGCCGAAGGAACGACGCAGGATGATAAAAAATACAAACAAAAAAAAAATTACGAAACGAAAAATGACAAACTTCTGTGGCCCCCAGGGGAAGAAACGAGAAACTCCTTTGCACCAACAGCCGAACACCCCGAGATGAATTGCTTTTTTATGGAATGCTCTCCTTGTTGTAAGTAAACACGAACACGACAGCAGTGTGTTCGAATTTTTGTATTGTGTGCGCGCCAGAGAAATCCATGGCGCAATCAATTATGAACCGAAAAAAAGGACGATCGACGAACAAGTGAAAGCTGGAACGGAACCGTTCATTCTGTGTGACAAAATCGCACAATATATTTTTCGGCAGCCACGGAAGACGCTTGAGGGGGCATTGAGAATCGGTTCTATGAGTGATGGCACTTGGCGCGTGTGAAATATGAAGTTTGACAGAGCTACCGGCTTCCTGAGGTGAATGCTGAAAATTCTCCGCCCGTCGCGTCGTTTGATGTTCTTTGACATCGCCACATCAAGGATATTGATTACTTGTTGTGGCGCACTCAAGTGGGTGCTAAGAAATTCTTTCTTTTCGCTTTACAGTTACGTGCCCATCACCGTTATATGAGTCTATACGAGTAAGTGCCGATTTGAATAAGCTTGCGACTTTCATAATCTTGTATGGAGGAGGGGCGAAAAAGTAACTTTTAAGTAAGTTCAAGGCCCAGGAATCGGAACAGGAGGAATAGGGGTATACGCACGCTTGATAGACAAGTGATTGATATACATTTTATTTTTGCTTGAGATTGACGTGTGGATTTGTGGCAACAAGGTGACAAGCGGAGCAACGGAAAAAGTTGTTGGCATGGAAATAACTGATTATAATGAGTTTGGTTTGGGACAGGGTTTGGCGTGAAGTTATTGCTTGATGAGACTCTCTCGGTTGTAATATTTACTTTGTGTAGCATATCTTGGGGACTTACAACGTGGGCGTGTCTCTGTCTGTCGACAGATGGCGTGACTAAAAGTATGTTTCGCAAGACATCGTTTTGGAAGGAATTTATCTTTTTGCCACTTCGTTGTGACGTTGACATAGAAGCGATTTCAATATGGCAAAGTCCCCATGACAGATGTTCGGGCGCATTGATTGACGTTCGCGGCCGCATTGATTAGACTGGGGGACGTTCAAGTATCGAGTTTAGTAAGTCTGACAGCTGTCTGACTTGATGTATCTCAGTTTTGATTTGCTGCAATCGGTCACATGAGCAGCTGTTTCAGTTGAAGTTTATGGAGCGGTATCCGACGAATCTAATCAAGAAATTCGTGACCGAGTACTAAGTTGACAGTTCGCATATGTGGCTGACGTAGAAAAAGTGATGTTCCCGATCAATCTAGTTTTTGCGTTCAGGCTACATCTCATCCAGACCAATCTAGTCGACTTAAGATAACTAGATTCTTGAATGTGCCCATTGTGAAGAAAACGAAGTACGATTCGGCCCGCGCATAATGAATTAGCTTATCCGAAGATGTTATAATTTTTGCAAATGGCGTCGTAAGTCAATCATATTATTTGACATTTGTGAACTTGACAGCTGCAATGGAGCGCGTAATAATTTTGTCAATTTTCTTTTACCAATAATCGGTCGGTGCGTTATTTTCGAATCATCATGAGCGACTAGGCGCATTTCCACTTAAGCGGTTGCGTCAATAAGCAAAATCTTCGTTTCTGCGGCACTGAAAATCCGCGTGTGACGCACGAAGAGCCATTACATCTATTTAAGGCTACTGTGTGGTGGGTCATTCTGGGAGATTGGGAGATTTTTTTTAAGGACGCCATCGGCAAAACGGTCACTGTTTCTGGCGAATGCTACAGGGCTATGATAAACGACTTCTTACAGCCGGAATTGGATGAGCGGGGCTTGCTGTGCGGCAACCGCATACACAGCATGAGCCACAATGGATATTGTGAAGGATGCGTTTCCTGGTCGCGTAACCTACTGTTTTGGCAATTTGGCACTATCAGAAATATCGCCCGGTTTAACTATGCCAGACATCTTTCTTTGGGACTACTTGAAATCGCGGGCTTATGCCAACAAGCCTTAGGCAATCGCAGCCCTTAAGGAGAATATTCGACAGGAATGCGAACAGTTAACACCGAAAATCTTTCGGAAAGTCATGGAAAATGCGATAAAACGGGCATAAATGTATATCAACTTTAACAAGTTCGGCAGCCAATTGATGGATATCATCTTTACCACTTGACAAGCAAAATTGTAAAGCTCCAAATAAAGACTCAAAATCATTTTTTTTATTGAGTAAAAAGTAACTGAAAACAAAGTTGGATGCTTAATTTTGCGCCACCCTGTGGATGGTATGTTTATTTGAAAAAGCGATCATATTTGTTCAAGCCTTCTGGTTAGTTTAGTTACTGCGTATAGTTTAAAATTCAGTGAGCTGTGACGTGCACACTTGTATGGTAGGTCGCCAGACGAGGCATTAGTTCTGCACAGGATATTTTGTCCCTCTGGAGACTTGTCGAATTGATGTCCGTGCCGTTTCAAATGCTTAACGTGCAAGTTTTTCTAAACACTTTTGGGTGGGGCATAGTCTTGCATGCGAGAAGCTTTAAAAGGACTATTCATTCAAAATGTCCTTGGTGGTATCAAGTCGGTGGCGGAGGATTGAAAGTTGTCACCCAGGTGGCAATGCATCCACAAAAAGTTACTGCTTCGCTTGGTACGAACTTTAGGCTGCGGCAGCGTCTTTTTAAAAATGAAGTTGGTGAGTCCGTCACCATCGACGAACCGATGCCAATCGATTTCTTTAGGTACAAATTGAGCGATATGGTGGTAGACGGCATCTGGTCCCGGGTACGTGCAATACATCAGACGCCATGACATTTTGCCTGGAAGATTTGAGGGCATGGTTAACACTTCCAGAAGTGACGTCAAATGGCCACCAAGATTGTGTGATCTAACCCTCGTGGATTTTTTCTTCTGGGCTTTCCAGAAGTCGCAGGTCTATGCCTGACTATGGACGAGCCATAGTCGACCGATGCCCTTACATCCTACATAACCAATGCAGTCAGTTAAATTATGTCGGATCTTTGCGGCAGTTATTAAAAATGTGAACTCTCGGAGTCGTGAACTATGAACTATGAACTATGCATATTTGCATACATGAGCCTTTTAGATAGAAAAATAGTTTTGTCAAAATCCCACACACAGCTTCTTCTACTCCGTTTCAACCCGTCCTTAATAAAGAATCCTTTATTTAGGTCTATGATGTCCAGGTCGCCTTAAGCTTCTGCAGTTGTCGTTTTGCGGTATGCCCGTCTGCTCGGTCAGTGTTTGGTAAGAACGTCAGTTACAGCGCGGTCATTCACTTTGATTCCTTTATGCTTACTCTTGGTCAGCGTTTCTTCTCTGTTTATAATCTGATCAATTGACAATCTCCAATTCAAAGTTCTTCGCAATGCAAGGGTTACAGACAATAATCAACTAGTTGCTTTTCAATTTACCAACAATCCTGAAGTTTTATAGAATCACGAGAAGACCCATATATGTACCATCACTTTTGCAGTCAAACTTAAAGCCAAACAACTTCGAAACACGACAACACGCTCCTCAACTAATGCATCTGAACAAACAACACACTCGTCCAGTCCCACATTATTTGCGTCGGCCATCATCAGTAAGAAAATAAAAAGAAACTTAAACCAAAACCCATTTCGCTACGCCCTGGTGTGTGAAAACAATCGGAAGTGCTTATTTCTATTTATAGAACCTTCAGCAGAAAACCCGCTTTGAATACTAATTACTAATTAACACCTCTATGCGCGTCTGTCGGCACCGCCACAACACGGCTCCACATTAATCTTTGAAAAGCTTCGTTAGGGCAACAATAAACGACCTGATTGTTCTGAAATCACACTAAATCACCACCTGGCCCCCCCCAATTGACATAGACAGTAAAACAATCCGGATGATTTATTAAACCAATTAGATAAAAATGTTTCGCTTTTCCTCATTCAACAGTCGTCCAATATTTCGACGTACTTTTACCTACCACCAAACGAGGACGAGACAACCGCACCATTTATTCCTGCAGCCGTGAACTTTTAAAACGAAGTCCTTTCATTAATATTCAACCGGAAAACCGAGCCAAAGTTGAGAAACTTTTCCCTGCCTCGGACCAAGAATTGTGGAAAACAAAAAATCATTATACAACGGCGGCCGATTCTGTCACTCCATCTGTGCTGTCCGTTCAGCTGGTGCTATAAAAATGTTTTACAGTCCTGGCCAATTTGGATTTTCCAATTTTTCCTTCCCTTTAAACTCGTTTATGCGCCCTGTTCCTGCACATGCCGTCCTCATCTTTCGTTTGGAAGACACGACAACGACGAAGCAAACAAGTATCCATCCACAAAAACCAAAAACCAGTCTAACCAATTTTTATACACACAGGCAAAAAGCACACCCTCCTCTCGATTCGAATGAGAACGATTGCTCTTCATCTATAACAAGCCGGAACTAGCTTCCGGCCTAGGGAAGCAGGTTAGCGCCAGTAAAAGTTCAACCAGACCTCGTCGTCTGCCATGATGACTATATGTATACGTATACGGATACGGGCCATAGGGACACGAGCACGATGGGACGAGAGACGGGACAAAACTAATCCAAGTTTTTGTGGCCGTTGCGAAAGTTTTCCTTTTAAGCGATTATAGATTTTCCATTCGAGTCAGAGTCGTATATTAATTTGTAGTACCGTCGGTCGTTGTGGTGTACCTATCAAGTACAAGTTTCCATTTGTATGGAGTGGCATAGCAGGTCCTGTGGAGAAGTTTTATAGCGCCACCTTTCGTACTTGGCTGGTGTTACATGGTGGGGGTGGATTATCCGTCCTTTACTCAGTTCAAGTGGTTACTTGTTGACGTAAACTCAACTACCCGATACACAATACAGAGATACGTAGTCCTGATGAGGGCATACGTGTTTCGCTTGTGTATTTGGATATGCAGGAAGTTTCTAGAGCTCGTATGTTGCCGTATATATTGAGGTAGGACCAAGTTTCCACACAACATACACGCTTTCTGGTCGAGAAGCGAGAACCTACTGTCAATTTATCAGCGTATTTGGTTGGCTGAGTGGTCTGGGACTAGGACCAAGTTCAGCCACACATCGGTACAAAGGATACAACATCACTGCTGCTGATAGATGTTCAGATGGCTGCATCGGGTGTTGTGAAATATTGTGGCACTGTGGCAATTTTGGTCTTCGATTAATAAGGGTGTGGCATTTTTCTTTTTTTGCAAATAAAAACAAGCCAACTGCACAAGACAGGACAACAAAGTCGCTAATTTTAAAGGGCCAAATGGCATTTTGTGACCTTAATTGCGATTTTGGTGCTTAAATTCACTTGAATCGTACACACAAGTGCTTGCCGCTTATTTGAAAGTCCTTGCTGCGGTGGGTTGCTGCTACTTTGAACAATGCCGGCAGCGCGTTATTTCCTTGTTTATTGTTGAAAGTTAACAAGGATATCGAAGAAGTTTCGTAATTGTGTAATTATTGTTGAAGCCGGGAGATTTCGGCTTTTGATTCCCTCTTTGTAGCACCCAGCAAGATGGCTACAAAGTGAACTAATTTAACGCAGCCGTAAGCAGGATTTGACCTTTTCCCATCATGATTTGGCTGAGGATAATATCGCAGAAACCGTGCTCTGAAATTGATTATATTTATGGTAAAGAAACATGTTTTGCGTGGAATTGGATTCTGGTTTGTGGTCGAGCAATACTGAGCACCTACTTAAAGCTTTTGAAAAAGTAGCCTTTCTGGAAGACTGCTTTAGCGATTTTTGTCTTGAATGTCTTACCGGGCGGACACAGCGGTTGGTATAGATGGGAGTACCGCCGTTGAATTGTGTCTTCAAACATGTTTGAAGATGTCGAAAAAAAGCAGCCTCCTATATAAAGAGTAAAATGACAGGCTGCCTTTTAGATACTGTGGTCTCTGTCAGCTTTTTTAGCTATTGACAACGATTTCAGAAACAGGTTATAAGCACCAGGGCCGTTCTGCCGTAATTTTTCCGACGATTATCGTCGAAACGATAGACCTCCAAAAGTAGCAACTCAGTGCCAAAATTAGGACTCTGAAACCTTAACCCAGTTCATTTTCCACAAATGTAATGAAAGCTGATGATGGTGGGCAGAATATAACTCCTTATACTTATCAAAGTTTCAAAAAAGATATCGTCCCGACGATTATTGTTTTTATGGAATCTACCCCCAGGTAATCAATTGGGAAGTAGAAAAAATCTGCGGTTCAGTACAGTTAAGACCACGACTGTCCTAAGCAGACCTTCACCGCAACCAACGTATGTCTCTAGTTAACACTATCTGTGACTTCTTCAGAGTATAGGTCGTCTAGTCATCTAATACGACTGGTTAACACTTTTTGGACCAGGTCAATCATGGTAAAGGTACACCTCATAAAGGTTGCTATTATCTTCTCCTGCAATAAGTTAAAACGGGACCGGAAATACATTTTTTGAATACGATATTTTAACGCGTTAACAACGGAATATTGAGAGCCTTATTAGTATAGAGCTTAGTCAGTGGTTCATTGATAATTCCTTACTACTTAACTTCCTTCGGAAGCACCAATTGTCAAAAGCATCTTTCTAGAGTGATACCATTTTCATATGGGTTGTAGTGGAGTCAAGGACTTAAAATCAGCACGTTACCATCCGGAAGTTAAAGCTGTAGAGGTATAACGACCTAAAACAATTTCTGGCGCTTTTGTCAGATTGCAGAATCGTTCTTCTTTCGAAATTGTTCATAATCCGAGGTATCTGCTTGGGACAGGTCATAAAGACAAGAGCGGGATGTTCCCATGTCTGTAATTTCGGGGATATTTAAACTCTTCATCCACTACCAGCTTTTCAACACACCGACTACGACTGTTTTTAACGACCTCAGCTGCAAAAAGATACGTCGAAGAAGCTGTTCACTCAAGCGTGCATTCCATCACATTAATGCCACACCTGCCTTCATCCTTATTCGAAGCTCGGCAGTCGTCTCTTCCGACACAGTCGGTTGGCCCTGTGAAGGAAAAACTTCTTCCAAATACTGTTCATTGCATCAAGTAGACAGATGGAAAATATTGCAGAGCGTAGGTACCTTATACACCACAAAATAAGCTCTTATCTACGCTCTGTCACGTACTTGGTCGTTGTGTTTGCCCCAAGATGGAAAGTAATCGGCTGGCAAGTGGCAAGTAGAGTTGTTTCAAGTGCAATTACTATACCTAATGAAACGACGAAGACGACGGTCCCAAACGCACCTCTTCAACACGAGTTTGAAAATCTTGAATGCATATTAAATTTCCCAGCAGTCTGTGTCTTCGACAATTGTACCCTACAAAGCCCTGTCCCACAAACGGATAGGTACAGTCAGTCCTTCAGCTCAACGATACCATTTCCATCTGCACAATTGAGAATTGCACAGAATGAAAATAAGTTCTTGTCAACTACCTACCACTTTTCCTCGTCTCGATTTGAAACCGCCTCAAGAGTGTCCTTTTAAATGATTCAATAGGTTCAACAGTTCCCATTGTGGGAACAAGCAGTATCAAAGAAGACCGGCAAAGTGAGCGACCAGAAATACCACCCGCACGTGAAACAATAGGAAAAAAAAGTCCAACAATAGCCAGAGAAGAAAAATCCTTTTCGAAAACATTTCCCCACACCCTTTAAGTGTTCTGTGCTGGCCAAGGGACGTTATAAATTTTATGAAATCGATCCACATGGTGCCGCGGCGCAATTAACAGAACATTTCGTTACGAAAACAACACCGCCGTGCAAGTCCCTTGTTGGGGCGGAATATCTCTCGGTCTTGATGACCTCTTAAGCATACACACATAAACTGGTTGATGGCTACCCGCAGCGCCTTGTGGTGGTATTATATCGATATCGATATGGTTATACGACCGTATGCGACGTGAAGTACCATGTGTGGCAGGTGCAAAATTTTTCTCGTCTACCTGATTTCATTTCGTTCGTGTCCTCACTCCTCCCGATTCATCTACACCACCTTGACGCTAATCGATCGGTCGCACTTGTAATTGTGTATGACCGGGTGGAGATTGGACACAATGGATGGTCGGTTGGCTGGCTGGCTGGCTGGCGTGTGCATGCTATTAGAGAACGTATGGCTAGCTGGGCTGTAGAATGGCATAAGGATTTTTGTATTCAGCGTCATGCCGCCAGCTGTTCTCGTTTACTCTTCTGAACACAATAGCGACAGGGAGCAACAGCAACAACTAACCAAAACTAAAAAAGAAAAAAAAAAAAAAACTGTTGGCTGAATTTAACACACAGCAACAGCACAGAGCCTTGCTGGAGCAGGTTTCAACATTAGTATAGCACTCTCTCGTTCGCTCTTTGGACTCGCGGTGGTATTGAGATGGCCATGGCCCGCCATACAATGAAGAGTACAATTGGACAGCTGCTGCGCACTGCGAAGGAACTCGAATTTTCGTTTTCGTATTTACTACCGTAGCAGTACAGTGAATAGCAAATGCACAGCAGACAGCACAGCTTGTGGATTTTTGTTTCTGAGAAGTGGGATGTCGTTTGTCGTGGCACTGGTAGGTGTTGCCACGTTGTTTATTTATTGATTTGTTTGTTAACAACGTACTAGGCCTCTGAAAAATTTGAATTTGAATTTAGTAGCTTAGTACAAATGAAAAAAAGAGACTAAAATTGAGGAAAACTTATGCAAATAAATATAATACAGACAAAAATGCAAGAACAAAACTAATTAAAATTTTAGCAATACAATTACAACTGGAATAAATTGAACAATATGGATTTTATTAATGGTATTGCCATATTAATGTCAATTAAAGGCGCACAATCATTATACAATAACATTAAACATTAAATATTAGTACGAGAACGAGGAATATAAAAGAATCTGTTATTACGCAAATTAAGTGATGGAACATTAAAATATCAGGACAGTGAATCTCCCCAATAAGTTTAATAATAGAGGAGAAAATAATAAGGAGAAAAACAATTCTTGACACCTTTCTCCTAACTCGAGTCCAAAAAGTTGTAATCGGGCTGAATAAGGGGGTAAGTTATTAACGTATAATCAAGTAAGTCGTCTGAGGGTAAACCTAAGCAATCTTTTTTGAATTGCTTCGATTCTTACAACATGAATATTGTAGTATGGACACCAAACAATGGACGCATATTCCAATTCCAACAGCGATCGAACAAACGTGAAATATTGAATTTTTAGCGCATTGGAAAAAAGAAAAATATAGGAATGTGGTTCACTTACATAAGAAACAAAGTGTTTATCTATAACTGAACCGGGATTTGAATACACTGATTGAAAAAAAATGCTCCAATACTATTGCAGACAATGCGGGGATCATCTATTGACCGATCATCATATGTGAAAGAAGCCGGGAAGCCATCATTATTATTTCTTAATTAACAAAATTCCAAATAATTTAGGCGATGATTTGATTTTTGGTTCGCCATCATTGATATAAGCTTGGTAGGGTAGGCATGGTGATTGGTGAATATAAGTTTTAAGCTCGGTTCTGAGCTGACGATATAAAGTACAGTACAGTACAGTTATAGGCTCTATTCTCAAGAATTTTAAGTCTACGTGTTGCATCATTATCCCAAGCTCATATACCATTTATAAAACAACTTCGACAAAATCATAAATTAAATTCTTTAAGACGCGATAAAATTTCTAGCAGAGTTCTTCTATTCCTAGAGCTAAAAATGGCCTCCAGTTAAAGTTGTAAAGCTCATTACAGATGTCATTATAGTTAGGGTTTTTTAAATCAAATTTGAAAGAAGAAGAAATATTTAAAATCAGTGGCCACAAGCCATAACCGCCTAAGTCGACTTAAGACGAAATTGAGATTTTGATGCCATTAGATTCAGCGTACCCAAATCTATTTTGTAAATTTTGTTCAGCTTTATATCTTTAAAAAAGTATCCACAATTTCAAACAACAGCTTAAGCCAAAAGAGCCATTAGAGTAAAGCAACTTTAAACTGCTCTCCTGAACAATGAGTAAAACAGACTTAAGCGGTTTTGCCTTGTGGCCACTGAAATTTTTAACTCTATATGACAAAACAAATATAATGAGGAACCAGTGGAGTTAGATTTCTAGTAACATGACTATCATCGTTATAATTCGAGAATATTAGGTCCAACGAGCGATTCTGATAGTTTTTAATTGGGTTTAGTTGAAAAAGTCCATTCGATTGAAAGCAGTAGATGATTTCGGCCTCAATGGATGAAAAGGTATTGACTTGGGTAAGACACGTACAATCAATGTCTCCGGCAGTCCAATCAATTTTGGGTCGATTAAAGTCACCAAAGGCATAAAGTCTGTCAGAAGCGGATGTAAGATTTTCAACATAGCGAATGACATCCAAGTATCTCATCATACGAAAAGCTGTGTTCTTGGAGGTAGATATATGGCCGTATTATATCTACCTCCAAGAACTAACTACTAATAATCATTTCTAGCCTTCACACAACATTTTTTTGTAGGTTTTATATGCAATTTTGTATAGAAAATTTCGTCATTGTGAGTTCAAAAAATTTAGCCTGGACACTAAAAGTGATTATTAGCGGATAGACACACACGATGAAAACTTTTAATGATCAAATTTACTGCCACAGATTTCGATATCCGAGAAATCGTCAAGTCTTAGTTCCTTGGGATTTAAATCTTTTCCGATTGCTATAAGAACACCACTAAATCGTTTAAATGTACTATTTTCAGGTGACCGATCACAGCGATTGACAGAAAAATAGTTTGGGAAAATCGGAAAGCTGTCATCTAATCCAGTGTCTGTGATGACTATGATGTCAGATGAGGAGCTGCACGTTTCGTTGCAGGTGATGGGAAAGTTGGTTTAAGACGCAATTTGTTAAAGCCTTCGTTGCGAATACGTAAGAGACAGATTGCTCTTAGCGACAAATTTGGTTTAGCGACGAGCATCTTTCAGCATGATGGCATTGTAAAATCAAAAGGATTTCGAATATCGAATCGAGAAGTATCAAATTCTATAGATGCGATTGTAGCCAACTTTCTTGGTGGGCCATTTTTTTTTAGTCTTGCCTCTGGATGGAGTTCACAAGCTCGCTAAAGACAGACAGCTGCAGTCTGTGGTAAGACTGCAATTGCTTGGACTCCGAAACAATTGTTCAGACCGAACTTTGGGGCTGATATTCGAAGATTGAGATGAACTTATCCACTTTGGACTATGCCGACATCCTGGCACAGCTCGTAGATAATTCTCACTCCAACTCCACCCATAAACGACAGTAGACTTTTTTCAAAGTGGACTTATGAACATTTATCCGTAGTAGCGAATCTCCACTTCGTAGAGTTGACGTTATATTCTGTGAGGTAGATGAAGTCCTTAATTATGTCAAAGAAGGTGCTAACAATATTGATGTTTTATTCCAGACGTGGACCTGTGTTTTTATTGAAAACATACTCTGCAACTGAACGGATCTGTTGGAGACAGTGCCTTCTGTGTTTATAGATGATTGAAGAAGTCATCATTCTAATAGGATAACTTGCAGGTTGTATAATGCTTAGTGCGTTTTTAGCGTTATGCACCTCAGCTGGATCAGTTTAACAGGAACCCCGATAATGTTCCTCGATATTTTGAGATGCGAATGATGAATGCCATATCCCCGACTTTGTATTATTCTATAAAAGAGTGATAAGTCTCGAATTGTGGAGTTCAATTGTCTTTTGCTATATATTCTTCAGTTTTTTTTTCAAATTTTATCGGACTCAAATCGACTTGTATTTTTTAAAGAACCGACTAGTTAATTGCAGGATTTGCATTTTAATAATTATAAATATTTTGAGACTTTTATACGGTCCGATGAAGGGAATCTCATATGCAAAATGAAAAAGGGATATACCTTGATAGTTCTTACAAGGTATAGGATCTCTTTTTAAATTGCGAAGCTGATAGTCTAGGTCATGCTATCAAAACCAAAATTATTAGTTCCGCTTTTAAAAGAGGCTCCGTTGGTAATGCGTTTGAGTTAGAGTTCCTTAAGCTTATGAATTGGAAGTTCGTACGACTCGTTGGCTATTCCGAACAGATATGAACAAATTACGGGAAGTGCAGCTCGAGCTCGGGCAGAATGAGATTCGAGAAAAGAATGAAAAGGTAAAAGTCTCAAAGGAACAGATGTTTAGTCGTGTAAAAAATACAGAGATCGGCAGCACTTATGATCGAGACTCTAGAGTAAGTATCCTCATTTTAACGTTTTATAGGGCTCTATTAAGTTTAATTTGATCACCTTGCCTCCATTTTATAGTTAAGCTTAGTTCTTCTATGTTTTCCAATCACTCTGCATACATCTGTATGATCCCTATTTAGCAGCTCCTGGAAATAGTGCCTTGTGTAGATTTACTTAACTAAGATTCAATTAAATTCAGCCGTTGCACGCGGCATAAAATTGTAGGTCACCCCCAGAGTGCTAGGTATGAGCCTGCTGCGCTAAGTATATGTTTTTTAAAAGGCAGTTCTAATTTAGGTCAAACAAAACAGTTTTTTTTTAAATAAATAATATGATGTATAGAAATTTACAGCCCCAACTGTATTCAAATACAAGCAGCACTATGCATACGCACATGCAAACTGTGACTTTGGGGACACTTCTTAATTTTGCACCTGCCGCGTGCTGGTAAAAAGTACATTTCTAGGGGCCAAACGGCAACACTCTATCCGCAATTCAGTACCTTGTGTCATGTTCTCTTCTACCATTTCAAAAGACTCTTTGGTTTACCATCATCGCTCTGTTAAACCGTAACAAACAGCACGCTACCAAACTACAACAGTCACTCTGACTCTCGTATCTCGTTTATATCGTTCAGCGTAGCTCGTACGACATACCTTACAACGACGACGATGGTATAAAAGGATCCTCCACCTTCGCACCGGCTTTAGTTCTTTATTGTCTGTCAGTGCTCGTAGTTCGCATATCGAGTCATAAGCGATAATAGTCGTTTCCGTCGCCGGTTCTATTCCAATTGCAATTATAAAAGAATTTTTACACTAAGCCCTTACGACAGTCATGCTTAGACGAGTCTACTACAACCGAATGGATACACTAGTTGCTACAATTAATCGAGTTCAATCGTAGTGTGTATGTGCTTGTGTTGGATGCACGTGTGACATAATAATACCTTTGCGCGAATTAAATTTTGATTCCCGTTTGCATTCGGTTTGTTGCGTTTTTATTATTCTTTTAATTTACCGCACAATATTGCTCGCACAACATGACTTCGTCGTGGTCGAACTACGTCCTTTTAGGACTCGTGCTCTTTATCACCCTCCTAATGGGGTCGTCCAATTCAAGTGTGATAAATGGAAGAAAAAATAATAATTACGAATCTAATAGTATGCTACGTGACAGTAGCGGCAAAGGTCATCTAAACAATGGCCAACAGGACAATGTTGAAGATGATTCCTCATCATCGCCGCCAATTATGATGAATGGGAGAATCGCTAAATTACCATCGTATGACGATGACGGCAGTGATGTTGTTATAATTGCAAACAATAGTGAGCAAAAGGAAACCATAAACAACAATGCGGATGATATCCTTCTGCCGTTGAATGATCAAGTGCGTTTGTTAACGAAACAGTTGAGCGCGCTGATGATACGCCGTCGTGAGGATTATGAATTATTAGAGAATAATCTGCGAAAATCCCTAAGGATTACGAACAATGCCGATAATATGGATATGAGCATACGCACGGAACTGGATCAACTGAGGTGGGTGAACTTATTGTCACATAGTGGGTGGATATGAAGATGATGGATAATATTGTGTTTTTTTTTACTCCGGCGAACGCGGTCTTTCGGGGGGTGGCGTTCAGGAGTGTTGAAGCTAGACAATGAGTCGGTTACAAATAGATAATTTATGGTAATTGTTATGGCCGCAATTGAGGGAATTGGCGAAGGGATTCCCAATGATTTATGGAACGCTTCTGCGGCAATTATGTGTATCGAGGCTATGAATTGTTCCAGGATAAACCATTTTCTTAGATATTTCTCTCTGTATTTATTGTGTGTCTCCTCCATGGGAATTTGGCATGCATGGACGTTGAAATCTTGAATATATTCCGAAGATACTGCATTAAGACGTTCACGGTCATGCTTTGTATTAGTTGGGACAATCTTTATAGATTTTTTTATTCCACAGAGGGTGCTTTGGTTATTTACTATGGGGATGATGCTCTGCATTATGCACGCTGATTAGAATAGGATTATTTTGGCCGAATTTCATGTCCTGCTTGGTATAAGTTGACTGGATTTTTTTACGTTATCCCGGGAATAATATTTGACACCGGGCTTGTCATCTTTGGACCGTAAAATCGGCTGCAAGACAAATAGGTACCTCCATACCCAAATGTCAGATGTGATAGCTGATCAATGAAGCCATTCACCATGTCAGAGTAAAACGCCTATTCTTGGAGTGAACATTAAACAATTTGCGGTCGAAGACATAAGTTGAATTTGGAAATCCAAGTTTGTCTATTCCCTGCACCAGAAATAAGGGTTAAAGAGTTAGTACCTATTTGGTCAAAGTTTTTCTTTTTAGACTTCCACAGCGAATTGCCCAGCGGCGTCAAATTACACGATCTCAGGGACCCAATGGTCCATTTCTGTAGATAATGTTGTTATCGAAGGCTTCCTTCAACAACTCAATGCACGATACTAAAAATCATTTTTAGTGTCCAGGCTAAATTTTTCGAACTCGAAATGGCAAAATTGTCCATACAAAATTGCATATTGTGACCTTAAAAAATATATAAGGTGAAGGTTAAAAAATGATCATTGGTAAGGTCGAGTTCCAATGAGTTCTCTGGTAATATTTTTAAAACCAAATGTCATGCAGAACATAATGCGCGTACTTTTGAAAATAAAAAAATGGGGACTTTCAAGAAACTAGTTTATAATAAGTCTGACAGTTGACTGACTTGATGTTTCTTTTGATTAGCCTAGATCATACGAACCGTTTTTTTTCAGTTGACCTTTATCAGGGGTAGTCGAAGTTCGTGACTGAGTACTAAATTGTCAGTTCGTATTATGTGACTGATGTAGGAAAGGTGACGTTACCAAGAAATCTAGTCCAGACCAATCTAGTCGACTTAAGAAAACTTCATTTTTCAATGAATATATTTATATATAATTATATCTACACAATTGAAGATGACATATCGATTTACTTCCCGATGATGTCGCCAGTTCATTAACTGCTCGAAAACGTACATAATAAAGTCTCATCAGCAATGTTGCCACAATGTGCCCGATCGGGCCATTTAGCCCGCTGTTTTTTTATTTTGGCTCGGCGCCAACAGGAAATGGCCCGCATATCTTCTTTGTTTTGTTTTCCTTAAACAAAATATTCTAAAAAGCACACTTTCTTATCTCGTCACAAAAATTAGCAATAATCAGCGACACTAAATTCATTCATTCCGACTGACGTTTGTTCCCGTCCTAATAATTCAACTTCGTATTTTTTGTTTTGTACCTGTCACTTTATATTTATGTTTCCTTATATTTATTCTAGTTTTTTTTTGTTTTTTTAAGTTTTTTTCTGAAGGCCCTCAAAATGGCCCTCAACATTTTTGTTCTGTGTGTTGTCGAAAAAGAGAGTACTCCGCTTTTATGAAATTCTTACATATAAAAACTTATAAAAACAAGTGGTAAAACAGGTGTAAGCTAAAATTCAATTCTATCTTCGAGTAACACATGTTTTTTTTGTCGCCTGGCAGTCCTCTCCTATTTTTATTTTAAATGACAGATCGTCGAACATGGCAGTGCCGTATTTTAATCCGCAACTGACAGTTATGTCGCCATGTTTAACAAGCGTCTCGACAATCAGCTTTCTCAAACCAGAAATATTATATGATTTAAAAGTTTTGTAAGCTAACAAACACTAGATCTAGGTCCACACGCGTTCTTTCTGCGTTCTGGAAAAAAAATCCCTGAGTTCGTTTAAGCAAAAAGATAAAACACTCGTTACTCGCTATTTTCCAAGTCGTTTCGTCATTTCGTTTCGTCAATTTTCGATGAGAAGACATGTCGTTACGATTGATTTATAATTTGCAGCATTGACGTTGCCAATTGTCCACAATGTTAAAAAGAAGAAAGAAAATTCAAGCCAGTTGCCCAGTCTTTCGATTTCCAGTTACAACGGTCTGCTCCAGGTGTCTGTAGAGCGTTAAACCCTTAACTTTACGTAATTGGGTACACTCATTTATAAATACAGTAAAATAACCATTTATATCATCGAGTTGGGTTTTTAGGGGATATCAGCACTTAAGCGGAAAGAGATCGGACAAAAACCACAAAATTCGAAAAAAATTCGATTCTGTGGTTTTTGCGACACGGCTTTTTTTTTATTAATTTACCATGCAAGGTCGTCTGAAAATATGTCAATCAATTTCTGTGGACCGCAAAAACTTTGTGGCAAATTCCACGAAGTCGCTATCAAGGGTTTTCGCAAGGTTGTGTGGGCAGTCACTCAAACCCACAGCAGTAATGAAAGTCCTTTGCAATTATGTAGCTTCATTATACACAATTCCCGAAATATCTTTTCTACGCGATAAGTAATGACGATGAGCGCCTTTGTCTGTATTGTGTTCGTATTTCAGAAATTAACAGATTCTTGTGAAATCTTTTGACAGGAATCATGCCAAAATGCCTGACCCTCGCATGTGCAGTTTTGCACACGATGAGAATATGTATAATAAGAGGAAGCATACAAATACAGTTGGTAGGACGAAATTGATTACTAGTCACTTTGTGGTAGCCTAATCTTCGTGAATTAAAGGGAAACCATCCCGGTAATCGGACTATTTAATTACAAAGTCATTAGTTGGTTCTACGAATTATAATTAATCCCTCCGTTCGATGGTTTGTAGACGACCTTATATTCGGATGGGATAATTAGGTATTACATGTGGCTGACTAAACTGTCAAAGATGATCATGCATTATATATTATTTAGCAGAAAAATGTTCCTTTGGCAATTTCGACCAAAGTCGAAGGTCAGATGGTTTCAAGATATTGTTTAGAGTTGGCAAATGAGAGCTCGTAATTCAGATTGGGCAAACTGCTGTGTACTTCTGGAAACACTAAGGGATAATTGGAGCCAACAATTCCATAGAGTTGCATTATTCATCATAACTTTCTTGTAGCCAGTTATTTGCTTGTATTCCCCTAGTTCAAAAGTTGCAACAAGTTGTTGTGCTCCTACGCCTGTGGCTTTATTATATGGTCACATTTCACACCGGTATCGCTATGGTGAAAATTTGTTCACTTTGTGGTTCCATAGAATCTCAATTTCACACGATGTGGGAAATCCCATCAAACCCAGTCGATGGGTAAAGTTGGTCATTTATTTTTTCTGAAATTGAACGCCTTCACATAAAAAAAATGTAACGAATTGACTCCCTAACTGTTACCCATTCAAGACCAACTGTCTCCTGACCCCAGATCATAAAGGACTAGATATACTTAACACCACATGGCGTTGGGAAATAAATTGGGAACCATCACACCTCATCAACCCTATTCACCTGAAACTATATATACAATTCAAACGTAGATCTACTACAGCCATACGTTCGCAAACAGAAGGTTATGGCACATGGACGGCGCACTGGCAGTCCTTTCATCCCACACATACACTCGCACATATGGAGTTAGTCGGCATTCGACATGAAAAAAAAAAAACAACAACTGAAGAGACCCACGATTAATGTGTGGCTATTTTTACTCGTCATAATTTTGAAAAACTTTTTTCCCCTTGAAAATAATAATAGAAGTCCACGTTTATAAACTCCGCCAACGAACTGCCCTAACTCCATTAATTTTATTTTTACGTTACACATTTTTAAACCATGTTAGCGATAGGATATAACAGTGCCCCACCACACAGTGAAATATTCATGTCGGCCAATTTATTAAACAACATTTGTCTATCTGTCCTTTCAAAGAGGTTTTGCGTACAAACATTTGTCATTAAGCCAAATCCTAAATGCAAGGACCCTAATTATGTCATACATCACAGTTGACACGTAATTTACTTAATCATTCTTTCGTTCTCTTTGGTGTCGCTGGCTTTCTGGTGCTGGCTCCTCTTTAGTAGCTCATCGGGTGGAAGTGGAATCATATTTTGTTACATATCCTCTTTGGTGCCCTGTTTTTTTTTTTCTGTTTTAGTGTGCGACAGTGAGAGAGTGACATGAAATTTTCATCAATGCCGCTTGTTTTCTGGGAAAGCATTTTAACCCCCCCACCTACTGTCCACAACCCTGTAGTCGTTCTAACTTGTGAATGATACTCTCTTTCCCGTATAATATTTGCTCAGTGTCGGGATTGTCGTTTTCTTTTTGCAGAAGCAATTTTTTACGAGGGTCGTCAACGTTGATGGAACAAGTACGAGTCAGTACCTACAATATTATATTATACTTTTTCATTCAAGAAGAGGACGAGCAATGTCGGTATTCAAACGGGGAGGGGGATCGCTCCTCAAAAAGATTTAAAGCTCAAAATTCCAAGTAATTGACGATGCCAACAATAAAAAAACAATATTTATCTGTTGGTATATGTGTATGCAATAACAAATGAAATTGAAGGAAACATATATACACTGCCGAGCTGTGTTCACATGGCAACGTTAAATCCTGACAGTCGTTATCCTCCTCGGGCTGGCATTCGCTCAATTGGAATAAACAACATTTCTATATCGAAATTGTTTCTGGCCTCAAACAATTCGAGATGCGAATAGGTATTTGTTACGGATTAATGTCAAAGAGAGAACGGAGAGAGGGGTTTCATTTTGATTGAAGTGCACATAATAATCTGATTGTGCAATAGCTGCGGCGGTGGAAAATAATTGGAGCTTTTTGGCGAACATTTCTGAAATATAGTTCTCAAAAATACTGTAAGTCGACTGTTGCATACATAATATAAAATAGTTGGCAGTGAGCGTTTGACAGTGAGGCAGATTAAATGCTATTTTGCGGACATTCACTTTTGTAGTGCATACTTCCAAGCAACAGCTTATCTATAGAGGACGTTATGCTAATAAATACATATATTTTCACATAGGTACTTCCGTTTTCCCTAATTGTTTGACATTTGTATATTGACGTGTAAGCAACTCCAACTCCAACTCATTCATTAATTTTGTCTCTACAATCGTCTTTTGTTAGTGTGATAATACGTGGTGTTGGTTAGTTTGTTTTAAATTTTTGACAGTCGTGGCAAATTTGCCGGAAATGTCACTCGATTGTCACTAGCTATATATATATATATATTCTACTCGTCCATCTGTTTTGTTAAGCAATTTAAGGCTGTACCTCTCCAGGGAATTTCATTTGACTTGAACATAGATTATGCAAAAATTGTAATTTGACTGTCGTAGTGTCAAAATTGTCACATCGTTCTTTCTGGACGCATACACGTGAACTTCGTACTCTCCGAAGGAAAAAGAAACTACTCGGTCAATATTCGGTAGTCCCGCCAGAGGGTAAAACTTTCTTACGATGATTCCAGGCGCGAACAGAAACGTCAGAAAATTTGTTTCGCATTAACGCCATCTACCTGCGAGAGTGCGAGATGTGATGGAGCGTTGTGGTTCTCTTTCTATGGTTGCAGCACCTTGCGCGGGTTTTTAAAAGAGTTCATTAAAAGCCCAAAATCGACCATTTGTATCCAAATAATCAAAGTGTTAAGTGTATCTTCTATGGTTACACTTAATTGTCAAAGTAAGCCCAGGAAGTCAGTACAATGGCAAAAGGCGAATACCCACGTCGCGTCGTTTGTTATTTTTCCTCAATAGGTACTTGGCAGCTAAAAAAACATAGCGCAAAAGCATTGGAGGTAGGTATTGTAAAGCCGAAAAATACAATGAACTGTCAAAATATAAATAAATTGACAGATGAGTAAAAAGTGTTAGAGCGATTTATTGATTTCGATTGACAGAGTATGAAATATGTACTTTTTTCCAACCAACCAAATAATCAGCTGCCAGATTTGCGGCAGATGCCACAAATGTCTGCTTGACTCCAGCTGTCAACCAAAAGAATTGCAAGACGATTAATATATTTATTAAAACCAGCCACCCGTTAATAGGCAATTGTTGAAATTTTAAACACTTTTTAATCCTGAAAAGCCAACCAATTTTCAATCCAGCCCAACAAAATTGATTTAAACAGCAGTGACAGCGGCTATAACCATGACTGACATCGCTTGGGTTTGCGAGTGCGTTCCGATTGAGTGCTCTGTATTAAACAAACCTCGTCATAAACTAATCAACCTTGATAGCCAATACCACTTGTAGTTTTCAATGTTATGCGCCAACCAAAAAAAGAAAAAAATCAAATATTCACGGCAACGTACACAATCGATCAAAACAAAGCACACCCAGGCGAACCACCTAATTTGCATTATCCGATGAAGCCCATTATATGCTGCAAACCACATAGTCTAAGCGAAAACACACACGCACTTCTGTTGATGATGTTCCATTAACATCGCTGAACATCGTACGGCCTCCTCCTTAAATTTAATGTTCATTGTTGATCCTTGAAACCATTTTCTTCAACCCTACGGTGGTATATTTTTTACTGTGTTTCCTTTGATCATTTAAATATCAATAGAAACAAGAAACGCATAGCCCAGGAGCGCTTCCAAAGGACGCTCGGTATGGAGGTAACAAAAAATAAATAAAACATGTTAACAACCTCAGCGTATACGTAATTTCCATTTCCAACTTCAGTACGGGCACACAACACTTCGTAGAGTTCGAGTGCAAATAGTCGTTCAAGTTGTACCCGTTATGTTAAAAAAAAAAAGAAATACAAGCTGTGTCTCTTAATTATACGCGCCGAATAAACACATTACGTCTATATTTACATCAGTCTCACTCACTCCTCGCAACCCACTGTGCCCTGTCACTTACACAATCCTAAGAATTATATATATTTTTTTTTCTTAGGGAAAAGGGGGTCATGTGGGCGACTATGAAACGACGGAAGAATGCTTGGCTGGATTTGGCTATAAAAAGTTATTTTTGCCCTTTTTTCACTGTCTACCCCTCGGCAACGATCCCTGTAGTACAATATAAAGTTTTTGTTGTTATACCGTTTGGTTGTTAGAGGGTTAGAAGGGGGTTTTTATTTTCACTTGCCTTTCTTGACACTCCATTAGAAGGAAGCGAAAATCGTTTGCCATTGTGAAGAGTCAGTAAGTCAATTAAAGATGAAAAATCGCTGAAAGTACATTCATTCTTTTCTCGAGTGCCCTATCAAAACTTTTGCACTTCCAATGAAATTTTCCCAAGGACTCAGGCAAATGAACAAAAAAAAAAACCAATAATAAAGAAAACGGAGCGCGCATATTATATCGCACACAATATAACAATCATCATCATTGTCGTTCGCACTAATAACAATAACAATAGGGATCTCAGATTTCATATAACTCTCAAGGATATTTCAATCTCTTCGTTGGATTTTTTTTCTCTCAGCTCCAAGTTACAGCCCTTATGATTCAGTCTCATGAATTTATATACCTATTTCGCCTTTTGAGTTTTGGTGTGTTCTGTTCCTCCTCCTATTTTAGTTTCATTTTCGTATTGCTCATTTCTTCGTCCCATATCCGTAGCCCTGACAAGGGGCAGATATATTTTTTTTTGTATAGCAAATTTTAATATTACACGCTTTAAGTGATGAATATAAAATGAGGTAGCGTAGTACATATGTATACAACACTACATGGAGTACTCGTGCAGCGATGTGGATACACGTAAACGACATCGAATGGGAATGTCCTTTTTTTTTTTTAGCGAAAAACGAAAATAAAATACGCTTGCCTCGTAAATATCGTCCTTATGGTATATTGAAAGGATGAGTAATGGATTATTAATGACTTAAAAATGCACTTGACGTTTAATGTCCAACGTATTGGTGATGGTAATATACCAAAGGAATTAATATCCTTCGCAGTCTCCCACTTTTGGGAGAGATTTCCAGAGGGGCAAAATCAATATTTTTTTATAAGAACAATTTAACTGTCTCTGGGTATGGATATTTGTATATATATTTGCATAGAACGTTCAAAATATTGCTTGCAGTGAAGTACCACCAGGTTGTGTGCGGGGGCCGTAACTTTTATCTTTAAAGCACTTTGTGATGGCGTTGATTTTTTTTTTGTCAGTTGTGGCGTAGTGTGGTATATAACCTGTCAGCCCATTTTGAATGATATCGTGTGAAAGCCGACAGGAGAAAGCTTTGATTTGAAATTCTTATACCAATTTATGGGGAAAGTCAGTAAATAGTTGGCAGGCAGTATTTTTCATTTTTGGCACGAATAAAACTGATTAAAAATTTAATGGCTAAATTGCGAAGCTTTCTGAAGGCAACCTTAAGTTGTTTTATGTATTTTGCGGACGGAAAGTCATATGCGTTTGTTTTTTTGTTAAGTTGGCTTAAGCTACGTATAATGTAGAGTTTATGCTTCTTACTGCCCGTTTGTTGTCAAACGTTGGAAAACCTGAAATTAAATGTGCCATTGCGAATTTGTCAATAAGCTTGAGACAATTTTCTCCCATTCTTTTAAGAATTTTACTTAGACAATTGCGGTTCCAGAAAAAATTCAGTTTTTGACAGTTGCGGATATAATTTAAGGTGCTGTCAAGTTTGATATCCAGAGAAAACTTCCTTTTTGAAAGTTGCGTATATATTAGTTTATGTAGGTGCTGTCTGATTGGATATCGTAAATCGTTAGTACTTTCGACTTTCATCTAAACACAAAATTATAGCGAACTAAGTTAATTTTACACCCGATCACTAATCCGCATTTTTTAAACACGATAAATTAAACCTATGTCCATATTATTCACTGAAAAAACATGCATTAAGCCCACTCTATTAAAGATGGATTTATATTCCATTTTTTGTTTGTAGCGTCTTGCTACTTTTTATTTTCTAGTTCATATTCTGCTTTTCTTATTTCTCGCACCCTACGAGCGAAGAAATGTCAATATTATGAAATGGAGTTTTAACCCGAGTTAAAAGTAATTAAACTGGTCTCCGGATTGCGTTTAAATGCAACCGGATTAAACGCTGTCAAGTTTAAAAAAATGGGTTTATGTTTGGGTTTAACGCGTGTTTATTATGGACTTGGGTTTAGTTTTTGGGTTAAACTCACTTAAACACGGGTGTAACCTTTAACCCGGATTAAAGGGAGTGAATAATATGGGCGTTATTGTTGCAGATTGGCTTTTTGACGTATAAGGCAGTGCCAAACCCAAACCTTTTTATTTTATAATTGATATGTGTTTGAAACCGTAAAGTGTACTACATTTGATGTAAGAACTTTACTACAACCTGACACCGCAAATTGTATTCTAGTACATTTTCACAAAAAATATTTTTTGGTAGAGATGTCGTTTTAAGTTGTAAAAAATATATATACATCTGGATTACCAGAGTTTTATTTTTAGTACTTCCACGAATAATTTCGATAATCTGCACAATAATTTTCAATAATTTATCAAAATATGACAGTAAAAAGTGTCATCCGTAAGTGTCACCCTGAAATACTCATTTGATAAACTAATGGAATAACAGAATTTATTGAATGTCTACACTTAAGGGTAAGTTAAATGCTAGATATTGGTTTAAGTTGACTTCTATTGATTGATTCTTCAAATGTCAGAGAATATACGCACGAATAAAAATTGTTGTTTGTAATTCCATCCGGTAGAAGCGCCGGTTGTGTTTACATACTGAACGCATCCATATTATCGTTAGTTTTATCGTTTTTCACTAGGTACCTGTCATTTTGCAATCAAACTCGCATAATTTATACGGAACTCACGTAAAGTATGTATGTTTTTTATAATTCCTTACAAAAAATAATGTTCCACAAAGTACATGCACAATCATGGATACATTTAGTAATTTAGTTTGTGAACCAGAAAAAACAAAAGCAGTACCCAAATTTAAATGCTTCCCAATCAATACAACCGCAAATGAAAGCGAGCAGTTATATGAGCATGAGGCTTAGGTAGGTACCAAATGCAATTTAATAATTCAGTAGAAATCCATTTATATTCCGCCCTTAATTCAAATTGAGAACTTTTTTTTGTGTTATGTGTTGTTACAATCGTTTCGTATCAGAAAGGATTCAACATTGTGGGACCAAAAGTTAAATACGAACTTTGTATTATTGAATGATTTATGTGCGGGGGCTTACTGTTTCATGTGATTGATCACTGGAGAGTAATTCCCACAAAATGGACAATTATTTCTGAATTGTTGTAAAATGGCTGTTGGAGAGGGGATTGGTAGTTTTTTTTTATTTGATTGTGTGTGGCTTTTTTCTTTTTGGTTTTTAGTGTGTAAAGTAACACGATCGAAATTGATTAAACAATCAAATAAATTAACGCATTGTATTTAGAGTTTTATTGAATTCGGATGTTGGTTGCTTTGTCCAAATCCGCTATTTCTCTTAATTTCCCACTTGTCTGGAAGTTTAGTTTGTTGCTGTGAGACTTATTTTGTACACATCAGGTTGGGTTGGCGTGTTGGAAAGTAGGAGCGTAACGAAATGTGAAACGGAATTAAATATCACATTCTTCATAAAGCAATGTAAGAGTGAATTGAAAGTGGAACGGTCCAATCATTTTTAGTCTGAGTGCCTTTTAACGTTTTTTTTTTTTTTTGTTTTTCAATATTCGTTACACCCTCATTGAGTGCCGAATATTTCCCCCCTTGACCACAAAGAGACATATTATCAAACATCAACATGTTATGAATTGCCACAAATATAGCGTAAAGATCTTGACGAAGATAAAAATCAGTGAAAATGGCGCATAGAGTTGGTTGATTTTTTATAAGGCAAAGTCACGCACGAGACCCCGCTCCCCTTTCCAAATGATACACAAAACGAAAAACTGGTCAATAAAGGACCATGCAAAGGCCTTGTCATTGTCAAAGATCATGCCTTTGAACCACATCACCTCTACCACGAGGAGTCGACACCAAGAAAGGGAATACAAAATAAATGTTGAACATAATTTAAAAAAGAATATGGGTTCGGAAACCCTGCAGCTACATTCTCAATATCCGTTCGTAATTATTCTTCTCATGTATTTTTAATGCGAACTGATGTAGGCATATCATTCCACTTGGCTACAAAAGATACAGCAACAGGAGCTTGAAGCTTCCACTTCCGCATGCAAAATTGGATACAAGCACATGGTTTTAATAATTGGGAATTTTAAATAATATTTTCCAAAGTATTGTGTCCTTTTTCCCTATTTTCACTAGGAGATGCAAAAAGATTCTATTTTTACCCACATTATCTGTTAGATTTCTCTCGTCTATAAAGCAAACGTAATTCAAAGGTTTATGTGGGAATCCACGTGTCTGTTTCAAATGTCATGCCGTCGAAAGTTTTCCTCTGATTTTGTTCTTTCAACTGGACCACTGAAAGTCGATACCCAACTATAAGCCGATTTAGAAAAGGTAAAAAACTGTTACAACCAACCATCCCCCATCGTTGTTCGTTTTCTTAATCGATATCTAAATTAAGGTCAGCCTGACAATGGTACGGTACGACCGCCGGGCATAAATGTGCTGATAATTAATTCAGTGAGAAATGTAAAAAATAAAACTCCTGCATACCTATGGTGAACTATCAAACTCTATCAATAATTTCACCAACCAACTGGCATTAAAAATGTATACACAGTTTCATATAGTGAGGAAGACCTTTTCTACCCTTGGAAGTCTTGTCATTGTCAATGCACCTACAATGCCACACATTGAGGCTAACCCCAGAGCACTGGAATTTATAACAGTACCATCCAGGACAGGGATTCCATTTGAGTGTGTATTTTGTGGAAACTAGAAAAAAATCGGGAAAACATATCCAAACGGGTAAACCCGGGTATACCTAACCGGATGAAGCAAAAACAAAAAAATAAAACAGACCACCAAAGTCTTGGTCTGTTTTTCCATCGTTTGTTTCCTGTTCATCAAATATTTTGCAAATCCGAAAAAAAAAAACAGAAGAAAATTGTGATTAAAAGCAATGGCGGGATTGTTTCATGTATCGTCTCACCACACACACA
The DNA here is from genome assembly GCA_916610125.1 of Cheilosia vulpina. Lineage (NCBI taxonomy): Eukaryota > Metazoa > Arthropoda > Insecta > Diptera > Syrphidae > Cheilosia > Cheilosia vulpina. The sequence goes on from OU744279.1 coordinate 56,954,813, forward strand.
AGAGGAGGATGGCCCCATAAAGTTAGAGGCTAACATGCACCACAAGGGTCTCTTAAGGATATACGCTGCTGGATAGAGAGAGGACTGTGTTTTTGGGAAATTTTATCATTTTATGTAGTTTAGTTGTTTCCTTTTTTTTATTGTTGTTGTTTTGCTCCTCAATGCAAGCTGGGAATGCGGGCTCTTGGTGAAACTACAAAAAGCATCTGCAGCTGCACTGTATACTTGAATGGGGGTGTAGAGGAAGAATCTCCCGAAGGGCTGTTGGATGATAAATAGAAAAAGGGAATTCTCTTCGTTTTATTTTATTTCTTGTTTCAATTCTTTCCTTTTAGTGATGCTGTTCAATTCGTAGAACAAAGCGAAATCTTCACGTTTTTTTTTTCTTTTGCAACATGTAGTTGGGGGTTGGACATTGGGTGGCCGAATAATTTTAATATTGTGCTCTCATTACTAGCTCTGCCATAGGTATTTACAAACATAGACAGAGTGGAACAGAAACAGCAGCAGGTCCTGTGCGGTGCATGGACAATGATGGTAATAAGGATGGCAACTATGTGTATTCCACCTCAAACCCACCAGAGTAGAAGAGGAACACAAACACACAGAGGGTTGTTAATTAAATTGTTGCTTGTGCTTTTGATATGTAAATAATACAATTTAGTGTGCAGATTGTTTGAAAGCGAAGAATGTGTTTTGCATTTTATTTTTTATTTCAGGTGAAAGGTTAGATGAGGGATGGTATTAGTTTCTTTTCTTCCATCTGGCGGACGAAAATCGCCTTTAAAAGAACAAAAATAAATGTGCTGCAGAAAATATTATTTTTCGTTTGTAACTTATTTGTCCATGGGGAAGATACGTGGTATTGCTGGTGTTTCCTTTGAGTCCAATATGGGCTATGGAAATAAGGTAAACAAAACTGTACAAGCGGAATTAATTATAAGGTTTACTGTGAAAATGGCCGAAGGGTGTGTGTACTTGTTTACACTTATTTGAATTTCCTTTGATACAAGTCAGCGACCCATGAATCTCCCCGGCGCGCGGAGGTCTAATGCATGGATGGCTTTTGACTTTATAAGTGAATCAGTAACTTGGTTTCGAATAAACAAATTAATGGGGATTTGCAAAGGTTTTTGCTTTTGAAGTTCTTCTCATGAATTGAATTTCAATTATGCCCCAGATCAGACTCAGAACCAAAGTGGCGACTCCGTAATTTTTAAACAGACCGATGAACTAGCAGTCATTATGAAAAGGAATCTGACGCCAAACGGTTTTTTTTTTACAGTTAAAATCGTTGAACAAATATTTCGGCCACATACATATATGCCGTTAGAGTTACACCAATTGACCCAAATATTTTCTGTCTTACTACAAGTGCCAGTGTATTTATTGTAAAGCCGGATAGAAGGTGGAGAGGTATGAACGCCACTTACACTTTTGGGAGTTTTTTTTAATACCCTCCACAGGAAGGTATATTCACTTTGTCATTACATTTGTAACGCCAAGAAGGAGTCACCGGAGACCTCACAAAGTATATATTCTGAATCAGGATCACATTCTGAATCGATTCAGCCATGTCCGTCTGTCGGTCGGTCTGCCTGTCTGTCTGTTAAAAGCAAGATAGCGCCCAAAGGAATTAACAAAAGCGAATGAAATTTGGTGAAAGGACTTATTTTTATCGTCGTCAGGTTGGTATTGAAAATGGGCTATGTCGGTCAAGTAGTTCGTGTACCTCCCATACAAAGTCAATGTCAGACCCATGTGTCTCTCTGTCTGTTAAAAACACAATAGAGTACAAAAGAATCAACGTAGGCAAGTGAAATTTTGTAAGTGTACATCCTTTTATTGTCGTCAAGTTGTTACTAAAAATGGGCTATGTCGGTCAAGTAGTTCTGGTAGCTCCCCATACAAAACCAGTTTTGCCAGACTTGTATGCAGTGGAGGGTATCAAAGCATCGGCCAGGCCGATGATAACACTTTTACTTTTTTTTTTTGACAACAAACGAGGACAACAGCATGTAAATCGAACTAGGAAAGCTGTGAAGCGATTTTAATTACGGATATTTAGACCTTTCATCTGGTCCGTGTTTCATAAAAATTGGTTGAGAAGTGAAACCTGTCAGTAATTTTTATTTGGAAATTGTCTATGGTGTTGCAGAACTAACAGATTGTATTATTCTCTCATAAGTTAATCATTTACCTTCCAGATTGTATTCAATTACAGGTTTTACTTTCGATTTCACTAAAAATGTATTTTGTTCATTTCCTTTTGCACTCTCGATTTCGTTCGAATCGACTTTTGCATATAGAACAGCTTCATCCATTTTTAATTTGAAAAAAAACTCCTAGTAAATCTCATAAATAGGTATGAAAAATCAGAAAAAGTACTGCGGCAGGTAATTTAATTGGAATTAAACAGAAACACCATGTAACTTAAACCCGTACATTATTAAAATGTTGACAGATGTCCACCTATTGTGTCTTTCAACTTCCGACATAAATGCGTTGTGTTAAAAACTGAGTGTGAACATTGACGCCTTTGGGCAAAACTGTCATCCAACATGGCCGTAGACATTGCCAATAACCATCAGTAAAACACATCAAACACTCAGTTGCACTTGAGTAACGAGCAGGACAATTATTATTGCTTTCGCCCATAGGGTATTCAATTTCAATCACACTACACCCCTTTAAATGCATTTTCCAATTGCATTTGTAAACGCAGCGCGGCCTGCTGAACAACATTAGGCACTGCTTTCAATTTATCATTTCCAATAAAAATACAATCGGACTCCCACGAACGAAATTAGTTAGCCCAAAAAGAGAACACCTAAAAGCAATTATACAATTTATCCTTCAGCTGCACTACGTTCTCTACTACAATGGCAATCAAAAACAATTACTCACATTACACAGCAATTAAATGTTTTATTTTATAATTCCATTATCGGAAAGTAATTAAGCGAACGGCAAGTCCTTTTCACATCCATATAGTCAGTGCCAGCAACAATAGAGTTGTACAACAATTAAACGCGCACCTCCCCCGCTTTCCTTTCTGCCACTGTGTGGGAATTGGCATCGATTTTGCAGACTAACAGAGCAAGCCCCTCGGGCTGCTATTTGGCGAACAATTAAATTAGAATCAAATGTATATTTAATGAGTCGTAAATTTATTAAAAAAAAAAAAAAAACAAACGTAAAAATTAAATAAAAAATAAATTTTGTTCTCTCTATTTCTCTTTCTATGTTATCCTTGGTGGAATAAAAATATAAAAATGCTGACTGAACGCTTTACAAATTCGGGTAATTCTTCTCACAATATCGTGCGTCTCCTCGCCCAGGCATGAAATTAAAAGTCTACGCGAAGGTCACATTAGTGGCAACAAGGAGAAGCTCACCGTCGAATGGCTATCACAGTCAATAGCCGAGATACGCAAGGAGCTGAGTGAATTGCAGGAAATTGCTACCAAGGCATCAAAGGACGTCAACCAACGTACGCAAAATTTCGAAGATTTGGCAACGATCAAAAGTGATTTCCATCAGTTCAAATTGGAATTGGAAGCACTTAGGGAGCGCCAACAAACGACCGAGGTATTTGTCAAGGAATTACGTGAGGACTCAATACAGCGCGAGGAAGACCTTCGCAGGATATTGCTGATGAGAAATCAAGACCCAAACGAAGAGGTAAGCTGTGGTGGTATGTTTAGAAACCGATGGAGGATATGGTACCTATATTATATCGATGGGATTAGTTGCGCTTTTCCTTCATTGTCATTTATCGATAAAGCCCTGACTTGCTTATGTGATGGGTTATGGGGAAGAACAAAAATTAATATAGATACCAACTCTATGAATTTCCATTCACATGTATTTATGCCGACCATATCGATATATTTTTACGAGTCAATTCCATCTAATGTTAAGCGGAAGGATGTTAGTATAGCCTTTTATCCGTATTATCTTTTGTATGGGGAGAAATTTCTCTTTGTCTCTTTGTTGTTCGCCTGGATTTGCACAGTGGCGTCGATAGGGCAAGAAAATTGTTTTTATTGTTGCTTGTGTATTTTCGAAATAGGAATTTAATGTTATTGCCATTTTACTTACTTAACTTAACGTTACATAATGCCAATGAACGATTCAAATACTGAGTCAGATTCTTTACCTCGACTTTGACAGTTTTAATTTCGTTACTGCATTACAATGTTCCTTCCATTCAGCCGTTCACTGATTTGCTCCTGAATGCATGCGATAACTTACCGTTTTCATTTAGCATTACGTAGTCTAAAACGTAAGGCAAAATGTACTTGATCTTTTTTTGATTTGCACCTTTCAAACTTGACAAGAACTTTGTATTAAGTTTCCCTGATTGGGCTATAGAGAAATGAGAAAGACGAACATAGCTCTCAAATTAACTGTCAGAATTGAAATGTTCAAACAGTTTCTTAAAGGAGTCTTACACATTAAAGCTTGCTTTTGAAAGATCTAAATGTAGATACGTACAGTGTGTTCCGTGTTTTGTCTTGACAGTGACCGGATCAAATATTGTATGTATTCAATGAACAAATATGTGAAACGTTGCATTACACAGCGTTGTGTTACGTTTCATACTTTGACAGAAGCACGTTGAATGCTCCAGGTTTTCTTTACCACAATTTTGGATGTTAAATTTACTAAAAACCATAACGTACGAATTAATTCAGTGAGTGCTATACGTTACATAACATTATTTACGGTACTATACCAATTATTACTGCAGACTTTAGTATTTTGTAACATTACTTAAAAATGTTGCTGCGAATACTTTTGAGTCTTCAAGTAACAGTGTCTTAATGAAAAAGGCCACCAATTTGATTTTGACAGTTTGATATGCTGCGATGCTTCAGCAAACAAAATTCGTAATATCTTCGAAAGAAAAGATCACAAAACATGTATAATTCCATTTCAAAGTGTCAACACAAATCATGCGTTTGACAGATTTCCATTAGTTTGGGATTAAGTCTTCATTAACTTGATAATATTTGTTACAAAGAATGGACGTGGGATTGCGCTTATTGCTGAAATTAAGTACATAAGTATGATTAGTACTTTTGTGTAATTAAATTTGACAGACGTAATAACCACACTGCTGATTCGATAGATTTCGATAATTTTTCGGGGCGATCTCCATTAAAGTGATTGGTTGCAAATTATGTGAAGTTTCCTGAATTGAGGAAAAAGGGCTATTCATAACGGATTTTGACAGCAGCAACGTAAATAAATTCTAGTACAATATTCAAGTGAATTTCAGTTCCATAAATGAAAAGCTCCAAAAGATAACTTACTGCATAAAACTAGATAAAGCAAAACGTCTTTTCAAAACTTAAAGCTTGAACTTGAACTTGAACTTTTGCTCTGCAACTATTTACGAGTGTGGAGTGTGTAGCTACGCACATATTTTATAGTGAATTCTGCAAACACTGCAATGACTTTCATGAAACTGTTCAAGTTTTGCGGTCATGAGTTGTTTTCATAGAACGTGGGAGAGGTTACGGTATATCTACCTAAGTGAATTATCCACTATTCGCTTGAAAAAAAAAAACATCTCAATTAGTTAACTATGTTGTACGTCAAAGGATAATGTTGGTGGATGTTGGGTATGATGTCATAAGCTATAGGTTGTCAAATGGAGGCAGGCTGCAATGTTGCAAAGTACATTTTACTGATTGATGTCGATGTCTGAGTTTTGATAGTTGCTATATAAGTTCTGCAAATTTGTCGATAATTTATTTAACCAAAAGCACAAGATAAGAAACATCATTTTCCTCTACCTATTCTAGTACCTACATCTTCAACAACACCAAAACTGCGTTAAAAAAATTGCAACTTTGCATTTTCTTTGAACGCACAAAACTTGGGCCAACTTTCAGATTTACTGCATCTGTCGGCCACACTGAGCTCCTATCGCCAATTATCGTTCATTTTCACATACACTTACATCACGTTTCTACAATCTTGAGTGTGTACTTCAAGTATCTATAAGAAAAAAAAAAACAAAACTAAAATCATTTTATTATCCATTTTTCCGAAGCTTTCTCCAAGGATGATCGCTTCGAAATTATATCGCTATCAATATAAAAATCGGATAACTTGAAACTGCATTGTCATCGATATTATACGGATACGGAAGCACAATGGCAAAAGGATCAATATAATTCTGTAGTTAGAAAGAAGGACTCCCGCCTCTGCCTTCGTACCATTCTCTAGTCTTAAACGACGAGCATTTTTCCATTATTTTCCTGTTGCTCCTGCGGGGGGACTGCGACCGACGACACGACGGGTGGGATTTCGGAAATTTAATAATGGATGTCTGGTGAATTTTTGTTCCACCACCAAATTTCCCACCCGCTCACATACCACCCGACACGACTTCCTTCCTCGTCATCGCACATTCTCAGTCAGTCGTAGACTATACTAACAGGTCCTTATGAAAGGAAAAAAAAAGAAGGAAGAATCACATGCTGTCAATGCTTGTATACAGGGGGTGTGGGCCTGAGTATGTGTGTAATGAAAACATGATTTTCTTCGCACATGACTGGAATTTCCTTTAAAAAGAATAACCGACGAAAGCTTCCCCAAAAGTACAGACTATAAAATGTACCTCAGGGTAAGCAAGATTTGTATCCTACTAACGCCAATGCATGTACACCTAGATGGTCGTGTGTAGGGATACGGGCAATTTACTTGTTTGGATCACGCTCGACATATGGTATTTTGTTTGTTATTGGTATTTTCGGGCAAACGAATAGGACCAAGTTGAATTTAACGCAAATTTATTTCATCTCATCCGCTTTACCTTTCGTCCTATTACTTTTACCTAGCTTGCTTTGGGTGTTTCTCGCTTTTTTGCGCTGCGCAATTTGAATATGGGTAAGGAAATTTTTAGAGCCAGATATATCTGTTTTATGTGAAGATCACGTTTCCATGGGAAGAGGTTCAGGTCTTGGAAGTTTTATTTTCTATTTTTTGTAGCCCGTTTTACTGTCAACTTCTCCGCTCAATTGATGTTGAATGATTTTGCTACAATTTCTGTGTTAATATTTTTTCGAGCATACTCGAAGGATGTATTTGACGACAATATAGTGATTTAGCGACACGAGCGCCTGATAAGGACTCGCACACTCGCTTATGTATTTTTATTTTTATTTTAATTCTCTCTCTCTCTTACATAAGGATCAAAATTTGATTACAGTGATGGAATTGAAGTATTGAGACGTGTTCTTTTGCTGATTTGGCAAAAGCAGTAGAACAAATTGTATATATTTTTCGAAGAAATATGTTGGAAGTAAGCCAATGATGCAGTCACGTGGAACTTGAGATGATGTAAGTAACATGAGTTTACTGAGGGAAATATTTCCGTGAATGTGATTTCTGTGAAATGGTGTACCAATACGCGTTTAAATTGGAAAATGTGCAGCCACGTAGAATTTGGGAAGTTCGATGGAAACCTTTTGGGTAGATTCGGGGTATTGTAGGATTTTCTATAGTCCTACACAAAGTTGGTTGTAACTGAAATTTTGTAAGCTGGCATCCTTAGGGACATTGTTGTCTAATGGGATGGTTTTGGGCATAGGGAAATATGAACTATATTTAGGAACGCACATTTAAGATAACAAAAACGCCAGTAAGTTGAGCTTTTAGAATTTGTAGACAAATAAACATAAAATTTGGGTTTATAATAAGTACGTTTCTATTTTATTAAGAGCTTCTGCGAAAATACAGTCAAAATGGCACCATACAGTTCAGATAACTCTTTGATGGGTATACCTACACTCCTTCAGTTGCTAAGGACATTTTTCGAACCTCATTTGTAGGTACTTATCGAAGAGACAAATTTGGATGTCAAATTTGTTGTTAATGTGCTTTGTATAAAATATTTCGCATTTTGACGTATTTTTTTTATTGGAAACTGCGCCATTTGGGCTAACACACTCAGAACAAATTGTACCAAATCTATTTGCGCGGAGGGAAGACGCCCTTTCTGGTCAGATGCAAAAAGTGATCTGAACTCAATTTGCCTGCCACATCCACCGAGCTGCGTTTCGTAGTCTACTCTATGCTACCTAATAGAGCAGGAGGGATTTCCTTGCTCTCGCTCCGTCATATGATCGATCTCGTCGTTTAACAAAATAAATACGTCACAGCATTTAAGTGTAAAATGGTACACAAAGAATAACATTCGTTTGCTGGATGTTAAAAATCCTGTGGCGGCTTATGACCCAATTTTTGTGCTGGTACATAAAAATGTATATATTTTATTCGCCATTGATAAAAGCCAAACATTTGAGAGCACAAATGGCCTGGGTGTCAGTTCAATCGTTCAGAGTGCAGACAGAAAATAAAGTTGTGTCATTTCAAAAACACATCCTAAGCCGTAATCGTTGACATACGTATGGAATTTGTTTGTCACTGTAGTCCAAAAGTGAACACTTTTTGTATGAAATCATTTGTTGCATTGGCAAAAAACAAAAAAACAAAAAAAATAGTTGGCGCAACAGTTTCGTAGGGCCTAGATTCTAACAATCATTTGTTTTGTGTGAGTTCTTTCATTTTTGGGACGAATGAAAGTGATCTACAATTTGGTACCGACCTACAATTTGATACGGCTAATTGAGGCGCTCGTTCATGACAGTTATACTCTTGGATATTTGTCAGACGTTTGTGAGAGGTGGCGCTTTGGAAAAAAAAAACATAAGTTGGAATTTGGTGTTTTTCGGGATTCAAGCCTGGGACCCCTCGCTTAGTAGTCTAACATACTTACCACTAAGCCACTGCGCTTGAATTGGTTATAAGTTCGCAATAAAAGCCTGTGTCAGGACACAAAATTATCTCAAAATTTAAGTGGTTTTTGTGTTGGCGTTTTAGTCAAAGAGGTCTGTTTTTATATTTATATTAGGCATGTAAAAAAACTGTTCACGCGTAGCACCCAAATTTGTAATGACGCAGCCAAAAAGGAAAGGAAACACTCACTCACTACCTTTGCGCCTGTCCAGCACTACCTAGGGCCAGACAGCGATCTCTGGGTAAACCCTTCTTCGACTCCCTTCAGGAGGTCTCAAAAAGTAATGTTAGGGAATTGATAACCTTTTTGAACTCCACAAGCTGGATCTAAACTCTCCTTTTCGACAATCTTAAACAACCAGGTCAAATGAGTTGTGGTAACAAAACGGCACATAGTGCTACTTGGGTTTTTCTTATAAAAACCGCCACTCCTACCACCTACCTACCTACCTAGCACCTAAATTGTAGCAATATAAAATTGGGGCTTACAACTGAAGTGGTTTTTGTAACCCTAAATGATTTCAGACCTCAGCCTCATTGATTGACATTCGAAGTGTAATTCCACTTCATATACGTACTACATCCTTTTTGACGTTTATTACCTTTTTGTTCGTTGCTATGCTCTGTCTGTTTGGAGCTCCGGACAAAAAAACGAGTTTCTTCCCCTGTTAGTCCTTCTCAGAGTTGTAAATAGCTTCCAAGCACAGTCAATAGATTGCTTCCACGTAGAAATGTTTCTTAGCACTGTAAATAATCATTTTATAAAAAAAACCTTACATACTTTTCGGCTGTTCACTGAATTCAATTTACTTCGAAAGCATTGTGGGTGGGCTTTTAAAATATAGATAAAAGCTTGTGACAGCCCCGAGGTTAAAGAGGGTGCAAGGAATTTCGTAATCCTTAAACTATCCCAAGTTCAGTCAAAATCACTTTGTCGAAAATCAAATTGTTTTAAGGTGGTCATACTAAACGTTCGAAGGGTCTTTTGTTTTGGCACTTAAAAACAAAAAACCCACCCATTGATGTAATGCCTTTTAATGGACCAATAGATTAAATTAATCTACTCCTCTTAGCCTTTGTTCAGATAGTCGAATATGGGACAACACATCTCCGAAGACCTGCTTCGACCACAATTTAACAATTTCACACATTCTTGCCTTCACTATGCACTCAACGATGTGCATTTTGCTATCAAATTACATGCTCACATGCTTTGATGCGTCCATGAAAGTCCCGTCAATATTAATTAAAGCTCCAATGGTGTCGCACATTCATCCTACAGCTACAGCTACAGCTCATAGAGTGCAGTGCCGCCTGCATGCAGTCAGCACACTTTCGCTCATTGCACTCACTTTATATTGTGCATTGTCTCTGGCGGTGGGTGTATGCATAACACTATACACACAATAGTGGGGCACAACTGTGAGGATAGCCTTTTCACTGATTTGTTTACATAAATAAAACTCAATCTCCGGACAAAAGTGTCCTTTCACATCGGTCCTGCGTCCAAAGCATATTCATTATCATGTTGATGACTTTGTGTGGTTACACATTGATGCACATCCATCCATATATATCCGCCCGTTCACCCAGCCACCCGTCACCACATGCAGTCGTCTGCTCATGCAAACAATATAATTGCATTGTTTTATTACACTGTATAGGTAGGTGGAACTCGATTCTGTGTGTTGCATCCTTGTAGTTCTATATGCATAGATACATCTGATGAACGAGTGAATAATCCACAAGTATAATTAGTCCCGAAATGACAATCGCTACACACGCATCCACTTTATCAGGCTGAGATAGATGTCTCTTCGTCGCCTCCAAGGCACAATTAACAAAGCGGAATGACTTCATTGCCTGAATGCCATTGAACATACTCAAACCACAAACACACCTCTGCTGGGGCTGACTGAATTTTCGGTTACACGACATAACCTTATAATTCTACGCAAATAATCGTTTGTCGTATATGGGACCGGATCTATTGTTGGTCAGCATGTATCATTTCCCACAGTTTGGTCGGCCTGGACTTAATATGGTGTAAATGGTACAGGGCATAGTGGGGGTAGTTAGAGGACTGACGGCATTTGTCATTCCTGTCGACACATGCGACAGTATTAATTTATATTCCACAATCTAACTTTTATTGTAAGTATCTCACTCAAATGAACACACAAAGAGCTACAACTGATGAGGCAGGCGCACAAACTACACACAAAAGCGATAAACGCACAACAGTAACAAGTAACAGCAGAAAAGGGACACTACACAGCCACACAAACCGACATGTTGCTGCTCATGTCGGTTTGTGTGGCTCGCAAAACGGAAGAAAACAAAAAGAAAATGAAAAGCTCGACTGGAATTAGGTCATAAAATGCCTCACTAAACTCCGGCCGCATTTTGATAGATAGTTGCTTGCACGACAGAAAGCAACGGGTGTATTAATTTCACGTCGTATTAGACGTTATTTTTGGTTTATTTCTATGGTGTACAGTGAATGAGAGTAATTCTCATTAAATAAATAAGATGTCCTGCACTGAGTGGGGGGGGTCTTGTTTCTTGTTTGTGGCACACTAAGCGGAGCTGAGAACGGCTACGAGTATGACAGTTGACAAATTTGCGCGAAAATTCATTCAGCAGAAAAACTAAATGGAACGGTTTTTTGTGGGGCGTTTGCAAATTTCCCGATCCTGATCCGTATTGTGACAGAAATTCCTTTGTTGTCTTTTGTTATGCATCGATTGAATTTCAGAGACAAATCATAATGAGGCCCCCAACTCACAATCCTCTTGCCGCTGGCCCTCTCAATTTTTTTTTTCAAATTCGCCATTTTGTTTTCCTATCGGTGTTATGTCAATTAAGAATCCGTGTGACATGCAAAAACATACAAAAATAAATGCTGCCAACATCGGCAACCGTGGGGAAATGTGCTAGAGTTCGGGAATACCACATTTTTACATAACTGAATGCCATTGGTTAGTTATTATAAACTGTTAAAAGGCGTAAAATTTGATTTCTTTGGTTTATAAAACTAGCTAAATGAGATGTTCTATACTCTAGAAACTTATTATGACAAGCGTGGTTGCGTATTTTCTGCTTTTGAATATATTTAACTTCGATTTAATGTAAATTTTTCTTAGATAACTGAAGAAAATCTTTTTAATTTCCTTCAACAAATCTAAGTTGTTCATTTTTCATTAATATTTAAAGCAAATGTACACTTATTCCTAAAAAAAAATATTATCCACGCGTAACGAATTATTTCAAATTTAACTGATAAAATTCTATGAACGCTGGCAGCAACTTTGCCGACAGCGGAAGTGGCATATGCAAGGAACGAGTGTGTTGGTAATCCAGAATTTTTGAAGTTACGTGACGTTTGTCAATACGAATTTCTATATAACAATACTAGCGCACTTAGCATTTGCCACCCTATAAAAATATAGCTTGTAGGCAAGTAACGGGAAATCGGCCGAAGTTGGTGGTCTCAGTATTGTCTCTGCTGAATTTTACGAAGAGATTTTATTGGTTTTATTAGTCCCAAGCCAAGGTTCGATTTTCGAAATAAATAACAAATTTGATTTCAAATTTTTGTTTCCACTGCGCCATTTCTCGCAAACGTCTGAAAAACTTCCGGGAGTATAACTGTCATGAAAGAGCCACTCAATTAGTCGTTTGGATTCGGCATAAAGTTGTAGATCCCTTCCATTCGTCCCAAAAATGAAGAAAAAACACACACACACGCACAAAAACGAATGATTGTAGGAAGCAAGGCCGAGGACCTGCGCAACAGGTATTTATTTTATTTTTTTTTATCTATAGTTCCAAGACTTGCGATAGGTGTCCTTATTAGCGACTGTTGGCTGTTTTGTAAAAATTTAGCCTTTTTTCTCATTTTAAAAGTTTTGCCGATGTCGAAACATTCACTTGCTCTGCTCCCATACAACTTTTATTATATCAATCGGCACCGGCTCTTTAACCTCACGGCTCTTTCTGCTTACATTTGTCGGATCGCCTATTTATTCATTGGTCAATTCATTCTCGTTGTTGCCCTTTTAAATATCTTAAAATAGCCAATTTATTATAAAATTCGGAATCAATTACCCGGTAATGGACTACACTGTTAGAATGCGTTTGTTTGTTCGCAACAGTTGCGTCCAAAATTGATGGACCTTCCCAAAGTCTTTGAAATATAACTTCATTACCTTGCACTTTTAACAAATTCTTGTGTTAAACAATGCTTCTTAGAACCACTTGTTTACGAATTTATCAGGCTATTGTATGACTTGTAAGTGATATAGCTCAACATCGCCCACTTTTTACTATGCAGTAATGCATTACCAAGCATTTTAGGAAACGACTCCGAACTAAAGAAGGCAATTTAGGCCTTGACAACTTACGAGACCCTGTCGTTAAAAACCCAACAGACAAATTACTTTCCCGGTAACCCATTACCCGGTAATAACTTCGCCCACAAATATTTTTCTTATTCCACAAAATCAACTGCCTGACCCACTGTTCGCTGTAGAATACTTCTTAACTGAACGAAACTAATTATAATTATCTTTATGATTTGAGTGTCCATTCCGTTCACCTCTAGGCATAGAGCGGCTCGCCTCCATGCCACGCCATTATGATAAACAATCTGCGCATAGTTGCGTTATTAATATTTCAATGGTTTTTAGCGTATATCCTGCAGGAAAAAGAGAAAAGATGAAACCCAAACAGATATACCTATGTATGAAAATTAATTTGCTCCGGTCCCCCTTAGAGAGTTATATATAGCATATAGCCACCGCAAGTACCTTCAGACCGGGCTGTGTGCAACAATGCTCAAGCTATGCCTCATGAATGGTAATGATACTCTTCCTTCCTTGTCTGGGGTATTCTTTTTTTATTTTTCCTTTTCTTTTCTTCAGTTCTATTGGCCTCCTTCTGTGTTGAGTGCTGATGGTGGTCGTATTTTTATTTATTGTAAGCAGTCGGCTCAGTGGTTTGCCTCCCTACCGAAATAATGCCAAAGGTATAATAAACAATAACCACAACACCACCCACCTAGTTTTCTTCCAGGAAGCTCTCTCCTTATATTACATGTCCTATCGGTTGTGCGATGTCTGCTTTTTTTTTCATCTATATGTGTACATTCAACTTGTGCTTTGGCATTTGGCCATGCGGTTTGGCACTTCGATGTGCGGTAGGATGCTGCCGCCTTCTGCTCCTCCTGGTCATAATTAACAAGACCATTTGAGGGAGCAACATCCAGGGTGCGGGCGTATGCCCGCAAATATTTATACGTACACTCGAATGAAGTGCCTTTTGGCAGAAATACGAGTACATTTCGTCCTCGGAAGGGAAATTTCATCGGCCATCGTAGGTCGACGGAATGTAGTATAGGTGTCAGCGGCGGCGGGCGCACAAATTGTCCTGTTCGCATAAAGCACTCGTCACTCATGTACCTGTGTGTTTTATGAGCCCGACTGCCACCACCACTCCCACCGCGCGAATAAAGGCAGCCACAACCTGCACCATCAATTGCATCCTGCTTGTGTTGTACTCGGCCAAATTATCGTGGCTGCCGAAAGTAGCATCCTTGCAAGCGACGGTGGCAGGTGTTTTGTGGCGGAGGGTGGCCGTTCAAAATGCAAAGCTTGGCTCTCAATTTTATTAAACAATTAAATTTTAAACTGCTCCTTGCGCGGCTGGGAAACCTACTCCAATATTCACCCCCAGCTAAGTGTGGTATGCTATACAAAGGCAAGTCAATGTGTACGAGTAAAAGCAGCGAAATAAATTAATACATCATCATGTGCGCTGATGGTGGGGCGTGTACACGCGCGATATACCAAGGAAGGATAATTTCCAAAAAAAAGTCCTATCTAAGTTATTTATGATTTTGATTTTGCGAAAACAGATGTTGTTTTGGAATTTCATTTATAAACTCGGCGCCAGCACGTGGCGATGATGTGGTTGGCATAAATTACGATAACTGTACGATGATGATCTCAACGCGCGCAAAAGGATATCCATGCATACCTACCGGCATAGTGTAATCATTTATTCCGTGGCACACGCTTTCCTATATACCCAACTGACAGCGGAGTCCGACATTTTGATTACCGCCAATCCTTCTGGCAAGCGGTTCTCATAAATAACCACGATAATTGCCCCTGCAATACACACATCCCGTATAGATGTCGATTCAACATTAATAATGAAATATTTCTCTTCGTCTGGTGGGCATATACCTAGATAGAGAACCGAGTTCAATAATAAGTTTTCGGGGCGATAGCGATATTTTGTGGTTATGAGCTTGTGGAAACTAATTACTTATTTGTTATAGGAGGCTTGTCAAAGTTTCAATGGCCAGCACAGCATGTGAATGGGTCAACAAAACACAAACTCCCACGTCGAAAGTATCTATACAGCTGCAAATGGGTATATATACCTGTACCTGGACACAGACTGAGGCATGAGGAGTATTAGATTAGGCGTACGGAATGCCTATAAATTATTCAGACTGGAAATGTCAGTCAAACAATGGTAGGTTACATAACGGTGAGTTGTACATATTTGTTTTGATTGTTAAATCAAAGTTCTCTATATTGTCTAAGTTGCTTCTGATGTCGTCAATGGTCAAATAGATGACACGGGGGGTGTGGGTATATCGATTATCATAGCTCCAAGTGCCTATTGTAAACTGTAAGTGACAATTCTTCCTTCAATATCATGTAGGTAACCTGAAATTTATAAGTCAGCCCCACACTCTATTTTAACACACGGATAGTTTCCAATATCATTAATCCACCCCAAAGACTATAGCAAAAGAGCGACCGGGGGTCATCGGTTGAAAGCTAATTACTCCAATGTACAGCGTAGATCGGTTCCATTTCCTTTTTGGCACAGCTTACAAAGGTTCTTGCTTCTGAAACCAATTGTTGAGTGTGTTTAAAACCGACCTAAAAATGTGTGCAATTCGAAAAGTGTTTTATAAACAAATTGGAGCGCTTGTCCCAACCTACCGAGCCACATTTAGCCAGGCAACATTTTTACGAATCCGGTTTTCTTTCGAGTTTGGTTTCCCTGATCTTCTGCATATTCGACCGCTCTCTAAAAAGGTACTCGCAAACCTTTATTTGACTATCCAGGTACTTTAATTTTCTTATTAAATGCAGCTGCAGTGCCTCCTGAAGTACAGTCTTTTAAAAATGTAAGAGGTTTTAGGTAGATACGTGTCGGGTCTGAAGTATCTATGCAGAGGCGAGTTATCTTTGTCACGGCAATCGTTTGTTGGAGATCTGCCTGCAATCCTCGCTGATATCCTTCAGTTCTTCACAAAAGCTTTACCGCAGTTTTGATATTTTTCAATATATCAAAAGGTTTTGTTTCGCGATTTAATTTGTTTTTAAGGAATTTTCTGAGGCTTGAAAAATTACACAACCTTGCTGAAACCACACAGGGAAAAATTTGTTCTCAAAATCGTACTACGCTCTCTACTGACGGCTGAAGTGTGATACATTTCATTGAAAAAGGAAGTTCCGCAAATATTGACCGAAATATTTAAAATTTTTCAAAATCTCCGTCGTATAGTCGTATTTTGTTCTTCCGCGTGGGTAAAACACTTTACATGAAACATGTATACGCCAGGGATTCTCAGATGAACTTGCCGAAGAACGAAATCTTCTTCAGGAGAACTCAAAACGAAGAAAATGCGCGTCAACTTGCAATTTCTCTGCATAAATACTCGTACTTTAAATAAAACTTATATCGCCAGGGATTCTCAGATGAACTTGCCGAAGAACGAAATCTTCTTCAGGAGAACTCAAAACGAAGAAAATGCGCGTCAACTTGCAATTTCTCTGCATAAATACTCGTACTTTAAATAAAACTTATATCGCCAGGGATTCTCAGATGAACTTGCCGATGAACTTGCAATTTCTCTGCATAAATACTCGTACTTTAAATAAAACTTATATCGCCAGGGATTCTCAGATGAACTTGCCGAAGAACGAAATCTTCTTCAGGAGAACTCAAAATGAAGAAAATGCTCGTCAACTTGCAATTTCTCTGCATAAATACTCGTACTTTAAATAAAACTTATATCGCCAGGGATTCTCAGATGAACTTGCCGATGAACTTGCAATTTCTCTGCATAAATACTCGTACTTTAAATAAAACTTATATCGCCAGGGATTCTCAGATGAACTTGCCGAAGAACGAAATCTCCTTCAGGAGAACTCAACACGAAGAAAACGCTAGAAAACTTTCAATTATTCATTTAACTTCCATGCCCCAGTTATCCATTAAAATGGTCGCGGGAGTTGGATGCTTAATTTAACCCTCCACAAGTCTGGATCTTCCGCGAATCCCCTCGTTTTGATAATAGACAGTTTAAAAATGTTCAAATGCTTACAAATTTTTGGAATAAATCACGTCACGTGTAGTGGAACTAAACACGAATCCTGGCTCACCATTTCAAATTTTCTGCTAATCTTCCAAAAAGATGGCAATTCGCCTGAAAAAGATCAACATTCCTATCCCTCAAATCCGTTCACTTCACTGAAAGACACAAACACCGATAATTCAATCTCTCTAATTACACTTAATTTACCAATCAGTTGATAAACAGTAAAATCCTTTCTTCGTCGAAACTTTTTGTTGGCATAATAAACTTTTGGTGTCCCTTTACATTATCCCTTCATTGGGATAATGTAAAGTACTAACTTTATTGTATCACTGCTTACACAGTTATCCTTATCCGTTTTTGAGCTGCAGAGGTAGGTATATTCAATTTCCTTGCAAAAATAAACAGAGCAAACGACAATTCCATCGTTCTCCTCATCCTCTCTGTGGTCCATACTACATACAAAGAAAAAACGACATTTCTTAACTGTCGTCAATAAATACTTGAAAAATATTATTTTTTTCCATGATGCGACATGCCGACACCCCAGCCAAGCAGAGTATCTATATAAACGAAAACAAAAACATCATCGCCTGCATCGAGCAGATGTTACCTGGGTGGATATTAACAAGAGTTTCAGTAGGAGGATCTCGCACATCACTTGCAAAACGGCCTGTTTAATACATGTTTCAGAAAACGAAAACCCTCCGGTGTGGAGGCGAAGGAAAGTAAAAGCGCCGCGGATAAAAAGCATACATTTGGTTCCAAGTCTGTTGCTCGCAGATGAAACTCGGCACATAGGTACTCTTCGGCTATATATCAGGCATTGTAAAAGAAACCCGATGATAGCAGATGTCTGAGAAAGTTCCCATTCGTTGCCCTTGTACACGTAGCGGGGAGGGGGTCTGAGAAAACAAAAAACCAAACCAAGGAACAGCTTCACAAATCGTTGAGCATATTTTTTTTCGCATGTTTTTGTGATTCTTGTGAAGGGGAGGACGAACAGGTATTTGAATTTACCATTTTTTTTTTGTTGTTTTTTAATTCAGTTTGCGAGATTTCTTTCGCACATAATTAGGTCTCGCATTCGAAAATTCCCAGATTTACAGCAGATACTTGAGAGTTGTGTGAGTTTACTCGCATGCATTTATATAAACTAATTGGGATGGGTGCGCCATGAAATTGAATCCCAATTGGGTCACATAATATGGATAGCGTGCGAATTATGGAAGCTAATAGCAATTAAAAGTTAATGCAAATAAGTATCTATTTAATGTGTGAATGTCATTTCCCATGAAGTGGTGACTAGCTTTTGTAAATCTAAAATAAAGCACGCATTTTAATAATAATGGGCCTTACTAATAATCCTTTACACTAAATATTTTGTAGGTCACAATGAGCAATTTTGTATGGCAAAATTTTACTACTGTGAGTTCGAAAAATTTACCCTCGACACTAAAAAATGATTATTGGTATGGCGGAATATGTATTCACCGCGTTATTTGAATAAGGGATGATTGGATATATTATAGTGAATATCTTAATTAGCTTTATTGCCCAATTTGCATATCATTATCTATTGTTCAATTGAATGAAATGAGCTACTGATTGTTTGAGGATTAATGAGTACTTTTGGCAGTGAGGTTAGCATATTAGTTGAGCAAATTATTAAATTCGTTGAAACGGAGTTTAAAAAATATTTTACATAAGAATACCGGTCGCATTTGAATTGTTGAATCAGCGTGAGCGGTTTCTTAACTCCTTTGGACAGTAGTCTCATCTGTGAGGAACATTTCGAAAACTCACGGGGTTAACAGAGAGAACGAAATTCAGTAATCATAGCAAATCTAGGAAATACAAAATGTTTAAAGACAAACGAGTGTTGAAGCAACTCCAACCTTAAAAATGAAAAAGAAAAACCCCAAACCAAAATGAGCCGTAGCATAATAATGACACGTTGTTCCATGTATTGTAGCATTCAATTAAATGCACTCCATAGTAAAAATTTGTTAGTAACAATTATTCTAAAAACAACAAATTTATAGCTATCAACTCAACCGCAGCGTTTGTTTATAAAAAATTGCATTCCTTCAACAACTATCCATACAACGCAACATTTTGAAAGGTTGACATTTTGACGCACTTATAAAGGGTTATTCATTTTTCAGTTTCGAAAGTAAAACTAAATAAAACACACAGCGATACATTTTTGATGAAAATTGTATTTCATTAAAAAGTTTGGACATTAAGTGTGAAATACAATATCATTCAATTTGGTAAGATTCTTTTGAGGTCATTTTTCACCACTTTTTCGCACATTTCGGGCGGTATCTCGGCCATGACTTGAGTAATATTGGTTTTTAATGCGTCTAGGGTTCGGGGATCATTCGCGTAAATACGGGTTTTTGCGTAGCCCAGAAAAAAGTTCTAACGGTGTCAAATCGCATGATCTTGGTGGGTAATTGACGTTGCCAAAACGTGAAATCACAAGACCAGGAAACTTCTCACGCAATAAAGCCATAATTGGCCGTATTGTTGTGTGGCTTGTTTTAATAATTTTAATGCGTTTTTCGATCCATTATATATAAATGGCAAACATTCAACTAATTAATGACATCAACACCCGGGCTTGAACTCCCTAAGGTAAACCCATACAACGATGCATACTACGAGTATGAATCCGAGAAGACAACCACAATTTTTGTAAAATAGATCTGAGAAAACAAACATTGTATACGTTGGGGCCCTGTTATTGAGCCGATATTTTTCACCATCATTTGTTACCTAGCTTAAGTCAAATTGTATATACAAAAAGTTCAATAAAAGCAAATGCAAATGCCAATGCGTAATATTCTCACTAATTTATGACACTTCAAATGACAGCTGAGTTTGACAGGGGTCAAATGCCAGCGCTACCAACTTGAAACCACCAAATGAATGACCCTTTGCCTATAATATTCAAGTGGAAATGTCACCAGTGACGATTGTCAAAGTCCATTGACATTACACGATACCTAACAGAAGTTATAATGATTTTGCGTGTAATTTATCAAAAATTAACTGATTTTTTTTTGTTTTCATGACATAAATCATCCGAAATTTTACTGGAGTTGATTTCGTTTCTCAATTAATTTGAAAGTTTTAAGAAATTAAGAAAAATGTCCTATGTCACTCTGTCACAGTCATTCAGTATATATAATCAGTAGTTACGTTGCCTTATTGGTCCCCTTATCTTGACTAAGTCCTAAGTTCACGATACCAAACGATCTAGTTTCAATATATATTCTTGGTTAGATTTACAAAAGAGTGATGCATTAGAAAAGTGTGACAAAGATTAACATTTTCCATTTGCCTTCTACTGAATTGCTGCCAACCTACTCTCAACAAAATGTCAACAGATCGACAATATTACATGTGACTGCTGACACAGCAATACCTTAAAACAGTACACACGTAGGACTCAAGGAATTTTATTTTCCCACATTGCTATTTATAATTTGTTTAACGTGGGTTTTGCTGTTGAAGTTGTCACTGCTGCCAATATTGAGCTTGGTAGGGTGTGTCATTTGCATTATGATTTTTCTCCCAAAATGTGAAAACATGTTCTAAATATGAGAACGTTCAGACCCAAATGATTTTTTTCTTAAAAATAAAAATATATATAAATAGAACTTCCACAGCCCATTTGCTCTGAGGTTAAAATTAGGCATGTCACAAGATTGGAGTGTATCTTCCATTAAACAAAAATAGGGTGTTCAACTGTTCAAAACTGAAAGTAAAACGCATGCTAACAGACTTTCGTAAAGTATGATAGATAGCCCATTCTTTATATTTATTATTGCAAAGTTTGTGGAACGCATATTGTGCTTTCAGCATTCCTTTGTTAACCATTGAACGCGTTCTTTAAGTTCTTTAAATTAGCGGTTCGTGTACCTTTTGTATGGAAAAAATAACTTTATTTTCAAAATAAATCTAGAAATCCAGTCGTAAACATCAGATATGTGCTCATCACTCATGTGATAGACCTGAGTCATAATTGCGATTGAATTTTTCCACATAATTATGCCAGTCGAATCAAATGATATGTCAACTTTTCTAAGATACATAAAGGACGTTTAATGCCTGTCAAATTACAAGTAAAATAAGACATATATGCGTCTGGATTTTATTTTTTACAGGTGTCAGATAAATGTCGCATAAGGGAACCCTGGCAAATTAATTCAAATCTCCCCTTCCCTCGCACCACCAAAAGGTGAATGATAAATTCTGCGAATATTTACCCACAACAGAAAGTACAACATACAATCAGCCAGTTTTGTACACGTCTCCCACGACCCACGTGCATAACGTGGATATAGAAACAAAAAACAAAATAAACCTTTTCTGGCATTTTGTGTTTGTAAAGTATTTAATGAAATTAAATCCGCTGTCTCTTGCAAATGCTCCGAAGCCCAGGGGTTTTCAAAAATGGTTCGAATATTTAATTAACGCTGTTTCGCCCTTGTTTTTTCTGTTTGTGGGTTAACCCTTTTTCACCTCGAATGTCGTCCTTATGTTTTTGTTTTTTTGTTCTCTTCTGGAGTCTTATACCGGTATAGATATGTGATAAGACCACATGGCCTTTTCGTAAAACTCATTGAGCAATTAATTAAATCACTGTTAAATGGCAGGGAAAAAAAAAGGCATTCACCTTCACCTCAGTTGAAAGTGAAAGAGGGAGGTGGTTGCATTTTTTTTACGATACGTAGAATTTCAATAAATCCCCGTCAGTTGGACTTGTACGTTTGAAGAGAATCGAACAAGAAAGTCATCACCATCGGCTAATGTAAAAAAGAAGCAAAGAAGAATTTCATTATGAAATACTGCTTGTTGTTTAAAAGGTACTCAGCTCTTCTGACCCGACCTTTGCGTTCTTACGATGTATTAAGTTTCAAAACTTTTAAGACTCATAATATACGCGCAAGGTCTTTAAGGGTATGAATATTGATATCGCCAGGAGGCTAAACTCAAAGTTATTCCTTCGGTATTTTGTAGCTACTTTTACCCTATACTTTCATGTTTCTTTTTTCTGCTTTTTGCTATCAACTTTCTTGCAGCAATTTCTCTGCTGAGTTTCGTCCCCGCATTTGACTTTATCAAATTACAATTTTGTGCTGTTTTTACTTGAGCGTGGTATTTTTTGTGCTGCACTTTTGCAGTTTCGCTGCTTTTGTAAGGAGCCAGTCGCGCGCCCATGATGTCAGTTGTGACTCATCTGTTTAAGCTGCAAGGATTCTATTATCTGGGAAATTTCCACTGTCACACAAAACCTTTGGCCAGACTGGGTTATTTTTTTTTTTTTAATATTATTGAAAAAGTTCGCATTTTTTCATGGAATAATTATTTTTTTCTTGTTTCAATTGAGTAGGAATTTTTGTTCCTTCTGTTTGTTCATGGGAAAAGTTTTAGCATAATTTGAAAGGAACAATTGTCCTGTGAGATGCCCCGCAAGGAGACATTCATTGTTGCTTTTATGCGTTGGAATGCTTCGAAATGCTTAGTTAAAATGGGTGTAGTTGGGGTTGAACATAGTGATATTCTTTAAAAATAATATAGTGCACTTCGGGTGCAATTAACATTGGTTGGATAGTTTCCTTGTTTTTACCAGGAAGTTTTAAAAAATGAGCAGGCTTGCGAAGCAGTTTTGATTTCTGGTCAATTGCATACATCTCCGACAAGTTTCGTTTTTTTTTACGCTTCGTACTTTATCATAGATACAGTGGCAAATTGTACAAAAAATTAATATTAGGTATTGCTTCCGTTGGGCGCCATTTACCAACCGCTTGGCCCCAAATAGCACAATTTAATTGGCAAGCAGACTAAATTCTACGCACCTGCATTGAAACGCATAGGGGGGTGTAATTTGCTATGTAACAATATAAATATTCTTCTATCGTTGAGCGATTTGAAGTTTTAAATAAATGGCGCCCGACGATAGAAATATTACAAAAATAATTGGCTGTTATTTTGGGTAATACCCTATTTTTTAAAACCATTCAATAAGACGAGGAAAAATCGGAAGAAAATTAATGGTCATTGATTAATTCGCTTTAGGTTTACATCAATTATTTCACTAGTCGGACTTTAAAAAAGGGGTCCATCCAACCTCAGTCTGTTGTTATGTTAGGAAAACAATCCAAAAATCACTATTTAATATTTAAAGAAAGGAAAATGCTGACAAGGAAAAGGATTGACGTAGGTTATTTCTCCGTTAAAATTTGCTCTATCGCTTTATAGATATGGCGCCCAGCGGCAGACCGACCTGTAGTTGATATCTTTCGATAGTTTTGCATGACTGAGCGATTTAATCTTCATATTGAGAATCCTTATCAGGAATTCCTGTCTGAATAATCTGCCTAAGGTTGGATTTTACTTCTTTTAGCCACACATTTATTATGGGCGTACAAGCAAATTGCAAACAAAGTCAGGAATTAAATACCATAAAAACTGCCAAGTAGATTTCAGGTATCATGCACACTCTTTTATGAATGGCGACCAACGTGAGTTTATTTATTTTATCAATCAAGCAAATTAATCAGAAAGACCTGCTTAATAGCAAAGCTATTAAATTGAATCCCAGTAAACAGTAAACTGTCAAATTAGTCAGTTCAAATACATAAAGAATGGTTTAACAAAAAAATAAAATATTCAAGACTTTCCTAATGGCGCCCTAGTAGTAGACCGGACTGAAATGGTTTTATGAATAATTTATACAATCGCTAATTTCAGTTTCTACCAAGACGAATCCATAAAGCACATACTATATCATTTCTCAAATACACACACGCTCCTTCGTCGTCTTCCTTAAGAGGAACCTGTGATTTTTGATTTATTGAGTCACTTCTCAGAAACCTTAAAGTAAACACTCTTATAATTAAGTTCTCTTACGTTGTTATGAAAGGCTTTCCAAAGAACTTGCTTTGACAGCCAAAAGAGTTTACCCTCGCGCTCGAGGTAACTTTTGCCGAGTTAATTAATTATACCTGTGTTCATGCTTGATGTTTCTGCTGCATTGTGTATAAGTGCACACATATGTAGATTCCGTACGCTATCGTTTGACAGGGAAGAAAATCAAGAGCACACATTCCGGATTAAACACAAACGGTATCTCTGACAGATTACGTGCCCATATTTCGCGGGTTAATTTCGGTTCCAAATTTCACAAAGTACCTAACCCATATGTGTTCTGGTGTTTTAATTTTGAATAAAAACAAACATTTAACTTAGAGATTTAATTTCTAGCGAATCTTTAATCATGCGGTAAAAAATGATTTCTATTGAACGGATGGGGTTGCCTTTTTAAAGCACCTACAGATATTCCTCATTTTCTGTAGCACACAGTTATCTGGTGTTCTATCTGATTATGCATTTAATCTTTGCAATTGAAAGGGGAAAAAAAGCTGAACAAAAAAGTTAAGGAAAATGTGCATAGAAACGAAATTAATTTCAATAAAAGCAGTAAGGAAGGGCGAATGAAGAGATTTGCAACAACGCTACTCCATACACAAAAAAGCTACACCCAACCAGCAAAATACAGACTTAAGCTTGCTGACTGCATCCATTGTGTGCATGGAGAGTGCAGTTGAGTTGAGGAATTTTAAATCCCGGTGCATTCACTTGTGTACTATACTTGGCAGCAGGCATATTCGCATGAAAAATGATTTTGCAAAATATCCCACCTACCCATGAAATATATGTTTCGTGATGATGTGTTTTATGTATGCGTTTTCCATCCCTCCGACCGACGAAGTCCTCGCACGGTGATAGTTCTAACTGCAAAGAGAATGTGTTCAAAATGGTTGCAATAATGCGGTTTCCATTCTTCGTATTTAATGAGGTTTTTCAAGTCGGTTCAAGAATGGCTTACGTGAATTCGAGTATGTGCGCTAAGCTAACTCTGGCATTTAAGTTTGGAAGCAGTGAGTTGAAATTGCATCTTTATAAAGTCTTAGGCACTCAATTCAATTTACTGACTGCGTTACTATGGAGCGTGTGAAAATGTTCTTTAATATACGTAGTTCGAACAGTTCGAATTAATCTAAATTTATTACTACTGAAAATAAACTTTATACTACTACTACTACGTACTAATGAAGCAAAGCGCAGTCATCTCAATTCGCATACGAGCACTCATAATTATTAATTTAAGGTGAGCTGATGAATGTATCCACTTCTTTATATGTTGGTCCGAAATCGTCAAGCTTAACTGGCGCCCGAAAGGAACAAAAATTGCAATGTTCACAAAAACGTATTGTTTGAATGGAATTTTAGGAGATCTAATAAGGAAGTAGCACCATCTCTGTAACAGAGTGTGTTTCTAATGTGTTTATACCTCTCTTATTGTAGTTTGATACCTTCAGATAGAAATAGCGCCCAACGACAGATCTATTTGTAGTTAAATGCTTACACCGTATTGTTAAACTTAAAGGTAATCTTTAGTGTGAACAAATTTGTTAAAGAACTGTCAAATAGCTGGATCAAAAAAAAATTGGGAGAGATGTCGGTTAAACGTAGCATAAAATAAAATAAATAGTTGACACATAAAATCCTTAGACTTAGTCTTCTCACAACGGTCCGTTTGTTGGGATAAATGCAAGGGACCTACAATTCTATCCCGATTCACAACTGCTTAATTGTGCTGCCTTACTAAAGATTCTCCTTACATGGAACCCAGCTGCAAAGTTCTTACAAATAGTTTAGCACAGACTTTTGCGGAATCCCGATCTGGAAAGCTCCGACAATATGGTCAAAAACCGTTGAACATAAGTGGCACCAAACGGGTCTTTAAAGCATCATTGATTAAGATGTTCTGCATACTTTTTCGAACCGAATTGGCGCCCAACGAAGGACCGGCCCTGATCCATCACTTTCTAAGAGCAATAAACTCACTTCCCGCCAACGTTTAACCGAATATCTGATTGTAACAATGTACTTTTCTGAAACTCGCCCTTTAATCGATTTGACTTTCCTCCACGCTCATTAAGCGCCACTTCAATTCGCACGCGCACTCTCTAGCTCTCCACACTTTCCATTCAATTAAGCATAGTAATTCCACTTGCCATGCATAATTGAAATTCCAATTAAACTCATTGTTTTTTTTTTGTAATTTCAGACAACAAACAGCATCCAACTGAATTTGGATTCGGAAGCGGATCACAAACGTCGCCATCATCGCATTCATCGTCAGCAATTGCACAACTTAGAGCTGGCACAACGCGATGTAAAACGCCAACTAAACGAATTGCAATACCATCGGATCGGCGAACGTGTACGTAATTTAGAAATCGAACAGCATCGTATAGCCGGCGCCAATTTCAATCTCAGTCGCCAGATTGCCAGTCTCGATAAATTGCACAGCTCGATGCTGGAACTTTTGGAAGATGTCGAAGGCATTCACAATAAAATGGACAAAACCATGCCGGATGTGCGACGCGAAATCTCCAAATTGGAATTCACCACAGCACAAATGAACTCGGAGCAGAATTTGGTTCGTGAGGAGGGCCAAAATGTGGCACGCAGCGTTCAGGCGATGGCCGTTAGTGTTAGTGCATTGCAAGAGGAACGTGACACCATCAAGGATATGCAAATGCAGTTTGACACCTTGCGGAAAGACGTGGAACGTCTGCAGACCATCAACGAGGTTCAGAAATCAATTGTCCATCGACGAATCGAGAAGGTAAGTGCATTTCACACAGGCACTGACATTTTGAGTGAATCCGTTTTATTCGAATCAACTGCACACCCACATCCGGGCTTTAGGCTTTGTTTGGTTATTCCTTCGATTTTGTCGGTGCGGTCTGGCAACGATAAGCCCCTATGAATAGTAAAAAACTGTCTCATCGTATATACACGGCAGCGAAGAGGCGATGGGGAATTCAGGACGGCAAAGGATTAGAAGAAATCTTGATGCATGACTGCATGATTGTGGTTGGCGTTGAGATTTCCAAGGCAAAAAGAAAAATGTATTCGGACAAGTTTTCTCGTTTTTATGTGTCCTCCACATGCTTCCGGAATGTTAAGTGCAGTTGCACAGTGGTTGGACAAGTTTTTTTTTCAGTTTTTCTTCTTTTTTTTTGTGGGCTTGCTTTTGGCAGACAATTCATTTAAAAATGACAAAAAAAAGTTACTTTCCTTTTAAAGACTATTATTTCGTCAGATGCGAACAGAAGAAAATGGGAGAAAGGAAACTGACGTCCTTGATGTCCGCAGCAATGTATGCTTGCTTACATAAGACCAAACCAAGCATAGATTTTCAACAGAAAGTAATCATAGCGAGTACGCAGAGAGGAGGGATTATTTTCGAATCAATGGCTGCAATCAGAACTCTTTTAGCTTTGAGCATTTAATTCGTAAAAGCTTAATGCGTGCGTTGGGAGATAGCATTATCTGTGAGCATGAGTGGAAAATGGTGTAATCTGTTCTTGGGTGCCGTTGTTTTTCATACGAATATGTATGGGTGAAGTAATAATTTACTAGAAGACCAATGAATTCGTGATGAAATGGGTGATATTTGAAAAGGCAGACGATTTAATATTTCCCCTAAAGTAAAAAGTACTTATGACCGCTCTTATTGCTTACATTACAATACGCAATGCGTGGGGTACTAATCAGTTTACGAACTCATTGTGACAACATTTTGTTTATAAAATTGCCTATTGTGATCTAGAAACTATTCAAGGTGAAGGATACAAATTACAGAATTCGATTGAGCCTTTTTATGACGAATTGCAGTCTCGAAATTAGATTTACGGAAGCTCACCACTGTTGGTATCGTCATGGAAAAATAACTTAATAGAGTTCTCTGTGTCCAACCCTAAAGGTGAATATTTTTCATACGAAATTGGCATTTGTGACCTGGGATATATCTTAATCAGAGCTCATAATATTTTGTGCACATTCTCAAACAGCATTGGACGCTATAGCAAAGATCTTGAGACTACCGTACTAACTACTACTAACTGGCGCCCAACGCGCTGTTTAAGCTTCCGCCTTTCATACATCACCAACAAACTTATATCTGGGTTCCAATTATGCATCACATTTGATAACGTTTTGACATGCTGGATTTCGGTCTTTAAGGTTATTATTTTAAGCAATTGCGTAAAATCGAAGCAGCAGTTTTGTAGGTGGGTTTTAGTTGTTATTGTCTCGTCTTTTGTTCAGGCTGTCTTAATAAACTATGCAGATAATCTGTTTACGAAAGCGTTGGCCTTGCGATTCATCGGCTTTATGGTGTTTCCTCACAGTCCTTGACATATGGTTGCATGCCGATACTATACTCGCAAAGAGACGCCCAATGCAAGGCTCTCTTTTACTTCTTGTTTTTTTTAACATATTATTCAACAGTAAATCGCTATAAAAATATTAAAGCATCGACATACTCCTATCAACTTCTTTGCTAAATTGCCTTTACAAATACAGTCAGTGAAAAATCCGACACAAATCCGACAAAGCCTTAGCTTTGGTACTGACATCAATAAATCACCCTGGAGATGATGAGTTTGAATTTTATTTGAAAGTACCAGCCAAACAAATGTTTAAATGCCGCCCAGTAAAAACAAATTTCTCCTATAATGAATTGAAAATTTATTAAAATACAAAACCAGCATGAAGTGGCGCCCGACGAGGGGCCACCACGAAATTCTCCCTATTTTCTAAATGAATTTAAATGCGAAGCATATTCTGGTTCGTCAAATAATAGAATACCTGTGGAAAATTCATCGCCAACCGAAGTTTCTTTTTTAATTTTATTTCAAGGATCGAATTTGCAATCCAAACAAAGGACATGTATCCGCCAACTAACCCATTCTCACAGTCTAATCAATACCCCTCATCGCTCAAACAAAATTCCAATCAAGTCCCGAGGCTGTTGTATACAAATTTTATTCAATATTACCCAATCGCTGAAAAATGCTCGCGCCTTTGTCAGTGGGCTCTCGACCCTCGGCAAAAGGGGTACAAAATCGATTTAGACGAACGGAATTTGTGTAGTCCTCCCTCGAACGCTTGTGATGCGAGAAACATGTCAACGGGCCAAAATCTCGCCGGTCACGTTTTTCATGAAGTAGTTGCGCTATCTCCCATTCAACATAGTATCTGGGTATTTCATTTTTTTTCGGAACATCAAAACAAAAAGAACGCTTGGAGCGTGTTTCCATCATCATATTAAAAATTCATCGATGAGATGAGCACCAGAAAAAAAAAAGAAAATGTTGTTTACCTCGTTTTTTTTCCTTTTGGTAACAATTAAGCGGAGCTTTTGCCGCTGTGCTCCTTTGCCCCGCCTGCACAAATAATAAATTATTGAAATGTCCCAGGGTAGGGTCCCCATGTCTGGTGTCCCCTGACAAATCAAGGAGGAGTGCAGGCATGCGATCCGGGCACCTCCACTAGGAATAGAATTTTGTTTGCCATTATTATTATTTTTTTTTTTTTCATTTTTGTTGAGAATAAATCGACTGAATTGAATTCTAATGAATGAAAACAAATTTTTGTTCTCTCTTTTGGCAGATGGAATTGGAGGCTAAAAGGAAGGCAATGCTCGCGTTGAATCTACAGAACAAGGCCGATGCCAGTCACATGATGGCCGACTACGAGGAGACCGAAAACGACGACAGTGTCAATAAAGTAAGCAGTACAGGAGCAGCAGCAGACGTCAAACGAAAGCACTCAGTTGAGAATATTGAAATGGCCGCACAGAATCTGGTCGAGAAATTGGAATCCGTTGAATTGCAATACGAATCGATAATCAACAAATTGCCTCACGACTGCAGTCAGGTGGACTCTGCTGGCTCGCCGGGTCTGTATCTGATTGCGCCTGCTGGCCAACACAAGCCCACCATGGCCCATTGCAATGGCGATGGATGGACAACAATACAGCGACGCTTTGATGGCAGTGTGGACTTCAATCGTTCCTGGGAAGCGTACGCCAGTGGCTTTGGTACACCAGCCGCCGAATATTGGATTGGCAACGAAATGCTACACCATTTGACCGCTGACAACTGTACCGAACTGAAAATCGTTATGCAAGATATCTATGATAACACGTGGTATGCAGAGTATAAGAATTTCTACATCTCGTCACGGGACGATGGCTACCGGCTACACATCAGCGGTTACAGTGGTAACGCCTCGGATGCACTCGACTATCAAAACGAAATGCAATTCTCGGCAATCGATGTAGATCGCGACATTTCGAATACACACTGTGCTGCTAACTATGAGGGTGGGTGGTGGTTCTCGCATTGTCAGCATGCCAATTTAAATGGGAGATATAATTTGGGTTTGACATGGTTTGACGCTTCCCGCAATGAATGGATTGCCGTGAAATCAAGTCAAATGCTAATTACGAAACGTCAGAGTTGCACCGTTGATACCGTCCGACCGAGTGAAGTTCATCATAAAAGTACTGACAAATTGGTGACAGCATCGACGAGTCGCACCAATGGCGGTGATAATTCGTTGACAATAGTTAGTGGTAAGGGGGTTGCATTGAAAACACCCCCGCCAGCAGTAGTTGATAATGCTGAGCTTACTAAAGTAAGAACCACCACAACCATCGCATCTGTAGTTTGAAGTGCAGTGTAGTTGTTGGTTTTAGCATAAGAAAAACGCACACACCGAATATACAGTCATTATCAGCGCACATAAACACACACGACAGCAACACGCATATCCTTTGTAAATAGACTTTTGTCGAACGATCATGAAATGAATTGAACTTTCCTATATATGCGTATGGTTAAGTTATGGAATAGAATGTTTTAAGTACCGTTAGTAATTTATTTAAAATTTATATTTATATAATTATGATATTAGTTTTATTGTTGCAGAACTATATTGTACACAGAAAGTATAACGATACCTACTAATATTATCCTGTTTAGAATTTATTGAACGACTGACGAGTGAATGGTTGGTTTTGTGGTTGAATGTTGGTAGGCTTGAGTGATGTTATTGTAGTTTATTTTACCTGTTGGTGGGTGCAGAAAACTTTAACGTTTAAGTGGGCGCCAATTAAGCGCGGTTATTTTACTGAGAGAAGGTGGTAATGCATTCGCTTGATGTAACTCATCCATTAAAGAAGAAGAAACAAACAGACAATGGAAACTTAGCTCAGCTTAGCAATAATGTAAATTGATAATGTTTTTGGGAAAATGTTCTCTGAGTGATAGGATGCCAGCTGCCGAAATGATGAAAAAACTTTTCATGGCACTATTGAATGGAAATTGGAGATTAACAATGGTCCTCGCTTATCGGGATATTCTCCTGACAATTTCTGTTGATAAATGATTGTTGGATTCTGTGTGATTCAATACGATCAAGACGAAAAGTACATTTTCCACAATTTTTGTCCAAGAATTTTATAAACTTTTATCAGTTTAAACGAACTTTTACATTTTGCGCCAGTTATACAGACTTTTGCAAAACAAATTATCTATCGCCAAAAATGATTCCTTATCCGTTTCATTTTTGTCAGCCATATTTGATTACAGAATTCGTATCAAGGTCTTATAACAAAAAGAAAACATTTCCAAGTGCAACAATCAACAAAATAATAATGATTTCTGATGCGGATCTTTATTTTATTTAATTAATTTGAACGACCAAAATCTACAGGGTTCGAATGGCGTTTTACGAAAACGAGCAAAATGTGGAAAATTTCTTGGTTGTGTTTATAAAATCTACCGGTAATTTGGAAACAGACTTTCTCACCCGTCTATCGCTGGGCGCCAATTCAAAAGGTCAATTTTGTCCTCGATTGATTGAAGGAGAGAAAAGTCTCCCAATTCACACAATATTATTAATGGCTGTGATTGAATTAAAACAATTCAATTTTTACCTTCTCACAAGCAGCCATTAGCCAGTTTTGAAATAAATTGCTCCCCAAATGTTTTCTGCATTCCCATTTGTTCAACTTAAAATCATCTCTCGCAGGGTACTCATTATTATAAAAAGAAACAAGTTCATAGTCATAGCAATGTAGGTGTTTTATTATTATTTTTATTTAAAATCAAGTCGGTAAATTATGTTTGTTTTTATAAAAATAAACAAAAATCATTATCATTTTATAAAAATAAACAAAAATCATTATGCTTAGTGTACTAATTAGCTTATAAGACAGTTTGTAAGATCTCCAGACAAATAAATAGATTAATTAAAAAGTAACAACAAATAAATACATATATATTATATTGAATGCTTACTAATCCCCAAACTATGTCGCTTGAATATGCAAAACAAACATACAAAAAGAAATAACTTGTCACTTGAAATCGAAAAGGTTGAAGTAAAAAAAAAAAAATATTATATAAAATATTGCTATTGTTTTTAAAAGAAGAAATTATTATTGAAACTTTTTTTTTACATAGTAAGATATGCCAAAGAGAACATGTATGGAAATTGGTCAATACACATCAGTAATAAATTGTACAAATAAGAGAATACCCCATATCTATATCACTGTTTAAAAAAAAACGTATTTGTATAAACAATTTCACTATGTATAAAGAATATTTAAGAAAAATTTTTGCTTTTCTTTTTCGTCGAGGAAAAAGGGTGGCAATTTGTTTTTAATAGAATATTATAGATATTATATATGATATAAATGTATGTGAATACTTTGTAAGAGTCGAGAAAAAACAATATAAAAAAAATTAGGTTAAAATACAAATTTATTAAATTATGTAATAAAAAAATGAAATTAAAAAAAAAAAAACAATTTTTGAAATAAGTTTGCTGTTTCTTTGTTCTGCTCCGAAAAAAAAAATCAATTCATGCTACCTACGAAGAGTGTGGTAAGCTTAAAGTGCGAAATCCCTTTTTTCGTGCCTTTCGATTCGACGATGTAATGCGGAGGGGACACTCTAATTAGAAAGATTGACAACACTGAAACAGTCACTCGGTAGCTACATAGACGGCAGGTAATGAAAATTGATTTATACTGAAAATGTTTTTGTAGATAGTAGTCGGTGTTTGAGTATCGGAATGATGTTGCGATCGAGCAAATGAGTGACACTGAGTGGCGTGTAATCCACGAAAGGATTAGAATTTGGCTGTGCGCCTATCAATTTCCGTAGGCACAGATTACCGTGCCAGAAGATACTTGTATAGGTACTAATTTCAATTTGAACGGTGATGCCTTCCAACGCACATTCATATAGTGACACATTTCCTGTGGTCCTGAAATGAACACATTTTACCGCTACCATTGGGTTGCTAATGGAAACGCCAAATTTGTGGCAAGACAGTCAATAGACACAGTTAATTGGTAAAATTGATCTGCGACTTGTCACACATTCATGCCAGTTTGAACAACTTGTCACATAAGCACTTTGTGATTTTGAAACCGATAGCGAGTATGACTCTTGGGTAGGGACGGATCACTCGTTTGTCTGCAGTTGCTTATTGCAACTGGATTGGGGAAATTATATCCCGATCCCGATGTCGCAGGTCGATTTAATTTTGTTTTCAAGTTGTTCTTAGCCACATTTTTTTTACGATAAATGATTTGAAAGCACCAGTCATAGTTACAAGGAAATATATGAAGGTACCTAATGAGAAAAAAAATAATCTAAAAATCGTTTTCCCAATAATTCGACAGATGAGTCGCATACGAGAATCGGCGTCGGGAACGACGTTAAATATGACTAGCTGTGGGGAGTACAGGAAAGCATTTATTTTACTTCACTCGGAAATAAATTAAACAGATGTACATTTAAACAAAACAAAAAAAGTTATCAGTTAAAACGTTTTCAGCTCTTGAACATATCCCTCGAAATTTCCCTCGGTCGATCAACACTATCCACTCAGACGTTGGACTTCGTTCGAAGTGCGTTGTTTCGTCTCTCCTATTATAAATATATATATATACTATATATTATACTTAAACGGATATATAGCTGCGACCAAAATCTTGAAATAAAATAGTCCGCCGGGTTGCGTTAAAATGAGACTCCCTCTCACGCCGCACTTATTTTTCTGTCTATGAATATTTAAAAAAATTGCAACACTACTTGAACTCTCTGCAAACGGCTTTAGATCTTAAAGTTTTTACTCCGACTTTGCACCCCATTTGAAGGCAGTAGCTACCTTTTCTTCTTCCAAGGTTGCGGTCTATTTAAGTCACTTCCAGTCGTTTCAAAGAACATTTCGATTTTGGGGCGTCACCTGCAAACAAATAGTTACCAGAAGCGAATATTTTCACAATTTGTTAGGTGCAAATAGTTGCCAGAAGCGAATATTTCCATTCCTAATTGGTTAAGTGCTTTTTTACAAAACCAAAAGTTCGATAAAACATTGACAGATGGTCGCCTCAACAGGTCCATAAAAGAATGTTTTACAACCTTATTTGGCAACATCTCTGAATCGGAATCAATATGGAGTCGAGTTCCTTGAAAACAGCTTTTTACATAATCCTAGCAAAACATTTTCATAAAGAATGTTTTACAACCTTTTTTGGCAACATCTCTGAGTCGGAATCAATATGCAGTCGAGTTCCTTGAAAACAGCATTTTACATAATCCGAGCAAAACATTTTCTTTTCCAATCTGTCGGTAAATTTTAACATTTCTTTTTGTTCTGCCATATGTCCCAATAATCCGACTTACTCCGAAAACCAGACAAATGTCAATTAAATTAGCTTTACAACTTTGTTGCGGTTGACTTTAACTTCAAGTGAAATTATTTAGTCTTCCTCATTGTTGCCCTCATTAACGGTAGTTGGTTAACCAACAGGAAAGCACACAGTAGACAGCCACCACTGACAACTCACCCTAAATCCACCTTGTTTGTCAAATATTAACTGAAGCACAGTAAATGCTGACATCATCACCCAAACAGACTCACAAGCAGTGTTCATTAATTTCACAACCACTTAGCTGTATACTTTTCTTAGCAGTGTGCCTGCCATCAGGATAACGGCGTCCATTCCACACACACAAAAATCATTTCCAGAAGTGATAACCCGAAACCAGGCAAAGAGACTTTACTCATTCGATCAGCAAAACACAACAAAACATAAAACAATTCCAGGAATGTCAAATCACTTGGGCAGACTATATATTTGTTTTTTTTTTGCCTTTTGTCTTCGTTTTCGTTATCAGTCCAAGTAACTAAAACAATCAGCTAAAGACATTATCGGCGCGCTACCCTCTGGGACCATAGTGTACGATATAGTGCATTCCAGCCAATCACACACAGAAACACAATATCAGTGAGTCAAACTAAAACCCATTCGACTCTGTTGAATAGGTTATCGTAAATCTACCCAAGAGGGTGGCTCAGAGTGACTACATGGGGATGGAAGGTAGTTCGAACAATGCTGAGGCGAAAATTACCAATTGTTAGGCCAGGGATTATCAGCTATTACTGTCTTAAGCCTCCTGCCGCATTGATTGACTTTAAGTCGGCAGAGGAATTCCTATAAATAAATTTCACCCTGTGCCAAATTGCCAACACAAATATACTTGCCATGTATTTTCACTTGGAGAATTTCAAAAATTCGTTACCGCTGACGATACCTCTGCATATTTGACTACCTCATGGATGTCCATGAGAAGGGGGGTTGTGGCCTACCCAGCCGACACTAATGAAGTCAATTTCTAAGAGTACGGGGGAGGTTAATGAGAGTTATGAATTATTTACGACAAACATAGCAGAAATGCGAATAATTTGCGGTGACAGCCTTAAGATTAATAAACAAGGAATGTTGATTAAGGGACATGGCTTTAATCTTGTTTAGCAGAGATTGACAGCCTTGCAAAATGTATAAGCTCAATGGGAGATGACAAATTGCTTGCGACGGACAGAATCTTTGTTGAAATTAATTTTGTGGATAAGCAACTTGGATGGATGGGTCAGTTTTGAGTATGGAGAGGAAGAAAGACGCGTGTCCTTTGATTTAAGCAATGGATTCCGATTCAAATTTTTGTTAGGGAAGCAAAGAGGATTTGCACATATCCCAAATGCACACATCAGTGCTTAAGTGTAGCAAGGAACGATTTCTTTCAATTTTTTTTTGCATATTATTAAGGGTGCGATTTCATATTTAAAATTCAGTATGCTACTCCATGGAAATCCCTTCCTAGAAAACGAACTATAGAGAACCAAAGAGCTACTTTAATTCTGTAGTAAAATCGGACGTTTTTCCAGCGAAAGTACTAGGGTTTGTCCTTCTTAAATTCAATTGCAGCTCTTTCCAAAATTTCCCCATACCCTATTTAACATAACCCCCTTTAATATGACACCGAATTTACATTTAAATGTCGAAAAAAAATGTGCTTGAAACGTCATCAGATAATATTACGAATAAGCCACCGAATCACAAAGTTCACCCACCAGAAACGCAATCTTCTCCATATCCAACTTGGTACGCTAAGCCACGTTAGATATCCCACTTAATTGAAAGCGGCATTATTTGCTGTTTGAAACTTGGCCAAAAATTATCCCACCCAGCCAAAAGTTGCACCATCTTCTCCCATTCAACTGCAGACATCGCTCAACTCAAGCTACAAGACACACCATCACCGCAAGTCAAACATCAATAATTTGCTCTCACTAATCCCAGCCAACAACGGCAGCAAAGTTTTTCATAAGAAATTTATTATACCAACTAAGTAAAAAAAAAAGAAAGGAAAAATAATGAAATCCACCCATTGTTGCCAGAGACTTTATAATGCTGTGTTTCCGAGAATTTGTGCAACTTTTAAGTTACGGCAAACTTGTGCGAAAGGAGCTCACTTATTTACCCCCTGAATTACTACAACTTCCACGTATGTGGTGAGCAGCAGTAGTGGCAGCACCAGCTTGTGTGCATGTTCCCTACCACCTTATAGTTAAGTAATTAGGAATTTGTAAGCCTTGACGACTACAACGACTAATTTGTTGAAAAGTTAAGCATTCCACGTAGCTACACGCCGCAGATTGTTTAAGCAGCGAATAAAATGAACAAATTCACTCGAAACAAAAGAGTGGAAAAAAATGACTTCCTGTCGTTTGTTTTCCATCGTTCGTCCCAAATCCTTGCAGCATTACATCGCGTCGTCTTTTCTATTTAAGTTAGTGGATCGCTACAAGTTAAATACGCAACATAATTGCTAACTAACAGTAAATATAATCAGAACGGAACGTAAAGTTAAATAAGAAAAATGTATTCTTTGTAGTTGGTCCTTTGTTTAATTTCTCCCACAGGCCAAAAGTCAAGTTTAAGGAGGGCACTCCCGATGGTAATCAATTTAATTGGGTCAAAGAGTATCGGGGGAGGTTTAGCCGGTATAAT
Source organism: Cheilosia vulpina (assembly GCA_916610125.1). Classification (NCBI taxonomy): domain Eukaryota; kingdom Metazoa; phylum Arthropoda; class Insecta; order Diptera; family Syrphidae; genus Cheilosia; species Cheilosia vulpina. The sequence goes on from OU744279.1 coordinate 56,992,354, forward strand.
AAGGGATTATTGCAAGTGGTAGTGTGCTTTGGATCTCCCGCAGGCAATTATGGGGGGAATTTATTTAAGAGCGCGCCTCGAATAGTTTGTTGCCTTTGAGATTTACAAGTGCGAAACAAAAGCGATTTGATTTAATTGAGAGTTAATTAGTGGTAGGCACAAGGGCACATCTTTTTTTCTTTTTGAAAAAGGAGTACAACATCACTCCTTCGCGGATATGCCTGCGGTTGGTGCGGCCCTTCAAGTGTTTTAGATCTATCTCCTGGGAGCGAATATCGATGGTTGCTTGCCTCGGAGCTATCAGTTGGGTGTGTGTGGTTTGCGAAGGGGAAACGGTGCCATACAGGATGCGTATATTTTTGCTAAGATAGGGCTTAGTTGGACTGGTTGTTAAATAACAAGACCGACATTATATCTGCAGCTCAAAGAAGAAGAAGAAATGCGAAGGAGTACATTTTGAACAGCTGAATGGAGTAATCAACAATTATTCCGAGTGAGGGACTTTCATTTCAATTTAAAGCCATTCCCGTGGCAGATTTACACGAAGAGGAATTTCTCATAATTTTGCAACGACAGCATGAATGAGACAAGATTTCCTTAGAATTTTGAATAAAAATATTTGAGTGGGTGACGGACAACCCAATCAGATGTAAGTTACCCAACCGAATGCTGCCGAGCTTGTGGGCAAGTGGATTTCTTGAGTGTTTCTCCTCACTCCGGTTGGCAATTTTTTAAGCAGGATTACGAAAAATTTGCATTTGGCTTTGAAGTGATAAATCGAAGTAATCTAGTTTTTAGCGCCACAGAAACGCTCCCGATGGAGTTTTGAGTAGAGTTCGTAGAAAGAGAGACGATAGTAAATACAGAGATACAGCACACCATGTTTCATGTTTCACCCGAAGTGTGTAAAATAACGCGAAGGTCATAGCGAGTCTTGTGATAAGAAAGCCAGAGGAATTTTCTGCGAAAGCCGTCATTATATTTATAAAGGGAGTCCCATAATTCAAGCAAAATTTGAATTTTGCGCCATTTAATAGTACAGTGATGCCAACATCAAGAAAGATAATAATGTGACAGCTGACAGTTCGGGGTTAGTATAAATAAAACGCTATACGAAAGAACAATGCATTTTTATTGTTGAGCAATATTTTAAAAATAATAAAGGTTTGTCAGCTGCAGTCCGCAATTTTCGTACAAATTCATCTTCAGGCTTCTTTATCCGTCAAAATTGTTGCATTTGGGGTTAGGAAAATCCACGAGTAATTGTTTGGAAACAAAAGCATTCACAACGTGTGACTGTTTGGTGCGGATTCCAGGACTGGAGGCATTATCGGACCTTCTTCGAAAATGCGGTTGGTCAGGCAGTAACCATTAATGAATCGTGGCATGATAACCCCATTTTGAGTGCCTAAATTACAAGATATGGATGTGACCAACATGGGGTTTCAACAAGACGGCGCCACATGTCATACAGCCAGAGAAACATTTCAATTACTGCACGAGTCACTTGCTGTACACGTTCAGCATCGGCCGTTTTTGCAATCAAAGTTGGCATTTCAGGTCTTGCGATCTAACGCCATTGGACTTTTTTCTTTGCGGTTTTTTTTTAAGTCAAATGTCTATACAAACAAGCCAACGACCACCAACGCCTTGAAAAATAAAATTGGGAGGTTAGTACATGAAACGGTCAATTTTTCAAAAAAGTGTACGTACTTTCCAGCAAAGCCATTTATCTATACATAACCCCAATCTGTATACTTTATGAATCAATGACAAATCGAAGATTTCTGATTAAAAATCTGTATTTTCTATCAAAATTACATTTTGAGTAAATTATGGGACACCCTTTATATAGATCTGTCTTTTTGAACCCTACTGTCAGTTGTCTTCTTTCCTGTTTAAGAATCCCGCCAAGCAACTGAAGGAATCCTCAGAGCGAATTGAATCGGAGATAGAGTAGAGCCCTTAACAGAGACTTGAATAACGATCGTTGAAGTTATATGCCCACCTAAGACCTACCCCTTCGCAGTTCTCTTTTAAGTCCGTGGGACAAGTAACACATAGTCCATGTCCTCGATGTCCATGATAAGATGGTTGAACAAATTCTACAACTTATGGGAACTGTCCCTTTTGTCGCTGTCAGTTCATACAGCATACTAACGAGTTTTTAAGTCCGCGGTTAAACCCTACCCTTTGAGTGTTAACAAATTGAATTTATACGACGCATGAAATAAAGAAAGCAAATAAAACTTAGATCCAACTGCTTTTTGAGGGGGAAAAATAAAGTACAAGTAAAGTAAGCTTTGTGGAATCAAAACTGAAATGGAGCTCAACTAAGGACAGAACATAGCTCTACAGAGAAGCTACAAAAATAAAAACACCTTTTCAGATCATGTACAGGTTTTGAAAAAAGCCTCAACCTACTAAAGCTTCAATAAGTTGGTTGGACTCCGAATGTATAAATGTATTATGCAAAACGTCAACGCATTTTGCTGGTAAGCCCCAAAGACTATTCATTGGTCGAAAATAAGTTTTAGGAAAGTTTCCTCAATTTTATCGTAGTCGAAATAACATATTTACTTACTTAGGTTGTGACACAATTCGTGAACCAGAGCCTCAACTAATACGCCTCTCCAATTAGAGCGATCGTTGGTTTTCTGCCTCCAGTTGCGCACTCAAAATTCTCGCTCGAAGAATTTTGTGTTCGAAGCGACCAATGAGATCTTCAACGTCCATTCTTCTGCACCATACAGCAGGACTATGATGATGGGGTCTTTTATAGAGTCTCAATAGTGTTTGTGGGCAAGACCTTACTGTGCATTTCTTTCTAACAGAGGTTGCCAAATGTGGTTCTTTGCTTGATTTCTAAGTTAATATCGGAGCGGATATTGCTATCCTCACTTCAATTTGGTCAGGTGGGCGGTAGTTTTGGCTTTTATCGCCCAGGTTGAATGGCTCACTCTGCCTGAATGCGGAATTTATACCGTCTCCGCCGTTTAACACCCTGCAGAAATGGTTTTTCCATATCCTCAGCACCGACTGTCGAAACGACATATCTTGTAGGATATTTAGAGCTTCTTAAAATAAAATAACCCTCTTCCCCTCAACCAACCAGATTCCAAGAAGATTCTTAACAAATTGACTGCATAACACAAGCCCTCCAAAATTTTCTGATATTGAGTACGAATTTTGAATCAATTTCTAAGAATAACCAACCAGTGGATCCAATCAACTCAGTTTACAAAGAACGACAATATTTTCCACACCCCTCTCGTATGATTATTCATAATACTCCGATCAAACGAAAGGAATCCGTGATTCAGCAGTTCTGTACATTACAAATGTTCCCTGTCTACCAAGCCGCTCGCCTGTATTGTGTGCAGTTTCTCTGAAATAATCATCACAAAAGGTGCACGTTTCTACATTTGCTTCTAAATATATCAGCTTTGCCCATTAAAACCTCTGACGTATACCGAAAATTTGCAAGTCATTTTCACCTCCTTAGCTTAAAATCTATTAAGCCCCCAAATCGTCAATTTGTATCCTGCCTGTCATTCGCCCTGTACTACGATGATAAGGTTTTATCCGAAACCACAACTTCAGAGCGCCCTACTGCCTGAATGGATGAATGGCGACAAGCAAATCGGCACTGAACGAGTATGACTGTGCGGTTGACAAGCAAATGAAGTTACCCCTGGAATATACACAACCTTATGCCAGAGCTAATCTCCATCCATGGAATCAGTGCCGGGAATTCCAAGTCAGGCGAAGTATAAAGTTTATTCGTTTTGATTTCACAGCGTACACTTGAAAAAGTTACCCCCACAGAGAAGGGGATGAGGAAATCCTGGAAAACTTGGCACTGTTTATACCGCAGCCGGCACGGCGGCGTCGTCGTCATAATGTAAGGCCACGAACGTGTGTTCTGTTTAGCGGTCCAAGTTAATGCGTTTAATCAATCCAGTGTGAAGGTTGTTTGTTGTACAACATTGGCAATGTCCTCGACGGGTGAATGATGAATTGTATTAAAGATGATCATCTTTCTGGGTTGTTTCACTAATGGTGCGCACAATGGAGTGTCTTACTTAAAATGCAGCCCGTTGGGGGGTAGATAAACCCATCGTGCTTTATTTGATCGGCAATTTGTTTTGATTGCCATCCAGTTGAAAGCATTCTCTTTGCCTGCGCTCCTTCAAATGAGCGATGACACAGTTTTACTTGATTTGAAATTGGTATCGAAATATCCGCGGGGATTATGTAACAAAATTGTCTGACCGATGCTCATGTTGGGCTGGTGAACAGGAAAATAAAAATCAATGTTGCCCTCGATGCAGTGATGTTATTTTCAAGGCTCAATGGATAGCGAAGGGGGATTGAAACAGTTTATTCGATTTCCTTTTAAAGTAGACATTTTTTTCCAAATGAGGACAGTCAATGAAAGTCCAGCTGCAGGTGTGCGATAGTGCTTTGTCGTGTTTTTGAAGCAACGTGTGATGAGACGGGATGCTCTGAAAGTAGTGGATTTTAGGACTTTTAAATTTAAGTAGTTAAACCTCACACGTAGTACTAGATCGATACGCTCGCTTTTATCTTTATGTTTAACTGGTCGGGTCAGAGATCCGCCTTTGAACTTTTTTATTATTTCGACAAAGGGTAAACACACAATTGCCACCATGCACAAACATTTCCATATGAGACCAACCTGTGAGCTGGCATCTATAAAATGCAAAGTCTGAGGGAGACTGTGGTGTTATTGAGAAAAATATAAATAATCGGTGAGTAGTTTGAATGTGATGCGGAAACAAATTAACATGTGAACATATGAACTATTTCATTTTATGTGCAGATATAGTTTTTCAATGTTCACATCTTTTCCTGGCCGTTTCCGTATAGCCAGAAAAATGCTTCCAAAAAGCAGTAACCCTCAACAATACCCAAGAGAACATTCCATAAAGGATCCCAAATGTGGCTAAGAAAAAATACAAAAAAATCGAATCCGAGTCTCACAATAAGTTTCACAAAATCCGACACAAAATTGAGTTGAAGTTTTCTCCTAGAGCAGATGACACAGCAGTTTTGCCTACCGAACTTTCATTATGCATTTCCGCTACTGCGTCTAAATCGGCTACAAAATAAATAATTATGGTGGCAGGTCTGTGTATGAAACTGGTTTCTGTGTCTGGCTGATTGTATTTGCTTTTCAATTTACCAAGCAGAAAAAACACCAAAATTTCTAACCGATTAATTTACGAATAATTGACTGTCAAAATTTCACTATTCAAATAAAATCACTTACAATTATTATGAATAAGTGGCGTCATTCGGAATATATATAATTGCAATTTTTGCAAAAAAGTTCTTGCTGTGGTTCTCTTTTCAGAATTAATTCGGCAGTTATATCTTTTATGTACCATGTATATGAAGCAATTCTTGATTAATTCAACTCCCGTTTTTCTTAAAGTTTGACCCTCTAACTTATTGATTTTCATGGCAGAACAAACATTAATAGGAAATTGAATCCGTTTAAACTGAAATGGATAATTGCTGGGAATTATTTGTATATTCTTGGTGTTAGAACAACCGTATCTCCTTTACCCGACCCAGTTAAAATTAACGCCTCATTAACGTTTTTCGGCAACGAAATCACTCTCAATCTGGTTCCATTACAAAGCTTAGAGGATTCAAATTGCGAAGCAACATAATGGGATCTCCAACTTTTAATTCCAGGCCATGGACTGTAATTCTATTTAAAAACTCGACCGGGTAATTTACTGCCTCATCTTGATTGCAAATAGCATTTATAAACAGGTACGACGTGTATCATCAGGAATGTTTGATACCTATACCTATTTGACATTCCTTTCCTACATATTTGACGTTTATTTTATGGCTTTTTTTGTTCATAGCACACCAAACAGCATACTGCCTCTGTCTGCCTCCCTCTCCCGTCACTGGAGTAAAATAAGTTTAAAAGAGATGTCAAAATATTGCGCCGTTAGTATGTTTGATTTGAGAATGAAGTGCATATCTACTCATGCAGGTGAAAATAGTAGAAATGTTTCAAATTTTACCTATTTATTAAAAAACCTTTTAAGTTATCGAGTTATTGGATATCCTAAGTTGTATCTGCAGATGTTCTCTATAAGCTGCTGTTAACTATATTTAAATGCTCCCAGTATTTTCGAACGGAAAGTGTGACAAAGTAAAAAGCAAAACGAATCGAAAAAATAAATTACTCTTGTCCAATTTTTTCCGGAATTTATATAGATATAGAGTTGAAACAAAGTAGATATTGTAGGCCTAGGTATCGTCTATAGGCCTGTGAAAAATGCACCAGAATATACTGAGCAGTTTCTAAGATTTTCGCATTTAAATACATGCAGTCAAATTCAATCTTAGTCGAACAGAACTACACCAATTTTAGTATGAATATATTTATTTTGTTAGGAGTTTAATCTCATTTTTTTCGAATTTGCTTTTCGATGTTAATACTTTTGTTAAATATGAAATAGCATTATGCATTTTTACCGTTCCATAACATTATTCAACACAGTTTTATTAAACTGCTGAACTTTAAATTATATACTGGGATCAGATTCCGTATATCAACGATCGTTTAAACGATATCGTTTTTCAAATTTTCACCACCAAAATAAGTCATATTCTGAATGTTTTTGACAAAAGTCAGCTTTCATTATATTTTTGGAAAATGAACTGGATTAAGCTTTCAAACTTGTAATTTTAGTTGTGGAGGTCTATCGTTTCGACGACAATCGTCTGAAAATTTACGGAATAAATAAACGAATTTGAAAACATCCACCGAGCTTGTTTATGAATACTTTCTAAAATTCGCTTATGCCCTAATGGAAGCTTGGGTGCAACTTGCATGTTGTTCACTGATTTTTGGAATAACCCCCAGGAATTTCATAAAAATTCTCAAAAATTGAATTCACACAAAAAAAAAAAACAAAAATTGTGAATGGATGAACCGTTTTTGGTGGATAGATGGATAGAGAACAAGTTAAACCACACTCAACATTTACTTTTATTACATTTATTGCTATAAATTTATTAACAAATTGTTTGTTAGTGAAATAGTGCCACTCGGCGGCCATTACTACAAGTATTCAGGCTTGCCAGATTGGGCGATATATCGCAAAACGAGCGGTATTTTTTTTTTCCTATTTTGCGGTGCAAAATTATAATTTGCGATGTCTCTTATTTTTTGCGATGCTTGCGATATTTTGTTTTAATAATTATTAAAACAAAATAAAATACTAATTCAATAAAATTCTTCCCATTTGAAAACACTGAATACACTGAATGTTGACGTTCAATTTAATTCTATCGCAAAATAAAACTGTTAATGCTGTTAACGATTTCTTATGGTGTTTTGTATTTGGATTTTGAAATACTAATACTATTTTTTTCCTTTTTCTTTGTTATTAAAAATATTAAAAATCAAGTGAAAATCAAGTTTGATGTGTTATTTTTTTATTTTTAAGCATTTTGCGATAACTTTTTTCTAATTCTGCGGTTTGCGAAAAAATAACTAAAAATTGCGATATAGGCATATATAAAAATCTGGCAAGCCTGCATGTATTCAAAGACACGAAAAAAAAAAGAGCGCGCGAGAGAGGATTTTCGTACAAAATTTGAGGGGCAGTTACCCTATTAACTGCACGTAAGCTGACCGTCTAGTTAGGTTATGTTTATGATCCCTATTCAGAATACATTGAATGTAAGTCATGTTTTAAGCTCCTAATGGCTTAAAAATATCTTATTTCTTGCATTTCTTATACAATTCAATATGCAAACAGCTATCCATCAAAATATGGACTCACTATATAAAATATCCACAAACTCAGTTACCTAATCTGGTGAGTGCATGAACAAAATTAAACAAAAAATATTCCCTTATGTTTTCGTTAATTAAATAATTTCTGCTCGGTGTATATACCTACTGACTCGCCTATTCCATTAGTGCAAATGTCAAAAAAAAAAAATTGCGTTTAAACTTAAATCAATGTTCATTCGTTTTCCTTTTTTACTTTCGAGCAATAATGTAAGCATACATTTCCACTTCCAGTCGACTGCACTGTCTGTATGTTTCGTGTAAAAATTCTTTTAAAAAGTGAACCTTATTTGTCGACCCGCAATATTCGTTTTTTTTTTATCCGTAAAATAAATTTCCATAGAGTTAATTATGATTTTTTTTTGTGTCATTTTTGAAAAATTCTTTTGAGTGTTCCTCCGTGGTAATGCATGGATATGTCATCCCGTGTTTCCAGCAATTAGCTTAGCGAATAAAAAAAACGAAACACTGTCGGACAGAAACTAAAAGGGAAAGAGTGAATGTGCATTCCAGTCGTGTCCGTATTCAGGGCAGGAAAAAGTTATTAATGGCGGTAGCTGGAAATATTTACAAATTGTGACGTAGTTTTACAATTATCCGAGTATAGCAATATCACTGTTAATTCGGTCACCCTTGTACGGAATTAAATAAAATTGTAGCGAAATTCAAATAATACTTGCACAGAAGGATTGTTGCAAGAAGGGTCGCAGGCTTTTCCTTATTGAGATGTTGCGCCGCATAGCTTTATTGTTTGCTAAAGACTTGAAGGTTAATAAAAATGCTGTGAACAGTTATACAGTGCAAATGGAAACAAAAGAAAAACATGAACAGCAAGCCCAAAAACTGTCTTCGTGCACCAAATTTGTTCTTACCTACTTCGCATGTAGATAACAAGAATTACACTGACGATACTGAATTTAATCTGTCAAACAAAGCTCATTGTGTTTGTTGCCCAGGGGTTTTGTTTCCCCCAATGCAACGACAACGAAAATCTTCGAATAGCAACAACAAACATGACGGAAATTAACTACGTATTTTTTTTAAATACCATTGTAAGCGGTTTGACAAAAGAAAACGTCTATAAAAAAAATGAAAAGTTGGATATTTATAACTTCTTACTTCTCAAAAACATTCGTTTGTGTGAGTTTTAATTTGTTTGGTAGTTGGAACGAAGGGAAGGGACTTTAAAGTTTTATACCGACTTCAAATGGCTGTATGGAGAAGCTTTTTTAGGTGGCTCAGTGGAAAAAACATTCAGACCTGTCATCCGTTGCTTAGTAGTCCAACACACTACCCACTGAGTAACTGACTTACTTCCTTCCCACTTCAACAGTAGGCCTAAAAATGTTTAAAATAAAAAATGGCCGTGTGATGCAGTAAGTCGTGGGAAAATAACCTTTTCGTGGAAATTTCGATGCTTAAAAAACAGTCTCGTTGAAAAAAGAGGTAAAAAAAATCTGCTGGGTGAAATTTACCAATTTCAGCTTATGCTTTCTGGTGGCCCATCCAAATTCCTTGTATCTCCAAATACGTTAATTTCACACAAAAAAAAGTCAGCCCCAGGGAATGTAATTTTACATGGGCCGACGAATTGAAATTATAAAAAGCTCTTGTAGTGAGCCCTCTTATAACCGAAAGCGGATAAAAAGATTTTGCAAGACCGATTTGAATAATTTTTGAGTTATGGGACGACCTATTGCGAGCATTCTGTGTTTTTTTTTTTTTTGCTTGCCATCTTAAAAGTTGAACTCAAAAAGACTTCGGTATGATGTTCACAATGAACTGTCAAAGTCGTGCAGTCAGCTGGCAGTTTTAGTTGTACGCAAAGCGATGTTTTTTTTTTTCAAAGCTTGTTGTCTATTTATTATTAAAATATAACTGAAAGCAATATTTACTGGGCTGTTGCGAAGAACATAATAACAGTTTCCATAGTCCCTTTTATAGGATCTCTATAGACACTGAGGGCCATCGTCCCTTCGGAATGGACTAAGACTAAAATATTAGTTCCACAAATTCGCGACAGTGCAGAAAGAAAAGCTCGTCAATCGCTTAAATTTAAGGTTAAACCATCCCTAGTCAATCAACACCGTACCTTTTGAATTCCTTGAAATGAATGAAACATATCAAGTCCTTCTGTGACTTCCTACCGTCACCGATCATATGTGCGTAATAGAACAAGATTGAACCACCAACATCTCAATGAGGAAAAGCCTGCGACCTTTCTTGGAACAATCCTTCTGTGCAAGTATTATTTGAATTCAGCTACAATTTTATTTAATTCCGTACAAGGGTGACTAAGCAAGCTTATCAACCTGGTTAGATACATCGACTTCGAAAATAATGCATTTATGCTGTATACATCTATTGAAACTCGTATTCGGAGACTTAAGGCTCTTTGGGGGAATTGAAGCGCAATTACTAACCGCCCAGCAAAGGCAAACATTGCCGCTTTTTTGGCGCCCTTTACCCTGTGTAAGAAAAGCCATCATAATTTAATTACTAAGTTCTACCACTTCCGCCTCACACTTGCACTGTTTCACGTCCGTAAAACTCCGAAAACAAAAGCTTTCCCCGTGCAAACAAAACAGCATACAAAACAACTCTGTCAAAGCCTCATGAAACGTTAATCACCCCAACAGACCTCATAATAACGCTCTTGTCTCTCAATATTCAACTAGTTTTTCTTCGACTTTAAAACAAACTTTTTTCCCATTTCTATATGTTTTGCCTTCTCACTATGCCCTCCACCTCATTCTTGTTATTTTTCTACAAATCAAGTCCATGGCCCCCAGTAAATTAAGGCACACACATGTCAGAGTTGTAGTTTTCCTGGCTGTTTACTCTGTGATCCTTCGTAAAAGTTACCAGCGGCAACATGAAAATACATTTCTTTCCCGGTCGCTCAGAACACGTTCGCAAGGCCAACGAAGTGCGATAATGGAAAAGTGAAGAAAGAAAAAAAAAACCAAAACGAAAACTTACAGAAAATGCAAGACAAGCGTAAATTCGTGATTGGAATTCGAGACCATAAATAGTTTGGATTTACAGCCACTAGGTGGAGCAGATATGTACATTTTATTCAAAAAGGTTTTCCTGTTTGCCTCCGGCATCTATTATTATTTTGTTGTTGTGCTCGACAACCTTTACAAACAACAATTAGGAAAAAAAAAAGGAAACTCCGTTGATTTGATTTTCGGATGAAAACGAAAGTTTTTCTCCTTTTTATCGAAGTTATTCCTTGGAAATGTGTTGGGTGAATTACTTTAGGGTTGAAATGCAGGTAACTACATATTGAAGCTGATTTTGTACAACATCCGCTATTCAATTTACTCGATGCAGTTGGTGTAACTACTCTGTAGCTGACAAAGTGTGTGATTGAGAAAGGTTTCCTAAAGGAAACGTATCTCAAATGCGGCTTTGCCTTTGACTTGTGGGAAATGACAATTAATTTCCACTAATGGCATTCAGATGCTTGGTTTAGCATCATTTTAGGAATGTTCGACTACGTCTGTGGTAGTCGAAACATGGACGGTATCGATCTGCATTGGATTATCTAGGGTGAAATCATCAAGATTACCCTCAACATGCTTACGGTTTTCAAAGTCAAAGTGTGTTCTTTACCACACCCCATTTATGCCACTCAAGATTGATCATTCTTGCCCAAAATGGGATTAAAAACGCACAAACGCACATCCTTAGATGCGGCACTTCTTATGCATGCATAAAAAAATGCTTTATGTAAACGAAATGTCAAGAATTCGTTCGCAGTTCGTCCTCATATGAGTTCAATACACTGGGATGACCCATTTGCTATGTAACTGTACAATCCACTTCGGTTCATGTAACACATTCAACATGCGTTCTATTCCGATTTCGTGGTGTATCAATAAACTTTGAATATTAATTCAACAACCAAGCACTTGCTGGAACAGTATTTGAAAAATGTTTTATGCATGATATTTACCACCAACTGAACTGCAAAAGCTCCTTGACTTATGACCCATCTGTCATCTCATATTTCAGTGGGTTCTGTACGCATTGTTGGAATGCTACAAAGTGGTCGGGTTCAGTCGGTGTTATTAGAGCAATGATTTTTCAGACAATATACAAGAACCGAAAGCTCATCGCAAACATTATAAGAAACTTTGCAGTGTAATTAATTCAACCAGCACTTATGTGTTGCAACACTTTGAAAGCAGACTACTTTGTGTCCCATAAGAGGGAATGAATAACATCCAGGGGTCTGACAAGTGGCTTCGAAAATGCCCTCATCACTGTCCGGCAACTGCAAAAGTAAATACATAGTTAACTCGGGAAAATATCGTCGGAAAACTTAGAAACTTTTAATTCCCGTTAATTGATAAATTGATCCCTAAAATACGAATTGACTGCGCCAGAGACTTTTGATGAGTGAAAATCCTCATCGTCCGTCAATATCTTTAGAGTGTTCTTGCCGGCGGCGGGGTTTTGGTAGAACAACGATTGAATATGCATCTAAACGTTTTCCTCTACGAGAACACAAAACCAGCCCAGCATTAGTTCCCTTAATTAAAAATCAATCGATTTTAGCTTGGTAATTCTGTGTCCATTCAACAAAGTGACAAAAGTGACGTCCAATCAATTTATTATGCAAATTTCCATTAACTCGGTTCCAAATATGCCTCCGGGCAGAGGGATGATGCACGAACAAAGCCAACTTTTCGGTGTAAGAACATAGGAACAGGTTGGATTTACAATTAATGGTATTCATTATTGAATGTTGCAGGAAATTTCAAATAAGAACTTATTAAAATAAAGCCAAATTAGGTCAGTAAGTTTGAGATCTATGTCGGGAGCTACTGTATTTGAATGATTAATTTTAGATTGGAAAATATTGAATGGTTTATACTGCTATATAGGGCGATTTGGTGGGGCACAAATTGTCCAAACATTGCGCCACTGAATCGATAAATGGTACAAACACCGAATAATGGTTATGATACTTGCTAAACTTATAGGAGTATGTCTTGACTAAAAAACAAAGATAAGACGACAGTCGACGAACAAAATTAAAGTAAAAGTGAACCGTCTAGAAAAACCAGCGTGTGTTTCCCTTAATATGGGGACAAGAAAAGAGTTATTCTCAAACATTTTCCAAGTCAAACTACAAACGCAGCCTAAAGTGGCTTCAACTAGATGGCGCAGTTTTGAATTGAAAAAAAAAGCATAATTCTATTTCATAGTTATTTGAATAACACGTTTCATTGGACGACGGTTAAGAATCTAGTTAAGTAAGTCTGACAGCTGGCTGATTTGAGTTTTGATTGGCCTAGACCTGTCACATGAACAGTTTTTTTTTTCAGTTTAAGATTGTGTAATGGTAGCCGACTAATCTAGTCAAGAATTTCGCGAATGAGCACTATAAGTTCAAAAAATGTATTTTCGCATTGAACTTTTAATAAAATGACATTTATGCCAACAATGCCACCAAAACCATTTATTCTAAATATAAACAAGTTAAAAAAAAAACTACTAGAAGCAAATACAGTATGTACAGTAAATCTTAACGAAGCTGTAAAAATTTCGTTTGCTTTTATTGACCACTTAAATCTATTGGTTAAACTCAATCTTGGTCTTAAAATGCTGCTTATGAATTATACAGTTAGTTTATCGAACAAGAAAATATGCAAATGATCTTTAAATTTCCTAACAAAAAATATTTATTAATTTTTCCTTACGGGAAAACGTTTTCCCATCAAATTCTCAGTTAATTCTAATACAAAAAAAAAACAAATTATTCAACTGAAATATTTCATTTCCTTACTGTTCCATTTGTCGGGAATTTTTTTCTGATGAAATCCAATCAGTGGTTGATTTGTTGTAATTGTTTTCGTTATGAAAATTTTTTTTGACAGATTTTTTGCTATAACCGCTGAAACGTAAAAAAAACACTAAATTTCATACTCTTCCAACTTTTTCGGTTGTAATTTACGTATGGCTTTAACTGAGGCCTGAGACAACTAGAATTTTGATTGTTCCCAGTATTATATTTTCCTTGTTACTGACATTTTGATTGTCATTTTGAGATCCTTTTCAATTTTTGCTGCAACAGTAAAGTACGCCGTGGTTAAGTGTCACAGAAAAGAGCTGTTCATTGAAAAAAATTCCTTCAAACATTTAATACAACTATTTCTGATTCTAGGTACTTCTCGTCCATGTAATAATTAAAAAAGCCTATCCTTGAATACTTTTTCGCAACAGAACAACAAATACACAACGATCTGTCGAAATTTAGCTTGAGAAAATGTGCCGACTCATTAAATTGGCATTCTAAATTTTGACAGACACATGAAGTACTCGTACATTCTGAAACAAAAGTTTAATTATTTAGCTCGAGCTGCGTACCACTTAGCTAAATGCGTTCGCTTAAATTTAGGTCAGCTAAATTTTCGAGAGAATTTAGCATGGGAACGAAAATCTAGCTCGAGCAGCGTACTAAGCTTAAGACATTGAGAACTCTTTTGGATATGACGTTAATTGCTACAGCTGATTTTCGAGATCGTTTTTGAGCTAAATTTGATTTTCAACTTGTTAATTCGCAGAAAAATGTTAATCAATTCAAAAGGAATACTTAGGAAAAGCAATTCTTCCTTATAAATAATTATTGTAAGCATTCTGTTTCAAGTCGTAAAATATCATACAACGACTCCTCTTGATCGTACTTTCGCGTTGAGGTGGTGCGCTCCCATCGAAGTACATTCACTTGTGTTTGTCGTTTTCTATATTTGAACGGAACCAAAGAGAAATACTTGTATGAATCAACAGCGACAATGTCTACCTACGGAAATGCGAAAAATTGAGTGCAGGAGTCAAATTCTGTATGGCAAAACGATCAAACGTTTTAGTGCGCACGCATCATTTACTTCTATAACTTCGAGCAAATCATTCGTGCTCACGAAAACTTTTCGACTTCTCGCCTTACAGAATCTGACCCCAGGTTTTTGGAAGAAACACTCGATTTAGTGTGAGAAAAAATGTATTTCGTCAACTTTAACGAAAGCCTGTTCCTCACTCGTTTCACAATCATGTTGAAATGTAACAGTTTTATTTTCCCCTTCGGTGTTTTCTGTTCTTAAAATAAACTTTGTGATAATTTCAAAAAAAAAAATTAAAAGGCAAAGTTAGCTGTGTAACTTATTGGAACTGACAAATTTCCTGACCCTTAATTCGCCGAAGCAGACAAAGGCAATTTGCAAAAGAAAAAATTAAACTCAATAATATGCCGAAAGTTCCACAGTTACTTTTTCTTAAATCCTTCAACTTAATTTGCTCGTTATTGGGATAATTTGGTCCAACTTCAAAGGACGAAAATTCTTTGAGTTCCAATTTCTTACCTTTGCCTAATTTGCGAATTCAAATTCAATTATGCTGAAGTAAGCGATGGGCATGCCAACATAAAAAAAGAAACCCCTTAAAAGAATGCCATCCAGACAAAAATATATTTTTCCTTTCTTTTCCCTTAACGCATCATGGATTTTTAAGGATGATTTCTTTTTCTTCTTGCATTTCGTTCTTCTATTTTTTGTTTCTCTTCGAATTTTGTTTATTTTTCTATATCGAAATTCGAGAAGATTTTTTTCCACTCGTCTCCAATGAACCGAATTCGATGTCCTCTGCTCGTCGCCGTTCGGCTTTAGGTTCAGATCAGACCAGAGACCAAAGACATGGGATGAAAATCCAAGAAAGGAATAGAAATAAAACTTGAGAATCATTTAAGCGTCTCATAATCGAAGGATAATCAAAATAAATTGTCATTTTTCGAGGCATTATTCTGTTTGATTTAAGACTTTCCAGTTTCCATACAATCATCGCTGGAACCGTACACAACGGGGGCCACTTTATATATAATGCGGGATATACTTTCTTCTTCTTTTTTGTTTTTTTTTTTTTTTGCAATAAGAATAAGAAATTCGATTCAGTATTCAGCGAGCTGTGAACGTATTGTTCGGAAGGCCTTCGTCTGTCTCCATATTTATTTCGCAATTGAATTGGAAATGCCAAAGAAAATAACTCACCTCAATGGTTATTGAAAGAAAGTCATTATAAATATCAATGAAGATAAAAATGTAAATGTAAATGTAAGCAATACGAAACGAACCTCTTGACGAAGTCAGAGGCTGGACCTTTATTTAAAGGCAACCCTTAAACCTAATCGACTTTGCAAAATTAATTCATCCGGTTTCGGATGTAATCAGAATGTGTGGGGTTCAGTATAGTAGTTCCACACGGAATAAACTGTATCTTTTGGCTATAGACACTTTGAGGAAGTCCCTCGCCCACCAGCACAATGCGAAGCTACAACTTCCTACTATTTTTGAAGGAGCAGAGCAAACTTACGTACGCGTTTTTATAAAGTTAAATTTCAATGAACTGTTTGCTTTTACTGCGAAAACAAATATTGAACTTATTCATATTCCTGCGCAAGAAATAAGTAAACAAAAAGAAACGAATAAAATTCAATATCGAGACAAACGCAAAGTCTACCTTTGTGCACACTTTAAGTAGTCGTTTGTTCCGCTCCATTTTCCTTTGAGGATACCACTTTTGATAAATCCACATCCCATAGAAGGAACCGTAAAAAACAAAAGGATTTAGAGCACTGCCTTTGAACACCCATTGAATATTTCCAATCGAACACACAGCGCATTTCTCTGTCCCGTTGGGGATACAGAAAGAAATAGGAAGAGCGCACTGCTTAAACCATTTTGTATCGGATTGAGCTACCTTTGATAAAAAAAGGACAAGTGAAAGTATTTTAAGATTCAAGTGGTATTAATGGAACCTTGTATGGTTTTGATATGGATGGGTGTCTGCAATGGCAACTTATTTTCGACAAGAGTATGCCTTACGTGAGTGCATATTGATCGAAAGTGTAAACCACGCGACGTGATGATGATGGCAACGCATCAGTAGAGTTATCTCCAACGAACCCCCACTTACACTCAAAACTGATTGAGGTCAGGTTGGTACTTTTAGCTTTAAGCATTCGACTTCCAAGTTTGGTTTGATTGTTTTCCACTGGTAAGACCCATTTTGACATAGTTACGAATTCAAAAGAGCTCCATACGCGGTAAGTAGGTTGGTAATGGTTTGCGAAAGAATCAGGTGCCTTTGTGACTTGTCTGAGCTTTTATCTATTTTTCTGTGTGAGTGAGTAAGACAAACTTAGCTGAACCTAACTTCTGAAATTATATTTTCTCCTGCCGATATGTCTATCTGGTGAACCCGTGATTACATTTGTAAGCCAAATGTTGAGTACATTCCAGTACCCAATATAACATTATTCGGTGGGCATGGTGGTGGTTTTGGCGTCGCAGGTTCGAAATCCGGAGGGGACAGCAATTTTCTGCCACCGATCATGAAAGGAAACTAATATCAGAGTTTCTCCGCCACTACATCTAGCCAAAAGGCGCCGATGGTGGTGTGATCTGTCTAAATAAGAAATCCCTCGCCAGGATTCGAACCTACGGCACCAAGGATTTCCTTCATAGAAACTTTATAGCTTTTCGGGTCCTCAATATTTGCACCCTGTCAATAGAGTCAAGTGAATTTTTATTTCAATGATTTACTGCCAATTGTAGTCCGCATCATCTTTTGAGTAAGCTGGTGCCTGATGAGCAAGACTTGATGATCGGTCCTGTTTCAGTTTTATTAAGCCGTCCTCCCTGTCAATGATGACCAAACCTGCAATTATTGTATCAATGACGGTTTATTTTGACAGCCATGATGCGAGTTTGACATAGGAGACTGATCAAAAATATATTTCGTTGATCCTCTAAAGAGTTTTAGCAAGAAGTGTTTACAGACTGAAGAGTTTGGGTGAGGGTTATAGGGCTTTGTGGATAATATAAAAAAAAGTATTCCTCTGTCCGAGCAGTGGTAAACGTCCTTCCAGCCTTCTATTTAATACCTTTGTATTTGCACGTTATATAATATGTCATTGGTTTGTTGCGACTTGTAGGCGACTTGAGCTTCGTTGACTTTCAACTTTAGGTTCTCTTCCCATGTGGACTGTGCTGCTGTTACTGTAATCTATCAGGCGGGAGCAAGAGCTCAATGAGGGAGCTTGCATATGAGCTTCCATAAGATTCAGTTTTTCCCGCCAGGTCGCGCTAGGATAGTTTTTTTTATCTTTTTTGCTAAGTACACTAAAAGTTCTTAATAGTTCTCTGCGGCTTCCAGTTCCGCTAGAAACAATACGTTGTGCGCTCATTTTAGAAAAAGCTCAGCCTGAGAGATTCCATAAATTTTTTTAGAAAATACGACCTCTCTAGTATGTACCCAACTATGATTCTCGGGACTACTCCCAAGGCCTATAGCTCTTGCTATTTCCCATCCCATAAGGAGTAAACACAATTCAAAACTGGCTCTCCAGGCAAAGGACTCATATTTCAGACTTACCAAATGATACTAAAATAGATTCTGATTTCATCGAAATCCCCTCCGCTCCATACTGCGAATGGGGCAAATACAACCAAGTTAACAAACAAAAATCAACCCTTTTCTCATTCTCACCTATGAGACACAGAGCGCCGCATACACAGCACTCAGTACACAGCATACAGTCCTCCTTTAACATTAATATTTCAGCGTAATTCCAAACTCCTCAGCTATTTGCGATGGCTTCCTTTGTAGTATTCTATTTGTCTATTTGTACACACCGACACACCACTCCCCCAAAACTGCAGATGTTCCAATTTCTACGACACAATGAAAGCGTCGCCGTTGTACTCGTCCTAACGAACCCTATCCCAGATGACAAACACATAGAAAAAAAAATCCCATAAATCACACTTTTCAAAAATGTTTTTGTCACTCTGAAGAGCAGCCCGAGAGCATATAATTCTTCCTAAAACCCGTGTATACAAGCTCTGCTACCATCATTGTTATTCGCTTTTAAAGGAGCATCCAACCCGTACCCGCCGCCGACTCTGCTGCTGCCTTTTCCAATCTCTCATAATCTGTCACTCCCGTTCTTAGGTATTCATGAGTCGTACCCATTCCGGAACTAGGAATTTATTTTCTTCAATTCAACACTCTTGGCCTATGGATAAGGGTGACTACCAACCATAGTAGGGCTCTCGGAAACAATCTGTTTGTTTCCAACTATGTGACACCGGAGAACTTTTGTCTTACATCCGGTTGTAGAGGTGCTAACATACGATGGCACCGAGTACGGCATTTACCATCGGATTACGAGAGGATAGTGTAGCAACCTGGCATCCTGAAGAATTATGCAGACGCACACACTCAGAGGTGGGGGTATGATTTTGCTTCGAGCCAAAGTGCAAATGTTTTCATTATGTGGTTGCAGTGCGATACCAAAACAATGACTCGTTAAACTTTAGAAAGTTTTTCACTCCTCGGGGTGTTTTCAATAGATTTCGACAAAAGGGGCGACGCCATCTTTTGTACTATTCGAAGGTACAGAGAACTGAAGAAGCCAAATTAGTTGATTTTAGTTGCACAAGCACAGTTTTCTAGATTACCTTGAATAGATGTCAGTATTGATTTCCAATCAGGACAATTATAATAACCCAACTTGGAAAAGTCAAAAACTGTCAAATTGTCTTTATAAGAGATGGGTGTCTCTGACTCATGTTTTGTATATTTCCAAATTGAGCATATGGGCTGGTTCAGACAGAGGAAAGGAACAGTAGAACTCGCCCCGGAGGTATATTTCAGTTTTAGGTGCAAATGTGAACTCATCCATCAAAGTTAGTAGATTTGACGCCTACATTGCTTTAGGCGTTTCCATTGAATCAACGCATGAAATATAAGCTGTTGAAATTCTGAAACGGAATTAACATCTGGGCAAGGAACCTTTATACTTATGGAGTCTTTCTGCTAACGTCCTTCTTAGTTTAAGTGGAAGTTACCGAATAATAAACAAAATAGTTAAATAATTGTTCCGTATAGAAGGCTAGAAATAGCCTCCTAGAAGTCTTGGGCTTTTATTTGTTAACTTTTTAGTTTATGTAGTAAGGGAATGATATTTTATTAGTACAACATTTCAAACTTGACATTAGGCCTGTTTTTTTGCAATTCGATCTCAGCAAAGCAACTACGTTCTACTTGAAACTTCGAGACTCACAATAGTTGTTGTAATCGCGTGCTGGAAACCTTACTTTACTTTGCTTTGCTGAAATCTTAGCTCCATAAACACGTCTATTGTCAATTGTATAAGGTTACGATGATAGAGGGGACTGAAAAAAGTACGTTTCGCAATGGTGTCCGTCTGTCTATCGGCTTCTGAAGCCTACACGCTAAAAAGACATGTTTTGAATTTTCGTATTTCACGTATAAGTGATAGGTTTTGAGTTAAATTATTTTGGACATGCAATTTCGATAAAAAATATGGGTAGCAAAGGAGGGACCAAACATTTTTAGTAATTCAATTCGACATGAGATGCTGTCAAACGTTTTGTAGCAACTATAGCAACCACTTGACTGCATATTTGACAAAAACCCCAACAGTGGCGGATTAAAGGTTAACTGAAGATTCGGCTAAAACAGTTTCGTATATTCCAAGGAATCTCTATATATATAAAACAAAGTGGCAAAAAGTGTATGTTTCCCTCTCTCGCCCGTAATTTTCAACCAATTTAGTTGATTTTTTTTAAAATGTCGGTAGTTACGGTGATTAATTGATAGGCTAAAAAAATTTAAAAAAAATAAAAAAAATTTAAATTTAAAAAAAGCAAAAAAAGCGTGTGTTTTGGATGAGTTTCAATGCGTGCATGTGTGTACATTTTCTTTTGCTGATACATCATGCTTCATGTATAATTATTGTGAACGTAATTTTATTTCGCTAACACACGTTAACGTGGAATTTTTAAATGACATTTTTTGCTAACCGAAGCTCATATACCGGCATGAGTTTTTCTTTTTTGCTACTTTTGAAATTGTTAAAAGTTAATTAATACGAAGTGGGTGAATTTTTTGTGATATTAGTAGGCCTATTATCAGTGCCGTAGCCAGGATTTTGTGATCACCTTAATGAACAGATATCATAGCAATCTTGCATTCCCCATAACGCTTCGGGACACGTTTTAATCCTTTTCATAGTTGAAAAATTCCTTTTAACACTAGCTGTGGTCACTGTAAGAGTAGCTATAACCGTAAGCAAGAAGTTTAGAACTCTAAATTTCGAAACTTCGGTAGAGAATGACTCGACGATATTTTTTCGCACCAAAGAATGTACTCAGCTCTCACAGCTGACAACAAAATTGCATTATCTCGCTCGCTCAACTGCAGCAAAACTTGGGAGAAGAGCTTGAAAAGATGGTATAACGTCTTCGTTGACCATGAATCAGTATAGACACTCTAAAATAGGCTTCAGTAGAAGAGGTTTCTTAAATGGAACGCGTTGTTTGTTTCAATAAAGTTCTTAGAGCTCATAATTCAACTTCAAATAAGTCCTCGAGAAGTTGGGATGCCTATTGAAAAGCCACTCTCTGAATCGTCAGTATTTTCTCCGATGTTCTTAAAAGAATTTAGAACTTCTTTTGTGAATTATTCGCGTAAATCGAGTTAGTTGTCGATTATGGTCGACCTAGAAATCAAAGGCTACCAAAATAATAAAACCGAAAATGACAGCACCAAAACGTCAATTCGAACATTTATTTAACCAAAGAAGCATTCGTATTCGTATTGGACCAAAAAAAAAGACAAATTCATATCTATGCGCACTTCTTCCATCCTTTCTATTATAAAGTTGTCCTGCGCACCCTTCTTATTTCTACAGCTATATTATCACAATATTCTTTGTTTGGATTCTTTTGAAGCTCCAAATTGTACTAACCTTTTGGCTATAACTGGGTTTTGTTCCATAAGCTCAACTAGCTTCAGGATTTAACTGGTAAAAATCCATAAATACTTCTCCACGAATGGGTTTTATACATTTTTCTTGCATTTTCATTCATTTCTCTAGCTCATAAATTGCATTAGCCTCTGGTTTCACCAAATAGTTTTGTTCGACAAAATTTGAAGTTTAAGGCGAATGACATTTCACAAATTCGCAAACCGCAATAAGTCGACTTTACATTCGCCAGCGGTTTGACAGTTCAAGCGAATGATTTTGTTCAATTCGCTAACCATAATAAAAATATGTCATATTCGCATAATTTTTTGTTCGACTCGCTTATGATAATAGGCGCATAAATGTTTGGATTTTGTGGTAATAATATTTTCAAGAAGTTTTGATTCTTCGCATACCAATGATTCCATCCGTTGTCCCATTCGAATTTAAGCGTCTTCAATTCAATATTCGCCTTACACTCGCCGGACAATCTTTTCAAATGTGCGGTTTAAATTTCGAAAATCCCGTATTCTCGCATGGCCAACTCTACGTTGCATGCTCCCGAGTCGGAAAACCATCTGCACCAGAGACAATACTGAGACCACCAACTTTGGCTAATTTCCCGATACTTGCCTACAAGCTGTATTTTTATCGGGTGGCAAATGCTTAGTGCGCTAGTATTGTTACATTGAGATTTGTATTGACAAATGTCACGTTCAAAAATTCCTACTCACCAACACATTCGCACCTTGCATATGCCACTTCAGCTGTGGGAAAAGTTGCTGACAGCGTTCATAGAATCTTATCCGTTAAATTTGAAATTATTCGTTACACGTGGATGGTAATTTTTTTGTCAGGAATAAGTGTACATTTGCTGAAAATATTAATGTAAAATGAACAATATAGATTGGTTGAAGGAAAGTGAAAACAATTTGAGCAAATTTTCTTCAGTTATCTAAGAAAAATTTACACATGAAATCGAAGTTAAAGACATTCAAAAACAGAAAATACGCAACCATGTTTGTCCTAATAAGTACATAGAATATCTCTTTTAGGTAGTTTTATTAACCAAACAAATCAAATTAATCGCCTTTTAATAATATACAATAACTAACCAATGCAAAAATGTGGTATTCCCGAACTCTAGAATGCTTCAGAGGCTTAAGATACCTACCTATCTAATAAAAAAAAAAGACCAAATCTTTGATAAACGAGAATTTTCCTTCGACCCAGTCATGCACTTTATTTTCGCAGAGACTGTGTTCAAGACTCGCATACATTTTTTTCCAACCTACATACGAAATACCTACGACTTTACAGCATCATTGTTGGGATTATTCGTCCGTTCCCGGTTTATCCCCCGGAAAAACATACACAACATATCATAATATTTTCCACTGAGAACATCTCATTGTCTCTTCTACGAAGAGCTATCAATTATTAAAATATGCATGTCCAAGTCCTTCTTGAAACCCTACCCTACCCCAAACCACAAATATCTCCAAATAGGTTTTTGTCTTAGACTCATTTATATTAGTTTGCTCATATAGAGTTATTAAATATGAATTGCAAACGAATGCATTGAAAGAACTATATATAAGTAATTACTCTCGAGCTCATAATGTATTGTAAATATTATGTAAACGGCACGAAAAGTGTGTCGATATAAGAGGATACTGGGGGCAGGGTGAGCCTAGACTAAAAAATCAATCGCTGTGCCTTGAATATACCACATGGTATATGCCAGCGTACGTATGTTCAATTCATATGAAATGTATATTTAATGCAAATTGATATCCGTCCAACTAGGGCATCACATTCGACTGGTTCAATGCAAACGGAGTTTCTTATCCATGGTACATACCCATATGTGCATGATGTACTCTACATTAAAATAAAGATTTCTGATTCAGAAACTGAATGAAAATCGTTGTGTGCTTGATTAAGAGCACTTTAGGTGGAAAGAAACAAGGATGTACTTACACTTGTCAAATAATCGAGCAAAAATTTGTACTCAAACAGTTTTTGTTTAAAAAAAACTGAAAAAAACTACAACATAAAATTGGTTGCATGTGAACTTAGTTTTGTTGATGCATCACGTTAAAAGTACTCAACCAATCCATGGACAAGGATTTGTCATAGGACTTAACGGGGGAATATTTCATTTTTATTTCCTCGGTCAAGTGGATAAAACCTTCAATTGCAATATGTGTTTTCCTGGGAATGAACGTGAGTCCCCTCGCTCAGTAGTCCTGAACACATTGCCACTGTGCTAAAAATTACTACAAAATGTAATAGGCAATAAAACTAAAGATGGCACAAGTACATTTGCCAAAACCTCTGCTGACAAAGTAACTTACTCACAATAAACAAACGTCTATAAACGTTAGAGCTCCGTTTTCGTTATACCTACCTTCCGAATGCAATTATGTGTCCCCAGCGCAACTCGTTCCATCTGCATTTACCCTTATCAAAGACCGAATAATTTCATTCAAATGTCCTTCTGCCCTCCAATCAGAAGTTTGCTCTTAACATTACCGTTGAGATTTGCTTACACTATACTCAGTAAAATAACGAAAATAATCGTCAGTCAGCTCAGCTTTTTGCAATTATATTCAAATTTTGTTGGATTTTTCAGAATTTTTTTTATTTTCCTTTTACCCATTTGCTTTTCCTAATTTTCCATCAAACTCCGGCTAGGAGTAGTGCGCACAGAAATGCCACTAGCAGATTTTCATCCTTGCAAATGTACATTGTTTGGGTATGAGTATATATACAAACATCCATCCAGACCCATCATCACTTCAGCTGCGAGTGTACTACTACAATTCACTTGTAATCTCTATATACAGTTTAAATACGAAAATTGCGAACGGGTATTTTGTGTACACAATTTGAATGCACTTGGGCGGATATTTAAGGATGTTAGTTGGGGCATGCAAGAGTTTATGCTGTGGTGTCCGTCAAGCTGAAAATAAATTTAAAATAAATGTCATTTAGGAGTTTTTTTTGTTTTTTTTTTTTTAATTCCTTTTAAATTTGATGCTTAGGTAGGTAAGTATTTAATTAATGAACATGAATGTTGGGAAGCTTTTCTTGTTGTGCAAAAGGGGGGGCAAAATGAGTTCAGTTCAAATTATCTTGGACGAAAAAACAGGAAAGATTTTTTTGTTTAAAATTCGATAGCGCACGAATCGGGGGATATTTTTTATTCGAAATTGCATCGTTTTGCTATTACTTGTTCATTTTTGACGTAATATTAATGAACGTGCAACCAGTTTGATCATTTTTGGTAACCAAACTAAGGAATCGCTTGCCTGAAAGTACAAGGTGGCGCAAAAGTAATCCTCCTATTGGAAAATGCTATAAATTTTGCGATTGGCCCCTAATGTCAGTTCTGTTTTGACATTTGTGTAGTAAACACATGCGAAATACACGTTAATAAACAATGTTACGCTACACTGCTCCAGAACGCGGAATATTGGTGACTATTTATTTGAGCAATAATCGGTCAGTGACTTTGGCACAACGTGAATTTCGTCGCAGATTTCCTAGCCCTCCAACGCCTACTGGTGAAACACTGCGACGTTTAGCCGCTCGCCTCGAAGAGACTGGCACAACACGAGACGTTGCCAAGAGTGGCGGGCCCAGGAGCGCCCGTTGTGCCGAGAATATCGCCTCTGTTGACGCGGCCATTTTTTTTTTCGAGAACGCCGCTGGTCAAGGGCCATGTTTACCGATTTTTTTCTACCGCAATTCGACGATTTAGGACTGGAGGACATGTGGTTCCAACAGGACGGAGCTACGGCACACACTGCGCGAGCCACAACCGATATTCTGAAAGCGGTGTTCCCGGGTCGTTTTTGGCGATTTGCACTAGCCCGCAAGATCGCCTGTTTTCACCGCTCCAGACTTCTTTTTGTGGGGCATTTAGAAGTCGCCGGTTTATGTCAACAAGCCTCAGACTCTTGCAGCTCTTAAAGATAATATCCGTCAAGAATGTGAGGACCTATCGCCGTAAGTTTTGGCCAAAGTGATGGAAAATGCCATAAAAAGGGCTCAAATGACAATCAACTGTGGCGGCGGCCATTTACATGACATCATATTCTCGACTTGATGTAAAAAAAATTAAAAGACCAAATAAAAATAATCCACAAGAAGAATCAATGTTTTTCTTTTTTTTTTAAATTACAGCCAAAAAACATCGGAAGGTTATTTTTGCACCACCTTGTAAATATAAACGAATTGGTGATTGCGGGTATAAGTTTTTGTCTTGGTCGAGGTTAAACGGGTTTAAGAAAAAGGGGTCCAAACTGTTGTTAAATTACTATTGCATTTTATTAATTTTTTTAAGTGCAAAACTGAAAACTGAGGCTGAACTTTCGACAAAAAATCGTGTTTCTTTTTTTAGCTGATACAGAGCTGAAGTTGTGTTTACATTTGTTCGTTCAGTACATGATTTGAATGCACTCTATGAGCTTGGAACAAATTGACAAATAGCCATTTTGATTGTTGTGCTGTTCAGAAATTGAAAGGCTGAGGCTAACAAAAAAAGGATCGATTTTGAAAAAAGTTTACAGCTCATTTTGATTGCTGTGCTGTTCAGAAATTGGAAGGCTGGGGCTAAAAAAGGGTCGATTTTAAAAATTGTTTATAGCTTATTTTGACAGGTAGCCATTTTGATTGCTTCGCTGTTCAGAAATTGGAAGGCTGGGGCTAAAAAAAGGGTCGATTTTAAAAATTGTTTATTGCTTATTTTGACAGGTAGCCATTTTGATTGTTGTGCTGTTCAGAAATTGAAAGGCTGGGGCTAAAAAAAAAGGGTCGATTTTAAAAAATGTTTAGTACAGCTCATTTTGATTGCTGTGCTGTTCAGAAATTGGAAGGCTGGGGCTAAAAAAGGGTCGATTTTAAAAATTGTTTATAGCTTATTTTGACAGGTAGCCATTTTGATTGCTTTGCTGTTCAGAAATTGGAAGGCTGTGACAGGAAAATAGACTCGATTTAAAAAATGTTTACAGACAAAAGAAGCGCTGCAGAAACTGTTTATATATTGTATTTCTATGTTTATGACAGTGACAGCTAGTGCTTAAATCTGTTTCATGCATAGATCAGGGGTTAAATTACGGTACAGGGAAATAATTCTATATGGGAATTAACTCCACATGGGAATTTAAACCAGGAAGAGGGGTACTTAGTTCCAACCCAAAGTAAGAAATAATTTCACTCAAAAGTTAGTAAAATTGTTGTCAATTTAAAAGTTAACTCTGATTAATCATGAAGAATCTCTTGTCTTGCATATTCAACATCCCTGGTTGAACTATTAAGCCATTTCGTCTGCGGTTCAACCTTAAATTCAAAAGGCAGGTAATTACTTTTAAAAATCTCTCCACTTGCTCTGTTACTAGCATGAAATTCGCACGATGGGCACCATGAAAATAAAAGAAGACTACAACTGGCGGGTAATAAAGGACAAAAGATTCGCCGCCTACTTTACTCATTGAAACAGTTTAAGATTTCAGAACGGAATATAATTTAATGAGACGTATTATAATCATTGGTGGTATAAGGACCAATGCTCGTCCTCAAACAGACTCATTTCAAAATAGCTTAGGGCGGGATAAAACACTCCGGTCATTGCCGTGTTAACATTAAATTTCGGAAATTTTGTGAACACACCCCGGACAAAGTCTGACATCAGGAAAACTATGCTACGCCTAAGGCATACCGTTCGATTTATGGCACTTGTTAACACACATTTGGATGCAAGGTCAGGTTAAAATTGCTGTTAAATACTGTCCCCACAGAGCCGTATAAAATGAACTTGTGGGTCCCCCGTGGTGCCCGATAAATGTTTAATTTGTAAATAAGGGCTCCATGTTAAATTAGAATATCATGAGAGAGAGAATTTCCATCTTCAGCACCAGAAATTTAATGTGTAAACGAAATATTCATATGGAATATCTTTAAGCCCTTTCGCTGGCTGTAGGTGTTCTGTCGTGTGTATGAGTTTTTTTTTTATGCTTGGTAGATAAGCCCTTAGGAGTCCTTTATTCGAGTGTCATTCACTTTAAGCTCATGTGCATACATTTTTCGGGTTTGTTTAGCATTTTGGCAGAGATATGCGGAAAGTGGAAAGTGGATCCTTGTGCGATGATATCCCTCTTTGGGGACAGACAGAAAGCCTTACTCAGCATCGTCATCGTCGTCGTGCTTCTGTTCTACTTTTTTTCTTTATCTAATCTAGCCATCATCATTTAAATTTAGGGTGACCCAAAACAAACTTTTGTGCGACACAGTATCTGTATCCTCCTAATCCAGACAAGGGCGAAGTTCATTCAACATATGTATAGGGATACGCGTATATGGAGTGTCTGTAGCAAATTTATTTAAATGTGTGTGCTCGAATGGAAGGACAAAATGAGAGCTGTGTAGTGTGTTGTGTGTTGTGGCCCCCAGAGAAAATGGATATATGCGAATGAATGTGTGGCACTTCGATGGTATCCTCGTTTATCTTGAGAAGAAGAAGATGGGAAAACAAGAAAAAAAAATTGGATACGATATTTTATCTGTTAAAGTTATTAATAGATTTTTGTTTTAGCCTCGAAGGATGAGGTTCATTTTTCTCAAACTAAATTGAAAGTTCCGGGAAATTGGGAAGAGGATGTTTCCGTCCCCGCATCTTAAGTGGAAGAGCGATGAGGAAAAAGGCCAATTGATGTTCAACTCACCAAGGAAATCGATTTGATTAGAACTTTTGCATAAATAATGAAATAAATCAACAAGTATGCGCTACGGTGGAGTGGTTTTGCGTTGCAGTTGAGTGTGAACTGCAGTTACTACCACAAACAGCTCAACTTGGTATGGAGTAGGTAGGTATCTTTGTAGTGTAGTTTGTGGCCACTTTGGATGGATATTCGGTGGCTTATGCACAAGCGGGGCTTATGATGAAATGGAAATTGCTGGCAGAATACATTTGCGACTAAGTATGGGAGGTTTTTGCTGAAAATGAGATAAGGGGATGGGGTGTGCATTATTTTTGCATGGATTTGCTGCATCCCCTCATCGAGGTGTGTTGCTTAGGAAATTGTTGATTCGACAGAGTCGCAACCCTATAATTTTCCTAAAGCAATCAACCACAGCGACTATAGTTTCCTGTAGGGCAGATATTGCCAGTGCAAAAGGTTGGCTCGTTTTTTGTTTGCAAGGAAGGAATCGTTGCTAACTTGTCCGCACAAATCAGTGACATCATATACATACTATTAAACTTTAGGATCTTGGCTGGTAGGTTACAGACGATGGACCCATTTTTGGAGATGATTCCGTCTTGCAATTAGGAGTCACTGTCAGTATTATTATTTATTTATTTTTGCCAGTAGTAGTTGAGAATATTTTAACAGAATTTGCGGCCACCTTCCCAAAGGACATAGTTAACAAGGTGAAAAAACATGCACATAAAAACGGACAGGTCTTTGAATCTAAAATAACACCCTTCCACTGGCTCGTCCCCTTTGCATGTCTTAACCCTCCAACTTGTTAACATCATTTTAAAATTAATTTTGTGTAAAGAATGCCTCTGTTGTCCTTTTAAGAGATATTTAAAATCCACTATAACCTAATTTATATTCATTTTGCTATCGACAACGTTTTCAAAATTTCAACTTGCATAGCAAAGTAACACCACCTACGTGGCAACATCCATTCATCATAATAAAAACAAATTTCCCCCTTTCAGATAGAACCATCAATAAACGAAAATGTTGATTAAAATAAATGACCATCTCGATGGCGTACAAATGAAAATTCAGACAATTTTTCAACTCAAATTATACGGATTTTGATTTATCGTCCACCCCCACACCGACACTTGTTACATCACCCCCTCATAATATGTAACAAGTAGTTGAATCTACCTCGCTTCCCACATTGTTGCCAAAAAAAAAATCTCTCTTTTACGATTACTCATTACAATTACCACCACCGTGCACCGGTGGATCTGATGCTGTAGCAATGGTGATAAATCCTTCATAAAAAAAAAAAAAAAAAAACAGCGAAAACAACTCGTCTTCGTCCTGTCGCGCCATGTTGGCCGCGCTAAAGTATCATCAAAAGTGCATAAATTCGCTTAAATAAATCACCAAGTGACGGTCGGATGTCCTTGCATTAATATTAACGACTGCTGTGTAAAAATTCTCATCTTGTCGGTTGACATTTTATTAAAAGAATGAAAAATGAACGACTGGCTATAGCCAGGAAATGAATTCAATCTTTTTCATCTGCTATTGGAGTTGTACGGCGTGGTGTGTCATTTGAGGGAGCCTCGATCGTTGTGGTCTTTTGCGAGATGTCACTTGTATCTGCAATAAAAAGTGGCTACCAAGCGGTTAACTTTTGATGGTGCTTTGCTATTCTTGTCCCCTTTGCTGGTCCATTTGGTATCACTTTTAATTGGCAAGTAACTGTGTTGAGGGTGAAATCAGACAACAAGTGCACAAGTAATGCACACTTAATTGGACATTAATACTTTTGTTAGGTTGAATTATGATTCAACGTTGGGAAAACGGTGTCATTAAGTTGGTGGAGATTTTGTCGACACTGAAAGGGATTGAAAATAAATTAGTTAAAAGGGTGACAAGTGCCCAAGATGAAAATCAGAAAATAATTTGCGGTTTCGATTGAGAATTAAAGGTGCAGTTGGAAGCAAGTGTTGTACCTATCTGAATTTGACAAGCAGTTCAAACTCAAACTGCTTGTCAAAAACCGAGGTAGTAAGAAAACCTACAAATTCAAAAGTAAAATCGCTCAGGATATGTATGCTTTGGCAGCTTATTTCCAGAGCCTGCTGTATACAAAAAGACTGACTTATAGCACAGATAGTTGCACACAATTGGTAACAAAGGGTCTTAATGTTTCCGGAACCGTGGAAAGTATAAAAGGCTATTTACAAAGGAGAAGTGATCTTGTTCATTACCTTGGATACTCTGTTTTTGATTCAAGTTCAGAACAGAATTTTAATCCCTTTGATTCGCTTCAAAATAAAAAGCACACACTAAAAGGAATGGTTCCGTGAGGATACGCCAAATGTTCCTAGATGGATCTGTTGCGCAAACAATGTATTTGGTCTTAATGTCCAAAGCTCGCTTCCCTAGATCAGTCTACCAAGTTCGAAGACAAGTCAAGGTCAACTGGATTGTGAAAACGGCTCAAGCAGGATGCTGGTAAGACACTGCTACTCATACCAATATCGGGTTTATTGTCACCCCTCGTCTACTCACATTAATAAAATATAAACCTTCATCCTTTCAGTTGGTACCTAATTATTTCTTTTTTTAGTAAAACTATTTCTGCAAGTCTTGCATAAAAGTACGAAATGGAGCAATGTAAAGGAAATAAGTCGACGATTACTTTTATCCCGTTTAAGGACGACCATTAACCGTCTTTGCCATCATAAAACTCTTTTCCAATGATGGCCTGTGTGTGTGCAGGGGCAAATGGCCGTCACAGTTACACACAGAAGATATTGGATTTCGAAAGTGCACTTCAGAAGACAACTTTGTTTGATAAATGACAGGCAGTAACAAGCACGGTGATGATGAGAGTGGAGAAGAGTTCTATCAGCTCTAAAGTCGTTACTGGACAAGTTACAGCCCCACACAGTAACTGGCACAAAATTGTAATACTTCAACTATACGGCAAACAAGTTACCTTCTACTTTGTATTACTGATTAAGCATAAGGACCATCGAAATCGATGCAGTCGCTATGAATTGACGCACACAAACACTATAAAGCCATAAAGAGGATTTTATTCCTTCCCCAAAAAAGAAAACATCGAGGCTGCTTCGAAAATTATTACCTACCATTTCGAAATGTTCACCCTAAAAAGGACATTCGTATACTCTTGCACAAGGAGCAG
Source organism: Cheilosia vulpina (assembly GCA_916610125.1). Taxonomy (NCBI): domain Eukaryota; kingdom Metazoa; phylum Arthropoda; class Insecta; order Diptera; family Syrphidae; genus Cheilosia; species Cheilosia vulpina. The sequence continues at coordinate 57,023,964 of OU744279.1, forward strand.
CTATTTCTTCCAGAGAGAAGTGTAATTTATGTTACTACCGATTCACTACTTAACTATGTTAGGGTTGTCTAAGGACACACTAATCGGGATATTTATGACTGAAACACGTTGTTTATGTTCCGATTTAGCTGTGGGACGCTATTTATTACGTCATATTTGTCAAGTTATTTTATAAAATAAATTTCCGCTCAGCATAATATGGCGCAGGATATGAGAAACATTCGTTTTTTTTTTTTTTTTTTTATTGAATAACTTGGGTTGTTTGAGGATTTCGTGCCAAGAGCACGCCTAACGAACGGCAGGCACTTTGGTTGTTGCTGTATAGGAATAGAAATATGGTTAATTGAACTATTTTGTGGGTTTTATTGCCAACACAGGAGGTGACAAGAGAATAAGTGCTTTTCTAAAGCATTTCTATTTCTCAAAATCGGGAGGAGACATTTGTAAGTAGGTGGGATATAATTAATTTTGGGACTTGGGTGGAACAAGTTACCATTCAGTCTGAGTTTAACGGGACATAGATAAATCATTGAGCTATCTTTTATGCCGGTATGTGAATATTGAATAACTTTAAGAAAAAAAAACGATTTCCACATGAGGTATATTTATAAAATGTAGTCCTTTACAATTTTTTTGGAATAGTTTTTGAATACAAAATCAATCATCGAAGCAAACTGCTTTTTTTCTGATAGCGCATGTCTAGGGAATTTTCTTTTCGGTGCAGAAACTGCAATGTTTGATTTGCAGTGCCCTACCAGACCTTTTCCATACATTTTTGTAGCGATTCATGGTTATGTGGCGATCCAACACTAAACGTTCTCAGCGAACAGAGCCACAACAACACAAGTTCTCCACTTCGTCAAACATCGCTTTCCAGCTGTCACATTGGCCTTTTTACGGTCTCTTACTTTTAGACAGCGACGGCGAGCAGAAGTTTTCCTCCCACGTGTTTAAGATAAAATAAAATAAATAAAATTAATATTATCTTCAATAGATATAGAATAATCAAGTTCTTATAATTCTTTGTTTCATTCTATTTAACCCTATTTCATTACAGTTAACATTTTACTTAATTGACGTTTCCAAAACATGTCTACTATTGTAAATCGGTTGATAAATATCAAAGTTATTCAATATTTTGCACACCAACACAAAACAGGGCGCACCCTGTATATGAAATAACTACGCAAGAATCCATGCGTTCCATTAACCGCAAGTTGGCTAGCGAAACATCACACTGCCCTTAAAATTCATATAAAATAGAATTGACATTGCATAAGCAAAAATTGTTAGTTGTGAATCTTTCTATTTGTAGAGGTTGACATCAGTTTGTCGGGCTCATTTACCATTCATTTCATTGCCAGCAATTTATTAATTTTTTTATAATTTGTGTAAAGCACAGACTCAGAGAGTTCTTACATTGAATTTAAAATTCAACTGAAAACGGAAAGCATAACAGAAAGACAAAAGGACTGAATGTTTTTAACGTCGGTAAAGCGGTTTTGGGGGAGAAGTGAGGCTTAAAATTGAACGTTGTACGGCGCGGTTATAAGGCCCATCCTTATCTCTGGTTTGGTGGAAGGCAGTTAAGAGTAAAAATTCTACCTAAGACTCTGATTACGTGTATATTTATAACGGACTTGTTTAAGTCGACACCAAAACCAGCTCTGGAAATATTACTAAACCAGCAACTCATCGAGCTACTCACCAAGACCTCGACACCCCAAAGTAGCTCTACAACAAAGATAAGGCCAAGTTCGAAAATCTGGTTCTTTCGGCCACTTAACAGCCACTTAAGCCATATGCTTACAGCTTAATCAGATCATAATCCACTGATTACGAGAAACCAAGGCATGACTTTTATGAGCAAATGAAAGTCTGATTATACATAGCTAACAGAAACGTTTTTACTGCCGTCAAAGGTCAGAGTCGGACAGAAACCCGAAAGCCCAAAATCCTGAAAATCCAAAATTCCGAAAACCTAAAATCCCGAAAATCCAAAATTCCGAAATGCCAAAATCCCGAAAGTGAACCGAAAAATCCAAAAAATGTATCCTTGTATTTTTTGTTGTCATTGTAACTGTAGCCGTCAATAATCAGTTTCTCACGCTGTTTGTTGATTTTCACGATGGACACGTTATTACGGTAAATGGATGGACAAACACTTGTCTATTTTACATTCAAAATAAAATGAAAAATTCCGGAAATGAAATCCCGAAAAATTATATAAAATGAAAAATTTGTGCATTTTCGGGATTTTGGATTTTCGGGGTCTTAGAATTTCAGGATTGTGTCCCCAATCCGTCAAAGGTATACCCTTCTTTACGATTTTTGTATTGCTTTTGTAGTGGTGACCTTAAACTGACTCAAGTCTTGGAATTTTTTGAGTCAGCCCTTTTTTACCCGACTGCACACATATCCTATGTACGTTCCATCGGGACACCCTGTGGCCTAAATGGCTTGACCGATTTTGCAGAGTGAGGTGTCATAAGATTCCTATTCTTCCCCGGAGTGTCATAGGCTAAACAAAAAAGATATAAATCAAAATTTAAGAAAAACGAAAAAAAAAAAACAATTGTCACACAAATTAATGTCAGTGAGAAATGTCAAGATATGGAATACACTGAACTATAAAATAAATTACGTTCTGATCTATTCACAATAGCATCTCAACTCATACCCAGCCAAGTTTCGCACCTAGCGGCATCTACATTTCAACTCAACATCGCAACTGACAGCCAAAAATCGCATCATTTATTTTTAGTGGATAGTGTTACCATCAAACGAATATTATGTTGAGTGTTAAGTTCAAGTTTATATAGTCTAAATGGGTACATTAGGTTCGTTCGCGTACGGGGTTTGAATGAAACGTAATCGATATAAATCGGTCGCAATCACACAAAGTCTATAGACGTACTCATCAAACAGTTTGTATGAAAGGTTTCGTTGGTTTGCACACACCTGAATATACTAAAACTGCAGCCCGAATGTCCATGACGAATTTATAACTTCTTTGTAAGCTATGTGGCTAGGAAAAAACAGAAAGTAACGAGTCAATTAGTCAGATGAGTCAGATTCATCTGCCGACTTTCATATCTATTGCTGTGAATCTTTGCTTTGCTAAATTATTTGTTAAATTTTGAAGCCTGCTCTAAGTCCAAATTAAAACAAAAAGAGAAAACCAAACACAAAAACACCTCAAACCAATACGCAGATGCAATAAAAATAAATTCCTGTCGATCTGCTAAAGACTTTTCGGAAACTTCTTGATGGCTATCGCTATTGAAAGCTACCATGTGAGGAACTTTGAATATTTCGAAAATTGTTAAAGCACAATACGCACCCACACACACCACAGTCCCAAGAGTTAAATAAAAATCAAACAAACGAAAAGAACATTCCAACACCGCGCCACAAATAAAATATTCGCCGACCCATATTTTAAAAAATAAAATTCACCGAGTTGGATAAAAGACGAATTCGGAACCGCTGCAAGTTGTTTTTAAGATATTCCAAAACTTTTGTTTATGCTTTCTTCTCCGGAGGCAGGCAAATCTTTGGATATAGTTGGCAGCAAGTATTCTTCTTCCTTTTTGGTTAAAGTTTTGTTATCTTCGAAGAGACTTCGCCGTTTTAAACTTTGAGGATTCGAATAGTTTAAGAAACTTTGTACGAAAGTTAAAAACGCAATCTAACTCCATTCCCGTTAAGTAACCACCCGATTACCTGTTTATTTCAATTGTCGTCCTTTCCTCTTTTGTGTACTATCTCTTACCTGAACCTTTTCAGAAGCCACTCAATTTTCAGCCATCCTTTTACCATCCTGAAGTGTATTCTTACAATTCTCCCAAGAGATGACGATAGTCAGACAAGTCCTTCCTCTTTGACAAACACACTTGAAAAGATTCCAACAAGTCGACGTGACGGTGGAAGATACATTAATATTTCACTGTTAATATAACGATTATTTCTATACCACAAAGCACATGTACAACAAAAAGTGCACACCACAAGTCTGCTGAGTGAGAGCTTGGTATCCCGGCGAAGGTAATTGCCACTAGATACCACCACAATGGCTGAGGATAAACTTTTAATTCCAATTCCAAACGAAACACTGCCGCACACAATGCACAGTTGTACGAGTACCCATCTCTTTTCTATACCTCTGTATAGTGCGGAGAAAGTTTCATTATTGCTTTCATTTTACCGCCCCACTGGTCGACAGGATTCGATTCGTTGTGTGCTCCAGCTCTTTGAAACAATGGCGCGCGAGCTAAAGATCAAATACCGTTGGATATTAGGAAATTGACCTGATTACCGATATCTCTTTTTTATATCCTACTTGTGGTCATACACTCATCTCTGAAAGTAATATCGAGGAGACATCTGGAGAGGCACGAATAAGAAAAACAGAAGACCACTACGACATCTTTTGCCACATACACGTCGTTTCCTTTAGGGGATTGTGCGGCGGCAAATTCACAATCCGCATTAAGGAAAAGATACATGGGATGGATATGAAAAGAAATAAACGTCAATTACATTTTCAGTTCGTTTCTTTATTTCGCAATACGGACGGGATTGTCTTGTTATCCCTTTTTAAATGAATTTGTCTTTCCTTTGGCATGGATAAGGGATCGCCCAGTGGTATGGTGATTTGGGTTTTATGATTTATACGTGTCTCGTTTGATGGACCGATGTCAAATATTGGTACACAATTGGTGCCTACAGCTAATGGGAAATTATTAGCACACCAATATCCAATGTCATGCCTGTATGTATGCAAAATATTTTTCCAGTGCATTCAAATTCGAATTTGCGTGTCTTGTGTCATTTGAATAAAATGTTTCGCATATTTTACGGTGCAGCATGTCTGCAGGCTACTCACTCAATTGAATGATAAAATTATATTCCAGTCAAAACGGGAAAATACTTGCATTGCTACAGTGAAATGCGTTAATTCACATTTTTGCACATATTCGAGGAAGGAATATTTGGTGAGCGCGCCTACCACAAAAATTCCATAAGTTCTCCTAAAATATCCGTCAAAAAATTCCTTAAAAACATTTAAAAAAGCCGCGGCCAAAAGCGCGTCAGAAATGGGGGGTTTTTGATTTATTTTGTTGGCAATTTTTTTTAACAATTTGTCGAATTTTCGTGCGATGTGAACTTGTCTTGTGTTAGGCAGGTACTATATTTAATAAGTATCCAAATTTTGCCAAATCGCAAATCGTATATCTTTAATTTGCCCACGAAGTCTGGTGTGCCGTTGTAAAAGCAATTATCATTCCTCTCGTGGTGATGCGTCAGATTAACCTGTAAGTGATGACATTCAAAATGATTCTGCACAATAAGTCGGCTCACATATTCCTATGGCGATGAAAATTAGCCTCAAAGGAATTAGAATGCAATAGCTACATGGTATGTCGAATGCCCGTCCAGCACCAGTCTTCAGTCAATATTGACCAGCAAGATGAAATTTTGGCAGTGTTATTGTCAAGTGCTAGTTCCGGTTTTCATTTAGTCAATGACTTCTTAATCGAATTATAAATCAATCACATTGTCGTAGCTGTTCCGAAATATGTATGTGTAACCAAACTTCAATTGCATGGAAATTAATTGCATCTGTCAATTTGAATTACATTAGGATGTGTAACAAACGGGTGAAATGAATTTCAAATGTTCATCATAGACTTTGAGTGATATTTTAAACCTTAGGAAGAGAAGTATTACAAAATGATAGGCAATAAAGTTTAACAGTGAGTTCTTAGCAATTATGTTACTTTCGTTCTGCGCCCCAAAAATTGTCCAGAAGCGCCCCAAAAAAATTACTCGAGAAAATGCCTTGAAAAAAAAACAGAAAAAACAACTGGAAAATGCTGCAAGAATGACACTATTTTCGTTCCAGAAAAACGACCCAAGAACGCCACCAAAAACATTTCCAGGAGGCTTCAAAAGACGTTACAGAAAACACAATGAAAATATCCCATAAAGATGTTTCAATAAACGTCTCGAAAAATTATCAAAAGACGGCGAAAAGACCATAAGCTGACGTTAAAGACGGAACAAGAGTGACACCGAAAACGTTCCAAAATCTAACAAAAGACGTCACAAAAATAGCTTTAAAAAAATCGTTTCAACTTTTCAAAAGAACGCCTTAATAACCGCTCCAAGAACGGCAAAAAAAAACGCTTTAGAGAGATCCCAAAAAGAACTAACAAAACGCTCCAAGAACGGCAGGAAAACTTTTCCTAAAGACGACCTGAAAAAGTCTTTAAAAGACATCCCACATTCCCTCGAGAAAAATCGAAGAAATTGAAACAAGGACGGCACCATAAACGTTCCAAAAAACGACCTTAATCTGTTTTAAAAAACATTGCAAATAGCATTGCAAAAACGCTTTAAAAGACGTCCAAACACGTTTCAAAAAACGCCCCAAAACGACCTACAAAAAAGCATCAAATCGCTTCAAACGACATTCTGAAAAACAAATATATTCTTAATAAGGGCATAAAAAACATCCCATTATCGCGTAGGAAAACTACCTTCGAAAATTAAAAGAAAAAAAAAACGCCCCGAAGACCACAAAGAACGCCCCAAAAACGGAGCCAAAATGACGCCCTTAAAACAATTCAACAGATATTGCAAGATAAGTCCGAAAAGACAAATTTGCCTTGCAATAACTGACATTCCCAAAAAGCGTCCAGAAAACGGCGGGAAAAAACGCCTCAAGAACAGCACAAAAATGTTCCACAAAATACCCGAAAAACGTTACAAAACAAGTCGAAAAAATGCACTAAAAGGCGTTCCAAAATATTCCCTCAAAAAGCATCGAAAGACGTCCCGAAAAAAGAAAACGGAAAAACGCTTTAAGAATGACACAAAATATGTTGTTAAAACCCATCAAGAGACATTTCAAAAACATCTCGAAAATTGCCGGAAAAAAAGCTTCAAAAGACGTCCGAAACAAACGCATCAAAGAATATGTCAAAAACACCAGACGATACATTACACTTAACCATAGGAACCATTTGGAAGTAGTTATTAATGGTAATTGAAATGATTTGACATCAAAAATTCGGAGACAAGTTAATTTCCGCAAAAATAAAACAAAAATATATTAAGCTACGAAAAAGTGGTCAACTATTAAAAAATAATAAATCGCCCCTAACCAAGCAAACATGTTTTATATCCTCAATATGGTTGAATTTTAAAACTGATGATTCATTTCTTAACGTAACGTATACAACCATAAACCATTTTAATTTCGAAATGCACCTTTGTGAGTAAAATTTATTACATTAGCCCGACCACATGTGTAGCCGCATAAAATACATTTACCTTCAATTCAAAACCGACCAAATTATTAATTCGAATACTAGCTCTGCAGCTTTCTAGCTCTGTGTAATTATGATGAAATTATTGTACCCGATTGGCTAGTCTATCTGTACATGCGGAATATTTTACAAATTAAAACATAACCCCCTTGCTCAAAATTATTGGCGTGCAACTTTGATTAACGAATGACAATGCATTTTATGATGTTCATTAGGGTGGGCCAAAAAATTTTTTTTTGGAATTTTGGGTTCTAATAGCGAAAAAATATTGCCAATTGGGACTAATATAACATGTATAAAATTTTATTGCAATCGGTATAGTATAACTGCCTCCGGATCAGGCTTAAAGTTTCGCAATAAGGGAGTATGGTCAAGCGTTTTATGTATTTATTATTAAATGTAGAAAATTCGTTAATTTATATTTGGTTTTGCTAATATGATCAGTTATTTGTAATAGGATCAGTTATTAATATCGTATTCTTCCATTTTTATTTCTCAAATAAATTTTCCGCTGCATTCAGAGTTGCAAATAAGCCAGCAGTAGGCATATTCTTTTTAATTCCATAAAGTGCAAAAACTAATGATTTTTTTATTCTACGGCATACTACGGTTAACATACATTTTTTGAAAAGTTTTTATTTCAAATTGCAACAAGATTCCTTTAGTCGTTAAGTTGTGGTGTATTAAATTAAAACAAAGGTGTGTTAAAATGAATCGTACTCGAAAGGCTTGGAACTGTCCTATATTTGGTGATACAAGTGACTTGAAAGATAATGTACTTCCAACTTATGAAGAAGTTATGAAGTGCTACGAGTGGACGCGGCTTAAAATTAAAATGAATAAAAATACGAAAAAAGAACCAAATTTTCAAGAAGTTTCTGATGTTGTCGCCGTAAAAATAGAAAATATATGGAAAAAAGCTTCACTTCCGATATCATCACACGTAAGAGTGCAACAAATGCTTAAAGCTTATCATCTCAAATTTAAAACTATTTTGAAATCTCATCCTAAAATACCTAAAAAGCGATTAGAAGACTTCCTGGCTTCCAGCAAGATTTTGTTTGATATATCTTCTTGTAAGTGCTCAGATTTTACAAAGTGTATTTGCCATAAAGAAAAGAAAATACCATCGAATGAGCAAAGTTTTCTTACCGACCAAAGAACTGCAAGAAAACTGATTATTGGAAACATAGACGTGGTAACAACAAAGAAAAATCAAAAGGGTCTAGAAAGGAAACTCAAACGGGAGATGTCACAAAAAAATAACTCACAGACGAATACCAAAGTCGTAACTACTAGTGCTTCTATCACCAATAGCTCCTCATCTACTGTGTGTGATAGCTCCTCGTCCAGCGAAAGCGGAGATTATCAACCAGCAAAAATAATGAAAATGAAGAAGGACTCTCCTGTTATAAGGTATTCTGCACTGTCTCAAACCTGTGATCGTTACGGTCTATCAGATAGAGCAGCTTCAGCTATAGCCTCGGTTGTTTTGCAAGAAACCAATATGCCTATTATTGATAAAAATAAATTGAGAAGGGAGAGACAGAAGGCTCGAAAAAACATTATTGAGAAACAAAAAGTTTGGCAAATACCTGCGCTATACTTTGACGGTCGAAAAGATAAAACAATGGTCACCAAGAAAAAAGGCGGAAAATACTATAGAGAAACCATTGTTGAAGAACATATTTCATTGATTAAAGAACCAGATAGCAAATATTTGGGCTATGTCACTCCAGCAATTGGAACAGCTAAATCAATAGAAAGAGCAATCTTTGATTTTTTTGTAAGAGAAAATATAAATTTGGATTATCTAATGGCTATAGGATGTGATGGAACAAATGTCAATGTTGGAAAATTTGGTGGTGTAATAAGATTAGTCGAAAAAACGTTAAACAGACCCTTACAGTGGCTAATTTGCTTACTGCATATGAATGAGTTGCCATTTCGGCATTTATTTTCTTTTCTTGATGGTTCTACTTCTGGTCCAAGAACATTCACTGGTGAAATCGGAAAAGCCTTGGAAAATTGTGAAGAAAAAGCTGTGGCTAAATTTAAAAATATTGCAGGTCAAATGCCATTGATAGACAAGAAAGATCTCAGTTCTGACCAACTGTATTTATACAAAATAGTATCGGCCGTTGTATCTGGTGAATGCCCTGAAGACTTAGTAAACAAATCGCCTGGGAAAATGTCTCATGCCAGATGGCTCACACGGGCTAACCGAATTCTTCGTCTCTACATTGCAACATCAGACCCTTCTGAGAAACTTGTTTGCTTAGCAACTTATGTTGTCAAAGTTTACGCTCCAACATGGTTTGACATCAAAAGCCACGCAAGTTGCAAAGATGGAGGGAGGCACTTGTATCAACTAATATCGAGGTGTCGTTATTTAACAACAGAACTGAAGACTGTGATTGACCCGGTTATACAACGCAACAGTTACTTCGCCCATCCTGAAAATCTTCTCCTAGCAATGTTAACAGACTCTGAAAAACATATCAGAGAACTGGCTCTGCGTCGTATTCTGAAATCACGATGTGAAAATACACAAAAGTTGAGGTTATTCCAGGTTCCAGCCTTAAACATGGATGCAAAAGTTTATTACGAACTTATTAACTGGCAAGCGGTTCACGTTACAGAACCACCAATCCTGAAGCAAATCTCTAACGAAGAACTTGAATCTCTTATTGCTCAAGGAGAAGACAACAAAATAACTTTTCTGCGTTTACCTTGCCATACTCAAGCAGTTGAGAGGTCGGTCAAAACTGTAACTGAAGCCTCAGGGAGTCTATGCACAAAATCAGCGCGCGAAGGTCTCATTAAAGCGAAAATCGAGTCCCGTAGACTTATGCCGAAATTTGACAGCAAAAAGGATTTTCGTGTAAAATAAAATATATGCATTTAAAATAACTTAACCATTTAATGAAATAAATAATATACCTAACTTAAAAATAAAAAATAAATAGTTAAAAAAATTTTCAGAAATGTAAATTTTATTCAATTTTCCAGAATTTCAAGGACAATCCGGAGGCAGAAGGTAATATCTGATTTTTATGAAACTTTCTAAATTAGTTCCCGTAACCATGAGGCACATTTAAATTGCTATTAGAAGTAAAAAAAAGAAAAAAAATATTACTCCATACTAGAGTGACCCACCCTAATGTTCATATCAATGCACATTATAAATATTCCAATTACATTCCAATTGTAAATAAAAATTTAGTGAATGGTATTAGGACCTTTAGTCTACCGAATTGATATAAGTCCCTGTCGCCCGAATCTAAAATGAAATACTGCTTTGACACTGACAACAAACTTTCTACTATTGTTAACAAGTTTGGACTAAAATTCGCCAGCAACAACTACAATTTAAATGTCAAATTTAAATGCTGCTACATTAAGCCCTCCGTTATGTCCGAGAAATTCACATGAATTTGGTGCGTAGTTGATGCATTAACAATGTCAAATCATTTCGAAACTCCTCACTCCACTTCTCATCATAATGGGCTTACATTTCGAAAGTCATCCGCACGCAAAGATATCCAATTTGAGTTGTGCAACTCAAACAGAAAAGACTGTCTCGGTCAGTGGTTCCTACTCTAAATAAAGACAATCTTCCTTCTCCTCGAGTCCTCAACAGATCATAACGAAATTGCCTCCCTCCGACAGTCTTTAAATATTCATATTCCAAATGTACATTTCGAATACCCCACAGCAATCGGACTTTTGTTGTTGTAGGTAGTATTTCCCTTGTGTATGGTTTGCAAAAGTTTGTCCTCGCTTACGGTCTCAACAAGCTTCCGCTGCAATTTGCATTCCAAAGTGAGCCAACCAAAGGTAAGTAATGAAATGAGGATCCCTAATCAGAGGGCATCTGTCATCTTACATTGAATCAATGAGCGAAACTTTTGACAAACAAAATGGTAAAAAATGTGAACAAAAATAAAATGTCCCCACTATCGTTACAAATTCCGGGAAATGCAACTTCTATCCTTTTGTAATCAAATTATATAACCAAGAAAAAGAATGAGCTAGAGGGAGGAAGCTTTCAAAGTTCTTCATTTTATTTCCAAAGAACGAATAAAAGGTTAAAACTGTGAAAGGCTTCATACATACATATAAATATAGATCTGGTTTGTATTCCCCTTTCAGTACTTATTCGCACCCTTTTACTGTATTTTATATTTTGTTTTTCCACTTTGGTGTTTCTGTGAAACAATAAACTAAGTTTTCGCTGCCATCATTCATTTTCTGAGGGAGAAGTCCCCTGAAAATGGTAATGTTGCAAGCGAATAGTAGTTAGGACGACAACCGTATAGCTGGGTACTGTTGTTTCGTTGACAGAAAAGTTTTAAAATTGTCTTCCAGATGTGACTGTATGTATATGTGTGCCTATGCGAGTGCTGTATACCCAAGGGATGTGGGGAGCAGGCTTTATGATTGTGCAAACTTTTAGTCTTGTGGTTTGAGCTCTTTAAAATAGTTTTTCAACATTCACTTGAGCGGTTGCAGATGTGCTTCACGCGGATGGGCGGTTGGCGGTACTGTCACTCGCTTATGTTTTGTCATCGCGTGCGTATGCGGAGGGTAGACACATTAATGTGGTTGAAGGCTCTGCCCCGACTTTGGCTTTGCCATATAAACTTGAGCACATTGTAATGGTGGCATGTTGAACTTAGTACTTTATTTAATGTACTGCGTACCCGACCACCTACATGGTTTGTGGTGATTGATAAATTGACAGTCACACGGGACAGATAGAGTCTAGCAGTAAATAATCTTACACTCGTTCGTATGGTGTATGAGTGGCGAGTCGGATTTAATTTGATAGCTTTGGTGCGTAAAAAAGGCGATTTATTTTGCCTCACTAGATTAGGTTTTTTTTTTACTTTGATTCAAAACGATGAAGCGGATAATCGGCTTCGATGTGGGATCGGGGTGTCATGGTTCTTATTTTCTAGAGAAATGCGAGAAACTACTGTAAAAAGGAGCCCTGGTTTTTGAATCTATGTGCTGCCTTCCGCCTTTCGAAAATTCAGATAAAAATATACCACCAAACCGAATATAGATATAGTTGGTAAATTTGCATATCGTTTTTGGGATAGATTGCATTAGCTTTCTTGACGCATTCGCATAAGCTTCATCTAGACGACTTTGGGATCTTCCGTGAGGTGTCTGACGAATTTTTGTTGTTTCTTCGAGCGGAAATTGACAAGATGTCAGCAATTTCTACGCTAAAATAAATCTTCTTCCGGGGTACTTAAACCGAACGAAATATGAATCGCCGATTTTTTTTTTGTTATACTCTTCAGAGGAAGTTATATTCACTTTGTCATTACATGTCATTACATTTGTAACGCCAAGAAGGAGTCATCGAAGACCTTATAAAGTGTATATATTCTGAATCAGGATCACATTCTGAATCGATTTAGCCATGTCCGTCTGTATGTCTGTTTGTCTGTTAAAAGCACGATAGAACCCAAAGCAATTGACATAGGCGAATGAAATTTTCTGAATAGATTTATTTTTGTCGTCGTCAGGTTGGTATTGAAAATCGGCTATGTCGGTCACATGTTGCAAACACGATAGCGTCGAAAAGAATCTACCTAGGCAAGTGAAATTTTGTAAGAGGATTTATTTTTATTGCCGTCAAGGTGGGCTATGTCGGTCATGTAGTTCTGGTAGCTCCCCATACAAAATCAGTTTTGCATGACTTGCATGCAGTGGAGGGTATCAAAGCATCGGCCACGCCGATGATAACACTTTTACTTGTTTTGTTTTTTGGTTTTTCTTCGAAATTAAATCAAAATCATACAAACTTAGGCAAAATTAATAAGTCTTGACTTTTCTTCATTGCCTTATTTAAATAAAATCCGTGTACAATGTAATACTACGCCTCAGTCTTTAAACAAACCTCCTAAAGGCTATAAATTTGTTTTTGACTTTTGATCGCACATTTTTTAAATCCTTTTTTTTTTAATTGTCAACTCCTTAGAAAAATAAATCCTTGTTACTGGCAACGGCAATGGAAGTCTGTGGAAACTCAGCTCAAAATCAAAAGGCTGGCCGTGCAAGTTTTTTATGTTACGTTTGAAATTGGAAATGGATTTGAAATTGCCCATTTCCGCTTCCATTTGCAAAACAGAAATGTGAACAGAAGTCTAGTCTCTGGTAGCCCATACATGTGCAGCTTTGCACTCTTCACAGCACAACGGCTGTTCGCAAATTATTCATGTTTTCGACGTTTTGCTGACGCTCATACAAAATCTTCAGTGATTTTTCATTTGAACAACTCGCAGAGCCTACACGTACATTCTATGGTATGGATACGAGATATACGAGTGTACAACGCAACAACAAGCCAACGAATCATTTTGTTTCCCAATATAGAGTGACGGCAGTGTTGTTATTGCGCCATTTGACAACCCATTTTGCTATTTGTGAAATTAATGCCCGAATTCAGGACGTCATCCCCTTGTTTTTTTTTTTTTTTTTCATGAATGGATGCAACGAATAGGTAGGTTTTGTGTGGCATGTGAGTAAAACTGCAGCCATATCGACTCAAAGTGCATGCATATGATTTCTATAGAACTGTCTGATGTCTGAAAACCTATATATGGCTCGTCATCCTACCCGAACAAATAGGTAAAAGCGTTTATTAACTTTGGACTATTGTGCCGTTTGGCCATTGTGTGTCATTTTAGTTAGTAGACAGGCCGATTTCAACTGACTTAAACTGTATGAGTTAATGGAAAGCTGGAGCTTGAATTTGAGAGGGTATATATTTTGAAATTTCAAACAAAGTCTGCAGAGAAACTATTAGAATAAAGCAAGCTGAAGCAAGAGCTTGTTATTGGTACTTACTTCAGCAGTTTAACGACTCTCAGGTTCTTTAGAAATACTTAATTAATATACTGATGGGTGCTCATTATCTGGGCAACTGCCCATTTTTATTAATGCTATATTTTGGCCCTAACACGCGGATTCGTATAAACGTGTTCACATCTAGATAAGTTGTGAACATGTTTATGAAGTTTGATCGACTGTTTGTGCGCGTGGAATATCTTCATTTTAAAATATCTAAAATTACATACGACTCATGTGTTTGCATATGACATTATACGTTCTATTTGGTTCGGCATCATTAAGCCCACCCATTATAGTAAGCTATATTTGATTGATAAAGACAGGTGACGGCTAAAACGACACATACCTACTCATGAAATGAAACATAACCCATTAAAACCAACAAATTCAGATGCAGTTTCAAAATGAATCCTTTGGAATTAACATGTAACTGCCAAGGTGTAATGCTCATTAAAGTTGCATCACAACTCCCACTGATACTAAATAAACCCGAGTAATCATCCGCGCACCCAATCAAGTCAACAATGAACTGAAATCAATAAATCTAATATACAAAATTTTCATATAGAATCCGAACAGATAGGTGACCATAGCGACAGGCGATCGACAAATCAAAAGCGCACGACAATCAAAGCACCAAGGGACATTGTGGTTGCGATCCAGGAACAACGGCCATCCTTATTTATTGCATTCTAATGTTATTCCAATAAATATACTGAAACAATAACACCCTCCGGGCTCCGGTCAGTAAACTGTACATTTAGTGTCGTTCGGACCAACGACCGAATGCGCATCAGTCCTGTGCCCCGATTGCATGACAAATAACAAGAACAACCGACCTCCAGACCACCTCCGGCAACACCCAATTATCCCAAATCCAACTAGGGATGGACGTAAATTTCACTGCCATTTATCGGACGAACCAGAACACCCTCAACTGGCGCGCCGTTCGCTTTTCGCTCCCTTCGCACATGACCAGTGGTTAGAGAGCGAATTGATGCAAGAGACCAGACTGCAATCGGCAAATTTGCATTTGGTAACCAAGTGCACATTGAAATTGCTGCCGATTTTGCAAATTTATAGACTCATGATTTTTTGAGTCATGCGGGGCAATCACTAGTACTTTAAAAAAAAATGGGAGGCTAAAAGTGTGAGGTGTACATTTGTATATATAGATTGCAATGTGCGTCGTTGACGGTGGTTTTTTAAAGGGCGTGCCAATTAAACAGTTTGTTTATATCTTTCGGTTGAACTGCAGCTTAAAATTGCTCAGTAAATACGTTTGCATTAAAGTTTGAGGTGTTCAAACCTTGAGAGGTAGTGTATAGGTAAATTAAAATCACTAGTACGTCTTATGAGAGTATCTAGTTATTATTATTTCCAATAAATTAAACCAACCATACATTATTAAATTCAAGAAAATAAACAAATTATTGCCCGTTCACCACTTTCGGAAGTCAAGTGCGTGCGCTATTACTGAACGCTACCTACCATTCAATATCAAAAATTACTGTCACTTTCCTACTGGAGGCGTTCGAACATTTAGTTGATGCAGTCGTGTAGACTTCTTCTCAACTTTCGTTTTCGACTGTGCTTCTTCATATTCGCTCTCGGATTTAAGATTTCGTGTGTCTAATCCGAACAAACGTCACTTGCTCTTTTTTGTGTTCATATTAGTGCGGTTCGAATATGTGTAGCCTTCGATACTTTTTTTGAAGGCCCAGTGGCTAAGTGGTTAGTGTGCTGGACTGCTATGCGATGGATACCAGGTTCGAATCCCGAAAAAAAAAACAAATTCCAACTTAAGGTTTTTTCACTGCGCCTCTCGCGAACGTCTGTCAAACATCCGAGGTCCCTGCGGACCGTTGCGCCAACTATCTACTCTTTTTTCCACACTTTTCTAAGCGTTTTGCATTTACTGATTAAATTTTATACTAAACATTCTAAATTTGCGCCCAGATTTATTTCTAAACATTTGTACATAAATAATTAACAAAAATAGATCCACCCGATGTAATGAGTTTCTTTTCAGTTGAAAAATTTCACTAAAACGTAAAAAACTAGTTGTCAAACTCAAACGTACTTGTATTGGTAAATCTGAGAAAAAATCCAGATTTGCAAAAGTGCTCTGAAATCTAAAAAAGATTTTGACGCTCTGAGAGCGCCCAATCGAATACCACATAAGGCACCGTTCCAAATTGTTTATTGTTAAGTGGAAGAAAAGTAATTGCTTATTTTTTGATAGTTTTGACACGCCTTTGTTACTAACGTCACGCTTTATCATTTGTTTCACAGTTCAGCGACCTTAAATATGCATTCGGATATAAAAAATGTTAACAACAAAAGGTCAGACTGCTGTCAGACTTTCTTAAGTAGAAATCGAACGCTCTCATTGATTTTCATTTACATTTATTTTAAGAGCCGCTGATAGAAACACCTAAAGCTTAGTATCCTGCCCAAGCTACATTTTATCTCCCATACAAAATTGTCTACAAAGATAAAATTTAGCGAAGCAGTTTAGCAAAGATGACAAGTCTCCACTTATTAAGCTCGCGAAATAAATGTCCGATACATTAAATCGAAGATAAATTTTAACATAAAAAGCCGAGGAAACAATTTGTGTAGTGTTTACTTTGAAATTGTTTTAGAGGAAACCGCAGAAAACATTTATGCGATAAATAAAATTGAACGCAAAACCAAAAATTCCGTTGCAATAAAAAAAAAACATAAAAAAAGCGGGGCCTGTGGAGGAACGATCAGCAATATAGAAATTGCAGAAAAATTCCAATGCAAAAAGGAATTTACCAGACACGAAGGAACGTGTCGTCGTCTGCTTGCTACTATTGAAATTATTTGAGCTGCTGCAGCAATGATAATATCTTCTTCAATTTTGCTTATATCTATTGTTCTGGAACGATTCAAACAATGCATTGTCTTTAAAGTTTGAAATTGGAAAATTGTATGTACGCGAATAATTAAAATAATGTTTACTGTCATGAACAAAATAATGGTTTTTGTCCCATTCGTATGATTTTTAATAATTTAGCGAGCTTTTATCTTTGGTGTGGAGAAATGAAGTGGAGACTAGGGACGCTAAAATTTAGCGCGAGAAGGATACTAGGCTTAAAGATTAAGGAAATTTGACATTTTACAATAACAGTAGGTATACGCGGAATGTAAAAGTCATAACAGTCCATAAGAAATTGTCGTTTTCCATTGGGCAAAAAGAAGCGTGCGGGAGAGTCCGGAATCAAAAAAATCACTTCTGAAACCGTTTCATTGGCACAAAAAATACTCTTCTGGTGATTCTGAGAAGAGAATTTCGCTTCTCGATTTGAAGACAGAAGCCACTCAAGAAGCACTCACACAAGTGTAATTTATGTATTTTATACAAGTCAGCTGACAGCCGCCGTAGATTATTTTTTGGCATTTCACCAATACTGTTGGGGGTTCAATCGGAATCAGTTTTGTTGTTCCATTGGATCACAGAATGAGTGGATCCCCGAGTGAAAGCAATGGAAATCGACATAAGTAGACAGAAGGTACCTATTCAATTAGTAGGAACCTACTTCAAAGAAAGTAAATTAATTCTGAAAGTATGGTACGACCCTCATAAGAGTCTTTCAAATGGAAAGACCTTGCGCCGGACTAGTAACAAATTTTCGATTTTTAATTCTCGACTTAAAATTTACGGACGCTCATAACTCCGAAATTTGTACGGAAAATATTACGACTTATAATTAAAAAAGAAAATAAGGTGCAATTAGTTAAAAAAAAATATTTTCACACTGATAGTTCTTTATGTTGCAAAGCGTTTGTTATATATTATTGTACCCTACTAAGCATTATATCTAAAGCATTTCATGAAAAATCCAAACAACAACGATAAAAGAAAATCTGGTTCCTTTCTCAGGTTTTAACAATTTAACGTCTGCCGTCATCTACCCGAAATGAAAGAAAATATTTGAGAAATTAGTTTGAATACTTTTTAATTTATTTTCTAGAGTTTTTTTTTTTTGAATGGCAATTTTCTTGGTGTGCAAATTATTACTAGCGAACTACGCGAACTATCGTGATGCACACTTATCAAAATTTACTATCTAGGACATGAACTAATTTAACTAGATATACTTATAGATTTTGATTGATCTTTGGTACAATACAAATACAATTCTTAAGCGAATTGCACACTGAAGTCGGTCCTGTGAAGGGAAAGCAGTTGTTCCTCCAAATTTATTACATTTGTCGCGTTCCACTGCACAGTGACAAACGAGTCAAATATCATTCCAAAATATAAGTTCCTTTATCATTGCGATTAAACTTCCTGAAAGCAGACAACAAAATTATAGATGTATGTAGGTAATTGTGTTGAGGGTATATTGAAGTGCACATTGCTACTATGTTAATTAAAAATCACTACAAAACAAAGTACTTCCACTCAGTTAGGTACTCCCATTTGTCATGGCAATGAATTTCATTTAAAACCTCTTGTTCAAATGAACATTACTATTAAAATATTCCAATAAAGCTCAAGCTTTTACAACCGCAATGTTTCTCGATTAGCAGAAGTCAATACGGAATGCAAATTAATTATGTGCGCTTCCATTTATAAATGCAACCTATACAGTGCCCTGCCAACCCAAAGACAACATTTTCTATCTCTCGACTCCAAACCATATAGCATTTGGAATTAAACGAACCATGTATAGGTAGTTATGGCTTCATATCTGCGAAGCAGAAACACTACCTACTGAAACCACACCATTGACGGAAGCAGAAGCAACACAAATACTTTTTCGAAAGAAGCACATTCGAAATTGAAAATATCAGATTAAAAGGCAATTGAAGGAACATTCATTCGTCGCCTATCCATCTAAATGAGAGTACATATTTTGGTCTTCATTTTCAGTAAGTTGAATTGTCATTCAATTAGTCGCACACAGAACGTTGATGGATGGCTGATTGAAAGGCTTCGAAAAAGCTTTTAAAAATTCTAAAGAATTGAAAAAAAAAAACAATAAAAGACAAATGGAGGTTCATTTAACATTGAGACGTTCAAGAGTCTAGTTTGGTAGGTCTGACAGCTGAGTGACGAATTGTGTCCGAATTTATATTGAGCTTGATTGATAACGTGAACTGTTTATGTGGGATAGCCAATATCAAATCAAGAATTTATCAACTGAGTACTCAGTTGACATTTCGATTGTATGGTTTAAGTACAGTAAAAGTGACGTAAACGACCAATCTAGTTCTTAGGTTCAGGGGAATTCTACTCTCGAAAGATTTAAAGATTATACCTTTTGCACTTTTTGCACTTTGAATAGAGACGTTCGGATAGTCACGTCACTAGTTTTTTTGTTTTAGGTGACGTTTATGGAGCGGTAACCAACAAATCTAGTCAATAAAATCCTGCCTGCACACTCAAAAAATTCAAAATTAACCGCGTTGTCTACTCAAAAATTCGGCGTTTTTCTTCTCACGCTTAGAGTAGAACTCTAACACGACGAGCGTGCTCTGAAGTGAGCAATCTCGTTTATTTATGAAACGCATTTGAGCACTTATGTGGTGTTCGATTGGGCGCTCTCAGAGCACTTTTTTGCTCTCAGAGCACTTTTTATGTTCGTTTGGTACAAATAAAAGCAATCTTTTTCAGATTTCAGAGCACTTTTGCGAATTTGGTTTTTTGCTCAGATTTGTTAGAGTTTGACAAATAGTGGAGTTTGTTTTCGTTTTCGTGAAATTTTTCAACTGCAAAGAAACGCATTGCATCGGAACACAAGTGCTAATGACATGGGTAATGCTGATAGCGCATTGACTCATTTTGGGTACAACTCAGAATGGTCTTAGTGCCAATGACATGTTGCGACACATTGATGGCATAGCATATATTGTTGGACACTACATTGCGAAGATAGGTTTTTGGGATAAGAAATAACTTGGGTTGTTGATTCACTTGGAATTGGAGGGGAATTTAACAGAACTAAAATCAATATAAAAAGGAGTGGTCGAAAGGGTCAGGCAGGGAGTTGTTAACCGATACTACGATAGAAAAGGTTGCAGACGAGCTATAAACAGCGGGCCTTACTATCCGTTAAAATTTTATAAATAAAGAAATAATAAAATACATTGGTAAAGGTCGCAGCCAAGCTATAGACAGCGGGCCTTGCTAATACAAAATAAAATAATAAATCTCTTGTTTCTTTACAACCTCTCCGCTAGTTCGCTATTCTCCTGGTGACAGGAAAGCACGGCGAACATTAGCGACGCAACACTATTTTTGTTAATTATATATGTACAAATATTAAGAAATCAATCTGGGCGCAAATTTAGAATGTCTTAATACAAAATTTAAGCAGTGAATGCAAAATGCTTAGAAAAGTGTCGAAGGCTACACATATTCGAACCGCACTAAATCAACACAACGTGACGTTTTTATGTTCGATTAGACACACGAAATCTGAAATCTGACAGCGAATCTGAAGAAGCCCAATCGAATACCACATAACTGTCATATGATTACAAACAAAAGTAGACCACGTTTGGTGCCAAGTGTAAGCTGACACTGAAACTATAATTTGCAATTTGATTTAGGCTCGAATTGACGTCTTTTTGAAACAATAAATATAAAATACTAGCTGACCCGGCAAACCTCGTTTTGCCCAAAATATATTTTTTGACTGAATTAATTTCAAGCACTCACGATTCCACCTGAAATTTGTTTCTTTGATCGAAATTTAGCGATACTTAACAGGTGACTTCGTCCCAGCCAATATTTGGTGAAAATATAATAAAATCAAGTATTAATTTCTTTAAAGTCTATTAGATTTATTGAAATCTAAAACAAAGAATATATTAATGACTCAATTTAAAGCTGCACGATACACTACATTTTTTGTTTTCTGCTCCGGAGCGTAAATGAAGAGTGAGGATGGTTTCCCTACTCGGAAACATGCCACATATAACTGGCCGTGTGAAAAACATGATTTTTCCAGATTTATGCGGCACACTTCCAGCGACTGCCCTTGTGACTTGTTTATTGTCATCGCAAATGCAAGTTTCACTGGGAACTGAATACGTTTGAATTGGAATGGCAAATCGTTTGAACTCAAGGGAATTCGCGGGATTAGGCATTCTTCTCCTTTGAACAGCCCTTTTCAAAATCCTTGCCACTATCACATTGTTCATTAGCTTCATGACAATCAGTCGGGTTCCATTGCACAGTTTCGGGGCATGAAGATTTCTTAGCATAATGACGACAGATCCAACTTTAAGACGCAAATGATGAGGCGGAATGCCAGACAAATCCAAAGAGTTTAGGAATTCCACTGGATAATTGACGACATCGTCTTCGTTTTCAACGCGATCGATCGATTTGTATGAACGCAGCTCTCCCGGAATTTGATTTTGAATCGTCCAATTCAAGTCATTGACATCAATATTTTTCGCTGCTAAAATTGCGCGTGCGCTCAACCAATCGTAGTTACGATAATTTTGACCAATGTTCGGATATACATTAGTAATGAGTTCATCTTTCGTTAAGGTGAATTGACAAATGACAGGTGGAATGGATATTAAACCACTTGAAGTTTCAACCGGAATTTGTCCATTTCCGATTTTTAGCAGTTCTTTAGAGAAAACTTCTGCGGTTCTATCCTGTTGCCACAAATACGATGACTTCAGACATGCATTTAATTCATCCGCTGCTGTTGATTTCGGTATCACGGGAAGTGCTTGTCTGAAGTCGCCCGCCAACAGTATCATCACGCCACCAAACCGGTGATTATTGTTGCGCAAATCTTGCAATGTTCGATCAAGTGCTTCTAATGATCGTTTGTGCGCCATTGTGCACTCATCCCATATGATCAATTTACAATTTTTCAACACTTTTGCCATGGCTGATTGCTTTGAAATGTTGCAAACATGATTTTCATTGATTTGCAGGTTTAACGGAAACTTCAGTGCTGAATATGCTGTTCTTCCACCTTCCAACAGTGTTGCAGCAATTCCGGTAGATGCGAGAGCTAACGCAATGGCACTTTGAGCACGTATTGCTGCTAATATCAATGATATCAGGAACGATTTCCCAGTACCGCCGGGCGCATCAAGGAAAAATAGTCCACCGTTTCCTTCATCGACAGCCTTCATCAGTTGATCATACGCACTCTTTGAAGGTTTGGAGGCTGACATGTTGAAATGATCATAGCGAAAAGTGTACGAACTCCACTTGCAGGCGAAGAAGCTATTGCATCATCTAGCGTATGATTTCAGTGACTGTCGTGTTCAAGCAATTGTAACAGTTGACATGCTTCTCGAAAAGTTGCACACACCATACCATCCACAGTCCGCAATGACTCAAATGAAGTTGGACCGCCATCTTGATGTGTTGCAAGAAATGGTTCGAATTAGGAGATTCACCATAAAGCAGCGTGCGCAATGGCTCTGGTGGTGGAAGCAACTCTGGCAATTTCACCTTTCCGCCCGCGCAACACAATCCAGGCGGTTCTTTCTCAAATTTAACTGCATTGCAATGCTGACAAACGACAGACATTTGACCAAATTGAAGTGATGCGTGCGCACTGTATTGAATGTTTGGGTCATATCGAAAGGCTGCACCTTCAATGCTCCCCGGAATAAATTGTTGTTGCCAACGTTGTCGTTCAATAGTCGCACGTTGTGACCTTGCTTCATCACTTTGCCGAGCACGAACTTCTCTTCTTCTCAATCGTTGTTTCTCATTGTAAGCTTCGTTGATCTCTTCTGACTGTCGCGCACGATTTTGAATCATTCTGATTCGTGCTGATTCCCTTTCAATAGCACGTTCCTCTTCCGTTTGACGTGCTATGACATTTCGGTGTCGTGATGCATTCTGTGAACGCCGACCAATGTTACCATGACCTCTTTTTGGCATCGTAACTAATATCGAACTGTAAATGATCATAACTTTTTATAAATCGCACGCAGTTTTCACAAATCACTAACTTACCTTTGAAATAGCCAAAATACAGAAAGCAAACGAACGAAAAGGGTGCAATTGAAATTTTGAATACAACTGGAAAAACAGAACAAAACACTTAACGATCTAACAAAACTATAATAATAAAATAATAATAGTAAATTTAAAAATTTTATTTAAAATTAATTTGACTTTCTTTCAAATATTGTTTTATTTTTCTTTTTTGATTTACAAAAGGGTACAACTTCTTTATCAGTACATTAGTTAATTCCTAAACCTTCGCGGAGCAATTACGAACAAATCCGCAGAAGGAAGTATCCAATTTGGTCCAGTCGTTTTCGAGTTTTAAGCATCCGAACAAACCAAGATCCATTTTTATATATATAATTACTTACAAAAGACAGTTTGCTCCTGTTGTATGTGCATAAATAAGTAACTAGTTATACAAATAGTATTTAACTACACAATGTCAGCTCAACAGAATGTTAACACATCCTTAAAATAATATTTACCTCAGAAATTGCACTTCAATAAATTGTAGCATTCACATTATTATATTTTTGTTATTAATTTTGTAACCACTAAAACATTCAGACAACGTTCCATCAGATTCGAATTCCATTACCGTCTAGGTACGTAATTACTGTTCCACATTTTACGCAGATTGCCTCGAAAATGTGTTGTATTCTTTTTATTTGTTGTTGTTAGCAAATACCTTCTAAAGCGAGCTAAAGCTTTAAATTAAAATAGGATCTTGAAAACTTCTATTTGTTTAAACTGAGGAGAAAAACGTACGTTTTCGTACAAGAATATATGTGCGCTGAAAATTAAGTCTTCTCGTTAGAACTAATGAAATGTTTACAAAAGTAAGCAAAAGCGAAGGTAAGGAAACTGCAGGTAAGTTCTTAGGTTTATGGAACAAGCTTAGTAAATAATTGAGAAAGAGAACTGGAGAAGGGTAAACTTTCACAAAATTAGGTACCCAGTCTTTGGATAATCTTTTTCTTTGCTTCCATTTCAATTTTAAAACTATGATATACGAGTATGTCTGGGATTACCTACGGCACATTACCTTGAACGATTTCATCACAGACGGACGACATTAGGTCATGAGAAGAATTTTCAAATATGACATTGTCATTCCTTGTGAGGCTGAATGTTAATTGTCTTTTCTCATGTAAAAAATGCAAGTATAGTATTTTTATCGCTCTAATTACTGGGTTTGTGAAACATTCATTTCACATTTCTAAAGTCTACAACTTACACTGTTCAACTTGGTAAGGGACTGTATCTGAATACGTACACACTTTTGTAAAATTCCCTAGTTCCAATAAAATGAAACTCTCATGCCATTAGTAAAGATTCACTCAAGAGGTAAATAATTCCAACTTGTGCAAATAACCTCCTAATAGTTGAATGCTTCCAAAGTAACTTACTCTGACTCTGGTCACAGTTCAACTTTTCAAAATGTCCGCACTTATTAAATTCTCCACAGTTGTTGCGTATCCTTGTGTGACGGAATGCATTTTCAAGCTCTTGAATTCCCCTGAAAAAAATTCCTTATAAAGTTTTGCCACCTCAACTCGTTTCATCAGTGATTCAAGTTCGAGCTTCAAGGTGGTTCCGGTTGCTTTTCAATGAAACCGTCACACAAGCAGAACGGAAGATGCTTCGTGGGGGGTTTCGTTTATTTTTTGTTTTAATGTTTGCCACTCAGCTTATCCGCCTATCCCGCCACTTCTCTTGGTTATTTTCAACGAGATATCTTTTTTCTTGTTCTTTTCCATTTTTTTTACCCTCCTTCCGATTGTTTAAATCGTCAAACAACATCACAAAGCTGGGGCTTTGCAAATATTGCTTTGCATGAACTTTTCACAAGAAGACGACTTCTTTTCGGAGGGTGTGAGGAAAAACACTTTTCCTCGGAGATGGGGAACGGAAGGCGAGCGGGCGGATGGCTTATATGGGTAATGTGGTATAGAGGTGATGTCCTGCCTGTTGTATGTCATTAATCATTTTGAATTTTCAATTTGTTTCGTTTTCAAATGTTTTAAGTCATTTGTCATTGTTGTTGCAGGATCTTGGTGCCACTCGCTGTTTCATTAATATTCCCATTGACTTTGTAATGAGCTCAGGTGAGAGGGAGTTAAAGAGTTTTACGGTTTCACTCGGCTTTGTTTGCTTTTGTATCGTATAAAATAGCTTCATTGTGCATGTGTGCAGATGGAGAGGGTTGATTTCAGTTTTTCTTTTAGGGGATTTGTTTGCCCTGATCTTATTGACAAGACTTCAGTGACAGGAATTAAGTGAAAGTAAATAATTGAGCTTGGGACAACGAACCCTTTCAAATGAAGTCGATTTTGATTAAGGTTTCTAAGATTTTGTAGTTTTTATTTAAGTGCAGAGTTGTTCCTTTTCGGTTTTACGTTCCTTAAGGCTAATGGTGACCAACTTAACTTTTTGAAATTGCAGTCATCGCTTAGGTATAGTAATAAAGATAAACCATTTTTTTGGTTTTGGTTATTTTTAAAGTTGTTTTCACTGAAAAAATCTAAAAAATGTCGAGCCACGTAAAATGACACCGTCCCAATATGCTCGCCAGAGGAAGAGCAATGTCAATAGTTGGCGACTTGTTTTATAACAACCAGTCTTCAGATAATTGAATAGCCATACATGACCGAAGACAATCGATTTGTTTTATTTGATGAGGTCGTCATACGCTCTATAAATTTACATTTCCAGAGTTAGGGATTAATTGGTATTAATGAAGATCGAAACATAGAAGCTTCTTACGGGTAGACAATTGTGTGTATTTCTAATTAGCCATAAATTAGCCTACACGTAAACAATAGCAACTGCGACTAAAAATAAATATATTGCGTATACGCCACAGTATTATATACCACAGAGACCTATTAATAAAGATCTAGAAGGTAATACATTGATAGAAAGGTCGATTTTCTTCAATCGAACACGCTCCAACAGTATACCACCTATCACAGATGCCAAACAAGTGGTTCCAGTATCTCTGTTAATGTGAAAAGCACATAATCCTTAATCGTTAGGTACTAATTCGATAACTTAAAGGTAGTTTTAACATTTACTGTAAGATGTCGCTACTACGCTTGTCGTCTTAAACGTCAAGCTTGACGTTCAAGCATTGACTTATAATAAGTCCATCGACGCGTCTCTGCTGTTAGAACATTCGACGGGCATAATGCAGCTGTTGTGCCTGCTGTTGTTGCCCGGGCATTTGCTGTTGCTGTTGATGTCCCGCATTGTTTCTACTTTGGGAGTATCCTTGTGTGATGCTTCCTCCGGGCTTGGCGCTCTATAAAGTGAATACAGATAAGCATACACTCCCATCAAGGATAAAGTGGCAAATTACCTGAGAAGGATTGCCAGCCATCTGCATGACTCCCGGCATTGCGTGCATGGGCATTCCAGAAATGTAGACTACACCCTCGGGTAGGTGTGTCGGCGGCGGCGGTCCATGGTTCGACTGGTCAACCTTTAGCTCAACATGATAGCCTCGATCCGAGATCTTCTCCATTGTAACCTGGGGTTTGTGTTGTGGAACACCGTTTACAGAGCCTGATGCTTGCGAAATTGGTGGCTGGTCTAAATTAATTTGGTACACTTGAGCCAGTTTCTGCGATTGTTCGCCCTTAGACTGATGGCCTTGACCAGGTGGGGCTTGTTGCTGCATTTCCATGTGATAACTTGGTCTTAGCGGTAAATTAAGATTGGGATTGTACGAAGGATATATAATGGCCGGGCCGCGGTTATCTTGTTGCGCATGGCTCGGAGCATTACTGGCCGTCTGATAAAAGAGCGTTCCAGGCGGATTTTGATACTGCGTCGGAGGTTCTGAAACAATTATGTGAAAAAGGATGCAAAATCAAAGTGGAATATGTACTTACTATTCCAAAGAACTCTGGCTGCCATTTCTGCCCCACGACGCCCATCATCGTGCTCTGGAAGAGAAGAATTGAAAGAGAAAGCATAGCTGGAATGGTAATTCATTGAGGTAGGCTCACTTGGCTGTGTGTAAGCGGCGCTCTTGTAGTACGCTTGATGCTGTGGAGGCGATGGACTACGGTTGCGCTTTATCCCCTGGCTACTCACACCAACAGGCTAAAAAATGAATTCATTCAAAACTGTTCGTTAAACTTCAAGTAAATACTTACAACTTTCTGTAGAATCTGTTGATGCTGATGTTGGAGCCGTTGTGGTAAGAATACTTGTGGTTGGGGGACGCTTTGGGCTTGCATGGCTGCAAACAGTTCACTGGAGAAGAACACGGTTAAACTTTCTTGATCGGAATCAAGTAAACGTTCCTACCTGTCCTTTTGTTGCTGTTGTTTCTTACGATTCTCGTCTTCATTAAGAACTTTCTTTAGCTGTAAGAACAACTGTTGTTTTTGGTTACGTAGCTCGGCGAGTTTTTGGTCCAACTTCTGTATTTGTTCTCTGGTCTCACCGAGCGTCATCACGTCTTGGCGTTCACGAGCCTCGCGTTCCTTCCGCAACCGTTCTTCTTCGACTTCGGCTTCATGTTCTACGAAATAATTACAAAAGTCAATGTATACCCTTTTTCATTGAAAATGCAAATGGAAGTCAGTTTCCACCTTCTTTTTTTCGCTGGCGCTCCTTCAAGATGAACGTTTTCAAAGCCTCCCTAAGTCGTTCATCGCGTTCTGCCTTGCCGGCTTGGGTGACTGCCGCAGCCGGTGGCATTTTATGGGAGGTTTTTTCCGAAATTTTGGCAATTTTTCTAAAATAAACAATTTTTACGGAAACACAATAGAAAATGCTTTAGCTCACCAAAAACTTGGTAGAGCAAACGAAGTTTTTTAGGAGAATTTTGCCTTTTGTAAGAGATGTCATTTCAAACTGTCATTAAATTGCAAATGCGCTCAGTCAGCGTTGTGGAACGTAATTCAGTAGGGTATTATTAGACGCCCTTATGAAAATGTTATAAAAAAGATAGAACCTGCCAGCATATTCCTCTCTTTGAATAACCCTTCTACCAGAAATTACGCTTTTAAACTTTTAATATTTGTCTATAGTTGTGTTTTTTTGAGCTTCGTTCTCAGCAAAGCAAAGTAAAGTGGGATTTTCAGCACAAAGTTACAATAACTACTGCGAGTCTCGAAGTGTCAAGTGGAGCGTAGTTGTTGTATTTGCGTGCTGAAAATCCTACTTACTTAAATTCTGCTTTGCTTAGAACGAAGCTCAAAAAAACAGTCCTTATATTGAGCCCTGAGTTAAAAAAAAAACGGTTATTTTCGTAATTTATATTGTTAGGACAAATTAAACAACCTATTTTAAGCACACTGGAGCATCTCTATTTAGATCCTTAAAAAAAAGGCCTTCTTATTTATCAAATCGTTCTCTACTGGAACAGCCATAATGCGCCTTTCCGTCTATAGTACCTAGTTTTCGCATACTACGTGTTCACAGCGGTATCTTTTAAAGCCGCCATCTACAATTTCAGCACACATCAACCTAAGAGAGGTCCACAGTCCACTTTCCACAAAACATTTATATCCAATTTGCCTTGTGCGTTGATTCGTGCTCTCTCTTGTTTTTTTGAATTGCTTTTTATTCATCATATTCGCCGCGGCCGCTGACGAGTTCTGTCAAATCGACTTCGTTCTGCGAGAAAAAAAAATTTTCTTTTTCAATTAAATGAATCTAAATGTAAATCAAACGCTGATTTGCTGTACTTATCTTAACGCAAATTCTTTAAAACATTTCAATAACTTCGAAACTTGATTTTTTTCCATTCCCATTGTTCAATTTTTATAAACATTCAAGTGGTCTTCTCCGTGTAGTTAGTCGTGTCTCAAGTGTTCTCTCTTGGACCCGATTTTGTTCCCATCCTGTGTGTTCAGAATAAAAAAAAGTACATCAAAGGGAAAAATTTTCACTCCATTCCAAGTGCATAAACAAAACGAAATACAAGCTAAAAAAAAATAAACTAAACATCGAACCATGGCGAGTAAGTAGTTATTTATGAGTTTCTGTAAAAACAAATATCAGCGCTATTGAAATAAACAAAATAATATTTGCTGCTACAATTCCTATTAGAGAAAATAATCTAGCGAAGCTAGTCATCCATAAAATTCCAACCATCTCGCATTAGTTGAATTAAAGAAATAAACCACCATAATAGAACCATCTCGCATTAGTTGAATTAAAGAAATAAACCTAAAAAATTTGACGTATTTTTTGAACTCTGAATTGTTAAATGCAATCCATCAATCATTTCTTTTTGTTGAAAACTGCAGTGAAAAACAGAAGTGCGTTTGCTTGAAAAATCAATATTAACGACCTTTGTTGGAGCCATAAATAACATTGTCCTAACCTCACTTTGCCATCAGCAGAGAAGCAGCTAGCAGCAGCGCAATCGGGGGAGTTGATTGCTGCTGCTGCCATTTGTTGTTGTTGCGACGCTTCGGAGATTTCCTTCCTTCTACTATTTTGCTGTTGGCTGTTCATTCTATGTATATATGCTGACTGCTGTTTCTGTTTCTAATGCTGGAAATAATGCACAGGAATTGGGGGAGGAAAGTTGGTTTCTTTCGCCTTCGTGATGTGTGGTATTTATTATGAAGATGTGTTTATTGGGAGGGGTTCTTTATACACCAACAAAACCGATGCAGAATGGTATGGCAATGGCATTCACCTGTGCCGTGCAGAGCAGATGTTTTTAAATAGGTTTTTGCGTTTTTCTTTGGGCAAGTCGCATTTGATAACATTTTTGTTAATTACATCCGAATACAAATTCGAGATCTAGTTGATGAAAGTGTTGTTTTTATTTATAAACAGAAGGAAGATAGTGAACTAATTAACATTTCTTTAAATTTATGTTTAAGAATAAAGCTAATTTAATGATTTTTGGCTTTGGACTCTTTATTTGAATATAGCGAGAAGTACCTGCCTATTACAACTTTTATTTACATATTTTACTGTTTTAAACTTTGGACGAAAAAGGTGCATTATTACTTCTATACCCGTGACTGGAGTTTTTGTTAATTTCAGTCTTGTGAGGACGACTTTTCGGCACATTCGTGCATGTCTTGCGGACAAATGGCTGTTGTTCAAAGAGGGATGTCGCCAAATCTCTAAATTAAGTTACCGGCTGCTTAATTTAAGTTACCGGCTGCTTAATTTAGAGATTTGGCTGTTCGTGCTATACGTAATTCCTAACATGTCTGTGTTATGTTGATCTCATTTCCGCTTAATTAGAACCTGGAAGCAAATGTTGCTCTTATCAATGTCTATGGTGTGGGCAATGTTACATAAGGTAGTTTTTTAGGTTAGTCGAGTAAAGAAGGCTAGATTGCAGGGAAAATTCCTCCTTTTTTTTGTATCTTAAAAACTGCCTGACTCGCGCTACCTGATTTATTTGTTATCCGGTGTTCTATAGCTCAGAAGTTCAGCAAGAGCGACTCATTGCTCAACAAGATTTTGTTTAGAAAAATGTGGGCAAGATTGTTGATTTGCAGCACCTCAGCGTATCTTGTTTAGGGTTTGAATTTGTAAAATATCATGGGCCAAACAAGTGTAACAAACGAGGTCGTCAAATGTTTAGATTTAAGTCAATTTTCGATGTTTGCTTAACCCTACTAAATCCTATTGAACACGAAAATATGTCCCTTCAAATTCACATGTCACATTTATAGGCTTTAAATTTACTCACTGATTCACTGACCATTTAAATACAGTTCCCCGCTAAACATGTACTTATGCTATTCCTAACCGTTCCTCGGATCACAACCACAAACGATAACAACAAATCTTCCATCGGCCCTACCTGTGATTGGTGTGATTCTTTTTATCACTTAGCCACACATAACCGTATGTGCATTATTCATAATGATCCACTCCACCCTTCTCACTTAACTAGTTAGCACGCACACCGTGTTAGCACATTTAATTTTCACCCACCAGTTTGAGTCATAATAACATTTAAATCAAACAATTTTATTTGAATTAAAAAAGCTGCTGGATTGGATGGAAACCGCGATGAATCGAACCGTTGCATAGAAATCGCACTGAAAGAAATCACCGGTGGTAACTATGAGAAAGCCATGAAATTTCTGCGTAAAGCGCAGAATCTCTATCCGTCGCAAAAGGCCGAGGACCTTATACAAAATATGGCCAATTTTCAGTCATTCCAAGGTGGTGGTGAAAAGCCAGATCAAGAAAATACCTCCACAACTCACCAGCGAAAACATAGTGAGAGCTCTGGCGAGGCCAATAACGAACCCCCAGCACCTGACTATACTGTCGATCAGCTCGAGCTGGTGAAAAAAGTGAAGAAATGTAAGAATTTCTACGAAGTACTGGGCGTCACCAAAGACGCCACCGACTCGATCATCAAAAAGGCCTACAAAAAGCTTGCCCTACAACTGCACCCAGATAAGAATCGTGCACCAGGCGCCGCGGAGGCCTTCAAGACTGTCGGCAATGCCGTTGCGGTTTTAACGGAGCCCCGAAAACGAAAAGAGTACGATATGCTCGGATCGGAAGCATCTATTCACAATTTTAACGGGCAGTCTAACTTCCACCAGCATAATCATCATCCCAATCATTATCGTCCATTTGACAGTGCATTCGAGCGCGAAGGGGACATCTCCGCCGAAGAGCTATTCAACATGTTCTTTGGGAGCTTTCCGGCCAACAGACGACGTGGCGGTGGTGCAGGCAATGGCGGCCATACCCATCGCGAGTCCAGTCCTCAGCCGAGCCTGGCATTCGGTCTAATACTTGTACTCATACTGATCTCGATGCTTTCGTCGTTCTTCACTTCGGATCCGGTCTATAGCCTGTCTCAGTCAGTGTAGGTTAAAAAACAAACAAATTCAAACCCCACCCACTACCTTCTCACACATTGTAGAACACACTTCTGAAATGACTTCCAATTGCAAATTTTCCAGAAAATACCCAGTGAGACGGGAAACCCAGCACCTGTCCGTTCCGTATTTCGTGCGAGAGAATTTCCAAAGTGACTACCAAGGCTCGCTTGGCCGCCTAGAGAATTCCGTGGAAGAAGATTTCATATACACAATGAAACAGAACTGTTACCGTGAGAGGAGCTATCGTAAGTGTTGTGTTATTGTGACCACGATAATTTCTAATTTGATTTTTATTGATGTATCCAATGACACAAATTCTTACACTCACACTCTCTCTCTCTCTGTCTATCTCTAACTGTGTTTTTTTCCTTCTCTCTCTATATGTGGTGTGAAACTCGGTCTCTCGTTCTCTCTCTCACTCTCGCAGGCGAATCTATGATGGCTCGAGCTAGAAGTTTTGGCAGCCGAGCACAGCTGGCACAGGCACAAGGCCTCAAGATGCCATCCTGTGATAATCTCTATAAAATCGGAATCACTCGTTACTCGCTATACTAGAAGTGATATACCGCGCCATGGTATACCTTGATTACACGCGTACATAGTTGTTAGTCTCTGTAACACCGAAATGTATGTCAAACTAAATTTTATTGTCCACAATATTACTAAAGACAAAATTCAAAATCTAAGTCAATAAATATTATGATATGCTAACCTAAAATGGGGATGGTTGATTTTTGTTTCCTTCTTTTTGTGCTTATTCAAATGTATTGCTCAACACAATGAATATCGATGCGAACTGTACATAAGTGAAGATTCAAATTCGGTTTGTATGTTGGGTGTCAAAAAATCTAATTTCCATAAATGGATTTGCCAATTTAGGAATAGCATTCGTATTTGAGTGTGTAACTGTAACTGACATTTGACTCGGTGTGTAGCGCGTAGGTGTAATACAATTTTCAGTTTCAGCCGATAAAAGACGCAGCGTATAACTAATAAGCACACTAAAAGAGCTATTCAGTACAATAGCAATGACGGTTATCAAACCAGTGAAAGTCGGTATTTCTGCGAAATATTTTTCGACATTGTTGAGAAAGACCCGCGTATATATATTGCCTTGTTTATCTGAAGTGGGTAACTAAGTTGGGGGGAAACTACTTGTACATACACTAGGAACAGTAATTATCCGGGATATAAACAGACTGCAAACGCAGTTGGAAATATTTCACTTGTGGTGCCGTCTTTGTAGGTTGTATAGGTTAGGCAAAAAAAATCTTAATTACATTATCTAGAATGACAGCTTGACAAGAAGAGGAACAGTCAGACTTGTAAATCAAAAGACTTTGAATCGTCGTTGAATCGATTTTTCGCCAAACCTAGGGCTGAATATTAGCCTTGTTTTTTTGAGCTTCGTTCTCAGCAAAGCAAAGTAAAGTAGGATTTTTCGCACGCAATTACAACAACTACGCTCTACTTGACACTTAGAGACTCGCAGTAGTTATTGTAAATAGTGTGCTGAAAATCCTACTTCACTTTGCTTTGCTGAGAACGAAGCTCAAAAAAACAGGCCTATTGTAGGAAAAAAATTTCTCTCGAAACGATCCGGAATTTAATACAGGGTTGAATTCCAAAACGTCAAGAAAGTGCGCACTGTGAATGATGCTAGGTTGTGAATGCTTTTGCGCTGCTTTGCATTTTTTGTTATGCTTTGCAATTTTTGACGTTTTGGAACGATTTTCATGCGAACTATCTTAAAATGTTTCAAACACAAATAATCAGCCCAATCGAAGTAGCCGTTCGGAAAAAAATCCGATACTAAAGTCAAATCTGATCGGAACTCAATTTGCGTTCGAAATATCCGTTTCGGAACAATATAAATGAAGCATTTAAACGCGTTCATTTCACAACATATTCCGCAGCAATAGGCGTTTTTCTTTTTTAGTTCAGAGCACAACCTGAACTGTTATTCAAAAAGTTCGTGTTTCTTTTGAGCTCAGACACATCAGAGCTCCAAATTTGTGTTTCTTTTTTCGCTCAGAGCATCATCAGAGCGCGCTCTATGAGCTCTGAATAAATTGAATGAGCAGGCTGAGTATAAAGCTGATTAAACACTTATAAGGCGTTTTTCTTTTTTAGTTCAGAGCTGAGCATTGAACTGAGCTCGAGCATTATGAGCGCACTCTGAACCGAGCGTGATTAGATCGTTCTGGTGTATTTATGAAACACACTTTAGCACATAGCTGTCATAAATGCATAAATTGAATATTAATTAATTGTTATTTGTTAAATTGGTTTACCTTCAGTGTGAGAACAACAAGGCTCGTTTTCTGACCTCCAAAACTAGCACATTAAGCTCCCATACAAAAGTGTCGCCAAAAATAAAACTAAGCAAAGCAGTTCAGCCAAGCAGTACGCAGTTCAAGCTAAATTTGTTAGCCACTGTTCGAAAAATCTCTACACAATTTTAGTAAGCTTATTAATGCAAAATACATTTTTCCACAGCTAAATTTTGATTTGATATCGGTATTCGGAACAAAATTTCAAACGAAAGCAAATTAACAGTATGGAGAATGGTTAGAAATTCGTTGTTGTTAATTATATTTTAACGATGAGTAATGGAAGAGGTTTTTGAAGAGGGAGCTGTAGAAGTACATATAAAGAAACAGAACAAAGTCAATCAGCTTTACCAACACAGTTTTTTTTTGACGGAACTTACACTGTCAAAATTAAGCGAAGTGGTGGAGAGAAACATTGGAGAGGCGCTTAATTTTAGCTTTCCTGGAAGAGCATACTAGGCTTTAGTTATGAAATCAAAAGTTTAAGAGCTTTATCGAGTCGATAATAATAGCTTAAATTTGTAACAAAAATTCGAGCAGAATATGACTTATTTTGGTGATAAAAGTTTCAAAAACGATATCGTTCAGAGGATCGTGGAAGAACGGAATGTTCCCCCAGCTTTTTACTCAGCCTTCTCAGTCAATTTATTCTAAGCTCATAGAGCGCGCTCTGATATGTCGGAGCTAAAAAAGAAACACGAACTTTTGTATAACAGTTCAGGTTCTGCTCGGAACTAAAAAAGAACAACGCCTTTTGTAGTAATCTATGAAAATTACTGATAGATTATTCCAAAATTTTTATAGTAGTACGATAAGTTGTTAAACTATCTGAAAAACTCGAAGAATTTTCTTTTTACTAACAAAATTTGTTGATTCATTTACCTGGCGATGAAAGTAATTCGGAAATAATCAAACTTCTTGTTCATGAATCCCAGTATGTTTAAGAGTTAGTACTGATCGAATTATAAGAAGAGGAAAAAGCGACACTGCATTCAAAATAAGGTAGGTGGAGAAGATTGGCCCTTCTTGAAACGAGAAAGAATTTCGTCGCCACTTAAGGAGAGCATTCAATTTTATTTTACTGCCTGTTGATACCGTTTTAATACGCAAGAAATCAAAACAAATACACTCATATGTCAAATAGAACAACAAATCTTTAATCATCTGTCAATTGTCAGGTGACTGACCAGTTCTTACACCTTGTAGTACCTTGCTCTCTCGATGACGCTTTCTTTTACAAATTTTTAGAGTTAAGGAACGGCACTGAGTATGAATTCGTAAGAATTCGTAAAATTGCAAACTAAAGGAACAGACCTAATCATTCACGATGTTCTGTTTGCTGTTGTTGGCGCAGTTGATGCGTTCACAATTCGTTTTGGAAAATTTTGCATTGATTTTAACGGTTTACAACAACAGTACAAGATGCAACTTTTGTTGTATACCATGGAAATCAATGTTCTATAGATCATATGAGCATAATGAACAAGGCCTATTGCATCATAGTAACCCACTTGCGTTTTGGAACACTTGATTAAGCAGTAATGCAGAAGTACTGCGTTTTGTAATTCAGCCCAGTCTCGCACAGATTCTTCTTTGTTTGTTCGAAATATTGCTTGTTTGAAATAGGGCTGTGACTTGCAACTCATCATTCTTCGTTCGACTTTTGGCGAGAGGTAAATTGCAGATGCGATAACGGAGCAGTGATCAACAAAGCAGCTTACTATTTACTACCTTGTTGGAATTTAAATCGTCTTAGCCAGTCACTTTTAATTTAACAGTTCAAGACCAGTGATCCAAATAAGTGAAAAGAGCTTCAATAGGAATAGACCGAACGTCTAATGAAGTAAACTACAAGAGGCCTGTTTTTTTGAGCTTCGATCTCAGAAAAACAAAGTAAAGTATGATTTTCAGCACGCAATTACAACAACTAAGCTCTACTTGAAACTTCGAGACTCGCAGTAGTTGTAGTCGCGCGCATGAAATCCTACATCACTTTGCTTTGCTGAGATCGAAGCTAAAAAAAAACACGGCTAAGCTGGTGGTTCCAATTCAGGAAATATGTCTGAAACCAAAACAAAAAGCCAGTCCCTCCGCCTCCGCATGAAGCTGTATTTCAGTGGTTTTTTACAGAATTGATTAAAACCTCCTCTTTTCGCTTAAACTTTAAACATTATTTAGACTACGAAAAGTGTTATGGCAAACTCTATTTGGCAATTGTTTTGATGAACACTATGTAAACAAATCTCTCTAATTTGTTTTCTAGTTCTCCTTCCCTAAAACAAATCTACTGCCTTGAATAAAATGAGACGTGACAAATGTTCCAGAAATGTCATCCCCCATCCAAATATGTCTGAAACTAAGGGCTGATGGATACGATTCTGTTTTAAAAGCAAAATTTGTTACCGAATTAATGCACAGCGCGTTCAATGAATTGCAAGAGGAAAAAAAAATTAAAACTCAAAAATATATGCATAAAAAGAATCCACGCTCGCAGACGCAATAAGTATGTCCTATTTATGGGACTGTGTTGCAATGGAATCCGCACCACGCGCTCTCCAACCCCAAACCCCATTCCAAGGGTAAGCACCCTTCAGCACTGAATGAGTTTCAGAGTCAAGATGTATTCTCTGTTTTTGTTTTCTTTATTTGTACAACAGTCTACATGGGACTTAAAGGCGTGTATGCATACAGACAGATACGCTACACCCCGCTTAGCTTCTATTCTCGAGTGCCGAAGGTGTTCCATGATTTCTGTTGTTTACTTGTTTGTACATGGAAATGTATACTTTATGGTGGTGTGTAGTGGACCTTTTAATTTAAACGAAGAAACACTGTGTAAATATTACTCAAAGTCTGTTGGGCTGTACACGGGAGCATAAGCGTAGCATTGGAAATAGATAAATTCTTGTCGCCGACTTTTCAGTGGGTACGTTATTAAAACTGTAAAGACAAGTGAATTCGGTTTTATGTCTATTTAATTAGGTAGTATCAAGGGTCAAAGTAGCTCATGCATAAACGGTGAAAGGTAATTATTATATTGTTGGGCGTGTGTTTACAATGTTATTTGTGGTAATCAAATTGAAGTCAGCCAACCCGAAACCGACGAATAAAATACTCATTAGTCATGTCAACGTGAAGTCAGTGGCACGTTGCTGTCTTGTAGTAAGAGTTTCCAAGAAAAGTTGACAATATTCGGAGAAGTTGATGGGTTACACAGTCCATTTTACAGCGCCCCTTATAACAAACAACGATTCTAGTTGCATGAATTCATTTAATCAATTAAAAAACGGCGAATCGGAGGGAACCTTAAGATTGTACGGTAGTAAGCGACTTCGCCTACCTCGGCTCAGAAATCAAGCCAAAAATGTCACTTTTCTCCGGTAAAGTAACGCCAACGATACTATCATCCAAATCTACACTGCAGGGACACGGAACTTTGTAAAAGCTTTTGGAAATATCCTTGCCCGTTTTGAACACGAAATTCTTTGAGCGCTATTTGGTTTTAGTGGCGTCAGTCGCTCTAAATTGTTTCTATAGTTGATAACGTAATTAGGAGTGTAGCAGTCACTAAAGGTAGAACTATACGTACGTGTTTCGTTAACAATTTACAAGCTTACGCCATTTGTCGCTTTTGTCCATTTCAGAAGAAATTGATGATCTCATAGAAAAACTTAAAGCCACCTCCATTGATAGCACAACCGATGTGGACAAAACTGCCTCGCTACTGACCGAAATTTCCGCAACAACAGACCCAAAGAGTTTCGATAAATTCGAGCTGGCCGACTCCTTTCTAAATCTCATCAAATCCGAGAACCAAGTCATCCAAAAGGAAGCCGCCAAATGTATAGCAGAAATTACCAAATCCGAAATACAACGAAAGAAATTCACAAACAAGAATGTGATCGACATGTTTGTGGATTGCCTCCGCAGTGTCAGCAGTACCTCGAATCTGGAACTGCCCATACAAATATGCCGTGCTCTTGGAAATATTTGTTTTCTCAACGATGAAGCACGTGATATAATTCTGAATACGGGCGGTGATGAACATCTTATTAAACTGCTCGCCCTGACCACCGACACTGACAAAGAGAATGAGTTGCTCTTCATCAAAGTCCGTGGTGGTCTTATATCGAACTACTTGCTCGGCGGCGAGCGCGTGGCCAAACGAGCTATGGATCTTAAAATCATGGACAAAATTCAGGGCATCATCGACAGAAGCATTGAGAATGTGGAACAGCATGAGGATCTTTTGCTAAATACTCTGCCAATATTGAGTATTCTAACTGAAAACGTTGCCGATCTGAATTTCAGCTCACAGCTGAATACACAGATGGCCCGAATACTGGCAGCCTCAACAAATCCGGATTTAGCGGAAATGTGCCTTGAACTTCTGCATTATCAGGCGGAGAACGATGAAGTGAAGCTGTTGCTCGCTAAGGATGGACTCTGTGAGACGATCTACAATCTTTTGGAGAAGTATAAGAATTTGGCGAGCACCAGTGAAGCGAGGGCGTTGATGAAGTTGGCATGCGAACTGATTGTGCTTATATTAACTGGAGGTAGGGTATGGTGTCCTTAGTTGGTGTCTTTGGTGTTTAGTTTTTTTTTTTTTTTTTGTATAGATGACTCGATGCACTATTTGTATTCAACGCCGCTGTTGAAGAACATGGAGGATTGGTTGGACTCGGTGGACATAGACTTGTTGACGACAGGCGTATTAGCACTTGGAAACTTTGCGCGCACCGACAGCCATTGTATCTACATGGTGGAGAATAAGATTATGAACAAGTTACTTGGTATGTATATATATTTCTGTCCCCCCAATAGATGGCGACTGATTTCGGGTGTCTTTTAGATGTTCTCTCAAAAAATAATGGCGTGAACAATGATGTTCGACTGCAGCACGCTCTGCTTAGTGCACTGAGAAATCTAGTAATACCAAAGCCAAACAAAAAAGCAGTAATACAAGCGGGCCTTGTACAGACCATACTGCCGATGTTGGAAATCCACCAGCCTCCAGTTGTTTTCAAGCTACTTGGGACACTTCGAATGACTGTCGACGGTCAAGGTATGCAGAGAACTCTTACCATCCGCACTTATAATTACACAGTGTTTCCTTGTAGAATCCCTTGCGATGGAGCTGCTTAAGAACAAAACACTCATCGAGCAACTAGTTCACTGGAGCAAGTCATCAGACTATGCCGGCGTTACTGGAGAATCTTTACGACTCATGGCATGGCTGGTTAAACACGCCTACCTTACGAAAATCGCCAACGTATTATACAAAGACAGCCCCCAACCACAGCCCACAGCGGCCACCACTTCACCCACCGGCACTGGTTCGCCCAACTTCGACGACACCAGCCTCAAGGCGTTTGTAGAAATCGATGGAACGGTCGAATCGATGGTTAGTATGTTAACCTCTCAGCATTTGGTAATGCAGAACGAAGCCCTTATTGCCTTATGCATCCTCTCTGTGGTGTACTTAAGTAAGAAGCCAGCAGAAAGTGAAGTTCAACTGCCCGATATGCTAATCAAATATGATCTCGGTAAGAAGTTGGCCGAATTAATACGTAAATCATCGGACACAATGACAAAGGAGATCGTGGAGAATCTGCAGAACTTCACTAGGCTGCTGAAGACATCCGACAAGCTGGTCAGTCATTTAGATGAGAACAATATCAATGAGTTGTTGAAATCGATTCCAATACTAACCGAGTATTGTACACTATAAGAGCTAGGTTGGGTGTGGGATGGGGGCGAATTCGAAATTGTTATATAAGTATGGTAAGAGTGCTTGGTGGTAAGGCAAGCCTTTACTTACGGTCAGCGATCAGCGGTCAGAAAGGAACAATTTGCGTTGCCAAGTGTTTAGAATTATTGCGTTGGCGATGTTATTTGCTAGTCTACTTGTAAGTGTTAGTTTCTCAGCTTTACAGAGGTTTTTTTTCATAATAATCCCGCTCATAGTTGTACTTTTTAATTGTCTGTATGGCGTACGTTCATTGTCTAATACATACTACAGTGTTAATCGGTATTTATATTGATCGGCTCGGAACGATATTGTCTCTTTGAACTAAACAAATGTAATCGTCCGAGCCCATTCTGTGTTTAGCTGGTTTTATTATGAAGTCTGAGCTGTTGAGTCGACTTTAAAGGTCTCCTACGGAAGGCATTTTCTTCTTTGTTTCGCTGAAATGATGTGAAACCATCTTGTTCGAATTCTGGTAGAACATTTCTTAATTATTAAAGACGCTAATAGCCAATCTTCTTAAGGGTTTACTTTGTCATCCACTTTGAAACTTGCTCCTTCATTTCTTTTTGCTTGAAAGTCATGGGTGAGGAAAAATGTGGACAACTCACCTCAAGTACTTTGCACTTAGTCACGATGGGTTAGGAGCTCATCGCGTGTGATAATAACATTAAGAAGCTTTACAAACCGTATGCCCTTTCAAACTGATCCTTTTTTCTAACGATTTCATCATTTTTGTGGCAAC
Organism: Cheilosia vulpina; assembly: GCA_916610125.1. Lineage (NCBI taxonomy): Eukaryota > Metazoa > Arthropoda > Insecta > Diptera > Syrphidae > Cheilosia > Cheilosia vulpina. The sequence goes on from OU744279.1 coordinate 57,064,824, forward strand.
AGGATTCCATAGTGCTCATGGCTCTTGCATCGTTGCACTCTTAAAAGGTGTCTCTTTGTTTTCCCAATAACTGAATTCAAGCCCGCTATTTCCTTTAAATTTGGAGGTAGTAATGTAAATATGCTTTGGGTTGTGGCTGTCTTTCCATTGGTCGACTTGTCATCAGGCTACTAACTGATTTGGACAAAACACTTCCACTGTACACCCACTGTCGTTTGAAAACAAATGTAGTTTTGTCAGTCTCCAATTAATTTCAGTATTCAATTTAATTTACGACTTCTATTTGGCGTTCCGTTTCTTTTTCCAATCATATTTGGTGTATATTTCTTTTTTAAAATGCCGCGCAATGTTCAGCGAAAATCAGCCACTATGGACGTAAGAAAATATCCAAAAAGACAATCCATTCATCCCTACAATTTGCGACAAACAAACCGATGTACGAACTATAACGAAAATCATCTTTCATGTATTGGAATAACACCCGCCCGACAAAGGGCACACAGATCTCTGATTGATTGCGATTTGAGTTCTCAGCACTCGAACGACATTGCTGCTGCATCTTCCAGAAACAAAATTATAGAAGATGAAGAAGAACAAGAAGAGGAAAGCCGCGAAACACCAAGTTCTGTCAAAATACCTACTAACACACTGTACGTAAAGGAGAACTTTAGTAATTCAATCGAATCGTCTTCAGCTGATGAAGATGAAGTTGATTCGCTATCATCTGCACCAACCGCCGAAGTGGAAGAAAATGCGGATTACTCTTCCGACGATGAGAATTACATGCGAAACTATTCAACTAGCGCCTATAATTATCAAGAACTGGTTGGGCATTCGAATTCCTTTTATGTAGCCCATGCTGCTTCTGAGGCAGATGTGCGAAATGCAACTGAAGTCGGAGATAATTTTGTGGCCTTTGATGTTTCGGCAACAGGAGACGGGGGGCATAATGATCCGCACGTGTTGGAGTTCTCCTTTAGGGTTTTGGGCAATGAAGAGTATTTTTAAATCCTAATCACAAATAAAATGTATGTCTACAAATTGATTGATGTTGTAGAGTGGTAAAGGTAAAACTTGTGTTTATGAAAGTGGATAATACAAGTTTCTTCTAGAAGCTGTTTTCTCCTCATACCATCTGTGCACATAAGCTTACCATAAAAGTTTTTGGGTAAACCTGGTAAATCCATTAAAACCACACCAACAAAAAAAAGCGACAAGAGAGTAATGTAATACTGACGGTTTTTTCAATGTTCTTAAGTTCCTAAAGACGAAATTCAATTAAGGTCACAGGTGTTGCTAAAATGTTGCAAACGTCTTTTGTTTATTAGATGAACGACTGAAAGAATGAATGTTTTGTTCGGTTTGTAAAAACATAGAATCGACTGCCTGTTTCAACAACATTTTCTTACATATCTGTCAATCAAGAGCCTAATCGTCTGAAGTCGACATGTTTTTTTCTGAACAAGATCTCTCCAAGCATCCTCAATCCGCAATCCCAATACACACATAAAGAAAAATGAAACAAAATTGAAACAAAACGTGTTAAGTCTCTATGGCGCCCAACGTAGGCCCCTTGGCACGTTCATTTATTTTACAATCTCCTCTTGCTGAGAGAAAAAGAACCTTCCGATCTCCTTTTTACGTATTTTTTGCAAATGATCATTAGTGCAGCACATTGTTTTTGAAATGTCTCACTTCAATTCTTTCAAAGAATTGGATCCGAAAGAAACGTTCGCCTTTCCACCTGCCATGCAATTTGTTTTCTTGATATAACGCGTCAAACCCAAAACCCAACCCATAGCCATATAAATAAATATTTGAACAATTTTTAAAATGGTGAACCAACTGGGGCACCTTTAAGATCTTAGAGATTCTTTTTTTATAACAAAAATCTTGTAACTATGTACACCGTAATGTATTGTCTCGAACGGATTACATATTGTGCTTTGGAATACGTAGGCAAAGTTACGAATCAGTCTGTGAGACACAGTAGATTTTTATTTACACAAGATGGAATACAATTACAAATTAAATACGCACAATATGTAGTTTTACTTCTCTTTGTTTTTTATAACTCTATTTATTGATTAAGTTAACTAAGCATCACATTTCTCTTACCCTCCTTAACACTTAATTTTATCTATAAACTCATTGACTACCAATGTCATAATGGGTATGCCTGCATGTTATCATTAGTTTTATTAAAGGTGAACTTTGCATTTGTAAACATCAGAACATTTTGTATAAAAACAGATAGTTGTCAATAATATCTCGTATTGTTGGGGATTTTTTAAAGAAAGTTTTCTTAGTTTCATTTCTATTGAAAGTGATTAATGATAAAGGTAAATGAAAAGCAAATAAAATTGAGAGAGAGAAAAGAAGTTTTGAACAATTTTTATATATATATATATATATACATATATAAAATGAACGTCAGTGTTGTGAACATGATATATAAACATTTTAATTTTAATTTGGGCTCAATAAATATATTTGTCAAAGCACACTTTTTGGAAAACTATTAACAAAAAACGCAACGAGTTATGTATTTAGATACCAATAACAAAATCAGAAAACAGTCACAAGAGTCAAATTGTGAACAAATAAATAATAATATTTTCAAATATATGCATTTATTTACTATACTTTATATTTATATAATTGCGTAGAATTCTTAAATATTAAGTTAAAAATAGTATACATTACGTACAGAACAAGCAAAGTATTATAGAGATTTGTTGATCCAACAATCAATCATAATTATTAAATAAAATAGAAAGAGGACATTTTCCAAGATTTAACTTACCGAACAAAGAAAGAAATAAACGCAATCAATCAGTAACGAAAACAAATTTAAATTAAATTCAGTCACACCAGTCTGCAATAATCAACACAGAAAGAAATACAATTTTAAAATAAATGAGAAAAATGCAGTTTAAAAAATATAGCGAAAAAACATTAAACTTCAAATTAAATTTGAGAAAAAGGATAAAAAGTATATATAATTATTTTTAAATTATATATTGAGGACATTAATTGACGCAAAGAAGAGGAAAACAAAAACAATTTATGAAAAATAATATTTATATTTATTCTTAAGTGGAGTGAAAGTTAACTTAAGGAATATACATAAAAAGAAAACAAAAACAATATTTAAAAAGTATATTTAAATGAAAATTTATTTGAATAATATAGACATAAAACAACATAACATTCTTCACTGTGTTTTATTTGTAATGCGTATGTTTTATTAGTTGCATATCTAATTTACGAAAAAAGCATTGGTGAATGCCTGTATGTTCTCTGCCACAATACAACATCCGAATACAAGGTGACATGCCAGGACATAGTGGATATGAAGACAATGAAAAAGCAGGTAAGCCAGCCAGAAAAGGATCCGCATCTCAATTCTGCATTCTGTGGGCTTCCAATAAATACAGTAAAACAAAAGTGTCAAGACCTGGCTAGATGAAGCGCCATTCCAGGAGCGAGACCGAATGAAACAGGAAAGCTAAAAATCAGAAATGAATGAATAAAAGAGATGGATATCTTTCGTACGTCTATCCCCCAAAACCCATTTGTTTACATTGTTGTTTTTGTAATTTCAACCCCCGTCTGTGAATACGTGTTGGCTACAAAAAAGCATGTTGCTAATGGCCGGCCAATATTCCTTTTGCTTTTATAGGCATCGCGTTGTTCAATTGTTTTGTGTTTAGTATTGAACTTATTTGGTTTTTGTTGAGGCTTCGATTAAAATAAAAAAAATAGTGAAATACAGATTTCGGAATAGCGAATTCTTGCATTAAAGTTCAATTCATGAACTCACAAATACTAGAAAAGAAATGAGCATAAGTGCGTGACTTCATGAATTTTTCGGGAAAACAGCTTGTAGGCAACCGCCTTTCCACTGGAAAGATATATATCTCTTTTTTCCATTATCTTTGGCATATATTTACATAACTGGTGTTTTCCACTGTGGAACACATTATTTATTGAGAAATGTTGTGTACACAAACCTGTCTGCGAGTTTCAAAGTGAATATCGAAACCAACGGACAAAATTTCATGTTTTTTGTTTTTTCGGACGCTTATAGCCGATACATCTACCGCAGAATCTAGATCCCGAAACGCCAGGAATCGCGGATTTTCAGTCCAGAATCGGGCCCTAAAGGCGGAAATTCACGAAATTTCACTAAAATTGCATAACCGAGATTTTCCAATAAATAAAATATCAATCAGACTGACTTAAGGGAGTTGAGATTGATTGTTTTACTTCACTTTGGCTAAGATATGACGTTTGATTTGAGTCGCAAAAGAAAAACAATCGAAAATGGACCATTTTTTAAGAATTCCTACCTCTGCGGTGTAGGAGTTGGAGGCTTATGTCGTTTTCCATTGGGTAAAAAGAAGCGCCCGGGAGAGCCCGGAATCGAAAAGATCACTTCTGAAACCGTTCCATTGGCACAAAAATACTCTTCTTGTGATTCTGAGAAGTGAATTTCGCTTCTCGATTTGAAGTCAGAATCCACTCAAGAAGCACTCACACAAGTGTAATTCATGTATTTTATACAAGTCAGCTGACAGCCGCCGTAGATTATTTTTTGGCATTTCACCAATATTTTGTGGGTTCAATCGGAAGCAGTTTTGTTGATCCATTGGATCCAGTGAATCCCCGAGTGAAACCAATGGAAAACAACATTAATCTTTGCATGGACCAAAGAGGAAAGTTCGAGAAAAATAAAAACTCAAAAAAAAACTGCGGATTAACGTAATTTTTCCAGGAAATAACTGGTGACAATTATTTTGGATATCATAAAAGTGATATCACAACTTGGCATTACTAGTTGAACCCATTTCTCAGCAAATTCCCTATAGATGTCACTACACACAGCTTCAGCCACGTCAAAATGTGCTCAGTTTTTGCCATCCAAGAACTTACTTCAAGTTTTCCCCAAAACTCTGTTACTACTGTGTTCTACTGTGCGTGCAAAAAAACTGAAATGCTAACAATTTAAACTAAACGAAATTATTATTCGTTAAACGGTATATATTTGGCAAAACCAGTGCAATAATTAAAGCCTCCGTAATTGTCAAAAAATCACATTAAAATCGTGTTTTTTTGTCCACAAAGAAAATCAATTTTTGCTCGGTCACCGCATAGAAGAGGCCATTCCCCGGATCAATCCGTAGTACTTTGTGCAAAAATTCAAGTGAAATAAAGTAATCACTGTCATTATTAAAAATCGACAAGCAAAGGTCAAGAAAGAAACAACTTGAATCAATCAGTGCAACAGCAGCAGTGTGATGAATTAAGGGTGAGCCATGTTGATCAAAGATATTAGTTTCTCTTTGCGATGGAGGGCCGAGCGAGGGGTTATTTCTAATTAAGCGAAATGTCAAACGCGCAACAAAAAAACGTCAGAGCCAATCCAGACAGAGGCTGAGAGATGGGCCGCTTGCCTTTCAAGAAACGATGGCATTCAGTTGTTTCCTCGAATGTCTGAGAATGAGACATGATATGAAGTGTTTCCATTTGTGAATAAATAACTACTAGATAAGGGGAATGAAAACTATTATATTTATTCATCTCAAGTAACATTCGTATTTCTACTGTAACAAAAACTAATTTGTTCTAGTGTTCCTCTTTCCCAGTCATATTTAGTGGGTCAATGTCACAGTCACAATCCAACGAACATGCTTTTCGGTTTATTAATAATTCACCTGTGTTACCAATTAGATCATTACCAAACTAACTATATTCACCGTCCATCAGGATACTGACACAAGAACTGTGAATGAAAATGCGAAACATTTATCGTTGGAATGGCAACAAGTTTCAGGGCAGTCCTTTCATATTGTAATGTGCATGCGTAGCTGACAGTGCCTCCGATAAGACCAGATACTTGATGTGCTGCTTTACATTCAATTGTTCCACAATTTACGCTGCACACATGGCCTCAATTTGTGAATATATCAACGACTGTTGTCCATTTAGGGTGGTGGCAATTCACCCCTTCGCTGTTTTCATTTAGAGATTGTGTGGCGATACTTACTACCTGGTTTGAATAACATTGAAGTGATGTGACGTGAACTAAGTACGTAGACATAAAAATCGATCTTTACCTTGCTGGCTCGATTGGAATTATTATGAAATTTCCGTCTCTTTAGTGTATTTTTAGAGAGAGCGCGGTTCAGCCTCTCTAAAAACTGAAAATAGATTCGCATTCGCGTGTTCGAATTATTTTGAAGAGCCATTGTGCGATAGTGACCTCGAAAGTTAGTTTGTTTACAAGGTTGCTTGATTCGAATATTTGATGTTAGCATATCGCAGCGGACCACTTGATTGTTCTCAAATAATTTTATCTCGCTTTCTGTAATGATTCAGGGGGTTTCGTCATAAATTCGTTGGGATTGTCCACAAAAGTCAATTTTTTCTTCATCATTTTTGTTTATGTTGCTTTAATTGTTGATATTGAATTTTGGAACGGAATTTTTTAAATAATGTTGTTCCATTTCTCTGCACTTACAAAGTTTCTTATCAATTCGCAGTTTCGCACGTGGAATTTTATCTGGTTTATGTCCGTTCGGCATGACTCATCAGATGAGAGCAATGTTTCAATAGAAGTGAATGAATACGTGAATTTTTGTTTATCAAAAAATTACTCCATTTCTATAGGCAAAGCATGATCAGTTGAAAGTCTTGATTGACTCTATGTGCGGGTCACTGATCGCCTCTGCAGCAGAAATCCACTTGTTTAGCAGTGAAAATCGTGTACAACAATAGTTAATATTTGGAAGTTATGTACAGGAGTTTCCTATATACGTTTAAGTCCACTCATGACATCAGTGAGTGTTTTCCCACGATTAATTTTGAATGGTCAAACAGATTGTAATTGTGGGCGAATGTTTTTATTCTGCGATGGACCAGCGCCGGACCGAATCTGATCAGGGGGTCAATTTCGCTTTTTAGTACCAAGTGAATCGAAAAAATGAAATAAGTGTATGAAAAGGATTTATTCGATTCACTCTTTCACAGAACCAGAATTGACCCCCAGGTGTCTCAACGAAAGCGTCATAAAATCACAAGTCTATCTCTGGCACAAAATTCGAATTTCGATGAATGTTAGCACAGAATAAGCAGATTAGATAAGACAAACGAAATATATTCAACTTTCTTTGTACCAATCAACAAAAACTGCGACTGCATTGTGTCTACTTCGCTATATTGACGTTATACGGAAAATAGATGCTTTTTGACGCGTTTTGTTTTGTTTAGTCGTCTAATTATTAGGTCGCTCGCGTGCCTAGATTTGTAGATTCCTTAAAAGTACGCATGACGGAGCAGAGTGTATGTTTTAGCACCTCATTCATTGCTGTATAAATAACATATAAAATATTCATCATTTCGATTGTGCTACTCGTCTCCTAGTCGTCCAATATTTCTTTAATTTGGTAGGTTTGGTACTGTCGTCGCAGGCCACAAAAATCAGTATACAAATATGTGGTGATCAGTGTAAAATACAGACACAGCCGACTTGATCAACATGTAACAAATCAAAGATGCTACTTCCCACTGATCTTGTAACAGGCATTTTGCTTAAACAGCTTTACCGCAGTATTCCCCAAATCGATCGTCATTGCCAGTTCTGTCCACAATACGTTCATCGTAGCATGCGCAGGTCTTGAGCTGTTATTAAATTTATTACGTGGGCTTTCTCAGAACGTGCGTCACATTAACACATCACAGGTGATGGCAGCCATGATCTCGATTCTTTATTGTTTTATACAGTTGACATCAGTTTATCATATTGCGATACAAGACAATACATGCACATCTAAACACAAAACTGTTGAAATCAGTGTTAAATTTCATTAAAAATTTGTTTACCCTGCGATTTCACATTCAAAATGTGATATAGTACACATCAGACTAGATGTTTAGCACGTGCTAAGAGAAACATGCATGTCGTTGCGTGATTTGTTTGGTTAGCGAATGAAAACTTTCAAAGCATTACCAATCAATCCGTAAGCACTATCAATGCGGATGATGCACTTTCATTTGCGAAGCCGAACTATTTCGGGCGGAATGCGGCGAGAGTAGATATGTCTCGTCAAAAGCTGAGCATGTAAGCTCAAAACTTATCAAAATGTTCGCACATATCTCCGCTGCAAATCGCAGAAATTTAAATTCCCTGTCACCTTATGTGAAACTATAATTTTCTTTTGTTAAAAGTCGTATTGTCAGCCAGGTAAGCAAGTCTGTGAGCACGTTCGGCTGTTATCACTTACCGCCCTTCAAACGCACACTCGACCACAGAAATTGACTAATCTCAGCTACGTTTCAATGTCATTCCACTTATCAGCACTCTTATCTGTTTGATTTATTTTAGGCTTCAACGGTACGCATGTAACAAGTAATTGGACGAATCAAGTACACAAAATGTCGTCATTTTCAAATCCAAACTACCCTCCACCGCCGCCGCAGTTGTCCGCCGGGAACATGATGGTCAATGGTATGACACAGCAAATGATGCAACCTCCTACAGCACAGCAACCCATGAAACCCTTTGTACAGACGACAAACTTCCCTCCAGTATCGACAGCAATGCCAAATCTAAATCAGTTCATGCCGCCAGCATCGCAATACCCGGCATCACAATCACAGGCAGCAGTGGCACCAACGTCAACGGCATACGGCAACGGACCACAGGTACACGGAATGCAAGGAAACCTTCCGCCGCATATGAGACCCCCGGGTGGAGTGCCTCTCACTAACGGTGGCGGAGGTGCTGGTGGTAGCAGCAGCGTCAACTCATCTCGAACCGCGTCGCCAGCTTTGAACAGTTCCCCCAATCACTACCCACAACAGCAGCAAAAGTATCCACCACCGCCGCCAGCTAACAATCTCAGCAACAGTATGCAAAATTTAGCACTGGCCAAGGCCAACGGTCCAATGATGGCGCCACCTGTACCCACAAACACGGCCAGTAACACACTGAACGCAAATACAGCCCCCGGTTATCAACAGAATCCACCCAATCTAGGGCAAACTCCTCGGCCACAACCGAATGTATATGGAACTTCGACATCGCCGTTGATTCGTACTTCAATGGCACAGCAGAATCAGCCAGCGCCATATCCAACGCCGCCGCCATCACAATTTGCCGCTACACCGAATGCCAACTATCCTCCAACGAGTACTGCGGCCTCTGGAAATTTCCCAAACGCATTCAATCAGAATCAGTTGAACAATAACAATAGTGCAGCGGGCCAGATGCCGCCACAGCAAATTATCGATAACCAGCAACAGTCGATGCCAATGACAGCCCGACGGCCGATGTACCCCCAGCAGCAGAAGGTTCAGCCGCCAACGCAGACGCAGCAGGGCTATCCTGCCCCAACGTTGAATGGCCAATCGAATACGCAGTATCAACAGCCTCAGCTACAGCAACAAAAACAACAGCAGCAGACCCACTTTCCGAATCCATTGAGTGTCACGCATCAGGGTTTCAGTCGTCTCTGGGGTCAGGACACAGTGGATCTTATGCAAGATCGGCACGTGTTGTCGCCAGCAACGTTGCCAATACCGAAGATAGTGCTGCACAACCAGTTTCATGAGTCCATCAACTGTCATCCCAAGTAAGAGCACCCGCGTTCTTGCAAATGTTCTCGATTGAAATTGTTCTTTTCAGTATAATGCGCTGTACAGTAACTAAAATACCGGAGAGCAACTCGTTGTTGCAAAAGTCTAGACTGCCGTTGGGGATACTCATCCATCCGTTCCGTGATGTTAATGTGAGTTCGGTTGTCTGACGGTTGACGGAAAATGTAGAGTAACCATATTTGTATTGCTTGCAGAGTCTACCAGTCATTCAGTGTCCAAATATTGTGAGATGTCGCTTATGCCGTACATATATCAATCCGTTTGTCTACTTTGTGGATAGCAAGATGTGGAAGTGTAACCTTTGCTATAGGGTTAACGAGCGTGCGTATTTGTATTAGAAGCTTCCTTTCGACTTCCTTTTTTCACTTTGTATCTGTATTTATTTTACAGTGCCCGAGGATTTCCAGTTTGATCCGGCAACGAAAACATACGGCGATGTTACTCGAAGGCCCGAAGTTCGCTCAAGCACTATTGAGTTCATCGCACCATCCGAATATATGGTAAGTACAGTCAGTTCCAAAAATAAACGCTTTATCCTACAAAATGTGTTCTCGAAACAGTTGCGACCACCACAGCCAGCGATTTATCTGTTCCTGTTCGATGTCTCAATAATTGCTCAGCAGAGTGGATACCTGGAGAACGTATGCAGTGTTTTATCGAAACACCTGACCGACATGCCCGGTGATGCGCGGGCACAGGTCGGTTTCATTGCATACAACAGCGAGGTGCACTTCTACAGCATGGCTGAGGGTTACAATCAACCGCACGAGATGACCCTGATTGATATTGATGGTGAGTTTGTTCTCTCTTTTTTCACCCCACCCACTTCATGAGGTTTGTACTTTTATTAGATCCATTCCTCCCACGACCGGATAATCTGTTGGTGAATTTGAAGGAATGCAAAGAACTGATCAAGGATTTGCTAAAACAATTGCCCGAACGATTTGCTGAAACGCATGATCCTGGCTCTGCTCTGGGAGCGGCTCTACAAGTTGCCTACAAGTTAATGGTAAGTCTAGGCGCACGGTTGATGTTAAAAGTGTGTAATCTGTGTTTCATAGCAAGCGTCTGGTGGGCGGATAACTGTGTTCCAAACGTGCCTTCCCAACAAAGGACCCGGTGCTCTGGAAGCTCGCGAAGATCCCAACAATCGATCGGCGAAGGACGTCGCCCACTTGAATCCGGCCACAGACTTTTACAAGCGCTATGCCCTCGAATGCTCTGGATACCAGATAGCGGTGGACCTGTTTCTACTCAACCAGCAATATAGTGATCTGGCTACGATGTGTAAGTCCTGCCGAGTGTTCACCTTCAAAGGAAACCGACTTATTTGTTGTTCGTTTTAGCTGGCATTAGCAAGCACAGTGGTGGAGCGGTGCACCACTTCCCCCTCTATCAAAAGACCAAACCACAGCATGTGGACTCTTTCAAACAGTGCTTTAGGCGGTATCTAGTCAGGAAGATCGGGTTCGAAGCTGTGATGAGGATACGATGTACGCGTGGTCTTCAAGTTCATACATTCCATGGAAACTTCTTTGTGCGATCGACGGATCTACTCTCGTTGCCAAATGTGAATCCCGATGCCGGCTACGGCATGCAAGTGAGTCCCCTCGCAAAGCAATCGCCGAGCCAGTAAGACTTAAGTGATTTCCGTTACAGATCTCATATGAGGAATCGCTAACGGATGTGAAAACCATATGCTTCCAGGCGGCCCTTCTCTACACGAACAGTGAGGGCGAGCGACGCATTCGGGTGCACACACTTTGCCTTCCAGTTACCGCTAGTCTGTCTGAGGTTATGCATTCGGCAGACCAGGAGGCGATAATAGGACTCCTATCGAAAATGGCCGTGGACCGGTCCATTTCGTCGAACGTCGCCGACGCCAGGGAGGCCTTCATCAACGCAACTGTCGATATATTGAGTGCATTCAAGTTGGCACAAAACCTACCCTCCGGCCAGGGTGGATTGATTGCGCCACGTAATTTGGCACTTATGCCCTTGTACATATTAGCATTATTGAAACATGTAAGATAAACGCACTCCCATTAGCGCCACAGATCTCAACTGACTTTTGTTTGTAGCCCGCATTTCGTGTTGGCACTAGCACACGACTCGATGATCGCGTCTTCGCTATGGACGAGTGCAAAACATTGCCCTTGGATCAACTGATGAAGTACATCTATCCCGAGTTCTACCACATTGACGGACTGTTTTATAATCTGCAAAATTCAAACGACACCGATGATGATGATGACAATGTGCCCGATCTGCCACGTTTACAATTATCTGCTGAATAGTAAGTGAGAGTGTCAGCCTGGATTTAACAGAAAAACAAACCGTATTGTTTCATTTACAGTCTCGATTCGAGGTCAATGTTCTTGCTGGATTGTGGGACACTAATAATACTGTATGTTGGCCTCAATGTGCCAACAAATATTCTCGAAAGTGTTCTTGGTAAGCAAACGTATTTTCTCATTTGGGTGAGTGGACAAAACAATAACGAGGCTCTCTCAATGTGCAGGTATTAAGGGAACAGCAGAGTTGCCGGACTATTGTTACGGTCTGCCAGCAATAAACAGTCCAGAGAGTGCAGCACTGAAGCGGTTCATGTTGAAGTTGAACGACGAGAAGCCGTATCCCCCCTTAATACAGATCATAAGGTAAGTTGATTCTACATATTGCCATTCTACACAATTCCTTTTGAGTCCACGTTTCATTTATCCCCAAATGGTTATATAAATACATTCATTTGCAGGGATACGAGCACAGCGAAACCAACATTTACCGAAAAATTAGTTGATGATCGAAGCGAATCTAGTTTATCCTATTATGAATTTTTGCAACACATACGGACTCAGGTGAAGTAGTACTTTCTAAGCTAAAACTAAATAACTAGTGTAATCAAGTAAAAATAATTACATAAACTGAAAAAGCAAACAAAACATAGATAACAAATAAATGCAGATAAACAGAATTACGTATTTACGAAGCGAAATATACACATAGGTAAGCGAAACAAAATATTCAAGTGATGTAGTAAAAGAACGTTTTAAAAAAACAAAAAGTCAGTGGGTATACGTATATATATCTAAATCTACTCCTCTCTGCCTTTCCTTGTTTCCTTCATGTGCTAACAAGTTTACATTTATAAATCCAATCCCAAGCCATGCGTAAATACTAACCAAGCGAACCTACATCCAACATTGTGCTTTTGTAGATGAAGCATTGACTTGATAACGTAATAGAACGAAAAAAATGTAAGTTGCAAAAGAAACGATTCAAACAAAAACAAAAATCACTGTTATAGTTTATTTAAAATATAATTGTAAGTTATATTTATACAACCAAAAAAGAAAATAAATTTATTATTCGTAAATTAAGTAAACACTCTGTTTCGGCTTTCATTTGGCTCAATACATTGACTGCGCTTGCGTGCAGTATATCTATTTCTATTCGGAATTGGCAAGCGAATAAAGATTGTTTTTGGTGTTAATTATTATTTGTGTTATTTAGGAATACTATATTCTAATTAGTTTGTACATAAATGAAATTATTAATGTCTGCTGTATTTATTTCTGGTATTTTATTTTGTTGTTGTTGTTTTCCTCCTTCAACAATAATTGTTTCTTTTGGGTGAATCTTGTTCGAACGATTTAACACTGTATTTTGCTCGTAATTATTAGTTTAATTTAATGTTCAGTTGTAATTATTATCAGGTTGAAATAGACTATAGAAAATTATATAATATAAATAAAACATAAATGAATTGAGTAATTGTCGATTATATCTACTGTGAAAGATGAATATCATTTTAAACAATAAACAAAATGGTTACTCACTGATTGGAAGTGTAACGTTGTTTTATATTTACGCGCGGTCATGGCGCCAGTGAAATTAGATTGAAATCTAATGTCGTTTGTTACCACCAAAAATCTTTTTCAGATTTCAGGTTTTTTGCGGCTCATGGAACACGCAATGAAATTGATATGCTTTTGTAAATGGATTAGCGCGTTATTTGAAAACAAAATCAGCTGTTCAAATTGAATTTGTTTTTGGTAAATCGGCTTGAAAAATGTTTCCTCTGTTGTAGATACAAATGGAGTAGTTTCGGTGATTCGTAGTTTCCAGATGATGAGGAAGACAATGAAGATAATAATTCCTCCAAAATTATAGCCATTGCTGTTAATGTATTTCTTTATTTCGGTTTTCACGAAACTTTGCACATTTGTTTTAAAAGAAACTTCTTTAAATGACGTAGAACAGCTGTGCTGTATTTGTGGTAGTTTGTGTAAATCTGAAAAAAAATATGGAGATCTGCAAAAAGTGATCCGATTAATTTTTTGTCCCAATGGAACGCGAAAAGTGATCCATCAAACCGGCGCCAAAAGTAACCGTTATATTAACGTAATAATTGTACGCCTCTGCAAGAAATAAATGTCACAAACGACTACCATATGCCGATTTCCATTGGGAAGAAGCGTCCGGGAGAGTCCGGAATCGAAAAAATCACTTCTGAAACCGTTCCATTGGCACAAAAAATACTCTTCTGGTGATTTTGAGAAGAGTATTTCGCTTCTCGATTTGAAGTCAGAATCCACTCAAGAAACACTCACACAAGTGTAATTTATGTATTTTTTACAAGTCAGCTGACAGCCGCCGTAGATTATTTTTTGGCATTTCACCAATATTTTGTGGGTTCAATCGGAAGCAGTTTTGTTGTTCCATTGGATTTCAGAATGAGTGAATCCCCGACTGAAACCCATCGAAAACGACATAACTCCTTTTATACGCCTTTCCCCTACAAATATGCTACAGTCAAATCTGACATAATTTGTGCTTCAACAGACTATAAAAGCGTCATTCTTTTACGGCCATTGCACGAGCTCGGTTCAGAGCTCAGCTCTGAACTAAAAAGAAAAACGCCTATTATTCACTCCGGGTGTAACTCAGGTTTAAGTTAATTTTACACCCGATCATTAATGCGCATTTTTTAAACCCTACAATTCAATCCCATGTCCATATTAAACCCGCTGGATTAAGGATGGATTTAAATACGGACTTAAAATACTTTAAACCGTTTTTAATCCGTTTTCAACCCACGTAAAGTCAAATTTCACAAATAATGATTTTTTTTTGTTTGTCACTTGGAAATTTATTTCATTTGTTTTGGGCCCAGTTATATTTTAAGATGCATTAATTATGCCGAAATTTCTATCGAATCATCGAATGTAGCGTCCAAAGTGACTCTTTTTTCAGCACGAAATATTTCCGAAAGTATACCAGATCGTAATCGCCATCGCAAGACCGTTTGTGCATTCGATATATTCGACGACAAGGACGACGTTGATTTACCATCAGCTGCTGTTTCATCAGGTCTTCGACAAATTCGTCTTCTGACGACGAAGACATCAACATTAATTTCGTCCATTTCACGAATGAAGTCCTGTTTTAGTTTCTTGCCAACTTTTTTTCCTATTCCCCTTTTCTACTTTTCTTATTTCTTGCGAGCGAAGATATGTCAAAATTATGAAATTGACTTCTAACCCGAGTTAAAGTACTTAAACTGGTCTCCGCAGTGCTTTTAAATCCAATCGGGTTAAACATTGTCAAGTTTAAAAATCTGGGTTTATTTTCGGATTTAACGACTGAATATTATGGACTTGGGTTTAGTTATTGGGTTAAACTCACTTAAGCCCGGGTGTAACCTTTAACCCGGATTAAAGGAAGCGAATAATATAGCCGTTATAGACTTTCTTCATCGCAAATATTCAAGAGGGTTGTTGGATTAGTGGGTTGTTGGATTAGTTAGTCGAACTCCGTTCGTTTCCTTTTGCTAATATTGATGGATCAGTGGGACTGGCGGTACCTACTAAGTAACACATACTTATAAAAAACGTTCCAAAACGGTTAATCTGGTTCAAATAATTTGTAGCTCACAGCCACGGGAACATTACTTCGGCCTTGAAATAATAAGCATCAAACGCATTTAAGTTGAGTTACTTTCGTCCATACTTTTCAAGTAGCTATTCAACATACTTAACAGTTACTTTATTACCACGCTTTCGTTTTTCTTCAAACAATTTCTTTCTGTGTCTAACACAATTGAACAAAAACAAAAAGCCGGCCGTGTATTCAAACTACACTAAGCTGCGAGATATACTAATTAAAAAAAAAAAAAAAAACCAACACAAGGTGATTAATTAACACACATTTTCCGAAAATCTTCCGTCGGACAGTTCATTGAGTTTGCTCAACTGATTACAGCTGATTACAACCGCTGTGATCATAACAAGATCAAGATCAACCTATGGGAGTGCATTACATGAACTCACCATGTACCCGTCGAGCATTGTATGATACTCGCATCACAGTCAGACCGAGTAGCGGACATCAGCGTACTCTCCAATCGACAGCGAAACGAAAAACGATCGTTTAATTTCTAACAAATCCAAGTTCATCACAGTGTTCTCCCGCTCTCAGTCGTTGACAGACAGTTGCTTCTCAAGCGATAGTATCTAAATTATCAGTTCCGTATTCCGTCGCGATGATGAGTCTAAAAGTATTCTTAAGCCTAGTTCTAGTAATTGGCACAGTAATGCACTTAACTGAAGGATATTCAGTACTAGGTTCGGATTGATGGCCATTGGTGGATATTTTGAAATTTTTTAACTAACAACACACATTTGTAGGCGGACGCAACCAATTCGAAGAGAGCAACTCCAAGTATCAAAGGAATCGGCCCATCTTCGTGTTCTGCGATGAGCTTGGGAATCACTTGAACTGCATTCTGCAGTGCAAGTCAATGGGGCATTCGAGTGGACACTGTGCCAGCGATTTCCTATGCAATTGTCTGTGACTGGTAATCCGTAACGTAATCTTTGCTTAAATTGATTGCATTTTTGCATTTTTAATGTGATAATCACTTAGTGTAGGTAGTAGAAGGTGTGCGCTTGTTTAGTGTTATACAACATTACTTATAATTGAATTATAAAAACCACAAATAAAGTGAAACTTAAAATGGTATAATGTACTTGTGTGTTTAAGCCGCGTACGCTGAGGAATTTTTGTATCCGTATAAAAGAATCACATGATGGTTAAATTTAGATTCATTCTAATGGTGGAAACGTGATCCGAATAATGGAGCGGATGATGTCTTACCAAGGAATTTGCGCGATTATTTTGACTGATTGTTTTCCGTTGAAATGGAATCCGAATCTGTTGCTAGACGACAATAGGTCAACAAATGTGCATTGACTTGACATACATTACGAGATAAAATTGTGCATTGTGAGCATTCAATGTGAAGGAATTGTAATCGCAAATTTCTAGCTAGATTGATGTTATTGGAAACCTGCAATTCAATTTCAAATAAGAAACAGGCAGATATAATGCGGAAATTTCAAACCAGAGACAAATCTGTAAAAAGTATTGTCTCTGCAGAAAACAACTGCGTTAAATGAGATTTGTAGCTATCGTGCGTAGTCAACCAGACCTTAGAGGGATTCAATTAAAGCCAATGCCGCAAACGGAGTAGATCTGTTCGCATATGTTCTGTACATTAAAATAAACATACCAATTCTCAGAAATAAAAGGAACAAATTAATGAATTTGCAATAATGTCCTTTTATCAATTGAGACAATTTCCAGTTTTCGTTTTATTTCTTTATTTCACAACCTCCTCTTGTATTCAGGCGTACAGAGTGCACACAGACTGACTGAAAAAAGTGTACGCCTTTGGTCTTGAATATCGTCAAACATTTCAAATTAAAGTGCCCGGCTGGGTTGCAAGAAGCTTTCTCGATCACGGCCCGTTGGAACATGATTTTGATTGCAAAAAAGATAGCCAGATATTGATTTGGTGAAATGCCATATTTAGGATTAAATAAATTTGACTTCGACCACTTTTAAATTGTGCTTTGAACTGGCGCCCAGCAGTAAGAGGTAGTTCAGTTTCGAAAATTAAAGTGTGGATGTTGCATGCAATAAGTTGCATCTTGTTTGTGGGTACATCGATTTTTTTA
The DNA here is from genome assembly GCA_916610125.1 of Cheilosia vulpina. NCBI lineage: Eukaryota > Metazoa > Arthropoda > Insecta > Diptera > Syrphidae > Cheilosia > Cheilosia vulpina. Next base: position 57,082,508 of record OU744279.1, read on the forward strand.
ACGGATTTTTAGGGTGACAGAAATATCATTGTTCTGTGTGCCAAACTTGGCACATAAACGTCTATCGGAGCAACTTTATTCTGGAAAAATATGCATCAACGATTGTTTTCGTGACAACATATGCAACCTCTTTCAACTGATCTGTAACTGAAGACACGAACTTGTGGTGCTCCACAGAGTGGCGTTTATACGGATTGGCGCTTTCGAAGCGGAAATACGCTGAAAAAATGTTGTTTACGGTACAAGACCCAAACGATATTTTAATACAAAATTTAAGCAGTGAATGCAAAATGCTTAGAAAAGTGTCGAAGGCTACACATATTCGAACCGCACGAGTATCAACGCAAAAAAGAGCAAGTGACGTTTTTTTGTTCGATTAGACACACGAAATCTGAAGAAGCGCAACCGAAAACCACATTAATGTGCCATATTGCTTATTCCACTTGTAACATACATGCGTATGAATATCGGTTTCGATATTGTTGGTATAACTTTGGAACATAAAACACAGATTTCTTTCAAATAATATTTTATTATGTAAACCTTAAACCAAACCTGTAAAATGTGTTTCATTCTTGTATGTTAAAATAAAAACAAAATTAAATATATCACATTCGAATTCAAAGTTTGCTTTGAATTACTGGTGCTTCCATGTTCCACACTTTTTGCATGGTTGCTTTCGCCACCAAATTATTGAGCACCGTCAAGTCTGAAACAAATGCCGATTTTAACGGTGACAAATACATATCGACAACCAACAAAAACTTACCGTCAGTTTTCGCAAACTGTTCTAAAGTTTGCCGTATATCGCTTATAGGCACTGCTGTGTTACAATACGGATAAATCACATTATTCATTTTCATATTAGATACACATATACCGAGGACAGCGCCATTTTCATCGAATATCGGTCCACCACTCTGTCCGGCCTGAACACAGCCATCGGTCATTAATGCCCCAGGTGAGCATTTAATAATTCGCCCCTGGAATATCGAAGGATTAAAGTCGTGCTTCAAGTGGAAATTGACGAAAAACGGGAATCCAGCGTTGTAGACCATCTGACCGGTGTGGGGCTTGGCTGTGGAGAGCTTAACAAAATATTTGTCGGGAATGCTGGAGCGCGGTTTGAGCAATGCAACGTCGAATGGCTGATTGAAATTCGGATTTTTCCAAACCACATCCGCCTCAAAGCTGCCATCCACATTGCGGCAGGCTATTGTTGTGTCACCCTACAACAGATAAAGAAAATCACATAGGAGAGCAGCATGAAGAGCGAATCGAAGTGCTTACATTGTAAATTACATGTGTGCATGTAAGTATAAACGCTTTATTATGAATTTTCACCAAGGTCCCAGTTCCCTGACTGCCATTTACCATTAGGACGACCATACTACGTTCCCCTAGAAAGACAAAATTCAAATATAATACAGAGGTATGGTTGCTTTTATTTTAAAAGGTAGAGTGAAGTAATAGCTTACTTTAAAATGAAATATCTAGCTAGAAGGTGACTGTTAAACTTACATGGAAAAAGGGAAACCTTCTTCTGCATTGGTATAGACGACACGTTAATACCGACCTTCTTCAAGAAATCCGTTAACAGATACGAAAAGCTAGCTGCCAATGTTAGGTTAACAGTTTCGTTCTGCCTCTGGAAAGTCGTGCAAATGATCATCCCTATAAGGCGGCTGCAAAGCAAATAAGACTTCTTTAAATCAATAGAGCGTTGGTTACCCAAATCCACTCACAGTTTATCATTAAAAACAGCCGCACCTTCGCACCCCATCGGCAGGGAATTTGACAATACAAACAAACTTCCATGTGAACTAACTAAATTCGATATCTTTCCAATGTTAATCGTTTTGTAAAAGCTCTCCAGCCCAAACGGTGTACATATGGTCAGGACATCATCCATCTTTTGTATGGGATACAGGAAGCGTAAATAATTTCGTATATGCGTGATGAATCGCTCAAAAGTCTCCTTTTCATTAGTTTTGCGGAACGATAACACTACAAAACTCGACAGAAGAGATTCTCCGGCATTGATTTCAGCGCCAGTGGCGAATATTTGTCGAATGTATCGAGACACCTCGGCACAACTAAAAACGTAAAGTATCTTGGCGCGATAGCGTGTTAAGATTTGTGATCGATTAACCAGACTGCGACGGTCAAAGGTGATTTGGTAATTCAATGAATTGAGTAATTTAGATTCGTCAGTGTTGTCATCTTGTGCATTGACCAGTTGATCGCTTTGAAGTTTTTCCAGAATGTTGGAAAATGTGCAGTGGTCGCCGTTTTCCAGAGGACAGATGTGTGGCTTCAGAATGCTAGCGGACGTTAGAATGATTTCATCGTTGATGATGATGGCTGATATTTTATTGTTTGGTTCGTTTGTTATTTCGAGAAGGCCGTGGCGTATTTTCAGCAGCATCTGAAATGTGAACAGGAATTCGCAGTGAACCAGTGTGTAGATAGGTAAACTCTCACCTTTAATGAAATTGATCTCTTTCTTACATTTGAACTGTTGGTGTTGCTGGGTTGTTTGCTTTTTGGGTGTCGGTGCAAAACATGTCTTAATTCAGTTTTTATTGATAACACAGACACAGGTGGTATTAAACTTATTTCTTCGGTAGTGTGATAGGAAAACAAAGCAAATTCAAAACAAATTCGATGACGTTTTAGTCAATGTCAGACGAACTTTATAAACAGATTGAATTCTAGATGGCGCTCGTGTTTATAAGAGGAAAACAAAATGGCAGTGGTTAAATTGAAATCAAAATTTGTGTTCGGACTCGATTCACCAGAAAAACCACCCGTTCATGGACATTTTATTGAACGCTCCGGTTTTTTCCACTGTGGTCCATTGAAAAATGTTACGTACGACTTAAAACAAATATCCCTAAAAAACTGTCTTTTTTTTTGATTCGGATCACTTTTTGCAGATCTCGAAATTTTTTCAGATTTACACATACTGCCACAAATACCAATCTACTTTGCACAGTTGTTTTACGTCATTAGGCCTGTTTTTTGGAGCTTCGTTCTCAGCAAAGCAAAGTAAAGTAGGATTTTCAGCACGCAATTACAACAACTACGCTCTACTTGACACTTCGAGACTAGCAGTAGTTATTGTAAATTGTGTGCTGAAAATCTTACTTTACTTTGCTTTGCTTTGCTGAGAACGAAGCTAAAAAAAACACGCCTATTGTAAAAAGTATGTTTTAAAACAAATGCGCAAAATTTCGTGAAACTCAAAATAAAGCATAGCAAAGGATATAATCTTGGAGGAATTATTATCTTCCTCGTCTTCCTCATCATCTGAAGACTACGAATCACCAAAACTACTCCATTTGTATCTACAACAGGGGACACATTTTTCAAGTCGGTATCCATAGTTAATTTCTCCAAAAACGAATGCAATTTGAACCGTTGATATTATTGTCAAATAACGCATTATTCCATTTACAAAAGCAGATCAATTTCGTTGCATGTTCCATAGCCGCGTAAAATCTGAGATCTGAAAAAAAATATCTGGTAGCCCCAATGGAAAACGAAATAAGATGACGATTTGACTTTAATGTGTCCATTTTAAACACAAAAGAAAATTCCAAAAATTCTAACGAATAAACTTTATTTGAGTTCCATCTTTGCATATTTAAATATAACTAATAATTGAGAATATTTGGAGGAGCAAGGAGTTCGAATAAAACTAATTGTATGCATATGGGTTTCTGTTTCTACATTGAGAATGGCTATGTATCTCTCAGTCACTTACCAAAGACGTCAAATCAAATGAACCAAGCCTAATTTCAAGCAAAATAAAAACAAAACCATTTCCTTTGTTGTTCTTAGAATATTTTAATTGTTGCTTCAACAATCAATTTGTCCTATACAAAAAATATCAATAAAAAAAACTATCTCATAAATTAAATATAAATCATAAAGATAATTACAATTAAATTAAATCAAAACGGAAAAAAAAGAAAAAAAATATAAAATAAACAAAATTATACATATACAATCATCATTAATTTTACGACTAGATCCAAAGAAATTTAATTATAGTTATGCTGTTTGTTGCTCTTTCGTTTTTTTTTTTTTGTTGTTTCGTTTTATTCTGCGGTCACTTTTCCTTTTTATGTGAAAGCTTGTATCAAACAAAAATATTACAAAAATTAGTTGCACTATACTATTCTCAAAACAAACATAATGTATAAATAAGAAAAAATTAAAAAAATAAACAAATATTTATTTACATCAGTTTCACGGCTATGTACTATTTTCAGTATTTTCGCAAGAACAATAAAATACGGAATATATTTTGCATGTAATATTTAATGAGGCAATTCAAAGCGCAAACAAAAATTATTATTAGGCAACTGGTAAAAAAAAAGTTAAAAAAATATAAAATCTCCAAGTTTGCTGAGCAGAAAATTAAATTCGTGAGAAAATTAAAATGCATACAGAATTTTATTGATTTTCTTTTTGAGATTTAAACATTAATAAATAATTTAATAATATAGTTTTATATTAATATAAACACAGTTTGTCTAAGGGCAACATTTTTAGTTTTCTTCCTTTGTTTAGCTTTTAATTATGTACACAACTATGTCGAAAGTTTACATGATTTTTTTTTACTTATCTTTCGTTTTTTTGTTTGTTTATGTTTTATTTATGAATATAGTTTGCATATAGACGTAACAATAATAAATAAATAGATAAATACGTGGATTTTTTTTGTTTTTTTTTATATTTCAATGGTCTTTGTAGATTTCTGCTGTCATCGTATTTAGTAGAAGTCATTTTTAAAGTTTCATCGCTTTTGCGGGAAGATTTGAAATTTCAAAAACATTGAAAATTTATTTCTTTCCCAGCTGGTCACGCCAGTCAACAAATTTGTCCATTTCCTCATGCAATTGCAATGCTTCAATGCAAGCCTCGAAGAATTCAGTACCAAAGCAGTCTTGCCTGTAAAAGGGGGAAAAATGTTATAGCCATTTTCTATTACATATATTTTATTAATCAACAAGAAAGATCGCTCTTGATGTTCAAAAATTTCCAAAAACCAAAAAATATCGATTTGAGCAAGAAAAATGTCAAATTTCGATTTCGAATCTCGAACTGTAAAAAATGTAGTCCGTGCTTTTCGTGGTTTACATATGTGTCAAAAATAACATAACAAAATAATATAACAAAAAACATTTAAAAAAAAAACAATCAAAATTATTAAAAAACAAAATGTGTGGGTACATTCGTTACTAGTTGAATGTTTGAGCGTTAAACGCCGATTATGTCCAAATAGTATTTATTTTGAGCTGATGAAATTCTTTGCCAATGGGAATCATTTTTTTTTTAACTTTAACTCTTTTGGTACTTAAACTTTGTCCTTCAAAGATTTACCTATTTTGGCAGAGCTTGAAAAGTTAGAAATTGGTAATACAAATTAATTCACCTGTCAGTTCATTAACATGAAATGGATGATGTTCCGGTTAGTCATTAATCAATTAAAAAAAAAGTTATCGCATTTATAAAAATAAATGTTAATTGCCGCCCATTACTAAATTCGAATTGCTAATTTGCAAATTATAAAAACACATTAGAAGACGCATAAATCAACCGCAAGAGGTTATAAAATTTAAATGTACTCATTTGCATCAAAGTTGACTCATTGAGAACAAAAGTTATGTCAGTATTATAAAATACTTCAAGTCGAGAGAGCGTTGCATTTTTGAGAGATCGTAGAGCGCAGACGTATTTGATTTGCATTTCGGCGAAGAACTTAATGTATATAATAAGAAGGTATCCATTTTATGTGTCCAGTCATATTATTATTCCACATTTTAAAATATGAAAATGAAAGGAAGTTTGATTTATTCGGCGTCGCGGCATTCAAATCAGCCTTACTGCATGTGCCACGAAACATCCGGATCCGATAACAAAATCAAATTTCACGTCAAAGTAAGTTATCCCGCGGATAGACTACTGAACATCAATGATCGTGTTTGTTTTTGTAAATTTGTCAGATCTGTAGTTGAAATTTCACAACCATTCATGTAAAGGTGTTTTACAAAAGATTTGTAATGTAGGCAATTTAATTTGAAGGATGTGTATAATTTGCAAATCGTAAAATATTAAGAAAAGTTCTAAAATCGAGTGTGGAATTTACTGAGTACGTCAAACGCACCCAAATCGAAACGTCAACTGAGTAAGTGAGTTCTCAGGCCCAATTTGACACAATCGAGAAAGAGATGCTAAATGAGTCAAGAAATTCAACTGAAAAAAAAAAAAAAAATGTGATCAAGACCAAGAACACTTTACAAATCACATCAGCTACCTTTCAATCTGTGCCAAAACCGGTTTTCTCTTGTATCTATTTCATAATTGCGTTCTTCGCCTTCAAACTTTAAATCTACGGAGGATTATGACTTTGTAAATCGATCTATGTTCTTTCGCTGTTAGTTCAAAAGGTGTGTTCATTTCTAAAATTTCAACTACAGATATGTGAAAAGATTAAAAAATTGACAAAAAACTTCATCAAACCAGAACAAGATAAAAAGGTATGGTACATAAAAAAAAATAAAAAATAAATGAAATAAACATACCAATAAATTGAACTTAAGTCAAAATGAAAAGTAAAATGAGTGTTGCTTGCTGTTGTGTGTGTTGTATATTTCCTTGAAATTCGTAGCCTTCTGAGTTTCATTTCATCACCATTGCACTTTAATTATTGTTTTTATTTAATCCGCAGACATTAAAATTCGTTTGTTTTTAGTAAAATCCATTTAATCCTCATTTGTTGTTCTTTCTTTTGTGTTTGTTCGTAAACTTGCAGCTGCTAATAGCATGTGTGGATGCGCATTCCCATTATACCCTTCGTTCTCTCTCATTACATTTAACACTTTACACACTATTCAAGTAAATTAGTAGTAATAGTAGTAGTTATATCACTTTGTTTTCGTTTTAAATTAATATAAAAATACAAATTATATTACAAAATAAAAAAATAAAATAAAAATTGTATATAAATCTAAAAACTATACATAAGTATAAAAATAAATACAGTTTCGTTTTGTATATAATATATACCCAAAGTATTATATAAATTATGTATCTAACAACAATTTAACAAGAATGTATTTTTTTTTTGTATATTTTCACTGAAATTTTTGTTCTGTTTCCTTTTTTTTTTGTTAAGTTGTCACTTTTTTTGTGTGTTTTAGACACAATGCACTTGAAGGGGATATAGTTAATTTTAAGTTTTAAACTTTGCACTTACATAACATTAGAATACGTTTTTTATAAGAAGAATGACATGTAGTAGGGTTTTTTGCCGTATATTTAAATATTTCTTTTTATTTTGCAAATAAATTAGAAAAAAGAAAAAAATCCAAAGACTGAAGGAGAAATAAAAATAAAATAATAAAAATATATTTTTTTTTTGTATTTTTATATCAATAAAACTACTTAGGGACTTGATGGCGTTGACAGTGGCGCAGCGCCATTTATTATTTTAACATATTTCTTAAGTATTTCAATTTCTTCGCCCAGATGTAACGCTTCCACACATGCTTTAAAGTAATCCGTTGTAAAGCACTTTTGCCTAGATTGACGGGGGTTAAAGTTATGTTATAAGATCATTTTAATATAGGTACATGTTTGTGAATAATAGCATTTTTGTAAGTGCCCGAATTTGCTTTGTTCTGAAATAAAATATGTTATAGGTATACGATACACCAACTTTAAGACGTAGTTTAGTAATGAATGATAGAGAAATGCAAAAATATTGCTTGTCATCGCATCGTAAAATCTTCAAAAGTGTTTGTGTTAATCGAAATGTGGATTATTTCAAAACTATTTATAAATTGCCGATTAGTCGAACGACTAGGTGCAATCCCATTCGGGATGACGACAGTCAGTCCCTCCCGGGAGGTTTTTTTAGAGGTTGTTCGAGTCCATACCTCGCGTACTTGCTCTGCAATGTCTTTCGATGATTTTTCCTTCCGCCAACAAACAAAAAAAAAAAACTATTTCAAAATAAAGGAAAGGAGCGTAAATGAAAAATCCCAAAAATATTCTCCTCACGTTCTATTCAATTTTAAAGACAAATACAAACGTTCTTTAATAATATTTACCATGTTGTATATGAACCGCGAAGACATTTACGATTGACTAAAGTGACAGTCCTTGTTTTCTACATTTAAGAGTGACATACGTTCTTTTTGGATTTTGAATTTGTAGACCTCGTTTAATGCATATATGCATTCTTATAGCCAGTCTTTGAAGTTCAGAAATTTAAACAAACATTGTTGTATCTAAATCACCGAGTTAAGTAAAGATTCTAATTGTGATCATTGGACATCAACTTTTGGGGATAATAACAAGATAGGTAGTGTGTGTTTTTCTTTTTTGACGTCTAGAGCTGTGGAGAGTTTGTCCAATATGACTCTACGTGTACACCTGGTTGTTTTTAAATATGTTGATAGAGTACTTCGTGAAGCCCATCCCTTAAAATAATGGCTGTCTTTTATTGTAATTTAAGCTCGCGCTAAATTTTAGCGTCCCTTGTCTCCACTTCGATTCTCCACACCAAAGAGAAATGGTTGCTAAATAACTACTTTCTATTTTGGTTTTGAGTTCTTTTTTATTTATCACGCTAACGTTCTCTGCGGTTTCCGACGAAAAATTCATAATAATCACAACACAAACGTTTTCCTCCTTTTTCTTCTGTCAAAATTTATCTTGGATTTAATGTACTCGACATTTATTTCGCGAGCTAAATGAGTAGAGACTTGTCGTCGGCCCATATAAATGAAGTTACAAATTTAGCGAGCGAATATGATAGATACTGCTTTGCTAAACTGCCTCGGTAAATTTTATCTTTGTAGAAATGTCATGAATGGGAGATCAAATTTAGCGCGAGCAGGATACTAAGCTTTAACGTCAAAAATAAACTAGTGGGAAAACAAAGTTGCTTCTATAACAAGTAAATAGCCATATCAGTGTTTCGTACAAATATTGTTAAATATTGCAATATCCCTACTACTTTAACTTCATACTTCTCTTCTCTGAAGACTTTAATCCTGCAGTTTTTCCTCCTGTGCTTTACTACTAATGCTTAGTACGCTGCTCGAGCTAAACTAAATTTTATCTTGTCGCCAAATTTTCTCTCAAAACATCAGCTAAAGTCATAAATAAATTTTGACATAGAGTACGCCGTGGATAAGTGTCACGGAAAACAGCTGTTCTTAAACAAAACTTGATTCAAAAATTTAATTTTCTCTTATTTCAACTATTTCTGATTCTAGGTACTTCTCGTCCATGTATTAATTAAAAAAGCGCATCCTTTCATACTTTTCCACAATAGAACAACAAATACACAACAATCTGTCACAATTCAGCTTGAGAAAATGTGCCGACCCATAAAAGGGGCACGCTAAATTTTGACAGACACATGAAGTACATTCTGAAACAAAAGTTTGATTATTTAGCTCGAGCTGCGTACCCTCAGCTAAATGGGTTCGCTTAAGTTTAGCTCAGCTAAATTTTGGAGAGAATTTTGTATGGGAGCTAAAATTTAGCTCGAGCAGCGTACTAAGCTTAACTTCGCAGAATATTTTCAGCAAAAACCATTCTTCATTTAAATGAAATCTGTTTTGTTTTTTCTACAAGCATCTTAGCTGTCACTTAGTTTTTTACTCTACTTATTCGACTCTACTCTACTCTCTACTGTTTCAGTTTTTCGCTCTTTTAACAATTTTTAGAACCTAACTAACATAACAATTAATACATCTTCAAATGCCAAATGCAAAATGTACCTTGAAATGTGATCGCTAGTTTCCGGATATACCTAATTTAAATTTGACTCAAATATCCACGAAAGGAAAATAAACAAATGGGAAGATATCGACCTAAAAAATCAACTTTAAACGAAATTCTATTACACATAACTGAACTTTTGTATACACGCAAATCATATTATGTGTTTGAAGAAGAAATAAACGATATTTAGACCCCCGGACTCAAATATCAATCATTTTTGGCATATTGGAAATGTACTGCTGTACGTACGCGCTTGTTATAATATGCTTTTGAAAAGGTGCTTTTGTTTTTATTTCAATTTCTTTTTCCGTTTTTTTTTCTGCAAATTTCCAAAATTAGAATTTCTGAAAATACCTACTAGTACATGTGGTTTCGTCGACTGTGGTCGGTGGTGAGTCAATTGCTCATGTGAATTTAAATTTTGCAAAAAGGCAATATGTATTATAGGTGTTTACAAAATTTCCAAGGCAAAACATTTTGCATTTATGAAGTTGGTGTAAAGAAAAGAAGAGCAAATTTAGCCGATCTTTAGTAACGTTCAAGTTAACTGCGCAGTGTGTGGTCGTTGCCCTTAAAAAAAAAATTGAATTAAATCACATGCAGTTTGAAAGGAAAACTTGGCCAGAAGATGCTAATCAACAGTAAATCTGTATGTTTTTTCAAAGGGAATCAATTTAAGATCAAATTGTTCATTTGATTGAGAAAAATAACGAGCTGTCATTGCCCCTTAAACAAACAGAACTAAAGCTGGAGTTTGCATTGCATTGTTTGTTTGAATGACTTCCGATCAGAAGATTTGTAAACAAAACATTGCATTTAACTTACTCATATATTCATAAGTACAGCAGAACAATTTATTAAAAACTATTACCGTGCATTTATAAACGCATAACAGAAACTGCATTCCGCAACGTCAATTGACGTAATCAAAATAATCAAGGATTCTCTTCCGTAACTGCAATATTTTTGTTTGATCGTCTGCCTGATCGAACGTGATAAATTTGTAAATGTTTTAATTTCGGATTTAATTGCAAAAATGCAATATTATATGAAGTTGTTTTATCGTTTTTTTTTTTGTTTTATTATTTCAAAGAACCAAAGCAAATCGAGAATTTTGTCCGTACTATTATTCACTGAAATTCTATATAAAAAAATTAATTGAATTGATCACATGGAAGTATGTGCGCACCGCATTTAGATATACTCACTTGCACAATCGATGTACTGTCGTTTCCCGGAACAATTGGTAGCAATCTTCACAGATACGATCTAGCCGGAAGAACATTGATTTGTTGTACAGACCCTTACATTCTAAGTCGAAAAATGTGCTCCTCTTGGACAAACTGTGATTGTGTGGCAGGGTTGCGATAAAGGGGACCAATACTAGAATCAGCACCACAGAGATCTTTAAGTTGCGGGAACACATCTGGAAATAAAAATAAATTCAAAAATCAATATGCGTACAAGATTTTTATTAACATATATTATTATTGTACGCAAATTTATTGTACTTTGAGTCACTGGTGATTTACTGGAATCGGCCAATCAAATAAAGAAAAAAAAAAATTAATTAATTAAACCGATCACTACATGGGGATTTCTGCGTTTTCGGGGAAAACGTAAGCGGCATAAATAAAAACGATATAGGCGTAAATTGAAAATATGAATCATTCAAAAATACGTTGGGAAAATACGATTTTATTCGGGCAAAACTCATCGGATATTTGCATTGTTCATGTTTTTCAAAATTCCAGCATCGGATGACACTGATTTCGATGTGTACATAAAATGATACAATAATATCTGCTTCAATACTGAATGCTCAACAAATGGCGCCCAACAGGAGTTCTTTTATAATACACTTGGATCTTCCTGGCGCTCTTATCGATTTATTGAACAGAAATTAATAGAATAACAGCTGGAAGGGAAATGAGAGAGACATAGAGCTGTAACCACTCTGGTAAACATACGCGAAAATGGCGCCCAATGTGAGGCTCTGTTCTCTGTCTTGTCTTCTTGTCAGTTATATGGATGAATAAAGGTATTCAACGCAATCAAACTCGTTGACACAATTTGCAAAATGCAAAGATACGAGTACGATAATTCTAAGGTTTTGAAAGAACTTCCTTTCGTCCCGAAAAATATAACCCAAATGTATGACATTATTCCACATTCATTTAATGTATAAATTTTAAATGCGTTCCACATTTCAACCAGCAACAAAGTAAAGCATTACCTACCGCACGATAACAGGTGCACCATCAAACATTATCATAAGGATTTATCGCTATCGAGCCAAACTATCTACACACCATAGCTGAAGAAATCCGAGTTAGAAATTAAACAACATCAATTTAATTTTAGAACTACCTATCTCATCTGGTACAAACATGATGCGCCTCGCCACCAAAGAAGTGGGCCAAGATGCAGGCCATGCAATATCCATTGCAGTCATAACTCAAGCGCACCACAACAGAGCACGCATACACAAGGAGCAACCGGTGGTGGTACAGTGGCAATGCGATTCGTTCCTCGGCTACACTTAACCGCGATAAGAAGCGCTCATAAAATATAAATATACGTGCCCTGCATACGCTTCATCGTTGCCGCGAAACAAAAATAGCATTTCAAGATCAATCTCATAGCCAGCCTATCAGAGTGGATGCTGCTCTGCGGAGTGCACCTAGAGCAGAGCGCATAATGTTTCTTCATCTCCAGTTGTTGACTTGTTGGCGGAGGCGGTGGAGTCAACCGACAAGATGAAAGAAACCTCTGCGCCAATAGTAATAAGTGAGCCGAGATTCCCATGGGAGATCATGTTCACCACCACCACCACCACCGCCAGCCAATACTGCTGCCAACCAAGTCAAGCAGCTTTTTTTTTATCCCTCCCTACCGCTTGGACGCCGTCAGTTGGAAAGGAAATCGCATTTCAGATTTCCATAGTATTACGGTTCATGTGTGGGCTGCCATGTAGGTTCCTGTCCAACCCACAGACCTCACCGCGAAATGGTTTGAAACCACCCGGCATCGCTGAGTTATAAATAGTTGGGAAAACAAAATCACCCGCGTTTCAAGAGTGCTGAGAAAAGCGAACAAAGTTTCAGGAAATTCTATTTTTAGCAAACAATAGTCTGAATGAAGATAGAGGTAACTATACCTACATTATGGCTTGAACTTTTTCGTAGCCACATCACCGGATCGTCTTATTTTATTACCTCCGAGGGAAACGGCCTGATTGAACGGTAATGCTGCGGTGGAGCACAATGCCTTCCTTCAGCCACCACACGACGTAATATCGAATATCGAGTAGCATTCGCTTTTATTGCGCTTACAACTCACTTAGTATGGGCATTACAGTCCCTGTAAGCCGGGACAATTCATTGGCCAAATGCAGCGATAACTGTGCTATAGCAAGTCGATATTGAACCGAAATCGAATCTGAGAGCACCTCAAGTCATCTGCTGCTAACTGTGCGACGCAAAAGGGAAACGCTACATATGTATACACAATCAGGTATCTCGAGATCGTATCTCTGTTGCGGTCAAGCGGATGAGATGTAAAGATATTATACAGCCGCAGCAACACGTATGGAGACAGGAGAGGGACCCCACCTCGTTTATAGCTGTTAAAGGTGGTCGACTTACAGATGATCACATAGAGCCGCGATACCACTGATGAAACGTAATAATAGTTCGGTGCTATTGATCGGTTTTCGCGTACAATCTGAAGTTTAAGACAGAAACTGGCCTCTAAACACACACTCGCGCACAGTGCAGATATTATGCATTTGCAGGCGTGAAGCCAGAAACTATAGCCTTTGAGGTCTTACGTGCGTGGACACGAGGACTGCGGACTTTCGATTGGATATTGTACCTTTTTTTGCGCGCGCAAATGAATATTTATAAATACATTCTGTACGGGGATAATTACATGGCATGGGAGCTCTAAGCACACCTGTTGAGCAAACGTGGTCGCGTTTTACGTGGTAGTCGGTGTTAACACATGGCTTTCGAATGACGTTTTTGTTTCTAGATTGTTAATATAAGATAGCATGTATGCATGTAGACAAAAACAAGTTTGAAAAATATGAAACATTTTATCAGTGCTTTGTTAAAATCAGTCTTTTTTGGCTTTGACAGGTGTTAGATGAATTTAATTAATTCGAATGAACTATCTAAAGTTCTGTACAAACCAGTTTAATAAAAAGCCCGAAGGGCAGCATCCGTTCAAACTAAGTGACAAGACATTCACTCAAAAGTCAATCAGTGTGAGGGAAAGTGTACGTCCACTCGCATTTTCGTTTCAAATTGATTCCAATCACAAAAAAGCGCATGAAGAAAAGGACAACAAAAAAAAGAGAATAAGCAAATTAACGAGTAACGAGTTATTCCCTCGAAAGAGCTTTCTTCTGAATTGATTAACTGAAAAGCTGCTGTCAAATGCGATACGAAATTTGCATTGACATTTCTTTTGTATCCGAGTAGCCATTTTTACCCGGAAAATGCCAAAAATCTCGGAGTAAACTAATGTAAATTTCATAACCGATCTTACGTCAGTAAAATTTAGATGCTCGCAAAAAATAAACATATCCCTTCGAATACCATAACGGCAAAAAAAAATTCGGGTCTGTCATTCACACACAATTTAGATAGTTTTACAAATTATAAAATCATTTTCCCTGCAATTTTCTAATTCTTATTTTTTTCAAAATCGGAAAACTTTTTAATTTGAAGAATCTGTTGACTTGATGTCATTTAACAATAGCAAAGCTCTACAGTTTTTGTAGAAATTTAGTGAACTGACATTTCACTAGTCGTCCATATATATAGTATGTCATTGATATTTATGTTTTTGTATTAAGAAACAGAAAACAAACACCAATCCACCAGCGTCGTTTGGTTTTATTTGTTTATGAAGTGTCAGATAACAGGATTCAACAAATAAAACAAATTCTTTTATGAGCTACATCTACAGAGGAGAGTGGCACGTTGTTTTTACTTAGACTTACATTGTGTTTTGTCCTTTAATAGACGCAAATCCATTCACTATATAGAAATATTATTGCGGTCGCGCCTTAAATACCCTTATCGAAACTCAAAACCAGAGATGAATGAGTAAAAGAGATGGATATCTTTCGTACGCCTATCCCCCCAAAACCAATTTGTTTACATTGTTGTTTTTGTAATTTCAACCCCCGTCTGTGAATACGTGTGAGCTTCAAAAAAGCATGTTGCTAATGGCCGGCCAACATTCCTTTTGCTTTTATAGGCATCGCGCTGTTCAATTGTTTTGTGTTTGGTATTGAACTTGTTTGATTTTTGTTAAGGATTCGATTAAAATAAAAAAAATAATGAAATACACATTCGGAATAGCGAATTCCTGCATTAAAGTACAATTCATGAACTCACATATACTAGAAAAGAAATGAGCATATGTGCGTGACTTCATGAAATTTTCGGGAAAACAGCTTGTAGGCAGCCGCCTTTCCACTGGAAGGTTATATATCTCTGTATTTATTTATCTTTGCTCAAAACAAGCACTTGGTAACCTAATGATGTACATAAATATAATCAACCTGACTTAAGAAGTGTATCTCCCATGTGAGTTTAGCACTGTCATTTATCAGCACAGGTATGTTATGTGCAACTGCAGCCATTTCGTCTATCCGCGGCTGTACTGCGTGCAGTTTAAGTGAACCCAGATTGATGGATATTTTGTTGTAGTTTCCTTTTCGCTGATCAAAATGCATTTCATACGCTCTGTTTGAGTGACAGACTAAACCTCTGTGTATACGACAGTGAGGGAACGCAAACGCACACTGTTCAAGTGGATATACGATAATTGTACTTAATTCAAAGCATTTAATCGGCCCATTATACTCTGTCTACATCAACTACCTGTTTTATGGAAATTGGAATATTATAAAAGACGAGAAAAAAAAAAAAAAAAACATGAGAGCTAAAAAACCGACCAGACCTGTGCAAGCATATTTTACACGCACAATTAATGCCCACCCGGTGCACATGCGCATAAGCAATACAGAAAAAATAAAATAAAAAGAAAACCGACAACGACTCACCAACGACTCTAGAAAGACCATTACGATGCCTTCCTGGAGCGGCCTCCACTACTCTACTACTGCCACTTACACACAAGCCCTCAACAAGATCTTATCAATTAAATTTCCACCCAGAATTAACCATTTTGCCCACCATGAAGTTGCATTAACAACTTTTTCCTGACTCTACGGGTGTATACAAACCACCTGCAGCAGTAGCGGCCGCAAGTTGGCAGTGATAGCCAAGTTGGAGCTCGCAATTCTGCTCAACTGTCTGCCGCAATGTCTGTATAATGTGGCTCCGTTGGCGGTTGACGGTACGCATCCATTGACAAGGAATTGGCAAACTAGTTGCTGTTGCACAGAGAAGAGACTGAGATGGTAGAATACATTTTTTTTTTTTTGTAAATAGATTGGATGGATAGATGAAAAACCTGATTCTTGGTTTATTCTTTGTTAGGCTATTAATAAAGATATTTTTGTGCTAGTCAAGTTGCCGCTACACAATCGATGGGATACTCCTTGTGAGGTGTACTCTTGCAGGAGGTTCTGTTTCATTTGTATCATGGCATCGATGACGGTTTGAGTCGTTGCTTTTGGTTTGTTCGTTTTTTTTCGGAACAGGTGTTTTGCTTTCTACTTTTATTTGTCGAACATAAACTTTTAAGATTTATAGTTCGAAATCTCACTTGTAGATGGGACACTGTTTGTTTAGTAGCCTATTTAACTCGACTGATCGATTTTCGTCAAGTTTCGACGTTAGCTTAATGTTGTTATGGTGGAAATTTGTCAAACAAACATATCTTTATAGCTATTTATTGGTCGCTTGAACTAGGCGACTTGCAGATTGCTCTAGACACAGTAGGGACGTTCACCTATCTAATTTAGTAAGTCTGATAGCTGACTGACTTAATGGGTCTCAGTTTTGATTTTCCTAGATCGGTGCTTCAACAGCTTTTTCAGTTGACGTTTATGGATGGATAGCCGACGAATCTTGTCAAGAAATTCGTGGGTAAGTACGTAAGTTGACAGTTCGTATATGCGGCTGACGTAGGAAAAGTCACGTTACCGAACAATCTAGTTTTTACGTTTAGGTTACATCTTATCCTGACCCATCTTGTCGACTTAAGATAACTACACTCTTGAATGTGCCCATTCACTGTTAAGACCATCATGCCGTGATATTTGGTCATGGAAATGACAATGAAACTGGAGCACGCGAGCATGCCTAATGTACAAAAAAAAATGCGTTTTAAGGTACCCATTTTAAGTGCATTGGACACCTAAATGCTTGACGTCCTGTCCAAACTTGAGACAAACATTTCAGGCACGAAGGTGTTTTTATTTATTTCGAATTGCGGGCCGGTGAAAGTAATAATAAAATACTTCCATGCATAAAATTTCAGTATTAAAAGCAAACCATTATAATAAAGTCAAACAATTTTCGTAAACAACATATTAATCATCGGCGGACGAGTTCAGAAGCGCGCGTGCTGGCAGCCAGTTTTTCTAAATTGATTCTATATCTATATGCTTTTGTATCCATCAACGTGATGCCATAAAATGCCCACACAATGTCCGAATTTATTGTCGCAGATATCTAAGTGGAATCGACAAAATGAAAGACAAGCTGCCACCGCGACCATCTTTTTTTATGAGAGCGTGATTCTAGAGTGATTTCATGACTTGTCAATGGAATTTCTAATTGATTTCCCAACTTGTATACAATTTTCCAGTTTTTGAATCTATTAGTGTGATGGGATTTCACAATATATCCTATCAATACTATTGACCCCTGATCAATCGATATATTGAACATCTCTAACAATTATGCCACATGACACGCCTTGTCAGTTGTCACGCGTTTATACTCGTACTAGTAGAAATCATTCCGGATCGCAATTAATATTTAATTTCGTATAATATGTCTGGAATATTGATTCCAACTTCGGATGGTGTCATTGGGATTCTACAATTGCTAACATTATCTCATAGAACATAAAGCTGAATACAAATAGACGCCTTTCGCCCTGAACGCCAAAGTGCTAGTGCGCTGTGATCAGCAGACAGCTTGTCACCAATTCAAATACCGCCCATTCTTCGATTGGATCATTTTCATATAGTACGCGGAACGACAGGAGGGGCTCAGACCAACACGTATCAAAGTAATTAAAGTCTGAACTGAATAATAAAGCAAAACGACCGCATGTAGAGTTGGTGTTACAAACCTTGTCAGATAATAATTTTCAAACTGTCGGACAGTGCGAGAATTGACGTACATATTATGACAATCTAACAGGAATGGAGCGGTTGATGGTTGGGTGGGCTCGTTCAATCATTGAATATTAATTGATTTGCATGCGCATGTTATATCAATTTCTAATTGAGAACACTGTAAACAGTTTCTCTATGACAGATAAATAGCACGCCAACAAAATGTTCATTTGGTAAAAATAAAGAGATGACATCATGTTAGGAAATGTTGTCTTGAAGAAATCCGTTTTAACAATAGAATGCGGAGTTTGTTTGGAATTCCTGATGGCGTTTGTTATTGGGGACGTTCAAGTATGTAGTTTAGTAAGTCTGACTAGATGCATCTCGGTTTTGAGTGGTTGAAATCGGTCGTATGACCAGCTGTTTCAGTTGACGTTTATGGAGCGGTAGCCGACGAATCTAGTCAATTAGTGACTGAGTACTTGACAGTTCGCAAATTCGGCTGACGTAGAAAAAGTGACGTTCCCGACCAATCTAGTTTTTGCGTTCAGGTTCCATCTTATCCAGACCAATCTAGTCGAGTTAAGATAACTAGATTCTTGAATGTGTCCATTAACTGTTAAGACTGCCATGCCGTGATATTTAGTCTTGGAAATGACAATGAAACTGGAGCACACGTGCATTTTAAATTAAAAAAAAAATGGAAGCAAATCTGTCTTTGACAGGAGAATGTTACATTGTGAGTGATTTAAAAAAAAAAACAACACAATTCACATACTGACAAATTTATTCAAACTTTAAATATATTCCACTTCTTATAAATAACCATTCATTTTGTTAGGCAAATTACTTTAACTTTAGATCAGTATAAAATGTAATGTAATGTTATCTCTCGATCTAAACTGACAGTTATCGGACCTTATATCTTCTTTATACATTTTGGGAATATGACATCATACAATACGTATTTACAAAACGCAATCATCTCCTCTAATATTAGAGTCTTCAAATAAAAGTGACAGATGTCAGACCCGAAATCATTTGGATCGGCAGTCTGTTGTTATTAAAATTACTTAATGGCATTCCTATCAAGCATTTTTACCTCGCCCAGGTAAAGATTCCGAAACGTTAGTGACAACTGTCAAAATGTTATTGGCACTCCAAAGTATAGCTCACAGCTCAGATGTGTAAGTGTTCAACACGTGTCTTAGGTGTAGCTTAAGTTGAAATTGGTTTGCAATAAAAAGCGATAAAGGAAATAAATAAAAAATCAATGGAGGTACCCTCTCCTTAGCGGCTGGTTCTTATGGTATCATAACTGTCATTGGGGATTACATTTTTTTTTGTTATTTATGAACCGATAGCATCATCGAATTCTGGATTCATCGGAACGCAACTATACTTGTAGCCTCTCCGTTGAAATGGTATTGATATTGGTATCTCTGCTAATTGGTTTCAAATTGCGAAATTGATGGCCTTTAATACTGACGCCACACAGTTGAGGTTATGCTATGTATGCATGTATGGTTACCAACATTAAATATATCTGACAGTGCCGCCTGCTAACGTCAATTTTAAATTTCCAATAAAAAACAAATACATATGCAACAAACAGAAAATAAAGTCGACGAAAACGAGTTGACAGTTATGGTCGCTCGACTTTTGACGCATACGGGTATCTATATTTGCAATCGGCAATAGCATCATCATCGTATATTGAATGGAATTCAATTATAAAAAATGTCGTCGACATGAATTCTGAGATGCGCCTCCGTTCAGTGGCTTAGGTTTTCAAGAGCACATACAAAGAAAAGAGCTGCGTAGGTATAGGACGTGTGTGCGTTTTTTGATTTAAAAAGTAAAGCACAATTAAATTGAAGAGGAATTTGATTTCAAGTTGTTGCTGCGGGAGAAGAAAGTCTTCTTTTTGTGGTTTGCCGGACCCACTCAAATGAATCAAAGCATAATTGTTTTGATTGCTAATGGTGTTACTGTCTTGCTGTTCGATGGCGCGCTGTCATATCCATTGTCTCTTCTCGGTAACAAATCGAAGTAGAATATTTGTTTGGTATTTTCTTATCGGTTATATGTTGTGTTACTATTTGGCTATGAAGTCATCGATTTCTTAAGACCGTGCAGAGATTGGTCTAAATATTTGATTGACTATATTAGGAACGGACGCCATTTGTTTGAGTTCAACTTCAAAGGCGCGTGTAGCCCCAATCAGTTTATTAATTTGTAAAACTGAATGAAAATGCGCAAAAAATATTCCAGGCGCTAAGAATACATTTTGGGTTTCTTCATTGATTGATTTCTTCTGCCAAAATTTATTGATTATTAATGCGGGGAGATTGATTTGTTCAGAATTATGTCATGATCAGTTTGACGCTAATACGAGGTACCTAGGATTCTATTTATTTATTTTCTCTGTACACTAGCTGATAAGACTATTAAACGCAGAGTTTTTGCACTATACACTATATTGATTATAAAAGTTTAAAAGTAGAACCCTATATAACAAGCACTTTGACCGCATTCATAGATTTTGTATAAGAAATCATTTTTCAAATTAAACAAATGTCTTAAACAGAAAAGTAATTGCGGTGTGAACAACGAAAGCGAAAAGCTATGATCAGTCAATAGATTTATGGAAAATCATACGACTTATTATCGTGTAAAGTTGACTTTACATTGGACATATCCGCCCAATTATATTCAAGCTGCCAAATATTGTATTTGCAGCAATCTCTTGGAGCTGCATTTTTATATTTCCATTCATAAATTCAACCACATGCACATTTTATCGCTCATCATACAATAAATTCAGATTTGTTTCTTTTGAGAAATGACGGCAACTTCCATAATAAATTTGATTACTCAAAGAGATGCCGACGCGCATTGATATTTGATTGCAGCTGAGTGCGACTTATTGTCAGGCAATAAACGATTTTAAGAACTCAATTGAATATTGAAAACGCCTTCGAACTTAATAAGTTGGCTGAACTTTGATGGGTGTGTACAGCGCTCATAATATTGCAGTAAAAAGTTCACAGCTTCGTTACAACTATGTAATGTTTGTTTATTTTTAATGGCGTTGCACGAAAATATTTATTTTCGTAAAAAGCCCTAGACATTTGATTATATGTCAAAGTCAGCTTCACAAAACCCGATTCAGAATTAGCATAAAGGAAACAAAATGTAAAATAATGTGCTGTGCAAAAGTTTTACAGTTAAGTTGTAAAATATGGCCAATAAACGATAGCTCAATTTCAGTGCGACATATATCACGAATTATTAGCTCTACTCCAGTTTAGTAAGTCTGACGGTGTCTGATTGGACTAGATCAGTCAGATAAAGTCATGCAGCTGTCAGACTTACTAAACTAAGTACTTGAACGTCCCCCAATAAATTCAAAGAAAACATATTCTTTTTTTTTTGTAACTGCAACAGTGACAAGATGGCAAACCGCCATTTCCAAATGTACTCTTCGAACAAAAAGGTAAACTTTTCTATACTGTGAGTAAACTCTACCCACCATGAATAGAAAGGCAAAATAATACAATTCTAAGAAAATGGCGATTGTTATCATTAAGTTACTCAATCTATGAACTTTTTTTTTCAATAAAAGTGAAAATTGTTTGTTTATTTGCCGTTAGCAAAAAAACAAAATTAATTTGATGCGGAAGTTTCTTTTAAATCCATTCACGCCGCAGGAATTTTATAGCCAGTGATGCCATCTAGTAAGAAATATCCATTTATGAAAGTGATTTTTTGTTTTTGGAAAGTGTGCCCTGTGTTATTAATTACACCTTTTAAACTATTGCTAATTTATGATTTCATAATACCAGTGTCAGTTGTCAGAAGCACAAACACTTAGATTATGGTCAGAAGAGAAGGTAATAAAAATACCAAAAAGATAGCTTTTTAGTTTGTGTAAGCCGTCATCTAATCGACAAAGTTATTGTGGTTTGAATTCTTAGTGTTATGAATTTAATTTCAATAGCAATTGTTTCGAAAAAAAAACAAGAAACTGTTGTTGATAAATATTTGTAAGCATTTTCATAGCGATTAACTTGTTTATAGTGATTTATGACTGGAACATCACATATGCCAATGTTACGTTTCACTTCTACAATGGAAAGCAATGCATGTAGATGGTGGTGGAAGTATTTTTATGGACTATAAATTTTATTTTTAAATCTCCACGACTCATCGAGTAAGCTGGGGACGTAATTTATTCGCTCAAATAAATAATAAAAGGCAGCAATAATCGCATTAAATGTGTAATTGGTGAATATTTGGTTCAATACATTGCCGGTTAGCGTCATAAGTATAATACATTGTTACGGCATTTATTTTTGGTTTTCTTAAGGTTTGTATACTCACTTCGCAGCTAAGGAAAATTATCACAATTATCAAATTTTTGATTGAAGTAACCGATTGAAATGTCAAATGGTTAAGCCAAGGAAATCTGTTTTACTGTGCATAAAAATATAATATTTCACAGAACGCAACACGTTCATAATTAGCCTAGTTTAACATATGTTAATAATTCAGATGTAAATTACTAACATTTCACGGAAATAATAAGTAATTAATACCTGGTCTTTCAAATTTGGCAGCTCACTTCGAGTAATTTAAATGTTTATTGGTCACATGACCAATTAACCAGATACTAAGGTTTACGCTGACAATATCACAGAACAATTTCTAAACAAGCATTCTCCATGTGATTTATAATGGTGTACAAAACATTCTAGAAACGCCACATCAATCTTGCGCTGCTGCTCAAATCTAATTTATTGTAACACTCTTATATTTTATCGGCAATTTTTGTTGCGTGCTAAGTCTCTTAATTGACTAGATGCATGCATCTGGATTGCAACATTTAAGATATGATACATAGACCGACAGGCAGACTCTCCCTCGAATCTCAACTATAATTTCACTGTGAGTGTGTGTACCAATTAAAAATATCGCAAGCTACCTTAGACTGCTTGGTACCATAATATTGCCATCGAATCCACGAGCCGCGCGCATTTTAATAATATTCACAGCGAAATTAATAGGCGGTAATAATTGGATCCTGGGTGCCCCTAGGAACATCTAGAAACAAGTGCAACACGTTTTAATAGCACCGAAGCTCATAAATGTACATGTTCGCATCGTTATATCGTATACATGCTTATGAGTATAGAACAAGCGCAAGCACTTTATTCACACCAACTGACGATGCTTAATTTCTTTGATGATTTTCTTCGCTTTTTTTTCCTGAAATAATCGAGCAAAGATCCCTCCGGATCCCTCTTCAACGCCAACCCACAGAGTGTACTTTGTAATAAATTTGTCTTTTTGTTTTATAAATATTTTTAATTGTGAATTTCCCCTCTGCGAAGATGCTATAGTTGAAGCAAAAGATGGATGAAAAATAAAAATGAAAATAAATTATTAAGCGGTACAATCCGGTTGTTTATCGTCATCATCAGGCGGACGCGATCCGTGCGCCACACACAAGATAAATGATTCGCTATAAAAGCAAAGTCGATCCTATAAATTAAATGTGTGAACTGATAGCGCGAGAGACCGCGAGTCAACACAGTGTATTCGTATACCTATATACAGCGTGTAGTTGTGTTGGCCTGTTGGGGCCGTCGAATGGAAGTAGTTTTTCGCATTTCACATTTTACCGGAAAATGAATGTTGTGGTAAATCTGTACATCTCATGATCGGTGTAGATCGGAGTAGAGTTTTCATCGATACGCACTCAACCGTGTGATAAATAATAATCTTTTCGCAATTACGGCGCGTATGATATGAGAAACGGATGTCATTCGTTTTCGAGCTCAACGTCTTGTCAAAAGAGTGTCCATTTTGCTGTGAGTTGCGTTTTACAACTCAGTATGAATAAGTGCTTCAAATAATTTACAGCCAATCGCAGTAAGAGCGCACAATGGGTGCGTTCAGGAAAACTCAACAGTTGCAAAGTGATTGTCAAGTCAATGAATGTGTTGATACTTTTGATGAAAATAGTAAACAAAATACTATTTTACAATTTCGAATTTTTATATATGACAGTTCATTGTCTGTTTGGCAGCCATTGCAAAAGAAATAAAGTTGCAATAACAGCGGTCATGTGCTTTTTATTTGAGAAGTCATATGAAATTGCTTAGTGCATTCAGACTATCGGAATGGTGATTTGTGACAGCTGATAGTAGAAGTGTTAAATGGGCTTTATGATAACAAACTGACAACAAAAACAAAAATGTAATTACTGTCATATTACATGGATGCAAAAAATACTCTTTCGATAGTTTGAAGCAAACAATTTGACTTCTCGATTTCAAGTCAGAATCTACTTAGAACGACAATGGAATAATAAAATACTCTTACTATACATGTGCTTTGTGTGACATAATTTTAAGGCAAAAATCGATGGAGGATTCGTCAAAATTATCGCGGAAGAACGAAAGGCGAAGGTAGGATGGACGATTTCTGAAATAACCTTACATTGCATTTATTTCCGATTTTTCTTCACACAAAACACACACTAGCATAGTTGTGTTTCGCCCATTAAAAATGTGACAAAAATTTCTCTTCGAAAGTTTCAATGAAGTGAACATTTGTTTCTTGGTCGCGAACAAAGTTGGATACCTAATTTAACAGAATAATAAGTACCTACACAAATAAACACTAACACAAGTGAAAACTCTTTTTTAAATACTGTCAAAGCCACTCCGACAAACTTGAAAGTTGCAAAACCACCACTTCTTGTCACCCACGGGTGTTTCTCAGAATCAACACTGAATAGATAACCTTCTAAGGGCAGCACTCTTTTATTTTTTATCTAGCATATTGGATTTCAACAACAAAATTAGAGTTGGTGGTGGAATTGAAAGTGTCGTGGAATTAGTCAATGAAAACCTATAACCCTGTCAATGAGATTCTACAAAGTTGTTCACCGCCATTGCGGATTCCGATTACCTGTCTCTGCAAATAGAGAATCAGTCATTAAGTTTTTGTTATTTGATAGCCGCATCAAAGAAACTGATGGAATCTCAATTACAATTCGCTATACATATGCACACCATGTGCCAGTTACATAAATTCAAGGATATGCGGGCAAAAGAACTATCTGTTTGAATTAATTTCAAATAAAGCTACGAATTTGTATCCTTTACTTGTGGTTAAAAAAAAAACCCCAATGCTGTCTTGTTAAGTCATTATTCGCAGCCAACTCTGACATGTGCGGAGTCCCTTCACTTTTTAAACTACACCAACGAAATTATGTGCACACAGCCACACAATGTGCAGTATCTGTATAACTAAGGTGATATGGGCTTGTCGCTTAGGCATTCAGATCACAGGTGAATCGATCATTCCGGAGCGATGTGGTGTCAGGCCGCAGCTAAGGGGGCTACCCTACCTTCAGCTGAACGTTAAACGAATTTCAAGCGAAGCAGATAATATGGCGACCAGAAGACAGATAACCTAAACGAAACGTCGTCGTCGCGCAACGCAATGGATGTCTAAAATGCTAAATTTAGAGATACGTGGCTGGGTATGCGCTGCGCGAACGTGGTATTTTCTATGTCGTTTAAAATGTAATTTACGATCGCAACATGAAAGCGACGGCGACGACGACAACGACTGCGATGCGGTGGCAAGCCAACAGCAGCACCAGCAACACCAACGAACATGATAACGACGACGACGACAGAGAGTCTGGTGTGGCTGGCAGCGTTACTATTGAAGTAGCTACAACAGCGCGAGGAGGCCCGGCCCGATGTATTGGATTACGATGGTGGCCCCCGCCGCCCCTCAATAGGTGGTTGCCGTCGTCGTCGGTATTGAAGCATGACGTTCACCGTTCGTGGTGGTGGTGTTGGATTCGAGGTGCTACATCAGATTGATTGGCGCGCGCACCTTAGCAGCATTTCAAATGCAGACACAATCGCAATTGGCAATTTATCGGAATTTTTTTTCCCCGACCCAGGGTTTTCCATTTTTCTTCTTTTTGGCCAGGCTATTGGAGCGTTGTGCTGTGCATGCAAGGTGAGTGGTGAGCTTGAAAATGGCCGCCCGTCGTCGTTTCGCTTAGACATTGTGGAGCTAGTGTGTGTTGTTGTTAGCGCAGCCACTCAGGCAACTGTGAGTTGCATTGAGAAATAGTTATACCGAAAGCGTTTTAGACTGCATTCCTCTGAAGCCGAGGAAATTCCATACATTTGGCTTGGTTAGGCTAATTTTGGTTTACATTTGCTTTTTGCTCAACTTGCAAGAAATTCCACAGCGCAGCTTTTCAGGGAGTTTACCGATATTTTTTTACTTTTCAGAAGGATTTGATTTAATCGAAGAATGATATTGCATCAGCAGCAGCACGGTAGTTGTATAAAGTAAGAACGGTAGGTCGGGAATTGCTGTGATCACGCTTCTCAATGTAATTGCCTTTAAGTGCGGTTGTCTTTATTTTTTTGTGTTTGCTCGCCAAAGAGATACCGCCAGGCGAAAACTGAGAATGAACCCCAATTAGCTTGTGTGTGCCCATGAACTCGTTTCTTGGCCCATTTGAATAAAAACCACTCTTACAAGGTGTTTCAGGTTTCCGAGTAAAATTGTGTTCTTTTCTTTTCAAATAGTTGTTGTTGACGTTGTTGGTGGTGACTGTGGTGAGTTTCCTTTTGTTTTATTTGATTTCAAAAGGAGAGCGAGAATGATTGCATTTCGCTTGTGCGGTTTCCAAAGCGAAGGTGTTCGGATCACACACTCGTAAATCAAGTGAGAGATCGGTGATTTTTCAGTTAGTTCTGGATAGTGATTCATTTCTGAGTGGTCTGAGGATTGGAATTTCCTTAATTTCTTACGGTAATGTTGGGATTCGTTTCTCAGAAACGTATGTAAAGCGGGAGCGTATTCATTGCAAGTGTTATATGTTATGCGTTTTAATGTATTTAGGAAAATCGTTCAGCACTGTTCATTTATTTCATTTTGGATAAAAAATTTCCGTAGAAGTTTTCACGTTCCAAAGGGTTACTCCCTTTCTTGACTGAAGAAAAGCGTTGCTATTTAGTTCCGCTGTGACACCTGAGTGACATTTGTCGGCTAATCACAAATTGTTGCTTTATTATCAATATACAAGAGACGAAATAGATACGGACTGTCTTAAAGAAAGGTATTAAATAATCAATTCCATAGGGTCAATGACATTTACCAAATCCGCAAGATGGATGCGGGAATTCCGGTGTTATTGCTGTCATTCCTTTTTTACCTATATATTGTAAGACTTTCGAATATGCATTTGCATAGTCATCTCATTCTTAATGCCACCTGATATCTATGTGTCTATAGTTGAACGTTTTTCTTTTTTTTTCGCCGTTCTGTTTGGCAGAAATAAGTTACTGGTCAAAGCATAATGTGCACAACGACATATTGCGGAAATTAACATGAAAGTAAAAATATTTGTTCTTTCTAAATTTACTACACTGCAGTACAGCAAGTCGGTTTGGCTTGGCAGCACTGGATTTGGAAGTCAAGCCAGGAATGTGCAAGGGTACAAGAACGACAGAAACATTTTTCTTTCCTCAATTTTGTATTTACTTTTCCAATTGATTGTGATGTGTCAAACTCAACGATTTATGAAAATAACGTGGAAATTAAGTGACAGCTTGAAGTTTAAGGGAGAAATTATCACTTACAAAAGCAAAATAAACCTAGAATTGATATTTGATTATATTAAAATTATTTTTCATTTAATATTTTATAGCAAAATCATAATTTGTATGCACAAATAGAGCATTGCAGATATTAACGAACACAAGTGTTAAAAGTATTTTTATACGATAACATTTAGGCCGTTAAATAACGTCGCGCTAATTTTGTACAGCTGTTAGGATAACGTACCCGATAGCTAATTATAACAGAATGTGTTCACGTTTTCGAAATGAATTCGCAATGAAATTCACCTCATCTTATCAGGTATAGCATGCAATCGAAGGTCCCAATTTCTATTTTTTTTTTCGGGCACCGTTATTAAATTTTGTTAAAAAATCTAATACAATTTTAAAACATTTGTCAATTTGTAATCAAAACATCGTTCACGTAAAGCACTCAACCTATTTAGCAACATTCATTCACTCAATTAGCTAAATTGAAATTGTAGTCCTTTTTTTTCATCAGAAGTCCTAACAACTAAATGGCTTGACATTTATGAGGCAACAACGTTAATTAAAAAAAACCAACCTGGCGCCTCAAAGTTCAAATCCACGATGACAATGCTGTCTCTTCCAGTGAACACACTCGCTGACTCAATTTCCGCGAAAAAATGCCTTGCAAATGTACGTCAGTTTTGTGTTTTTTATTTGAATATTCCAAACATAGTCAGCAAACTTCCCCATGCCTTTCTTAATTGGCTGCGTTCCTTCTTTCTTTCTAACGCTCGCAGTTTCGACGAAAACTCCAGTGATATATTATGCCACCAAAAGCAGAAAGAAAAAAAGATGGTTCTCTTCTGTTTTTTTCCCACCAACACGCTAAGGTAGACAGTTGTACTGCCCTGTCATATCCGTCTCCACTATCATATTCCCTTTTAAATAGCGCGGCCACTTAACAGCATAATGACTTTCATAACGTGCGTCATATGCGGCAAGGATTTTTTTTCTCGCTGTTTCTTCATTACTCTCGCTCTCCTTCTATTCGTCCTAAAATTTTGTGCATACATAAATTTCGAATTTTATGTATTTGACCCTCATTGGGCAGAGAAGACCCCAAAAATGGCGCAAAAAAAGATAAAAACGTCGAAAAAGATTGTCCGTGCACTTTTTAAGCCCATTTTCAAGTGTCAAATAAATATGCACTCCGACAGCAAGAGGCATATATTCTCCCCACCGAAAACCACTTAGCATTATCCCGCGAGAAATTATACTTATGCAAAGGAACTCACCACATGGGATCTACAACCACATTTACATGAGCATATGCCCATCTTTCATTCATCTCATTAAAGTCATCCAGAGAGATACTTTTGCGAGGTCTCCGCATTGAGTTTTCGAGTGCAATTATATACTGGTCTGCATTCATCGTGCCCCTCCGCCGAAAATCGTACCCTGAAAGTTTATGCGAAAGCATGGTGACTGTTTTATGGTTAATTTTCCATTAATTTTAACGAGGATAATATCGTTTTCAATTATACCACGATAATACGCAACTTTAACTTTATGGCCGCATATAAAAATGGTCAGTTCAGTTTAGACCCCTCCTCTGACATCTCTGTATATGCCTATAGGCTGTCAGTGGATGTGATTGCGAGCACTGGATGAAGTGCAAACTCGGAAATCCGCAATGGTGTATGAGTTTCGCTCTCACTCTGACGAAATGTGGAATACAATTTGATTGCAATTATGCAATCAGTGACGACTATAAAAAATAATACGTTAACAATATTTCATAACGAGGGAAAATTGCTGATGAAATGACATCGCCAATTGCTGCGCTTTGTAATTTTGTCTGTCTACACAGCCAAAATGATATAACTGCAGTAGCATCAACGTCGAGAATAGATGTCAAGGTGTATCATGGCCAGCAAAGTGATTCAATTTCATCGCGTACTTGTTAGATTTGCGATTTGTCTGGCTTCTTATTGGCCCTGTCCGTCTAGTTGTATCTTGTGTCTATTTTGCAATGTTTCGGATACCTATACTACCTAGGACGGTATATGATCTTTGATTTGATTAGATGTGAATTATTTCTGTCAAGGCATATGGGGAAATTGAAGCTCTGCTGCTTGATTTATACGTTTAAGGCATGATGGAATTTCCCAGCACCATTTGTCAACATGACATACGAAATATGCACAAATAGTTGAGTGTGATTTTCGTATTTATAGAAATATAAACATTTCCCATAGTAACTTGAGTCGCATTCAGTGACAATGAAAACGCAGTTTATACAAGCGGTAATTGTCAATAAAAAAAAATAATTTCGGCTGCTAAAGAACATGCATGCCCGCCAAACTGTATACATATACAAAATTTCCCAACAAATACAAATGATTATGGCTCTAGTTTAGATTTACATTTTCTTAGATAGAATTTAACATCAGTTTGACATGTAGCTACCCATCCAGCGAGTAAACGGAACGTGAGCATTTTCAAATTAATTTGATTGCAAGGAAACACAACTACTCAACGCTCATTTCTGCATTTTTGGACAGCTAAAACAAAACCTATCTTATTTAATTGGGGTTAAATGAATAAATGTCAAACAGATAGCTCTCCTGTCATTTGTTCAAAAAACTCTAGGTAGCTAATTTCAAGGAAATTTCCTTTTTTAACATCAATAGACCTGTTTTTTTTTAGCTTCGTTCTCAGCAAAGCAAAGTAAAGTTGGATTTTCAGCACGCAATTACAACAACTACGCTCTACTTGACACTTCGAGACTCGCTGTAGTTATTGTAATTTGTGTGCTGAAAATCTTAGTTTACTTTGCTTTTCTGGGATCGAAGCTCAAAAAAACATGCCAAATGTAAAACGTATGATTGTCAGTTTATAAAAAGACCCAAATATAGAAAAAAA
The DNA here is from genome assembly GCA_916610125.1 of Cheilosia vulpina. Taxonomy (NCBI): domain Eukaryota; kingdom Metazoa; phylum Arthropoda; class Insecta; order Diptera; family Syrphidae; genus Cheilosia; species Cheilosia vulpina. Next base: position 57,113,162 of record OU744279.1, read on the forward strand.
ACATTAGTCAATTACCTATAATTGACATACGTGGGTAGCTAATCATCCAAGACCGTTCATCACTTTCCGCTTAATTTGCTCGTGTGCTAAATCTGTGCCACCATCCCTCTGACGTTTCCAAGGAAATTCCTCAGCGCTGCAGGTGTTTACTTTTCGAACTTATAAATAACTTTTACTTATTTCAAAATTCGAATGTCTACTCTTTGTTGAGTTAATTGCGAATTAGTGATAAATTCTTTCGAATACAATTGGCGACAGTCCGTCTGTTTATTTTATAGTGCGAGTATCGTTTTGCATTGGTAGTATTTCACTAATTACCCATAAATTCTTTAAAATTACGTCCTCAAACTGAAATATTGCATAAGCCACAAGCACGCAGCCAATGGGTTAGTGGTTTCTTTCATGGCAAACCGAAATGCGACTGGTATACCCTAATTATGTTTCTCGTACCTATGTTTCTTGTAAAACTGACGCAATTTGTCATTAAATCTGAGAAAATTGCAGAGTCCGTTAGCATTCCATTGAACAGGAAAGGAAACATAATTACATTTGAGTTCACTTTCAGTTAATCAATTAATTTAGCGACTTAGAATGTAGTAAATTATAGTATATGTTACAAAAATTTACGCCAGTGTGGCAGTAAATATGAACGGTTTCGTAACATATTCCAGGATATTTCAAGTTTAATGTTTAGAGAGAACTTTGGTTGAGCTGCCACAATCAAAATTTCGCAAGTAACAAACTGTTAATAACATTCTTTATGACAGTTTGCAAATATCTTGCTAACATTCCATTTTACTTTAGATATGTGATAACTATTTGACATATCTAAAGTAAAAAAGCATCGTTTGGCGGCGTGGCTCGAAACTACGAAATAGTATTCTACGGGAACGCGTTATGCTTGCATAAAATTGGGAACCGATGTTTTTATTATTCGCAGCTGGGGATGTATGGAAATATCAACAAATCGAGTTTGTTGTGATTCGTTACTTCTTTATATCTCTTCTTGTTTAAAGAAAATACGAATAGCTGCATCGAAAATAGGTACGCATGCCAATGGTTAAGAATCATGGCATCCTTTTAACTCAACCCCTAGTTAAACGATTGGTATTTGTTTAGGAACAGATGTTTCGTTTTCTAATAAAATTAGTACTTTGGCTGGTTTTATTTAATTGTTGTCAAACTTGCTTGCCGCAGTGCTTTTGTTTACATTGAATGAACTTTGTAAACATTACGTACAAATCGAGTTCGATAGTTTTGGTACGTGCTTTGTCGGATGGTTCAATAAAATGTGGTGAGTGTGTTTAATAGGTCATCACATGGTATTTGCTTGAATGGAATTTATATTAATCACTGGCATTTCGTACAGGTTCTTTAGATAAAGACGTCTGTGAGTTTGATTGTTGTTTATAACAAAACAAGAAAGAAATAAGATTCGGCTTTTCCTAAAATCGAATATCTCTACTATTTGTAGAATTTTTCCGGTGGCAAATCAGGTATTCTCCTGATGTTACTCTAGTGGATTTGTCAATAAAATTGGTCAGTCATTTAGTGACGGCGAGGGTCGGATCATTGACTCATTCTTAAATGTAACGAAAGCTTAGTACTTTGATTACCGTATAAAAAGGGTAATATCGAGTGACAGTGGAAACGTCCAACGTTTTTCGTACAACCTTTTAATGTGGTATTCGATTGGGCGCTCTCAGATCACTTTATTTTGCTCTCGGAGCAATTTTTCGTTTGGTTCAAAAAAAACATCTTTTTCAGATTTCAGAGCACTTTTGCAAATCTGGATTTTTTCTCAGATTTGTTCAGATTTACCAATACATTAAAGTTTGAGTTTGACAACTAGTGGAGGTTGTTTACGTTTTCGTGAAATTTTTCAACTGCAAAGAAATGCATTACATCGGGTGGCTCTATTTTTGTTAATTATTTATGTACAAATGTTAAGAAATCAATCTGGGCGCGAATTTAGAATGTTTTAATACAAAATTTGAGTAGTGAATGCAAAACGCTTAGTAAGTGTTCGATTAGACACACGAAATCTGAAATCTGAGAGCGAATCTGAAGAAGCCCAATCGAAAACCACATAAATCTTGCATGATTACCGTATCAAATAGCATTTTATTTGAACATCGAGTGACAGTGGAAACGTCAAACGTTTTTCGCATTACCTTTTAAATCTTGTAAGAGTGAAAAGTGTTTTATTCTCTATGTCGATTGAAGTGCGAAAGGGGAGACTCAACTGTCTCCTGAATTAATAAAATATTAACAAGATCGTCTTTAGTTTTAAGTCTGTCACAAATTGTAATTCAGTTATTAAGGCCTGATTTTTGTTTGACATGACATTTCAGCTCGTCATTAGGTGTAATCAATTTAAAAGTAGTTTTTGTTGCTATATGCAACTAGGTTTGCCAAAATGGGACTGTTTTTTTTCTCCAATGGGTGCGATTGCACTAAGCTAAAGAGCGGTTGTTTTTTTGTTTTTATGAAATAATGAGTTTTCTTTTTTATAAATTTCCCCATAGTTTCAATAGGCTAATTTGTAATAATCCTCTGTCTGTTTGTTACATCTAAAATAGGGAATATGTCAAAACATTAAACTGCCAAGATTTCATCTAACTGTCACAAATCTAGCACAGCGAACATTTTCTTTTTAACATACTGTACCGATGTTAAACTAAAATACAAAAGAATAAAAGTTGAACTTATTTCAACGCACAGCTAAATGCAATTTGCAAGTAATTGAGGTAGCCGTTGTGATATATATTCTAAAAATATACCTTCCACTTGCACCGATCTGTTAGCCACATTCAGTGGCCTGATCTGTCCGTGTAGATGTACTCTCATATTAAAGTAAACATTTTACAAAATCAACAACAACACACACGCAAGTGACGTCTACATATTTTACTTGATCTTCGATTTTTTGTTTGTTTGATTGTTCTTTTTTTTTCTTTTGCTTCAAGTTCATTAACAGACCATGCTGAGAGAAGTGTGCATGTATTCTTAGAAGTATACCCCACTTGAGTGCATAAAGTGTCGAGGGTGGAGCTGCACATTAATTACCAGCCAAAGATTGAAAGTGGACTCTGTCACTATAAGGATGACATTTTACCGATGTATTCATCATTGTCTAGTTACAGTTGCATAATGAGTCATAAGTACATCCCCGGTCTACTCATTCTAATGGGACATTTACACCTTTTGCAGTAATAATAAGAATATCTAATTGTTTTCAGTTAGAGGACCGAAACCGGAAATTGCGGGAAAAAATTCGATAAGACTGTCTTATGCCATATTCAGTTTTTGCGTGGTGAATTTAATCAGTTCCATATATGGGACACTCTTGTGAATGTTTGGTTAATTTTGGATAACCTGGGATACAACAAAAGAAACAGTTTACCAGATCAAGAGTGTGGAAATTTGACTGTTCGTGTTGCGTCCATGTTTAAGGACTTCTTTAAACATTGATGGCCCACGTAGTTTTGGGGTTGGACAATATTTTTTGTGCAGTTTTTTACTAGAACAATGAATGCTCCTATTTTTATTTTTCGTACAAAAAACTGTGATCAATGTTCAAAACACTTTGTAATCTAATCTAATCTAATTTTTGTTCTGATCTCATCGCCATCTCTCCCCTGGACTAGATGGCAATATAAGCGTACGTTTTTCATGGTATTGATATCGTTTTAATCACCATTAAATGGTGAACCCACTTTATGCGAATAAAATAATAGTAGACAGACATTGATTTCATAATTTGACAGCATAATTAATGAGATTGTAACAAACCGTATAGGTGAATGTGTTCATTTGAATATAGATACACGTGGGCTGGGACTCAGTCTATATTTAACCAAGGTCTACTAATTGTAAATAACAAATATAATACCATTTGATGTTATAACTAATTAGCAGTCATTTATCAAAAAGGTGTCAAACGGCTTGATGGTAAAGAAAATCTCAATAGCGAAAGCCGATTGGGGTTTATTTTACATTGCTTAGCGACACCTTTTGCAATTCCTTTTCAGCAATTATGTACAAAATTCTCTAGACATTTTAAATGACATCTGCAAATTTGACATGAGATACAAGAGCAAAAACGAAAAGGTACGTCTAGGTCTAGTGCTGATAATGGGAATAACTTTAACTCTAGTCTGAATGGAAATAGGAGAGTTGCGCCCTCGGATGTTTGTAAGGCATTCGCAATTTCGGTGAGAAAAATGTCCAATGCGCCTAAAGAAGTTTTCATTTCAAAAATCCCTATAATGTAATTTGCGTTTTTAAACCTGAGACCAAACACTGTACCCGCTACAATATGTGTCTCTCTTAAGTTGACTGCTTGACTCATTTAACCTTCAAACTATATATCCATAAGATTATTGGTGTAAATTGAATTAACAAGAATTAACAACTTGTCTGTCAACAGACCCCTTTCAATCCATCGAGAAAAAAAAAAAAATAAATAAATGAATTAATTCAAGCTTTCAGAAAGTCAAGATTTAATGAGAAATAAATTGAAATCTTGGCACGCTTATTATATTTTCGGACTTTCGCGGCCTTACTAAATATAAAAATTTGTTACTGTCACAACAAATAATTTAAAACCGTGTTTTGTAGATGTGTAGAAATATATATTTGTGTGTAAAGAGACCTCGCATCATTTATCAATAAAGAATAAATTGGTTCGCAAGAGCGAATTGGTTCGCACGTAGAAGACGCTGTGTGGATGTGTGCTACTTTCTGTTCGATTTTTGTCCGTTCTGCATTTTTTTTTACAATATACAAACAGTGATAGGTAATATCTTTGACCTATTTAAGCCTTAAAAATAAGTGTAATATAAGCACAGAATATTATGTGAAAATAGCCAGCATTATGAGATCGTGAAAATTAAACGGAGTCTAAGTAGATTCCTCTTAACACGCCAAAAAAATAACCCATTCGTGATCACCATTAAGGTCCATTCGCTGATTTGGTTAAATCGATAGCGGATCGTTCAAAATTTAAGAAAAATAGAAAATGATCAAAATAACGAGTAGATAGTTTCGCTCTTGGATTAAAATAGCTGAGAAAGTACACGGGTACATTTAAAATTGTACTTTTTAGGAGTGTATCGCTCAATATTTCAAAGAGTGACATTTTTGTGTGCACAAATTCTTATTATACAGCGGTTTCTGCTTTGAAAACATTTTAGCTTATAATTTCGAACAAACTTGTTATGAATGCAACTGCAATCTGCAAACATTTGCCCCGCTAAAGAGTGAACACGATTTTAAAGCTCAAAGCAATACATTCAATTTTTTTTATTGTGAGTTACATCTCGTTACATATTTTGTTTGTGAATTCTGTATTTAGAAAATTATGTTAATGTGGAAATAGTCTTTATGGTTTCTCTTGTTAATCAAGAAAAGAGTTTAATTATTTCAGCCATGCCATGACAAATAAAATTGTTCCCTTTAATTTACATATTGTCGGAAGTACCGAGGTTGAAATATAAACGCATCTTGCTTTCTTGATTGACAATGTTAAACTGAAACCTCCTTGGTCTTGTCATAGGCCGAATAAAATAACGAGTCAAAATTAATGGCATGCCTTAATTTTTAATTTTGTGGGAAATAACGAGATGAATGACATGGCTGCATCACATTTGTTTGATAGCCAATGTTACTAGTGTTGGGGACTATCGAATAAAAACTATTCAATTATTCGGTAGTTGCTCAAAATTTGTTCATTCTATAGTAGTTGAAATATCATTCACAAGTTATTCAACTACTACTTTTTTTCACTCGATAGCAGGCTTGAACGATTCTATTATTATTTTATATTAATTTCATTTAATAGTAGGTTTGAATGAATGATTTCATTTCTTCAACTTTTCAATTACTATTTTCTTTCGATAGTGGGTTTGCTTGTTTGAACGATATACTTTTTCCAAAGAGATCCTAAAACAAAAATAAAAAAAAAACTCATTACAATCCAATGAATAATGAATGAAAAAAAATCATTCGATAGTCGAAATCATTCAGTTACTAACTATCGATAGTGGCATTCATTCGATAGTGCCCATCACTAAATGTTACTCCAACCCCTGTAACTGAATAAAGTAACGAGTAAAAACGTTAAGCGTTTTTGTAATTCAAATAAATTAGGTATAACTGATTTATCATTATTTCTTCATTCGTTTGGTGTTTACAAAACTTGGTTGCGAATACATTCTCTTTGAAAAGTCCACCGTTGGGCGCCAATAAAATGGGTTTCCTTAAGTCATGATTAAATCATAAACAGGGCATTAAAATCGTTGGTTTAGTTATTATTTTCAAACAAATATCTCTAAGCTAAATTTGAAGCTAAATAAATGAAAATCTACTTACATTTGGAGGAAATTGCATATGTAATTAAGTAGTAATCCAAAGTTTAAAATAGAATACGAAGTAAACTTTCAGTATTCGGTGTTTCAACTCAATTCGTTTGTTTAAGTAGTGTATATATGCTTTCTGTTTTCTTTGTTAATTATAAATATAAAATTAAGTACAGCAGAACAGTCGTAGGTAGTTTAAGTATTTCTCTCAAATCGTATTAATGTTCAATTTCTTGTCGAATTCTTTATTTTCACGTAAAGAACTAGTTATATCACTTTTTCTGTTTCACATCACATTCACATTCAGCTTTTGATTTATTTTACTTTATTACATACATTTTGTAAATAAATAAAATATTGTTAACACTATAAAAAAGAATAAGAATTGAAAACATTAATTAAGAGCACTTCACCAGTGAAATAAATTTATGTTTATGTTCAAACAGTTGGCAGTCATTTGTATGCGCGTAACACATGTATCGTTGAACGCGTCGGGAAAGTCGGAAGTAAATAAGTACATTGTGCGTAAAATGCAAAAATGCATATTTCCTGTTAACACAGTTATGCTCGCAATAGTTTATCTTGCTAGGGAATTTGCATCGGACAGACGCACGCGCTTCGAGTGACAATTCGTATTTCTATTTATAATATGCTACGCAAATTAGTTACGATAGGAAGTAAGATTATGTACCTACATACATACCAGACGACAAGAAATAAACATAGATTCCGTGTAAAAATCCCCAAGAAAACAAACAGAGGTAGACACAAGCAAACATTCAAGACTACACTACATTTCAAACTAAAATACACACAGTATGTTGCGCATGTTGTGTGTCTTCAATCAAAATTTATTGCAAACGGAAGTTATCACTAAATTAAAAAGAAAAAAAAAATAATAATAAAAGAGGCAAAAGCCAGAAGATCGAGGCAAACCGGGAATAAAAATGCAACCAGCAAACAGTTGTGTTGCATAGGCGTTTGTTGTTTCTTTTTTTTGTAATCCGCGTCTACACACTTTTCGAATTACTATGCACTGTTATTATAGATGCAGTGTATCTATCTGTCTGTCTGAATGGATTTATATTTTTAGACAATTTTTATTTTCTCTGAATGATAGTCTGATGATCGGGCCGCCGTTGCAACTAAACCAACCACCACCACCTTCGTTGTGCTGCTGTGGCTGCACCGTAAAGTACCTCTCTAAATACAACATCCTAGTAAATGTCTGTTGATTTAGTGGGTACACACTTTACAGTTACCGCTTATAGAGAGACGACACTCTCAGACACTATATCGTTTACAATTAAATTAACTCGGGGCAAATTGCATTTGTTTATTTAATTCAATTTACAAATTTCGCAACAGTACAAGCGCTCAGTATGCTCCTCTGTCGGATGTCGAGGAATGCAAGCGATCTCAGACAGACAGACGAATATCAGCAATCTTTTATTTCTTATGATGAGCACTTTTGCATTTCTTCACGCACAACACACTTAAGAGAATCCCGACAAAGCACATTAAAAAATCAAAAAAATTAAAGATACGAGTGGATTTATCAGCGCCTTCGCCACACTATCGATTTAAAATCAAAAGGGTCTTTAAAAACACACACTGATTCCTGTACACAAGAGTATAGCCAGCAGGTAGACAAGACACTCGTGGCATCAAGTGTCCAGCAAACGGATTATCAACACTCTATTTAATTTCTTAATTCGATTGAACGATAAGTAGCTCTTCGGTTTTTCTCAAATATTTTGAACAAATCTCCATTGAGGAAAACCGCGCGCTTTTCATTCACAAATCACAAAAGTGCCGCACGATACAAATTCTTAATGAAATACATTACACAGTGCATACACTCGAAACAACAGATGAACGTGTATAAAAATGGAATAAAAGAAATTCACACTTCGAGACTCAGAATTGTTTGAGGAAAGAGATGCTTACTTGTTGCTTCTTATTTAAGGACTAAACAGAAAATTACTGAAACGAATGTATTTGAAGAGTATATCCCCACTACATAGCAAATGAGAATGAAAATAAGTGAAAAAAAAATAACCAAACGAAATAATAAAACACAACACGAGACCAAGCTAACTCAAGCACTCTGATGGTGTGGTGGCGACTGGCCAGCAACATCACAATTCACAAGCAACATTCGCATCTGCTATAAGCGTATGAAATCTGTTTTTTTTTTTTTTTAGTTTCAAATGGGTTTTCTTTTTTTACCGAGTAGATATTAGATTCACATTCGAAATTACACTTGCTCGGGAGCAAGATGGCATAGATATGTGATAAATCTCACTCACGATATATGGTAACATGTTGCGCAGCGACAAATTGAGTCGAACTGTGTCGGTGTGGGGCTTGAGTGAAACAATGCGCTCGAGTGGTGTATCTAGCAGCAGATCATATCTACGAACTGTGAGCAGGCACAATTGGATTTCGTTGGCTTTGGTTTTTGAATTGTGATTGTGATTGTGCCGTGGCCGTGCGATTCTGCTCAGTCTCTTGAAGCTAAGAGTACTTCTTCGAATAAAAGAGCAACATACACCAAAAAGACTGCACATTAACAGGTAGGTGGACTATCACAATCGAACAAGTGATGGAGGTGGATTTCTGATTTTTCTTTTGTTCTAATTATGAGGTTGTTAATCAATTAGTGAAGAATTGCCAGGTGGAAGGTGGTTCAAATTAGTTTATCTTTTAATTTTGTAATAAAATGAAGGGATGTTCGACTGCCGCCTGGAGGGACCAAAAACAGTTCTGTTTTTTAGAACTACTTACAAAGGGATTTATGACCTCTGAGAAAGTATGGCAAATTTGCAACGGGTATAAGGAAAGGTGCAGACAGTGAGAAGGAATTCCTTTGCAACAAGGACATATTTTTTGTTCTAGAATTATTATTAATATTAAAGAGTGCGAGACTATAGCAGCTATGGATTGAAGGGATTATCGCGCGAGACTCAAATTGCGTTATATAAGCAAAACGAATGCTCTCAAGTTTCGACACTTTATTAACACTTTTAGTTGCGGCGGGTTAGTGATAAAATTTGTTGTTCGTATGAACTTATTTCTGAAATGTGAGCAATTTGGGAACTTTGTGTTAATTATAGTACTAGATTTAAAAAAAAAATATTCCGAAATAACTAAAAAGCACAACATAATCGAAAATTCCAACCATACCTCATTGAATACGAATTAAATTCACCTTTGAGGTTAAGTTCGGAGTAGCATAGTCAGGCATCTTTCGCTATATTCGAGTTTGGGTGATTCCAAATCACATTCATTAGCCGACGGGAAATTTCTCAACCTCAAACTTTTAGTGGAATTTGGCTTTAACTGAACAAATTTGAGAAAACAAACAAATGTTGTCCACATCTTCGCCTGTAAGTTGGTATTCTGTATTTTCTAAGATCAGATCTTGTCGCTTCAAAGTTGCTAACATGTAACTTGTTCGTGGGAATATTAGTATAATAAATGGTGTGTTTTGTGAATTTTTGCTCAACACATTGAATTAATATATTTATCGCTGAGCGGGATTGTGAATCAAACCATACCACCTCCTCACTTTATTTATTTTAGATTTGTTTCTTTCTTCCTAGCTCATTTTTTATAGCGGTGAGTTCAAGTATTGGTGGATGTTCTGCCACTGAAGTTTTATTGATTCTTCACTCAACTCTTCATACGGTTCCATAGGTTCTCATTAAATTTCGCAATGTACTAAACTTAAAGTCAAAATTAAATTTCGTCTTTTGAACTGAATGTGCAGTTATTGCACATTCAGTACTGTAAAAACTGGTAGGTATCTGCAGAAGTGTCTAGGAAATGGGATTGTAGATTGTCAAATGTTGCAGAGCATTAGCATACATATCCAGGGGTATTGTGAATGAATTCCGATGAAAATGTGTCCCTTGTCAGCAATGTTAATCAGAACAGAAAACATTATTCCCGATAGGGGTGATTACGAATGGATATATTATGCGACAGTATCTTGGCCGCAAAGGTATTTCATGCAAAATTTGTACTAAGTCCAAGGCCGATAATCAAGGCAGCGCTTTTAACTAGATTCGCTGCTTACGCATGAACCTAGATTTAAAACATTGAATCAGTCCAATGCGACAAAAAGGTGATAATTATATATATATATATATTATATAGGTGATAGTGTATTGACGTCCACAGCAAGTATGTAGATATAATCGACATTGGTATGTCTAATCTTCGCCGACTACCACCAGATACCCAAGAATTTGGCTTTAATCTGTGCTGGCGCGTAAGAAGTAAAAATAAAAACCATACAAGCACCAGTATCTTTCTCGTGACTATAAGGTAGATAACCAACTATTTTTGTGGATGGTTTTTCCATGACAAACGTCACATCATGGACCGCTTACGTTAAGTCAAACCTTTGCCCGACTGTCTTATGACAAATCAAACTGCAGACTTGCCACATCATCTTGAAACATATTTTTACTTCATTAAAATACCACAATGATTCAGCGATATCTTCCTTTTGTAAGGGTAACCTGTAAAAAGGTGAAACGCAACAGTTTGCCTTATACATTCGAGCATTAGTACCCAAAGATCAAGCCGCACATTTACCGAATAGCGAAAGAGATAGAGGGAGACATCGAATACCCAAATTGGGAGTTTTCGTCAAACAAGCCAAGTGCCATAATGAACGATCGCACGAAGCGTTTTGCAGTCAAGAGAGAGCTCTTAAAATGCTGTGGACTGACGCAACGACGGTATAGGTACCCCGTGCTGACGTCAATGCTAACACAATTATAACAATTAGGCAGCGAATTGTTGGCTTTATCCGGCGGTAAATCATCAGAACCTTAAAGTTTCATCCGATGCCCAATTAGTTACATGGCACAAAGGCGGCAAAGCGGCTTAATAGCTATGTAAAATTTCCTGATTACCTCTTACTCATACAACACTCTGTGCATTCATAAATTAATGGGAAGAACTATCAAAACAAACCAATTAAAACTAGAATTTGCAATGAAAAACAGTAGCAAATACGTCACTGAGACATGGATATATAGTGCAGAGTCATTAAAACAAAACCGTATCGATTGTACGCGTAGTTACCCTAAACGTTTCCCTATAAGCGCCTACGATTACTGACTCAAGAATCTCTCCACTGATAAATACACGCAATATACAAACTCGCGTCTATTTGCAATAGCAATTATCGTAATCTCTTTGACGCTTGGATGACATTAATAAGTTTTGCTTAAGTGCCACTGTTTGGCAGTTAATTTGAATTTATCCCACAATGGTGGTTAAAATCTCGTTGACAGGTATGGCTCTCATTAAAATAATCTGAAACAATGCTTGTGTATAGCGCTGCGTTGATTGTATAGAGCGGCTTAAGAAACGTCGACAAAACAAATTGACCTTGTGGTTAGGTTTGTTATTTGTGGTCTGCTAACCGCAAAAGAGTTGTTGATCTTGTTTACTAAATTTTATCTGACTTATATTGACGAAAGCCTTTCGTCTTGCCAGAATGTTGTGATCTTTCCACGAGCCTGGTCTCTCTTTAACCCCAATTATACTGCAGCAAAAGTTGAGCGGCCGCTGGGTCTGCGCATGTTGGGGATTTGAACAATTTGAAATGGCTAACAAACCACAGGAATGCCGTAATCGTTGCAGATTATCCACAATGATGTTGTTTTGTTGGGCGAAGTCTAATGTTGAGTGAAGTTGTTTCGGAAATAACGATGTTGCTACACGGATGTGGAACGTTGTTTTTTTCCACTATGCAATGAACGTTTACATCAGTAACACTTGTGGCTATTCATAAGCATTTTCCAAGCGAGTCAAGTGAACATACTTCTGCAAGAATAATGGCGACAGCTGAGATTTTTTTTCTGGTTGTATGCGATCAAAAGATGATTTGTTTGGCAGCATTGGATCAATAAATTTCCAAAAAATGTCAGTGAAATGGCAACCAGTGGGATGAATTTCTTGTTCTTGGTTAGAAAGATGATCAAGCCCTGAATTGAATGAAATACGAAACTAACAACTACATTATCGACCGCAGTTTTCCGCCGTCAAAATCAATCATTTCTGCATTCTCGAGGGTTTGCCAGGCATTCGCGAAAATGTCACGGTGGAAAGAACGTTAAGACAAAGTTTGTTTGAGACAATACACCGAAGATGCCTACAGACGGCTAAGGCAAATCAAAAGACACTTTAAATCCTAAATGCAAGGCCACGAACTAAGCCTATCAACTAAAAAAACCGATATATGTGGCTATAACCACTACCAACGCAGTTGAGTAATATGTGATACAAATTTCACATCGATCCATTTGAAGTCCGAAAATACTACAGGTCAGGTCAATGTCAAACTTGAAAGGCCCGAGTGCAAGTCGGTTGAGTTTTCGTATTTCCATTCTACTGTATGGGTATGAGATCCGGATTTATGCGCTCAACAACGAAACATTGGGAAGACAGATGGCTCTTCAGGAACTTGCCAGAACCACCTACTCTGGTGATGTCAGAAGTTCTCGCCAAATTTGTATTCAATTTAAATCTAAACTTCAACCCAATTGTTAGCTTTTCTAGTTGCAACATATCCTCCTATATAAATATAAAGTTCCAACAAACGTCAAAAGAAGTGTCTGCTTTCTGATTTGTCCATTAGATCGTTCCAAAGTTTTACTTCGATTTGACACATTTTCATTCGATAACAGTACACAACGTGTCTTTCCAAAAACAAATGCACAATATTTATATAATTCCAAACTCCGGCCGGCAATAGAAAGTACAACAAATCCCCTCCAAGTCACCTACATTACAATCTGAGTCTCTAACATTTCCAATTCCATTCCACCTAGAGACAATAATAATTCCCTCTTTTAGTCTACATCCGACAAGTGAAACTGAATCACCCAAAAGGAATTGCACAGACACACCACAGCTACACTGGACTATAACAGGTTGTAAATAATAATTTTCCACTTTTGTTATTACGAATAGCTAAATCTGATTGATGTAATTATCTGGCGAGTGGTAAAGACCTTGGTACTGAAGGCGTATAGCCAACCAACCAACTGCACCTGTATGGGGAGGGAAATTTTCCATACTCTTAGAAAATTCCTTTGAATAAGAACGCTACTGCACTTTTCCCTCTACCACTGCCCACCGACACCCGACACACATACATACGCCGATGTTCACTACACAATCGGCAAATTGAATAATAGTAATGACATTTGTAATGCAATCATTAAAAACAGTTATAGTCAAGAGACATGCCGCGAATTTGTATGTACGATATTATGGATTTGTTTGAGGCTTGGACTGCATTCGCTTTTCATTTACCGTAGATGGGTGGAAAATTACGTAGCTGTCAACAGTTTGTTTTCAATACAAATGCATATTGTCTAAGCGGAGAGCGGAGAGTTTTCTTTGCGTAACTTGCACAATGTGGATTGCGAATTGCGGGATGGAAAAACAAAATAAAACCGCACTTACGATTTATCATTATACGAATAGTGTATGAGATTAATTGATATGCTTGGGAATGAGTCTTAAGGTTGCAATTATTTAAATTGTTTAATTGAATTGTTTGACATTTAACATGGTGTCGACAGCGTTAAGGGTGGTATTTAGACGGTAATGGATATCATTTCATCGGTGGTCCGAAGGTGTGTGTGACCGAGTGCTTGACAACAATTTCGTACCTCAATGTTGGCCTTGTTAAGTGAGGCAAAGCTACTGCAAGATTGAGTCGTTAATAGTGTATTATGCATTTATCATGAGGTCTTATGAAATCCGAGGGAGCGATTTTATAATACTTCAATATACGTCCTATTATACCAGATCGGAGTCGCCACCTGGTTGAATCATAGAAAACTAAAAGAACAAAAAAGGGAACATAATTGTGGTCCGCGATCGCAATTGGTATGTTTGTGTTCTCAGTTCTTGTATACCAGTGTCCAAATGCGAGGGTTTTACAAAGCCGAGGAAAAAGAATGCAGAGCTCTGGGTATGTATTTAAAAAAATCATTGTAACAGCAAAGAAATCCGGCGGGTGAATGTGATAGAAGCTTTGACATATCCGACCACAAATAAATATAAGCTTAAAATTGTATAGCAACAACTGCTGGGCTTCTCTAATTTGCTTTCGCTTTTCAAACTCTTACTAATTTCTACGGATAAGCATTTTCATTGCAAATGACTCTCAATTTGATTACAAATACAATTATATTAAATAATTAAAAGAAATATATTCCATTTTCCAGATAGAAAGAAAACATTTCAGAGCTATTACTGTCACTGGAAAAAAAAATGTGGAAGTAAACCTAGTTATTCGTCACCGGTCATAAGCGTATTCGATCCATCTGTCATCAGAGAACGTCAAAAAAAAGGTGAAAATTATAAGCACTGGAGACTTCCAGCCCTGATAAATAAATAAACGAAACGTTAATTAAATATTAAACGTTTAGGATGGGCAGAACGTTGGAAACATTTATTTAATATTTCTCTGGAAATCAAACCGAAAACCTCGCTATCGCTCCCATCATAAAGCGAATTGTTTTTTTTGACTTAAAATGGTTACGTTTGCGTACTTTTTTAAGACAAGCTCTAAAAATGTGTTAAATTCAAAATATTTATTAAAAAACTTTCTGAAAGCTTACAAAAGGCAAATTTCTAGTTCCTTTGGCATTAAATTGGTGATACTATTGATGTACTGACATTGAACACTTTTTTTTCAATCACATTTAGAGAAACAAATCTTTGGACTGACACAATTTGATGACACGTTGTATAAAAAAAAGTAATAGAAGCGGACATATTGTTGTACGAGGAACAAAAATCAGTATAATTGTTTTAAGAATATACTTAATAAAAGGAAGAGTTTTTTTTAGAGTTAAAATCGACACGGTGGATAAGCCAATGAACCAAGACTTTAATAAAATGTTCGCCTAAATTGATGTCTATGTGACAATAATCGACAATTCGAGGGGTAACAAGAAAATGATGTAATGACTGTATCACTATTTCAACAGGTTAAACTTTTTCTACCTCTTACGGCGTTATTGCAAGACCCATATTTATGAAACATGGACTAAATGCACATTGGCCATTGCCAAATACTAAATAGCCGTCTGACTGAAAGGAACAAGATAACCTGACACACAAAAATGCATGACACATTTTTTGGTCGGCCATCTTGTTTACGTGGTAGGAATTATGGGAAAGTTCAATATGTTGGTATTTATTATATCGATGACTTACGAAATTTCCATTTCCTACAAAACAAAATGGTTTCCGGAGTTGATGAACCGACAATTCTTTCTCTATTTCATATAACTGATTGTTGAATTGTTGGTTTGATTTAGTGAAACAAATTTCCACTCTCATTTCACATATTTAAAATTAGAAATTGAGGCGTTTTCAAGTAATTGCAGAAATGTTGGTCGGCGGAACTTGTGTTTATTTCCGTTTTACGTATCTATAATTAAGGGAACATCCAAAAACTTAAGCCAAGTCTTCGTGAATTTTGCCAAGTTACTAGGAAAAGAAAAAGCGCAGATGTAGATTAATATACAAAGCATTCGTTATTAATATTAGAAAACACTCATGACTCCTTGTTATTGTTCTGACATCCAATTTTATAGCAACAAAATTATAAATTAATTCTCGTATTGTGACGTATGACGTATGCATAGAGTGGGGAAATCTTCAGTAATGGCCAAAGTACAAAATATTGCAACACACAATGCATGCTGTCTCGACTATATCTCTTAACAAGTACATGGACATGCGAAGTACGTAGACAAAAACCGAAATCTTCTTACTTCCTAAATTTGCGATAGTAAAACCAATTATGGCACTTGACAAATTTCAGTCATTCATGTCAAAGTCAATCCGTGAGGAATTTATTTATTAAGCTTTTCTGCAATACACGTCCTTCCGTCCGACATTTAAAAGAAGTTCCTCTGCCTACCATCCTACCAAGAGTAACTAATTTAAAACGTTTTTTACCCTGTCACCCTTACTTCCAGACATACTATCGAAAGAGTACTCGCCTTGTCTTGTGCAAGTATATCGCTAAGGAAGTCGCACGATACCGCATCCACTTTACTACATCCGCCAAACGCAGTGGAGCTATCGGAGCTGTCTCCGAATCTAATTGCCAAGTATCAACGAGCGTTTTTTCAATGCCAAAGCCCACTATTCACACGCCATTAACGAGTACTAAAATTGTAATACACCACCGTGCGTCGTCGCCAAAGTGTCTACACAGCGTCTGCACTAAACTAAAGTACCTACTCCAATCCACAGTTCCCTACTGCAGCATAATAGCACACGTAGATATTTTTCGGAATGCGTACAATTGTGTCGTCGTAAACATTTCTGTTGTGTTTTTTTTTTTTTTTTTTGACAATCCCATTCTATGTGCGGACAGGAAGGCCTTGTAACAATTCAAATGTGTAATATGACAATCAAGTGTCCCC
The DNA here is from genome assembly GCA_916610125.1 of Cheilosia vulpina. NCBI lineage: Eukaryota > Metazoa > Arthropoda > Insecta > Diptera > Syrphidae > Cheilosia > Cheilosia vulpina. The sequence goes on from OU744279.1 coordinate 57,130,011, forward strand.
GCTTGGAGTGTCAATAAACTAAATTTGGGCCAACCCGGGCTATTCTCACACTGCAATTGAAATGAAACCGAAAATTGCGCCCACCTCCCTTACTCCCCCCCTTTGGGAATAGGGGTGTAAATTGAATTTCAAATTTTATCTACATTCTGATGGCATTCCCGAGAAGTTGATACACACTTAAATTACTTACCTTAAGCACTTTTACTTTTGCCGTCGACCAATTAATGGTAATTTTATTTCGGGCCAAAGGTGATCCACAATGTATAAGCAAGTTTAATCCACAAAATAATCCAATGACGATATATCTATGTGAGTGCGGGCGCAAGTGTGTGCGTGCTGGCGATGGAAAAACAATTCATATCCTCTCTGCACGATTTAATTTTCTCCATTTTGTGTGAATTTTCGTTAGATCTTTATTTGTTCGATGATCCGGATACATAGAAGACTGCGTCGTCGTGTTGTGTATATCACTGTAAACTTTTGCGCACTGACTAGCCTTATTGCCAAGGGCCGCCGCAGTTAGCATCCACAATTACAGACGCACACTAAACAAATCACCACATTCATTGAGAAAAGACGAATATACAGCCGGAGTGCAACATCAACAAAATAGTTTACACGCACATTTCATCGCATCACCTAATTGCGTTTGGTTTCACACCATCATCATTCGCGAGCACTTGCTGATGCGAATTGAGCGAAAAACTGAGCGAAAATTTCATTTATTCTTCCCCAAGTGTTGCTCGCACGAATGATTCACATCAATTTGCACTATAAAACCGTATAAATCGCAAAAGTGGCATAAATCGCTGGCGAGTTTACATAGATGAGGAAGCAGACGGGAAGGAAAACTAGCGACGGAACGGAACGGTTCGGGTCACACGATAATTTTGTTAACGAACAAAAACACTGCAAAACAATGAAAATATGTGAAATTTATTATTCAGATTTCGTACGATTCTGGGGTTTAAATTCTATAGGAAATCACTGTCTTCCGTCGGCTAAAATAGTAACTGCGTTTATTTATTTATTTATTTTTCGTGATAGTTGTTTTCGCTTGAGCGAATATTTGACAGATTACGACGGACAAGCAAAGTGAAAGAACTAAAGGCAGGGAGACGCGCTCAAAGCCCAGCCCATGAATGCATAAACAAACCAACTAAATACGAATTTGTTGTGTGTGGGCCTTCCATGCGGAGTCTGATTCACAAATTGAATATATCCCCCCATTGAATAATTTCAATTGTGCGTAACAGTAGCGCGTTTAGTTTGCAGTTTTACAGCGGATTTAGTTCGGATTTACACGATTAGAATGAGAATGAGTTTTTCAAAAGCAATGTGCGACGACGATTGCATAGAATCGGTAACATGTTCGAAAAATGACTCATTACGGCGAATTCAAAATCGTTATTAAGGGTAGGCATAATAACTCAAACGGTATATTGACAGATTTTATCTGTCGGATAAAAAACTTAGTTAATAGTTTTGAGGTTTTCATTTAACATCCCTGCAATTATTGTTTCTGTCAAATCCGGCTGTCATTTGAAATGAGAGTTTGGTAGTTTTTGGCGATTCTGGCAATCGAATTGTGGTTACTGAGAGGCCATTGCAATCATTCCAGGCTGCAGTAGACGCTGAGAACCGGTTTGGCGAAAACAACAAAGGCGCCACAATGAATCCTCAGCATTGTGGTTCAATGCAAATCAACTAGTTTTGGGTTTAAATTTAAGTCAAAGACGAAGTTATATTTGTTGTGTAAACAATACAAAATAATTTGATTCCTAAACAAATTTCCGTTTGCAAGATTTGACTTTGACAGCGACAACTGTCAGAAATCGACGTTATTTGATCAACCGACATGAAATCTAAACTTGTTTTCATGAAAATTCTTCCGATACTTTACCTTAGCACTTTTTTAGCCAAAAAAGTTTTCGTAAAACTATCAAACGGAAGTGACGTTTATGTATTTCCGCAGTTGGGCCTTGGGGGAATATTGCAACTGAATTAAACAATAATTCCAATAGGCCAGTGAAGTTATTAAAGGACGGGATAATTAAATTTGACGTAAACGCAACTTTATACAATCATATATGACCTGTCAAAAATAGGATGTCCAAATGATTTGCTTGACATAAGAACTGAGCCTATTCTATTTTGACAAAAGGTTTTTTTTAAATTTTTTATAACGTTTTCCCAACTTTTAACGACCGAAAATGCTATAATTGATATAAAATATCATACACAAGTTTAATCGAAATTCTGCATTAATTGTTGTTTTTGCATTTCATTAATAATAAAAATGCATATGATCTTGAAATAGGTTACTCGGTAAATGAAATGTTTTCCTGTACCGCATCAGGCCTTCCCATAAAAAAGAGATGATATCTCTTCGAGTGCGCGAGATTCTTATCTATTTGATCATTCATGACATGCGGAAAACGGCGATACCGGTACCGGCATGCACCTTGAAACTCGAGACTTATCGTCACCCAAGCCACTCGTAGCGTGTGCATTGCATAAATTATTCGGACCTGTGCTACACCTACAATGCAAAACATGTGCGTACACGTATGTGCATTGCTGTTTATTATTGGTAACAGGTATTTAAATTTCTGCATCAGTGTTTGTCATTCTTCCGAACAGTACAGGTAAACCCATCAGTGGAAATTTTCCAAAACGCATGTAAATGTTGTGGAATTAAATCGATAACCAAGCTGTTTGTGAATTGAAGATAAAGATAACCAAGTGGCAAACAAGATCGCATAACAACGCAACGAAACTCGAATTGAGCACAAATTAGCACTCATGTGTCAAATTCAGCGCGTAAACTGTGCAAAATACCATTTTGACTATATCGGCACAGTGAGAGTGGACATTTTGACTTTTTTTTTGTGTATTTTTCTTTCTTATTTTGCTAATTATAACAGTTATATGGCTTGGGGTGGTTGTGGTGACAACAGTATTATTATAAATTTAGGTAATTCAATCGAGACTGTTTCCTTTAACCGTGATTATAACCAGCGTAGAGCGATTTAATTTATTTTAGACACAGCGGAGGCGTTTAGTAAACATGTCTAAAAGTCACTCTCTCGAGTTTAAATCATCTCACTCTGGAGATCAATACAGAGTTCATTGCAACCGATTGCAACCTCAAAGTATGGTTTAATAACAGACGATGGAAATCCAATATCTTTTAAATTAGATAACCGACATTTGAGACTCACACATTACATCGCAGTTGGCTCCTGTCATAAATGTGGCAGCAGTAGCGATGCGACCACACCAGACGTGCGATGAAGTGGAGCTGAAGAGCGAACGAATTTCGAATTAAGCTAATATCGCGGCAAAATTTTGTTGCTTTGATGTTTCTTTTATATTTATTTATATTTTCTGCTGTGTGTATCATGTGTTTTTAAACTGCTCACATGACTTTTAAATGAAAATGCTACCGTAATGTAATTTGAAAAGTAATAAACCATATGTTAGCCTTAAACCTGATAACTATATATGTTTACATATACGAGTATATATTTCATGACACTAGAGCAACTGATTGAGCGTGTACATAGCCACTCTCTAGCTCCACAGTCAACAAATGCGCTGTGCGCATACCTTCATTAAGTATGACCGTTTAGCATACAAGCACGTATGCCACATTGAGCATGAGCGTTCCTTGGATTTTAGTTTCAAGCGACACCCCAACTTGATAGTTTAACTAAGGTGGCATGCCTCTCAGTGTGAGCTCCGAAAAGCAACCAGAAGCAACGTTTACTGATAGTCAAATCAGTAAAATGAGTTGCAATGACGTTTGGCGTTTGGTGACACTTACTTTTTTCGATTAATTTGATCAACTTTCGCTCTACTAAATGAGAAAATTTATTGACATATATTAACATTTAATAAAGTTATTCTACAGATATCTACTGTTGCGAAACAAATAAACAGTCCAATGATAAATCAACTCGATAAAATTGACAGCTGTCACCCCCATTAGCAATCCGCAGAGACCACCACAATGAGCCAAAAAGTCGGCAATACCAAAAAATTCCGATCGTTTCCACGCGGTGAACTCGTTTGCCCGAAAATATATGTTCAATCGTGAGACCTCAGCTTTCTTAAAATGATCAATGAAATCCGTGTCTCCGTGAGATTCCACTACCTTATCGATGTTGAAAATGCCATGGGATATTTCCACGCTATAGTCTATCGCCCAGCAAGCGGGCAGACAGTTGCACTTTTGCTCGTCCCGTCCAAGCCCGGTGAATTCTGACAGCAGAAATGCATCCTCTGCCCGATCATAGCAACTTATATGCGCGGCATCACAAACCTTTGTTTTCAGAAGCCTTGGCATCGAGAATTGCACGCATCCGCACTTGCGTAGTGTAAAATTCGACAGGCACTCAATCTCGCAATTGTTCTGCGTGTAGAACTGGAAGAACCGTAAATAGCGTTCCTCTGGATAGTAACACCCTCGTCGATCTGGATGGTAGTGCTTGACATAGTCCATAGTATACATGGGCTGGACCTGAATCAGGACATCTTGTTCGTATGGTACTAGGAAGAAATGTTTTTCAACCTGTGGCACGTCATCGGGTGAGTGCAAGACCACTTTGAAGCCCTGTACCGGTCCACGGCATATGTAGTCGACGTTTTTCAGATGTCCTTGCATCACCACAAGCAAGCCTGTATTCATTCCACTTCCAAGGACACGTTCCGGGTATGTATCGTAATTGTCTTTGTTGGCATATCCCTTGGTCATGCTCCAATCTACGTCTTTGTGGCGCTTCCTCACATGCTCGTCGTCTTCAAAGTACTGATACTGGTAGGTGTCTGTGCGGTAGAGCTCTGTTTCGTTCAAGGCGTTAAAAGAGTAGCAGATTCCTTCTTTTGTGTAGATCTTCTCAAATAGTGGTGCACACTCGCCAATTGTCTGATTGAACCGGCAGAATAGAAAGTTACTTTCAAATGATGGAGCGATGTCGTTGAGATGATCTACTACGCTCATTGTAGGGTAATCGGGAAAGTGAATCCCATCTACCAAGTAATTTCCACACACCTGTAGCAGGGCTCTCATTTTGAGGTATTCATCGGCCGTAAGCCATACAGGCGGTTCGACAAGCCACGGCTTGTCAGCGTATCTACGTATGTAGTTGAAAAATCGCGTAAAATTGATACTACTGGTTTTTACAAACTTGGTCTCAGTACAAATCGTTATGGCCGGAAATGGTATATGCGAAACAGCGATCTCCCTCTCAGAGAATGTTAGTATCACTGGGGTGGTCTGCCAGCGGTCGTATTGCATGTGAATGAGATATATCCATTTGGCTACGCCTATTAATAGTAAAATGACCCAAAATACACTCTCCCAGCGGTTTCGGTTGCTGTTCAAGTACCAAAGTCCATGGATGGTTGACTCATTGCAAAAGTCTGTCCATGTCTTCCTTAGAGCACGTCCAAAGCTGTATTGCTCGAAATTGTTTTCTTCTTCTTGTCTATCTTTTAAAGTTGGTTCGGGTCTAGTCCTTGAGGAGGTTGATGGCTCATCTAGATCATGGAAGCTGCTTGCGGGAAATGCTCCTATACCCGCATATTCATCAGTTGCCTTAAGTTTCATGACAGTGGGGATTAGTTGTGTTTCATTATATTCGAAAACGTCAATGGATGACGTCTGCCCGACCTACTGATCGATCATAAAACTTAAATAGAAATGGGCATGATAGAGGCCACGGTACAATTATCGCTTTGTCGTTTAGCTCCGTAGAAGACAAAGGGCAATTTGACAGTCTGGGCTTCAGGGAATTCGTATTAAAGGTTAACCATAGGTACCAGCTTAGTAAAACTGATTTTTTTCTACGACAGAGTGTTTGTATTGTTTTGTTGAAACAAGCTTGCTGTTTAACTAAATCGAACTCATTTCCGTTATATTTTACTGGCTTTCTCTTAAATAGTTCTACACTTCAGAAATGTATTGACAATAATAAGTTGCAATAAAATCTCTTGGTCGGCTATAAATGACAGTCGGGAACAATATCAAAAGCATTAAACAAAAAAGAGAAAAATATGGAAAATGTTGCGTATACGCCACAGTGCAGGTACACAATTTATTTACATTTGTAGGCTGACTTTGAAAACGAAACACTGCAGTCGATAACGAAATCGAAACTGCAGTTGAATGGTTTGTGTATTGGGTACACGTTCGAATTGTGTGTTTGTAGGCCTGTTCGAATATGATTGGTGTAGTTTAACCGATTCGATCGATTCCCATATTTGTGCACATTTGTTTAAAACTGTTCAATTAATATTAACAAGCCGTTGCTAAAATAAACTTTGGCACAGAGTTCATATCTATTAACGTGCAGCAGCCCCAGAGAGAATCACTCGTGTGGACCAGAAACGTTAACGATCGTTTTAAGGCGTTCCTAAATTAATTTGACTTTGTTAAAATTACTGCTAGATAATCAAATGAAATTTGGTGTCGTAACGAAAATGAAAATCTGATCTGCCGAAGCTGAGAAAATCAAGAGATTGAATATTTAACAGACTTAAAAAATGATTGTATATGGGAAAACACATTTGTGGTTACTGTCACCGCTTCATTGACCACCCACGGATTAGAACGATTAGATCTAAGCTCAAAATTCATAACTGACATTTCGCACAAATTAGACATTATTTAATTGGAATTTTTGTTGCTATTAAATCGAGCACGGATTTATCAGCGGAGTTCAATGGAATGCGGACATAACCTCACAAATATAGAGTAAATTCTAAACAGCTGTGAATTGACAGCAAAACTGCTTACTGCTTAGTACCACTGAACTGTAGATCGATCGCGGATTTTTACTGCTCAGCAACTGTGCGTTTAGTAAAACACACAAATGGGCTCATCAAACACATTTTATAACTTATGCTTAAGTAAGGTTGTTAGTTTCTGTTTTTAATTGTTTTTCGCACGATTATATTTAAAATTGTCGCCACTCTTTTGGGCGCACGATTATTATGTTCAATTTTTCACTTCAGTATAAATGTTTACCACGTACCTTTAATGTAGTTCAGTTATTCGGAATGAAAATAATAAAAATGCACAAAACGCGTTTGTTTATATTTTTCCTGGAATCACTGCAATCCGGATTCTGGAAAAATGTCCTTATTCCTCGGCTGACGCTCGTAGTGAAGAGTAACTCTTGTTAACTTGTTGACAATTGCAAGCGAAATAGTCTCGATTACAATCCGTTTGTGTCTTTTATATGTATAGACTCGATGGGGGAGGTGATCCGTTCGCCGCCAAACATCCCTCTATAGCCAAAGAAATTATTGTCTTCCAATCATGCAGCAAATCGCAAAATAGGCTAAAGAGCGCCCATTACCATTACAAGCGTCCCACTATCGTGTTCATGGCATTCATTCATATCCTTTGATAGTTCGCGTACTTGTGTGTATTTGTGCAAATGAGTATTTCGTTTGAATCAGCCCAGCAACTCCCCGTTTCGGTATATGGAATCCTCCTAAGTTTGGGTTTGAGTGGCTGTGGAAAGGATGCAACAGCACACTATCGTCCGAAGAATAGATGTAACATCGCGCACAGTTGGCGGTAAATTACAGTTCTACTTTGATAACCGTTATGGCGTGTGCTTATAATTTTCCCGAGAAAAGACACATCACATATGTATACGGTAGTCATTCGAAATTATGGTGTCAATTCAATGCTTCTTGTGTGTGTATCTTATTATTCGGTAGATGCTCTCATCAATTATTGAAATACACATTTCGAAATTAGCTGTAACTAGTGAGCGCCATTTGCAGCAAACTGTTAGACTGTAATTATTGAAATGGTTTGTCGTTGGCAAGTCAAGGTTTCTACATATTCCAACTGTCAATAAGTCCTGCTGGTTCTATAGCCCAAGAAGATTTCCCGTTGAGTAAGGACGAGAATGGGGGTGTCTATTTTAAATTTGAATGGATTTGATTACGTTGTGATGATTGAAGGCGCAATAAGGACGAGTCTACCTTCCATGAATTTGTACAATATTTCTGTTCGTCAATTGAGTGATGCTATAATGGAGGTTATGTCTGTTCCCTGTCAAATTTGAGAGGCGAATTGTCTGCTGTGAAAATAAACAACGTAGATATATACGGCATTATAATGTAGATACGCAAATGCTGCAATTTGAACTTGGCTCAGTTACCATGAGAAGCGTAGTTACAACGTGATAAACAAGTACCGGAAATACCATTTTGCCTTTGCGTACCTACCGTGATATAAAACAGGTCTAATAGCAAGTTAGCTTGACTTAACATAGTTTCTATATAATATAATTACTACTTTAAGAACCACATCTGTTTACAGTAATTACAGCGATTCATTTGCAATGTTCGCAGTTGAGAGGTGGCAAATGGTTGGGTGTAGTTATTTCTAGATTCACGTAGTATCGTAACTTTTTCAATTAATTGGCTCACGATAAGTGAAAAGACTCTTCAACTTTCTGCGATAGCGAGCACTCTAGTTGTCGATCGTTATCTCGAATTTGTGGGCTGTGATTTTCACTATTCCTGCCTTGTTTTATTCCCTAACTACCTGCGCGGTTCGATCTTTATGTTTAACTTTCAGCAAGTGCTTTCTAGGATTCGGCTATCTCTTTAACAATGCTGCGCAACTATCTGCGTGTCAATGCCCTGCGTTTCGTTCTTAGATGATTTTGGTACACCACTCCCTGAGACATCCGGCTGAAACTTCGCATAAATAATTCAAATATATTCCCTACACAGAAGGTATATTTAGAGAAATTTACTTACTTAACGCGCTCCCGACCCGTGAAGAGTCTCTGCCTGAGACACTGTAGAAACGGAGGTTCGGTCTTCCTTGTTCGAAGATCCTCTTATCTGGAGCATTATTGTCCATTCGCTCGATGTGGCCGAGCCAATGTAGTCGACGTATTTTGGCCTTTTGGACTACATCCACATCTTGGTACAGCTCATAGAGTTCGCGGTTGTATCTTCTCCGAGGAGCACACAGGACTAAAAATCCGCCGAAGAATTTTTCTTTCGAAGGAGCCCAGTATCAGCTCTCCCTTCCTGCTTATCGTCCAGCACTCGGCGCCATAAAGCAGAACTGGCAGGATGAACCCTGTAGAGTATACATTTTGTCCTTTGAGTTAGGAGTTTTGAACCCAGTTAATTTGCCAAACCGAAGTAGCAGCGGTTTCCTATGGTAATTCTTCGCCGGATCTCCACTAGGATGTCATTTGTGGAGTTCATGTTTACTCCGAGGTAGATAAACTCCTTAACTACCTCGAAATTGTTGATATCAATACTGACGTTCTGTCCTAGGCGGTGGACAGATGCTTGTTTGTTTGTTGATAGCACGTACTTAGTCTTGTCCTCATTTACTACAAGACCAACGAATTTCGCCTGTTCTTCAATCGCCGTAAAAGCCTCTATCACGGCACGCTGGGAGTGACCGATGATGTCAATATCGTCTGCATACCCCAGCAGCTGGAAGGATCTGTTGAAGATAGTGCCTTCCGTGTTGACACCTGCCCTGCGCGCTATCATGCGACTTCTTCAATCACGTACTGGAACAGATAGTCCCCTTGCCGAAATCCGGTGCATATTTGGAGTAGTTCGGAGGAGCTACTTCCAAATTGCACGTTGCATCGCGTGTTTTCGAGTGTCACGCGACACAACTGGATTAGTTTTGCCGGGACTCCGAATTCGGCCATCGCCATATAGAGCTCCTGACGGTGTATACTATCATACGCGGCTTTGAAGTCGACGAATAGGTGGTGTGTCTCGACTTGAAATTCGTTGGTCTTTTCCAGTGTGAAAATTTGGTCTATAGTCGATCTGCCGGGCCGGAAGCCACACTGGTACGTGCCGATTAGTGTGCTGCAAAACGGTTTAAGACGTTCAAACAGTACGTTGGATAGGATCTTATATGCAAAATTAAGCAGGGATATCTCTCGATAGTTCTGGCAAGACATAGGATCGCCTTTTTTGAAGATGGGGCATATGGTGCTGATAGTCCAGTCATCGGGCATGTTTTCTTCCACCCATACCTGGTTGACGATATGATGCATGCGCCCTATTAAAACATCATCACCGTATTTGAAGAGCTCCGCTGGTAAACCATCAGAGCCGGCGGATTTGTTGTTCTTAAGCTTTTTTTATTGCTAAGCCAACTTCTTCTCTACTTGGTGGTGGAACCAGTTGTTCATTGACTGGACGTGGGTTCTCTTCTTGCCCTCTCACTCTCTTTACATGATGCACATTTAGCAGCTGCTGGAAGTGCTGCTTAAACACATCTAATATTTCCTGCGCTTCGGTGACTAGGTTTCCATCACTGTTTCGAAGAGCCTGTGTTCCGGTCTTGAAGTCGGTTGAGGATGGTTATCCGCGTGGTATTTCCTTTGGTTGTTGAAGATTCTAGTGGCTAGATAAAAACCGCTTTTTCCAGACATCTCTCCATTGTTGCTTTAACTCCGTAACAGAAATAGCGTTCAATCACTGTGATTATTACGTTGTGCAGAGCAAATAAAGTAACTGATTGTGACTACCAACCACAACTAGTCTGGATCGCTGTCTTTTAATGCAATATTTTCAATAGCAACTGCCATGAGATCCGTCGCTTTTTGCCGCAAAAAACATTTTTGAACTTTACTAACAATTGCAATCAACAATAGAGAAAAAGGAAACCACCAAATATGTATTTGAATGTACTTAGTACACATTTCTATCTACTTTATTTATTTGTTTCGTACTGTAGGTAGGTATATGTTTATTTATTTGTTTGTTGGCTAATTTAACAGTGCATTTGATAATAATTACTAAGTTTAGTTTAGTTTTAAAGAACATTTAAATGTTCGCTCATAGCGTGAACAAATAAATCGATAGCAATACTCGTATTAGATACCATAATTGCTTTGACTTTTGAAACAATATTTATAACATAATGTCAAGAATATTTTATTATATAATTCAAATAAGCGGTGCAAACAATAGAAATAAAAAATATGTATAGTGTTGTATAAGGTATTACGATTACTCCAATAAACTTCCGATAATTGAACGGAAAAGTGTATAAAAATAGAATCTTGGTAATTTCAACTGTTATACGATAATTTATGTATGTGTAGATCCCTCTTTTTCTCAGTGGGTCCTAATAATAATCATGTGAAGTCTTCACCTCAAATATGCTGTTTACGAATTTTGTGTTTAGAATATCGTTCGCAATGGTTACTAGTACTAGAACAGACAGTACATCATTTGCCACTTTGAAGATGTCATAAAAAAAAAATTAAAAATTAGTGAAAAACACGAACATAACCTTCCAACTATATTACTCATTCGAATCAGCTGTATCAATAGGCCTGTTTTTTTGAGCTTCGTTCTCAGCAAAGCAAAGTAAAGTAGGATTTTCAGCACGCAATTACAACAACTACGCTCTACTTGACACTTCGAGACTCGCAGTAGTTATTGTAATTTGTGTGCTGAAAATCGTACTTTACTTTGCTTTGCTGAGAACGAAGCTCAAAAAAAAACACGCCTATATATCAATCATTTACATTTAGTTCACAAGTGTAGAATGTTCACTCAACCAACAACGCCTGTCCTCTGAACTCATATTCGTAGGTACGTTTGAATAATTGTTGGCTCAAATATCGACGTTTAGCCCTTTTTGAAATTGTATTGAATTTCAAAATGTAGAATTAAATGATAACCACGTATTAAAAGAACGTTTCCAATCTTAAGAACAATAACGGCAACAACATAACCCAATTTCACCTAAATTCCTATCAATTTACGTAAGAAAATCACAATATTTTAAAATTGGATTAGCTTACCCAGGGTAGGGTAACTTATATTTAAGGTCGATTTACAAGGACAGATCAAAGTTAAAATATAAATTATAACATTCATCATAAGGGCGTTTTTATTATGCTCACATGATCTGTATAGATCATTGATTTCCATACAACAAAAGTGCTGTACTGTTGTTGTAAACCGTGAAAATCAATGATCTATACAGATCATGTGAGCATAATGAAAAAGTCCTATAGATAGATACGAATAAATTGCAATATGTGCATGTAATGTCTTTGTTGAAATAACAACACGTCCAATGCGGTAGAACACATTAGTTCATCGTACTTGATGCACTTGATGTCTCGATCTTTTCCAACACATTTGCTGCTTCCTGCCAATCTAAGATCCCTAGTAAATCGACCTTTACGTAGACTTAAACTACTCCACATAGACGAAGAAAAATTAAAAGGAAAATCGTCAAAAATCGTTAAGGGTTAAAAATTAATTTCCGTCCAGACATTGATTCACATGATTATGCAGGACACTCAAAGTCTTAAACATCTGTCCGCACAATGGGCAGTTGAGTTTATAGTACACCTATTGGGAGAGTGCAAGTTAGAGTTGCTCGATTGGAGCATATTTCGCAAGTAACTTACATCGTTAGTTGTTGACGAACTGGTCGATATAGATGCCGCAGAAGTCGATACTGATTGAGTAGCCCTAGGCTTAGGAAAAGCTCCTGTTGCTGCCATTTGTTTGGCATGTTCCTCGTAACTACAAAAGAGCATTCACACAATCACAATCGATAGTAAAAAAAGCAAGCAAAAAACTTACTTCCTTTGGGCCTCTTCGATGAGTTCCTGATTTTTTCGCTGCAACAGCCTTAAATCACTGAGCAGCTGATCTTTTTCGTTGGCTATGTTCTCGCGTGCCTCTTGTTCGATTTTGAAATCCTTGCAATAGAGGTCCAATTGTCGCCGCAAAACATCTATTTCCACATTTTTTGCCTTGATGTCCTCTTGGAATTTAGCAAAGATCTCGCTCTTTTCTACATCGCTGGCCTTGAGCATATTAATGTCGGCCTGACCTTTCTTCTGTAGTTCTTCGGCGGCGACCATATTTACTTTGAGGCAATTGATTTCATCAATGTATTGGTTTTGCTAGAGTACACCAATTAGTTCTTGGACAGATAGAAAACACTTTGATAAACTTACAACGTCTTTAAGGTCCAAATTTTGGGCAACAATCTCTGACAATTGGTTAAGAACTCGCTTGTGCTCCAAAAAAGACACATATTCTGGTAAGTCCTTTGATTGGGTTGCTTCTGCGCCAGTCTTTGGAATAAACTCAAAGGTTGCCTTATTATTTTACGAGGAAAGAAATTAAACAGTAGTAGATGTTTGGAGAAGATTCGGGATTATAAAATTACCAATTGCTGTTGTTCGAGCTTTTGGATTTGTACGCTCATATTTTGGACTTGCGCTGATTTCTCCGAGAGCTTTTGGACCAAATCGTCGAATTCTTTCTTGCGGATTTCTTCGTTGATATTCCATTCTTTGACTTTTTCCTCCAGATCTAAATGGAAACGCCAATTTGCTTAGTTTTAGTGACAAGAAAATAAGTCAATTTGAAGGCTTACCTTTCCTGAGCTCGTAGTTTTCATTGCGAAGCTAAAAATGAAACAAAAAGGATAGACATTATTTTCTGTTATTTCGTTAAGGCGCATTCAGGGAAAACAAGTTCTGGCAGGTGACTAAACCATTACCACTCAGACCGCGGCTACAACAACATTTGAGTGAAATGTAGTTGGTACGACTCATTTCAGATCTCACTACCTGCAACTTTTTGTCAGGCAACAACTGCCACATAAGAGTTTTAATTGTGTTAAATAGCAATGAACATCAGCGCCATCAAAAGATAGTTAAGTAAATGTTCCCTACAAGCTTCTGCGTAACCTGTAGAGATAATTTAACAATTGAATGCTTGTAAACTCTTGACGAATTTGTGTAAACAAAATTTTGATACATGAACATTTAACGCAAACATTGGAAAAGAATTCACTACATACATGATGAAATGCAGTGCAAAGTTTGCTATTCATAAAACAATGTGCCCGAGTGTTTCTAACTTCCTAATATCATTTTAGCGGTCACTGCAAATGGCCATTGCAACACAGAAGTAGTAGAATCTGCGTTAAGACCAATAGAAACGACACTTCACCTATTGTTCTACTCCACAACAATTGACTGATAACGATAAGATTAATACTTATATTGTGGTTGTTCAAAAAACCTTTTTTGACATTCAATATAAATGAAGTCATAAACTGAGTCATCAAGCCAGTGAACAAATTTAAAAGGAAAATTAACAAGAGAACATCTACAACCTTAGCGATCTCAATTTTTTGTTCTTCTTCCATAGTTTTGACGTCTTGTTTCCATTTCTGTGTCTGATCATACAGCTGCTTCATGGTCAAGTTAGTGTTCATCAGGGTTTCTAGAAATAAAGTACAATATAGCACATCAACTAGGTATATGAGTGGGTTAGTTGTCTTGATGCTTACTTTTTAATTCCATATATTCGGACATTAGAACCTGTAGCTTTACCACATCCTCAGCACAGGCTTCCATTGCAATACTCGGAAACTGGGAGTAAACGCTGGCCTTGAGCACATCCGAATTGACTTCACCAAGAATAAAACTGGCCGCCAATGACGACTCGCCACTGGTAGCACCAGCAGATTGCGTCATTGGTTTTGATGTAGCAAAACTCTCCAGACCGTTTGATAACGGTTGTTCATTGAGGCTAATCCTTGTACAATCCGGCAGCACTTCACCATCATCTTTTCCATTGTCACTTGGTCCATCACCATTATGAACGACAGTGTATTGGCTTATATTTGAGGCCGAAGAAATAATCAAACGTGAATCTGCGACCGACTGGTTCTTACTCAATTCACTGACAGGTGCAATCTCCTCATTTGCGGATAACTCAGGTTGAGATATGGGCAACGAATTCAGCGTAACCATTGAAGGAGTTGGCGATGTGCCCAATATTACAAACGATTCCTCATCAGACATTTTGGTACAAATTAATTAAGACGGAGTTTAACAAATTTGTTGGCGTTTCTTCGATTTCCTTGACAAAAATGGAGGAATTCACACAAAGATGACGAAACGGTACAAACACAAACAACGCACAAACTGATTCGATCCGTTAAAAAACACTGAAAGAGAAATTTTAAATTACCGAAATGAAACATAATAGGCAGGCTTGCAAATATTATGCTAGGAATAGAATTATTGTTTGTATTTACGTTTAATTGAATGAAGTAAACAATTTGAAGATTTAACACCGCGATAGAAGTTCAAGTCAGCGGAACATTAAATAATTATGCGCTTATATCTACTTTACAACTAGTTTTTCTGCAACAGAACAAACACACACACACGCACCCACTAAACGAATGCCAGGAAACATCTGGCCGAGCGTTTGGTCTGGTTCAAATTTTGAGATAGAGATGGCACGAGCGGTGGCAAAACAGTAATAAGCACTTTAAGGGGCTTGCACACGTTTACAAAGATGAATTCTGTATTGTTAGATCTCCAGCAAAAAAATAAATTATTTTGTATAATGACCATGCCATATCTTATGATTTTCGAAATCACCTCTTAGCTTTTAATTGCGAGAATGTTCAGACAATAAGTTGTTGTCAAAGCAATACCTAGGTAGATCCTGAAAATCAACAACTCAATGCTGAAGTAACAACTTTGAGAGCAACATTAATTATAAATCCATTTTGAATTTTAATGGTAACAACAATATGGTAGACGGCAAAATGCCAAACACACTAGACTATAAGTTTAAACAAATTTTGTTTTTGTATCATGATGAAATATTTAGTCAATAAAGTTATTTATCTAGATGAAGAATTCAAGTGGAAAAAATCAGTAATGCTATTGCTGATAGCAGCCCATTGTGTAAACAATTTTAAATGTCATTCGGTAACACTTCAGTGGAAAAAGGATGAAACGTTTTAGTTTATTTTGTAAAGAACACATACGTGTGGGCAAAGATAATGGAATACAGAAATGTATAACTTTCCACTGGAATGGCGGCTGCTTACAAGCTGTTTTCCCGAAAATTTCATGAAGTCATATGCTCATTTCTTTTCTAGTATATGTGAGTTCATGAATTGGACTTTAATGCAAAAATTTGCTATTCCGAAATTTTTATTTCACATTTTTTTTATTGTAATCGAAGTTTGTTAAAACCAAACAAGTTCAAGACGAAACACAAAACAATTGAACAGCGGGATGCTCATAAAAGCAAAAGGAATGGTAGGCCGGCCATTATCAACATGATTAAAACGAAGTAGAAATCAGTTTCAACGAAGCGTTAACACGATAATTAAAATCATAAAACAAACTAAGCCTTAACTCATTAAGTAAACCAGCGGGTCAATTCTGGTTCTGTGAAAGGGTGAATCGAATAAATCGTTTTCACATTCGCTTTCATATTCATATTTTCGATTCACTCAGTACTAAAAAGCGATTCTCGTTCAATAGTGAAACTTTCGTGGTGAATTAAAATTCGCATATTGTGATGTACGATCTCAGGTTCTCAATTTTCAATCTTTCACTAAAAACATTCACTTGAAAATGCAGAAATGAAAAAAAATTATTCGATGAATATTTTTGAAGTTTGGTTTCACATTTTTGTAGAACGTGAATCGAAATCAAGGTGAAAGGGAATTGATAGAATTGCCCCCAGCTGTACCTACCAACTTTAAATCTAAAATTTTAGATCATAATCTGAAAGCGCAGTGGCTTAGTGGTTAGTGTGTTGGACTACTAAGCGAGGGGTCCCAGGTTCGAATCCCGAGAAAAACCCAAATTCCAACTTAAGGTTTTTTTCACTGCGCCACCTCTCGCGAACGTCTGACAAACATCCGAGAGTATAACTGTCATGAAAGAGCTTCTCAATTGGCCGTTTGGACTCGGCATAAAATTGTAGATCCCTTCCATTCGTCCCAAAAATAAAAACTCACACAAGACGAATGGTTGTGAGAAGCTAGGCTTGGGTCCATACCGACCTGTTGCGCCAATTATTTATTTTATTTTTAATCTGAAAGCGCAATAGAAAACGACAAAACCTAGATTTACAGCCTAAATGCAGTGCACACCCGCAACCGGAATCGGATTCGAACGAACACTAAAATCCGCCCGGACAATTATAGCCAACAAATTCGAATCTTTCGCCATAGTTTTCATTTACGTTGCTTTTATGTTGAAATTTCAAAAGAACGTCAAATCGCAAAAAGTTTTAGGTTTTGTTGCTTCAGTTTCGTCGCACAGCCGAACACAAACATTTTGGAGATGACTCTATAAGAGCCAGACTTCGGTTGCGTACACTATTCTCTCCTTGTAGGTGTTTCTGCTCAAGTAGGTAGTTACATAACATCCATAGGCATGTTTTTTTGAGCTTCGTTCTCAGCAAAGCAAAGTAAAGTAGGAATTTCAGCACACAAATTACAATAACTACTACGAGTCTCGAAGTGTCAAGTAGAGAGTAGTTGTTGTAATTGCGTGCTGAAAATCCTACTTTACTTTGCTTTGCTGAGAACGAAGCTCAAAAAAACATGCCTCATTCTGCTTGTGCAGATATCAAAAGTTTAAATATAAATACAGTAACACACTTATTCAACCGATATGAATTAGTCATTATAAATAAAATAAATAGTTGGAGCAACAGGTCCCTGGCCTACTTTCCCAAACCCATTCGGTTAATTGAGATGCTCTTTCATGACAGTTGTACTCTCGGATGTTTGTCAGACGTTCGCGAGAGGTTTTGCTATTTTGTTTCCTAATTCTTATGTTCACCATCATAATTTTATAATTGTCAGTCTTAACCATTTACGTCCTTCTAATTAGTAATCGAGTCGCGCGGATAGTTTCAACCACCAATGTCTCCCGATCGCGAATTATTCAATGAGAGTAAAATCAAGTTCGTGCACAGATTCCTTATTATTACGAAATACATACTTTGAATTTACTTGTGTCAAAAATTAATAGTATATTAACCAATTGCAAATACTATACCTTAGTAGGCCCTCTAATGCAAGGTACTGCAGAAGAATAAAGCAAATTTCACTCTTGCACTTGAGTTTCAGTAATATTTAAACGCAAATAATCTTTCACGATCGATTGAACTGGTGTTGTATGAGCAAAGTTGAATATGAACAGATAATAGTGCTTGTCTAAATGGTATTCTCGTATTGAAGCTAAAATAATACCACAAATCGGGGGTTCCCCTCTTTTAAGATCAATAAGAGCACAAAAAGTCGATATACTCGTATGCCTAAGAGTATACCCAACCCAATACCATTGCAGCATTTAAGGGGCATGTTCGTGCCTAACAAATACATTTTTCTTAATAATTCAAAATGTGCATCTGAATTTTACTTCGGGCTATTAAAAAAAGAACACATCAAGATAAAGTTCAATGTACTGTGGCAGCGCTACTAGGAAGCAATGAGGGCATCTCTCAGCGTCTTACGTGCTTAATTTCACCATGAGAAGGAGTGAGGAAACGGATTCTCTTTTATGCGCTTTCTAGAACATCGTAGGTAGGTACGAATTGCAACTGGATTTGACCTGCAAATACTTTTATTTTGAAATTTGCCTGAACTATGCGAATTTGAATATATCAAAGTTGCAGCAATTTCGTTCATCGACGAGGTCGTAATTATCTTAAGTGTAATAGAATAGAAGTCACTTCGCTGTGAAATTCACAAAATATTTGGGATGTATGGATCTGCAAATGCAATGGGAAAACTATTTAAACGGCAAAAATATATTGTGACACCTAATAATTATTTTAAATGTTAAAACTGTTTCTTTTAAGTTCACACTTCTTGTCGAGACATAATTTAATGCTGCAAATTTTTCACGAATACTTGCATATCTTCAGGCTGATTGCTCCGCTTCGAAAATGGATATCGGATTTCCTGAAATATGTGCCCTTTCGGTTGGTATTCTTTCATTTGCTGAAAAATAAGAAGAATTCAGCAGACCATAAAACTCTAAACCCTTTTTTAACTTTATTTACTAATGTCGTTTTCCATTGGGCAAAAAGAAGCGTCCGGTAGAGTCCGGAATCGACAAAATCACTTCTGTAACCGTTCCATTGGCACAAAAAATACGAGTGAAACCAATGGAAAACGACATAATATTCGCTACTATTTTTTTAAACACATTAGCAGGGACTTCCCCGATACATAATAGTTAAAATGCACAATTGAATATTAAATTTAAAGTTACACCATATCGGTTTACAATTTGTTTATGCACCAGTGCATATCATACCTACATATTTTAATTTTCTTTAAGGGTATTCACTTAAACGCGTAAAAGCCTCATAAACTGCGTAAACTGCAGAATTTTACCACCTCGTAAATGAACTGTCAGATTTTGTATGGAGAATAGTTTACACAGACCTCATCATTTTCCGAGACGATTTAGGCTCGGAAATCAACTGCGAAAAGTTGCGCAAATCACAAATGTCAAACTTTGACATTTATATGAAGATCTTAAAATAATAGGAATTCAAGTAAAAAAACAATCTTGAGTACTTAGAAATAATTTGAACAGCTGAGTTTGACAACCGACTTGACAGTCGACTTACGCGATTTACGCAATGATATTTCCGAGGGGTATTCACTTAAAGCACAGCAGAAATTTATGAATTTTCGAGCTGCATAAAATTATGAGATTAAATGAATACCCTTTTTATCATTTTAAGTTTGCCGGTAAAGTCCCTGATGAGTTATTAGAAATAATTCTGGGCAAAAATACAAGTTTAATTGGGGGATTGCTTGGATTTTCATAATGCAGAGTTCCTGGACGATGTTTTGTGTCCGTTCAGTTCTTATTTGACAGTCGGGGACAGTTTCGATAACGGTATTTTTTATTGAGCGTCTAATACCGAAACAATTTTTAAGAGTTCTTAAAATCATTTACTTATCGTTGCTAATTGCCAAGTCTATATATATGGCAACCAAATTATAAATAACTTTTACTGCTGACTTTGAAATCAAAATCCTAAACAGATACTCTGTGAGTTCCATGTGAATAAAGTTTTCCAAAAGCTGTCCTAGCTAACAAGAAAGCGTTACATTCAATTTAACTATTTATTGATATTTATTTCTTATGAACAAAATAATATGTACAAAAACACAAACACAACAATATGAGAGTTTAAATCTTTGGTATAAGTACCTGTGACCAGCAAAAAAAATTGTTTGGTAACTAAAATTGTGGTGGACGCCTAACCTTTTTCGAAACAGCAACACGATACCGAAATACTGGTCTAAATATATTAACCTCCGCTAGTTCTAGGTCATCGCAATTTTCATCAAAGGCAGGGTCACCTGGTGCCTTGTTTTCCATCAACGTCAGCAGGATATTCGAATCTTCTTCGAGGGGTTGTGTCAGTAGTTCCACTTTTAGGCTTTCAACGCCATTCGATTTTTCTCTTTCGAATTCACTTAGCGGAAAGCCATTAGCAATGTCACAAATCATCCCAACAGTTAATAGAAAAACGCATTTCTGTGGAAAATAAAAAAATAAACAACCCCACTTACTCGCATTTGTTACTATAAATGAAAACAACTGAATTTACAATTATTATTACCTGCAACATCATATGACGGATTCCGTGAAGCCAGTTCAGCAAAAACTTCTTTTTGAGTTTGTAAAGACTTCGTAGTGCATTTTGCTTTTATATACGAACAACGACCCGTGATTACATGCAAATTGGACTAGAACAGCGCTGCGTATTAGCACTGGGTTGTGAATTGACAGAATGCTCTCTTTAACTAGTGCAATTACCAAAATATTTACAAGTGCTTATACGTGAGAGCGACTGGGAACTAATGATGAGAAATAGTATTACTTGTTATTATTTAGAAATGCAAATCTGGACTCGCCGGGCGAACATATGGGAGTGTGTGTGAGTCATATGTGCGAAGTTTGTCACAATTGTGAGTCAATCAGATGGTCGGGAATTAAATAAATTCGATGTCATCAGGTATTTACGGAAATTGTGGTAATTAATAATATAACAGTTGGTGACAATGAACTACTACGAATCCAAATGTTTGCTTCGTCGATATAGAGTGCGAAATTTAGTACGATGATACTAATGTCAGGCATGCGTTATTAAATGAATATACGTTGTGATAGTTATCTAATGTTATAAGTCCATGTAATATTTTACCTCGAATTACAACATCCGCATTGGGATAAGTGATTCACATTTCCATCGTGTAGGTAGGTTATATGAGTGTTAAAAAGTACTAAACTTAGGTACATAATTTTTCACGTACTTAAGGACATGTATTTAAATCGCGGCCGATGCACAAAATCATCTCGAACACAACCATTATAAAATTGAGCACATCGTTCACCACATTCAACAAATTGCACACATTGGTGAATTTTCATTTTCCAAAGTTGTGTGTTCTCTTTAAACAGTTAGGTTGGTTAATGGTTGTTAAACCAATGTCAATGTAGTCAAAATAGTCAGTTAGTTATGGAGATGTTTGTGGAACAGATTGACAGATTAAATCAACGGTCTTTATAAATGTCAGAGCCAAAACGTGCTCACTGCCACTAATTGTAATAAAAAAAAAAAAATTTTATTTATTTGTTGATAACAGTTGTTATGATTACCTACCTACTTTACTGAATTTCGACAATTGAGCAGCTGTAGTAGTAACATGCAGCGTTGCTAAAGTAGAGTAGGCGCAAACAAAATTATTACCGCACATAAAATAACCGCGTTCCATTGACAGCTAAACATCTAACTCTTATTAACCCAGATGGAACAACGCACGCTAGAGCAGACTTGTATTGACGTTTCCTTTTTCAAAACAAAAGTCATTTTGTCATGTCGGGGAAGAAATAGTCGAATTCGAAAACAAAAATTTGTTCATTATTTTCTAAATAAATGTTTGTGACATGCGACCAGCAGAGGATAGGTTGATCCTTTGTGAACATAGAACATAGATGATGGATATATTTTCAAAGAGTGGTTTTGCTGTGCACAGTGCGAGAAGATTTATGTTTGCACCTAATGGTAGACTCATTTTCATTGGATTTTTTGTTTGCACGTACAATGAAGTATTGCCAACCAACTCGGAGAACGCTCTTCAAGGCAAGGTCGTGAATTTTACGTTCGTTTTGGTCTAAATTTTGGCTGCTTTTATTTTTCCGATCGGTCGATTGTAACCCGAGCGTATTATTTGAACGCAGTTCTCTGGCCCTGATATCACTTCTCTTAAACGACATCTCAAAATGAAATATCGAAACTGGCACGAATATCCACTAGGTTTCGCGTCGCGATGTCGTGACGAGGTATAATATAAAATGCATCCACCACTGAATGACATAAGACGGACATAAGAAGTAGTTTTTTATTAGATGACATCTCATTTATCAACTGATTTATAATTCACAACCAATAATAATGTTCAAAGAAGTGCTTGGGATTTTTATTTCCTTTATTTAACCCGGGGAATTCCTACAAATAAAAACAGATGTCATTATCATGCCGTACATTCTTTTTTATAAAAAATATGTCCTCTTTTGCCTCCATTTTGATATAAAGTTGGAGGAACTTTTGGTGGACTCACTTAGACCCCTAGGTCTAAAAATTCACAACAAAACTTATAAAACCTAAAAAACATTTGCAGCACTGTAATTCACTAGAAATATCTTCACGATTTTAGATAAAAACCAAACTGAACTTGTATAACAATTTTGGGTTTATTTTAATATGTAATAACAAAAAAAGATGGCAATACGTTGAAGTTAAATAATTTCAGTCAAAACGTATTCAAATGAAATCAGTCTGTGCTCTCGTTTCCTAACAAGATTGCGGTTCGTGTCAACTAATAGCCTGCAAGACTTTAACCAAATAGATTGGGAACGAACAACTTCTTGCGTTGGGTACGTGTCGACTTGTAACGGACAAGTGGTGTATACTTATAAACGACATCGCTCTCTGAATCTTCTCTGCGTGTCGGTGCCCTCCTAGTATCATACTTGTAGTAGACCGAGTTATTATCATCATAGTCATTGATTCTCCTTAGACGGCTGTTTCTATAATTGTAAGTATCATCAGAGTCCGAGTCATCAATCCTCCTTAGACGGCTATTTCTATAATAATTGTAAGTATCGTCAACGTCCGAGTCATCAAGACTAAGACGACTGCCTCTGTAATTATAGGTGTCGTCAAAGTCTCTGAAATCTCCATCAATGTAATATGTTGTGGGATAGGCTGTCGAGACTGCCAAGTTGCATGACAGTACAAAGAGTACGCATGTGCAAATTAACTGTAAGAAAGAAGAAATTCACGATTTAGTCAACAAGCTCAATAGCATTTGTATCTAGATATCGATTTGAATATCGTTTGAATGATGCTTACCGTTAGTTTCATATTGCAGTATATTTTCTTTTGACTTTTTGTATGGTCCAGTTGAAGTAGTTTGATTTGAAAAATCACTAGCTTGGGTTTGCTTCTGTTGTGGATATCTACTTGAATGGCAGTTCAAATGTGATAGCATTTTAGTAAAAGCTGTTTCCTTTTATACGAATTCGGTGCTGCGCTTGAGTGATTGTCACTAATTGATTTATGTCATAATTGACGCGTTTTGATTTTGTTTCTCACCGCTTTTGTATCTATTTTTTATATCTTTTATTTCAGCAGAACGTTTGTGAGTGAGAGCGAATGGAGAGAATAGAGATGGAGATTGAATCACAACAAAAAGGTTCTAATTAATCGTCTTGACAACTGCGCCATGAGGTAGGAAGTGTTCTCTGTGAGATTGGCTTATGAAGCTACCGCCTTTGGTTTCATTTTGATTGTTTGCAGGATTTTGTCGAACTTTTTAGTTGGCTGTACTTTTTGGTTTCACTAATTAATATCAAACATTAGTCATACAGCACCTTTGGATATTAGTGAGGTTCGGGATGAAGGTTATTTTTATTTGAATACGGAGCTAATCAGTTTAACAATCAAGCTGAAGGATTTTACAATTTGATTATAGAACGATTAAGGGTGGTGTAATAGAGAAATGACAATCAATTCAAATGGCTCCGTGGAGTTAGAACATGTTGTCGAAGAAAGGACAAGTTGTGAGTGCTTAGAGGGTATTGCTGAGATGTATTGGTAACAAGTGCCGCAGATACAAGACTGAAGGCGGAATCATCTGTCAAGTTGAAATACCAGATTGAGTTAACTTTTCTTACACCACAGCCAGCATGATTTTCAGCTGGCTGCCTAAAGACTAACCTTCGCCGCCTTCGTTTCAATATTCGCAAACGTTCCAGCGGCAATTCGCCGCACTATCAGTAGAGCAATGCCAGTTGAGCGGTCTTTTCAAAAATTGTGAAAACTTTGCACCAAAAGTGAGGAAAAATAATTCGGCAGCACATCGCCTTGTCGTCAACCTATAGCTATTTTATTAATTACCTGCACAAACAGAAAGTGCGCCTAAATACGTTATCAATTTAAATTTAAAAAAAAAAAATTACTTCAACATACAGTCTTCTTTTGGGAACTTTGATAATTAACCCGCCTTTCCATATGTGTGTTTCACTCTCAAAAGTTCGCAAAAAATTTGTATAGATGTTCGCATTCAGTTCTTCCGCGATTCTGCGGCGATTCTTCTGACGACATTTGCAATGTCCTTCATTTTATTAACGAGAGATGTGTCGCCTTGGGTTCTTAGGTGAATTTGCAGAAGAACAAAAGGCAACAAGTAACAAATTTAATTTACCTTTTGTTTAAATGCTGTGCTATCGAAATCAGCGAAAAGGGAAAGTTGGGTTAAGAGCCTCTATCTCTTTCTGTCATGCACAGATTGACATTACTTAGTTTAACTTTTACAAACTTCAAGGTGTTTTTAGAATACTTATAAGATCGGCTTATTAATATTAAATTTCTAAATACGACAGCACCTGTTTGTTTTGGACGCATATCCACACGTTTTGATAAACACTTTTACAGATGTTATGCGTACTTCTGGTTAGTAAATCATTACTACGCAAGCAATTGATTTTTAAAAATAAACACGCCCCTTCTTGCTAATTAAAAGGAGACGTATGACATTCATTGACACTCCATCAAATACCCAATAAACTTTGATTGTAAAAAGTTGATAATCTCTCAAATCATGCGCATGTAAGGTGACGCTCAATCGAAATACTCCACCTAGTGAGTAATGGCACAATTTCAATTGACGTCAAAGTTCCAAACATTTTTTTTACAATTTTGTATTGCTGCAATTAATTAGTATCAATTAAATGTTTTCACATTTTTCACATATTTGTATTCTTCTTTGAAATTCTTTTTACTTTATTTTTATTTGAACTCTATAAAAGAGATACGCGCGTCAATAGTAAATAAATCGCTTTTAGCACGCTTACCAAATAAAACCTGGCAAAAAAAAGAAGAAAAAAAAACACCAGGAACAGTAATAATTCGTTTCTATTTTAGACTTGATCACAAAAAATAATAATAATTAGTGACAAAAATAAATTCGTGAGAAATAAATAACATTTTTGACACTTTGCAAATACGATATATGAAATGTGTCACCTGGGCAACGTTTCTTTGGTTCTGTATCTGGGTACAGTTGCTCTTATTTGAAACTATCTAGATAGGCGATTTGATGTGCATGATGCATCGTATGCCACGCGGGTTTTTGGATCTACTCGCGTACCTAATTTCTCAAACTGACAATGTGGGTATGCCTTTATGTCAAATTGTGTCATAAGGGGAAATGTGCATTTATGCATCACCACCATTGCGAATACAAAAGTTTGCGAAGTGATACCATTTGCATTGTGGTAAAGTGCAATCCAATCTATTATACAAACAGCCCAATTTTACATGATGGAGTTAAGATATATTTAGAGATAAATAATCTAAATATATCTTAACTACGTATATCCAACTAGGGAAAAAGAAGAAGGAAAATGGAGGACTTAAGTTGACAATCATGCCCAAAGTGCTACGTGATTGACGTCAAAGATGTATAGTAGCAAAAGCCAAAAATTAACAAAACTGTGCTAACGGTTATACAGCCATGTTGTGCAGGAACATTTATTGTACTTGAACTGATTTTTATGTCATAAATCTTAATAGAAAACTTATTGGACTTGCTTACGCACGTACGGTGAAAGAAACGCATTCGCTTCGAATTCTATAAGCAATACGGCGTGTAGCTGCAAAATTCGATTAAAGAAAAAAAAAGACCAGAAGGCGACTGAAAGAGACTTTATCAAGGTGCAAGCATGGTTGAATGCCTTACCAACTCCCAGTTGTCGAGATTCCCGATTCAAATGTCAGAAATACTTCTTAATGCCCACAACTGAAGGAAGATATATGCTTTTCGTAACCAAGCCATTAGAAATTATTATCCGGTGCTGATGGGAATTTCTGAAAGCTTCAGCCAGTGTTGTACGAAGATATTATTTTTGACTGATAGTAGGTATACGTAAGAGGCCTGGGATTTTGAATGCTCTATCCGGGGTCAGATTCTGTGAACGTCTTCGTGCGCACGAATGATTGGCTCTAAGTTACAGAAGTAAACCGTTTATGCACCCGAAAACGTTTGAACGTGTCTCGTTACAGAATGGCCAAGCCCGATCATATCTAAGTAAATCTTAACCTACCAAAAACACAACAATTGAAAGTCCACAACTAGATGGAACGCATCTAACACGTCTGGTGGCAAGTACTCGTATATGTATCTCTTAGAGGATGAGGTGTTTTATTTTAAGGAACGAGTTTAAGTTTACAATTCTATATAAGATAACAATGACAGATAAAATTTTCCATATCTACTGATACGAGCCTGAATATTGACAACTAAATCAATAAACGAACAACACTCATGGTCGAGCTTTACGTCTGTAGCATCTGCTCTTAATTCTTTGTCTTCGAATCGGATGTATGACTTGTATGTTGGAGTGGGAATGTTCCTTTAACTAATCGGTGCGAAATTAACAGTGTCTTGCCAATTTCGCATCTTGCCCAATAATGCTGAATTTTTCCGCAAATACATGTTTTTTTCCTATGGCCTTTTCAGTTTCTCTAAATTTATTTTGGGAAGATTTTTGTGTTTTTAAAACTTTCCATTCGCCTATACAGCTGAGTACAGACAGTGATATTCAGATTGTGTGTTTGGTTTTCATTTAGCAAGCTGAGTATTAAAAACTTTCTTTCCATACAGGCTTAAGAGTTACAAGCCAGGCGTTTGTTGAGGTATCAACCACTGTAATTTGTAATTTACTAATTAGCTGGGAACTAAAATAGTTATTACGTTGTAATGTGCGACAGAAGCTTTGACATTTTTATGGTTATGGCCATTAAATAAATATATATAAATCAAAGGCTCATCAGTGCACATTAAGTAAAGCTATTAGCAATAACGAAAAGGTCGTCTTAAAGATTTTCATATGAATATTACAAAGAATCGTCTTCCAATACAGTCGAGTTGGTATATCTTAGGATATTTCCTTTTCTTACATGTATGTATGGTATCTAAAATATTAGCTTGCTTTACGAGTTTTGAAAATTGCTTGGGAAAAAATAAGAAATTTTGGGCAAACGATAAACTGTTGTTTAAATGCCAGTAAATTATAAGATGGAGCAGAGGCAGACAGTAGTTTTGTAGACAGTAAAAAGTCGCAAGGTAGACTCATACCTCGCATCTAAACCTTAAATTAAACCATCTAAAAGGTCTAATTTGAGTCGGTGATAACACGCTTTTAGCGAATTTAGCGAAAAATTGAACTACTACAGCAAAGATAATAAATCTCCTTATATCCATTTTATTGGAACAATTCAATTTGAAGTTTGAAATTGGAAAATTGTATTAAAGCAAATAATTAAAATTACGTTTACTGATTACTATTATAAACAAATGGTTTTTGTCCCATCTATATGATGTTTAACAATTTAGGCAGCATTTATCTTTGGTGTGGCGAAACGAAGTGGAGACTAGGGACACTAAATTTTAGCGCCAGCAGGATACACGGCTTTTGCTGTCTTTTCTGTGAAGAAATATCACAACTTTCATTTATCGACACACAATAAGTTCATGCGAAACATTCTCACTAAGCTTCCATCACCATTAAAGGACATGAGCTCGTGCGAAACTTGATAATTCACACAGCACTTCTGAACAAGTGTAGTTGCATGCACACTCGTACTCTCTGTAATAAAATAAATAAGCATTTTTGTTTTATCCCGCTTCAATTGAGAAAATGATATAAATAGTTTTTGTGTACACAAACTGTCCATACGCTAAGGCCAAGATTGTTCCTGTTGTTGGTATTTGTGCATTCGAACATTTTGAACCTTTTTAGAGATTTGTTCTATAGGTCAGTTTCTGGATGGATGGATGAATTTACTAGAAATATTTTTTTTTAAATCTGATAGGACTGTGCATAGTCACATTTTAATGACAACATTTTATTGCTTTTAATTTTGCACAAATGTAACAAAATACCTGACCAACAGTAACAAAATACCTGACCAGCTATCAATTTGAAATTTTTAAATGAAGACCTGCAAATTAAATCAGCTGTTTTCGAGTTATAACCGGTTAAATGGAAAGACGAAAACACGTCGAGTATTTTATAATACATACGGATGACAAAATTATTTAGAAACCTACAAGGTCGTACTCGCGCGGTAAACATAATAAACATTTTTTCATTAAAAGCAGTTTGAACTAAAAATAGTTTCTAACCAAAAAAACAACAGTTCAAAACCTATTTTTAACTTAGGAGTTCTATAAATTTGTGGGATTTCGAATAATTTAGTAAGTAGTTACATCAAAATATTTAGAATAGAAGAGCAAAGAGTAAGAATGATTTTTTTTGGGTTGTTTTAAAGGTGACACTCGCCTATATAATGTGGGAAATACCCTAATGACTTAGGGCTTTACTAATAAATATTTTTAACCTTCACTCTAAATATTTCGGAGGTCACAATATGCAATTTTGTATGAAAAAAATACACATTGTGAGTTCGAAAAATTTAACCTGGACACTAAAAAAGATTATTGTTATCGCGGTTAGAGTCAATCCGCAATACTAATAATCATTTTTAGTGACCAGGCTAAATTTTTCAAACTCACAATATGGCATTTTCCATACAAAGTTGCATATTATGACCTAGAAAATATTTCGGCTGAAGGTTAAAAATGGATTATTAGTAAGGCCCAATGAAAAAAGATCGAAGTTATGAAGGGTTACACTGGAACATTGCAATGGACACATATATTATGATGACATCTAAACTATAATCATTTTACCATAACGCTCTTTTGTAGTTGAAACCATTTCGATCTTTAGTATATGGGTAATTAGCCGTCAATACCATTTTTACCCGCGTAGTTTAAACCGGCTGCTACTTCGATAGCTAATTTGAATCTTCACTGATGGCCACCATTCAATTTATTTATAAGCAACCATAAAATCATACTTATTGATATGGAATTAGAACATTTTTGTGACGTCAAAGACCTTTATGATAGCACTTATTCTCTTCCTCACGCAGTTCGTAAGCCTCAAGTCAAAAAAAATATTTAACACAACCATTAAAAACGTATATTCCACTATTATTTGTTTTTTTTTTCGTTCTGAACTTCACTGCGTGATTACCGTCACATTGGATTTATAGAGTGATCATACTATTTTGGTTCAGTTGTAAATTGATTAATCCTTGAATATTCTTTTCCCCACCTTATACATTGAAGTATATTTAGCAAATATATTTTTAGAATATTCTCTACAGAGACATGTATCCAAATGGGCCAAGGACAATAATTCTGTAAATTTGTTATTACCACCTAACTACAGTTATAACTGGATTTTGATATTTTCGTGTGGGTTTGTTGTTTAAAAATGTGTTTATTACCTAATAATGGGTGAATGATGAAAATACTATTAGAACGTTTTGCGATACAAAAAGGCAGCACAGAATGTTAGAAAACTTTTCCACAAAATTGTTCACTGCAAGTGGAGCCTTTAGCCTTGAAGGTCCAACTTAAATAAGATCGACATTGGCTTGTTGATCATAAGAAATGGAAGTAAATATTTATGTGAACAGTTTGTTTATAAAATATTGACACTTTTTTTTCCAGCCGGACAATATTTGTACCTTTTTAATGCAAATATTTGGATGTATCCCAATTAGCGGTAGAGGAGGGCAAAATATTGAGTGAGAATTGTTAACTCTTCTTCCTTTCGTATTGTGCGTACTCGTACATGAAGTAAATATTTTTTAAATTTCGGGTAATTAACACTTTTGAATTAAATGTTGAGCTGAGCAGTACTAAACGGTTTAGAATAGCAGCACTTGCACAAATATTCTGGATCTGAACGCAAATTAATCGGCTGTGTTGAAATTGAGTATTTTGTGGACTTGAAGTTGGTAATGGATGGTAAATAAAGATATCGTTTGTTTGACAGTGCGTGACGCCAGTTGTGCTACAGTGAATTTCCATTTGAGTGGGTAATTTCTTTGTAAGTAGGCAGGGTTAGGATAGGTGGTAGCAACTGGCACAACGGGCAAACTAGACAAGAACTGAATTGGAATTTGGCAAATTTTAAAGCGATTGGGGTACGTTTATTTTACTATTGGCGACGAATTGGTTTGAAAATGTTTGAATTTTATGCAAATGAGCATATTGGGTCGTTGTACCCAACCAAATTAAAGTGCATTTCATACAGTGCTGACGGAGTGTATCACTAATATGGTTTGTTTGCCCCAAATGGTGTGCATTAAAGTAAAAATTAAAAAGAATACTGCTTACCTTATGCAATATTATTGAATTGATGAACAAAGCATTGAGTTTGCAGCTTCCATAAATGTGCCCCCTTGAGGGCTCTGTCTAGTACCGGACATTCACAGAGGAAATGAGTAGGAAGACTTGCGATTATCAGTCTCAGAATAGAACTTGTTATTTAAGTTGTACCTCTTATTTGTGATATGTTAAGGCCACATATCATTCCGGATATGACACAGTCACTTATTAAGGTGTTTCCGCTCTACATGGGCATTAAAATGAAGCGGCTAAAATTATACCTTTAGCGAGTCCTATTGAAGGGAAGACTATAGGAGCTAGGATTCGAAGAGTGGAGTTACGCTGAGAGACACCCTTCATCGCTTTATATCGTGGTGAAGATCGATAACAGGTACTTAATAGGGAGCGTGTTATTTTCCCGAAGCACTCAAAGTTCATTCTTAAGTTTTGCATCCAGAATAACTTCTAGTTTGTTTGCACTAAAAATAGAGTAGGACTTTGGATATTGTGCCGTGGAAACTTGAACGTTGGTATTCTGTTCTTGCTGGTAAATAGAATTAGTTAAATTTTACTTCAATTAACGTCGCGATCAGAGCCTCTGAACATGAGTGGAGCTAAGTCCAAACCTACAACTAGGTAACATCGTCGTCCACATTATCAACTACGTTGAGCCAAATTTGCCAGATTTTCAAAATTGACAATGGTCCATACAAGGAACGATACAATCCCACTTAGGAGCGTATCATTGTCTTGTATTTTTGAGGTTATTTAAAGAATTTTGTGCGAACTAAAAGAGTTATGAATACCACCAAATTTTTTGTATCTTGAACCTAATGGTAGACTCAGGTTTAATGCTGCTTTTCGCAATTTTTTTAGTTGCTTACTTTTACAGGTTAAACATCCGCATTGCGCATTTTTTCCCCCACAGGCATATAGGGCAAAGCTGTATCCCAATCAATAGTTATCGCTAAAGTTTCCAATTTATCATTATATTAATACTTGAACATCAAAAGCTTCGGTACACTTTTTAAGTATTTGTTACGAAATGAGGAGAATAAAAATTATATCATTCGAAAGGTGCTGTGCTATAGATGTGCAGAAAACCAAAAATCATAGGTATATGTCGCCATTAAGGCTGGTAAAATTAAGTTATGAATTCCCCATACAAAATAGGTATTTGAAAGGATTTTGGCGACATTCAATTTGTCGCCGACCTTTTTTATTATGCTCACATGGTCTGTATATATCTTTGATTTTCATGGTATACAACAAAAGTTGGATCTTGTAGTGTCTTGTTGTAAACCGTGAAAATCAATGATCTATACAGATCATGTGAGCATAACAAAAAAGGACTATTACCATAGAAATGTTTTCAAATATAAATCATCTTAGATTAGAACCTTTTGCAAATGGAGCAGCTCATTTACGTATTTTTTCGATATATAGATGTCGCTATTTTCGTTATAAAAAAAAAGCATAAATAACGAAAATAATTGTGCTACGTTTTTTAGTATTACATTTTAAAAGGAATGGTCGATTTTTGACCGCAAGCGTTACTAGTTTTATTTATTCTTTCAAATCAAGGCTCTATTTTGTGGCTCACAGACGTAAAGTAGATACTAATAAGATTGTTCGATTTTTCCTTGGGCTCAAATTGGGCGTGTTCTATTAAACATCTATCGAAGAGAAAAGTAGAATATTACACTTTACTACACTTCCGAGAATAAACTGGGTATTTATGTCATCAGGCAATGGTACTCATTAACCCTTTGCGAGGAACCAGGCAATTCGAGAGAGCGGCATCTACATTCTTGGCAGACATTTAAATTATTCTTAAGTAGATCTCATTACATTACGAAAGCTTCCCCTTCGTTTCTTGGACTGTTCAACAGAGTCTAATGTTAGTTTTCATTAAGTTTAAATGAAAAAGAAAATTTACTGCAAGTGGAAGTGACTTCAGAGAGGCCGCTTTTCCTAAACCCATTTTGAGATGTGTCCAAGAATGTGCTAGAAAACTGCGCTCTATTTAAGATAAAGTAGCTCGATAAATTAATTCAAAAGTCGATACGCACAACAAAATATACCAGTTTTACCATTTTTTCACAAATGTGACTGAAGCATTTTAATTTCGCTTTCTTTGCTTTGCTTAATAAGATGTTTAATAAAACGCGCCACGTTTTACATAAAAATCAGACCTGAGTATCTGTCTGGATATCACTTTTTATGACTTGATGACTGTTCCCGTTCAATTTTCGAATTCCTTACCGCTGCTTGCTAAACACCATGATTCATTGATTCTATTCGCAGTCGTCTAATTTAATTGATGACTAAAACACAATACACATGTCAGAAACATATATTTGAAATATGATTAAATGGGAATTTCGTTAGATTAAAGCTGCGGCTTAAAGTACAAATACAAATTGGAAGAGTTGCCTTTTGGAAAAATATTAAATACTCGCAGTTTAGTCACTTAATGACTCTGTCTTACTCTCTTAGTGGAATTAACTTTAAAGTAAACCCCGCCCCGGAGGAACGCAGTCAACCTCAGATCTATGATGCTTACCTACCATTCCAGATATTGATGAGCCAAAACCAGTTCGAAACAGATTTCGGTGTTTCTCAAATTCAGTGAATCAACATCACCCAAAAACTATGTGATCAGATCAGCAAGTTGATTGACTTAGACAGCACGTGCCGTGCCATTTGGGCCAATCAGAACAAGTCCGTTTGCAAGTGCCTGTAAAGCAGGCACGCGACACCCCGAATCCGGGAAGCCACCGCGCTCAGACATTTTTCATCTGGCAAGTAGCGAAACGTCGATAATTCGAAGCTATTTCCCAATGTCATAGTAATTCGCGGAGCTGAATCTGATTTCCTCAAAACAAATCGCAAAAACCCAACCGTGGACACACTTTTCTGTTTGCTCAAATAAATTAAAACGTATTTAGTCATTTGATTTATTCGAGTATTCGTCAAGCTAATTAAGCCAACGTATTTGCTATCACAGATAATCGTAAACAAATTAGTATAAAACTCACACAAACGCACACGCACACTGACGCTGACTTCCTACTTCAACTACTAAGACGATTAATTAGAGCCTTTTTGCAGTGAGCCAGTTTCTCCCTCTACGTCTACCAGAATCACAGTTTTTACGTTGAAAATTATAAGCAAAGATACACAACATGTGAGGTGTAGTTGATGCGGATTTGGATGTGTGATGGCTATATAAGGAAATAGTTCTCAGTGAAGCGGCATCACAATTGAATCGGAAGTGGCATCGGCTGTTGCTAAATATTTCAACTATCAACCACTGTAACAATTAACCTACAAAAGATACATCAACATAAACCATGAAAACAACGGTAAGCCATAAGCAAACCATAGATTTACTAAACATTCATCCACCTCCGTTTTTGCAGTTAATTTTCGCATTTGTACTCATAGTACTGTTATGTCACGTGGAAATCTCTTCAGCCTATCCGGCAACGTACTCGGACCGAATCGACGGAGACGTGAGCGATCTCAGAGGTGCCAGGGGTTACAGAGATGACCGTGATGTCGACGATTTCTACAACTATAGAAACAGCCGACTTAGACGGGTCTATTACTACGATGACGACGGCTATGGCTACTATTCATATCCGACCAGAACACCCTACCCCTACGTACCGACTAGAACGCCGATACGAAGAGAAGACACAGATGCCACCAAAAAGTACAAGTATACACCGCTCGTTCGCTACAAGTCCACACGCACCAAGCGCAAGAAGTTATTCGTCCCAAATCTTTGGGGTTAAGGTATTCGATCGCCACCAGGTGACGTATGCATCGGAATCTTGTTGGGAAATGAGAGAACAGACTGATAACTTGTGTGCCTGCGATGGAAAC
Source organism: Cheilosia vulpina (assembly GCA_916610125.1). Lineage (NCBI taxonomy): Eukaryota > Metazoa > Arthropoda > Insecta > Diptera > Syrphidae > Cheilosia > Cheilosia vulpina. Next base: position 57,164,596 of record OU744279.1, read on the forward strand.
AAAAAATTACCACAATTTTCATAACTTATTTAAACATTTTATTAATCAAATATACAAAACACAAATAGATATTATTGTTAACAAAAAAAAAATGGCTTTGGATTTTTTTTTTCAAAAACTGCGAAGCAAATAGCTTGCTAATTTTTTGGATTCATTTATGACTCATGTCATAGTGATAGCCAACAGATCGATACTACGAACAAAAGGGTTAAACCTGTTACGGCGTTCGTGTAGCTATTGTCGCTGCATGTGTGTTTTCAACAGTAGGTCGAGCTCTAGAAACTTCTGATGAATTTAGATCAATTTCACCTGCAGATTTTGAAATGAAATTCCGGTCTAAATAGCTCAAGTTTCTAGTAACAACTTGTGGGCTTGGCGTTCTTTTATAGACACGAACTACTAATGCGATGAACTCAAACAGTTGGCAAGACTGAGTATCATTTCTGAAAGAAACCTACATTTCGGTTCAGCAACTGGCAGCCAATTCAAATTCAATTAAAAAAGGAAATATTGTGGCATTTTTGAAAAATAAAACAAACACGTTTCGTTCTACTGTTTTATTCTTTCATATTTAATAAATAAAATGGCACTGGGTAAACAAATGTAACTGTTCAACAAAATTTACACATTCGTTCAAATCGTCAGTCTATATGCACTCTCAATTTTTAACAAGATCTGAATCTGAATGATAGTCATCGGAAAATATGAGGCAGACCTTAACCAAAGGTATTCGGAACGAAGAACTTTTTGCGTTCGGTACGTCGCGCCTTGTAACGCACCAGTGGAGTGTACTCTACGTCGTCGTCCTGCCTGCGTATGGTTGTTCGGTAAGATTTGCGTGGATAGTAGCCATAAGAGTCATCGTCACAGTAGCAAATTGACCTTCTAAGGCGATTATTTCTGTAGTTATTGGCCGTGTCTATAAGTTTTATATTTTCGCCGGCTCCATCGATTTCATCAGTTGAATACGAAGAAGGATAGCCCGACGAGGCTGAGAAATTCCATGCCAAAACGATGAGCGCAAATGTGCAGATCCACTGAAAGAGAGAAGACATAATTTTTGGTAAACAAACTGACTTAAGACACATTGGGCCTTATTCATAATTCATTTTAACCTTCACCGTAAATACTACTTTATTGGTCGAAAAATATATTTATTGAATTTTATTTCGAACACTGTGAGTGTTTCAAATGTCACCTTGACACTCGCAAAATGATTGTACAGCTACGATTACACATGCCACTTTTCATGTCATATTTTGACATGCCGACGTCATTATGGGGTAAAAATTTGTCATAAATTTGTAAGTACGTGCGACCGTCTGGCGTCTGGTTCCGCGGGCTGTCGCAGCGCACTCTTAGGAAAAACACACGAGTGACCACCAAATGGCCGAATTTTTACGACGTTAGTATGTCAAAATTTACAACGAAAAATGAACGTGTAATCGTAGCTCAAGTACCACGCAAAGTGTCAAACAAAAGGGATCCTTACCATTGATTTCATGGTGATATAGGGTGGTTGCTTTTAACTTAAAAACCCAAAAAACTCTAGAGTTTGTTCCTCTTGTGAGAAGATCTGTTTGAATTGTGATACCAATTAATCGAAAATCGTTTCCTTATATAGCAGAAGCTGGGCTATTTTTCCAGATCGAATTGCGCCCTAATGCACGTGCTCCATCTTTATCATTTTTTTAAGAATCCAGAAAGAGCGAGGCCGTTACAAAAGTATAAAAGGTTCTAATTAACTGAAACAATATGGCATTTAATTTTTTTAGTATCTCGAATTACAATCAATTTTTTTTTAAATTTTTTTTCGTGGAGTTTAGCCATTCAAATATATCCGAAATGACCCCAAATTCTTTGGCGACCTAATATGATGCGGGTTGGGTTGGTTCGTTAGTGGTTGTTCACTCGTTTTGCTCTGGATGCACTGTTTTCGTATTTCTTACCACTTTAATAATTGAAAATTATACGTGATAATTACGCGCAGTTTTAATTAATATTTGAACTGCCGTTCATGCGGATATAGGGCGTTGCATCAGATATTCGTGACCAGTGGCGAGCGAAGGAACAAATTTCAACCCCCAAACCTGCGTGTGCCCCTGGTCGTGATTGATGGACTGGCACAAAACTAAATAGAGTTTTACCAACTTTAAGCAGGTAGCAGTTCTACTTTTGAAAAATGTATATTTTAGTTATATGCTATCATTGTCTGTTCATTTTTTCATAAACTACTGATCATCAAGAAGAAAGTGAATAAATTCGATTGGTATCACTTTGAGCCAATTTTTTAATGCATACTTAACAGTACTGGCGGATAGGGGGCCTGTGCTTTTTTAAACTTTACCTATCGCTTTGGAAAAAGCGCAACAAATGAATGGAATGGAAACGGCGTGTTCAATGTTTTTCCGGGTTACAAAACCTAAACAAATTTATTTTATATAAAGGATTTTCCAACAAGGACATTTTGAAATGGAATAAAACAAGCTGTGTGCGAGTGAGGTATTAACGAAACTCCTTTTTTAGTTTGGAATGCCCATGTATGCGACTATGTCTGGAATATAAGAAATATCGTTATTCAAATGTTCACGAAGCTTCTCAAGGTGGAACGGACTCGAGTGGTAACACTTTTAATGACTCCGCCGCATAGATCTGCCAGAATTTGAGCTATGGTATTAGTTATATTAAGCTTAAGGACGCCAGTCGATTGTGGCTGATTAGCATATACACATACACAATGAGAGTCAAGCGGGGTAAAATCGCACGTTCTTGGTGGCCATTTCACGTCATCTCTGCGAGAGTATACCATCAATTCGTTCATGTAGAATGTCCATAGAGGCGTCTGCTTTGTGCCATATGAATTTGTCCGGCTACAGATCCACATTTCGTCTAACTTCATATGCTTTAATTTGGACTAAAGTATACAAAAAGTATGGACCAATGACGCCGCTCTACCCAAGATATGCACCAAACAGTAACTTTTGTGGATGGATTGGCTATTGCCTCCTGGTTAAACGGGAACCTCGTGTAGGTTGCCGACGTCCCGTATACGGCAATTAAGTTAGTTAAACCATTTAGCCATTTGTCCAAAAATGCGCATCTTCACTAATGATGATTTTGGGGCCCAAATTTGGGTCCTCTTACAAACGGTCCGATGCCCATTCGTCAAACAATCGGCGTTGCCTATGGTCTATAATTTGAGCTCATGCGTCAGTTGGATCTTGTGCTGGTGTACTGCATTTCCAAAATGAGCTGTATGCAGCCAAGATACACCGCTCATTGCAGTTTTCTAAAACTATACTTGCATCGTCGAAATGAGAATTTATTCCACAAAACCATTTTAGTAAAGTGGAGGTAACTTCGTTTAACAGATAGATACCCCTGAAATGAATAAAACTGCTTCATCTTCTGCCTTAAGAAACCACTGGCTCGGTAAGTAATTCGCATTCGCATTCAAATCACATCTTCCATTTGGTTGGGATTCGTCATTAAACACAGGACAGAGTTAAGTATAATATCAAATCACAATAGAGAAATAATCATGAAATCAATTTAATACTAATTTATCGGTACCTAGTCTGCCGCATACGGGCAAAATAGTCAACATTGAAGAATGGAAATGGAAATTTTTTGCATGTTACTAATGAATGATCCTCAGTATATCCCTCTCCATGTTAAATTCTACGAACTCGCAACGCCAAAATTTTCCATATAAAAATTACATATTGTGACCTAAAAAACTATTTAAGTCGTAGCTTAAAATTGATTTTTAGCAAGTCTGCACAAGTCGGAATTAAACCCTCAACTGAATATGGTAGTCATACTAAAGGCCCATCTCAATCTGTACAGAAACAGATCATTCCAAACTCACAGTGATGCGATTAATTAGAACCTTTTTACGGTGAGTTAATCTCCCCCTCTTTCTGAATTCTGAAAATGAGAAATGTGTGCGTAAATATGAAATCACGCAGCACGTGTATTTGGATGCAAATCGATGTGGGAAAATCACCCCGCTGCTACTATATAAGGGAACCATTTGCGATAGAATGCTATCACAATTGAAGCTGAAGTTCGCAAAAGAGGAACAGCTCTGGATACACGGCATAGTTATTTGGATACCTACAGACACAACTAAAGTGAAACATACTAACATGAAATCAATGGTAAGGATCACTGCGAATCGATATACCTAGATACTGTCCCACTTACGCAAATTTGTCTTCTTTCCTTCAGATTATCTGCACATTCGTACTCATCGTACTGGCGCGGAATTGGTCACTCGCGTCTGCATATTCAATTGACCGAATCGATAGAGACGTCAGAGATCTCAAGTATATTGACAGTGTCAGTGATTACAGGAATAGCCGTCTAAGGAGAGCTTATTACTTTGAAAACAATGACGACGATGATACCTATGGCTACAATTCGTATGAATCAGAGCGAACACCGATTCGCAGGCAAGATCGAGACTTCGCCGATATAGGCTACAAGTATACTCCACTGGTTCGTTACAAGGCGCAACGCACCGAGCGCAAAAAGTTGTTCGTTCCGAATCTTTGGGGTTAGGCTCACCAAGTCCAGCGGGATCTTGTTGTTGACATATGAGAGCATTTAAGACTGATTAATTTGTACAAGTGTGATGCTACTGTTTGGCCATTTGTATACCCAGTGCCATTTTTTTTATTAAACATGAGAAAATAAAGATAATAAAATATAACAAAAGATTTATTTTAATATTTTAAAGCTCAGTCTATCAATTTTCAAATGGAAAAGTTGTTAAGCCAAATTGTCGGTTTTGAAGTCGTGCTGATATCAAAAGATTGACAATTGAAGCTTTTTTTCGTTGAACTAATGAACTAATGATTGTGCTCCTCGTGTTCCTTGTTGTCAGATGTGATGCTCACAGGGGGCAGATTCCATATACCAAGGATCTTCTGGACAATAACATTGCTGTAAATTATATACTGTCCAAAATTTCTGTGTCTTCCATCAGATTTCATTATATTTGTGGAAAATTAACTCAAAGTTGTAATTTTTGCACTTAGTTTCTAGTTTTGGAGGTCTATCGTTTCGATGACAATCCTTCCGGAATAAATTTCCAAATCATGATGTAGGCTCTTCGAAATAGTCCTTATCATGTTTCGGAGTTTGACAGGTAAACCGATTCCGAATGTAGACAGTAGGATTTTCTACTTGCTCTTGTCCGATACGCTTTTTATACCCGCTATCGATTTAAGGGTAGACTTTTTCTATTTGCCCCGTACAGATTTAAGGTGTGCAGAAAAAATGTGGATGGAACCTAATGGCTTTAATATTTTCAGAGAATTTCTGTACAACTGAAGCCGCCATATATTCCGAGTATAAAGTAAGCCGTTTATGGATCCAAACAACAACTCTTCGGAAGAATGCAAAACTTTCTGCTGTCCAGATGAATTACAGTTGTAGTATCATCGAATTCCTTTTCAGAATCAGTTGTCCATACTCCCCCAACTCCTATTTCTTCTCCATATCAATCACAATGCAGCAACCCAGAGCACGGCGTGTCTGAAGTACTCAACCTATGTTTATGACAGTTTGAAAATAACTAATAAATAGCTGTCAAGTTTTCGATAATTCTTCAACTTTGTAGTAACATTTCAGAACATTTTTTTTTAAATTGCTTCAAGGTGATGCTTTAGTTTGTCCCGGCATCGCATATCATTAGATGGCAGGTAAATTTAAACCGCTTTCAACGAATCTACTAAAGTGCATTGTAAAAGGACTTTGTTGAATTTATTTCTATTTCCCAAACTTAAAAAGCTATTCAGCAATTTATGCAGTTGTTCTTGAGAGTTTTTCGCGGTAAAAATGTTGAGAGCAGCATAGATACGTTAGGCTTATACTTTTGCAATTACCCGAGCTAAGGCTTCAATACAATTGCTAAATCACATAAAGAAGATCCATATACCGCAGAATCAAAGTTACATTCGCCACATTTAGCAATCTTCTATGAGTCCATGGCAACTGCAAGTCGAAATTAATTAAAAACCCAACCGAAGCCAATAGACACTACAACCCATCTGGTAGTTTTCTCTAAACATCGTCACTGACCAAATCTATAAAGAACATTTACTACCCAATGACGGAGTTCTCATATTAATTATAACCTTTTTTATAAATTGCCGCGATCTCTCTCTGTCTGTGAAACGGAGACCGCATGCCAAAGAAGATCAACAAATCGCAGCACGTTAAGTAAACCGTAAATTTCGTCAATCGAATGGGCCAAATCCTATGAGCTCCGACGATATAAGGCGATGATTCTCATGGAAAAGGTATCACATTTGAATCAGAAGTCTTTGCACAAAGAACAAATATTTAGAGTCTTACCCAGCAAAAGAATTAACTCACAGAACTTAAAAATGAAATTAACGGTAAGGATTGTTTAAATACAACTCATATCTAAAATATATACATTCAATTATTGGTCTAAGCCAGTTTACTAACGGATTTGTGTCTTATCTTTTATAGGTTGTATCCACTTTTGTGCTCATTGTACTGACATGCAATATGGCGCTGTCATCAGCCTATCCACCTATGTACTCGGTTGACAGATTCGATGAAGACGTCGGAGATGTTAAATATATAGATGATGCATACAACTACAGAAATAGCCGGCTGAGGAGAATAAACTATGAAAATGACGATGACAATTCAGTCGATTACCCAAGCGGATTCGATAACACTCCGATACGCAGAGCAGACACAGATGCAGATTCAGAAAGAAAGGTAGCCTACAAGTATACTCCGATTATTCGTTACAAGTCGGCACACACACAACGCAAGAAGTTGTTCGTAGCAAATGTTTGGGGCTAGGTGCAGTCTATCGCAGAAAGAGTTTCTTTGAAGAGGAGAGGGCTGACTGATAAATCGTATATTCATATTGAAAATGTCAAATTTGAACTTATTTAAAAAAAAAAAAAATTTAATTAAACAATTAAAAAAAAGCGTTAAACTCTTGAAGTTATGTATTTAACGGCGACAAGACAAGTTGCCAGTCTCGAAGATTGGTTACGAAGAAATCTCTAGCTAAGGCTAGATTGTTTTGTTCCAAGTGCCAACAGATGATTTTAAACATCGGTTTTCTTAAAAAAAAAGCTTCTTAAAATCAAAAAGCAGCTAAAGTTTTGCTTGTCGACAAAATGTTGATTGAAAATGCGAATGGACTGCGATTGAGCATTGGGTGATCAAATATTTAGATCTTCTTTTTCTAAAAATCGAATTTTATTCAAACTTGATGAAGGAATGTTATATTTAGTTATTAATAACTAAAATTCATATTTCAAGAGCTTAATCTAAAGCCCGTATGACACTACATTTCCTTTTGCATTTTTTCTGCTTTTAAAATGAAACTAGAGCAGTACGAAAAATTAGATGAAAATTCCCGATGGGAGTGAGTGCGTACACACCAACTTTATTAATGTAGAAACGTCAAAAAAATGCATTAAAAATGTATTCAAATTACATTTTCCAGCTGCTTGCACCTTCTTTTTTTTTGAAAATAAATTCGTTTGAAAATTTGTGGTTGCTTTGTAAACATTTGCTACCTCTTTCGTTATACACTTTTTTCAACATGATAAAAATGAACTAATAACTAATTTCAGTCTTTAAATTTACGGAAGCTCACAATTGCGAAATGTGTTTGGAAAATATAGCCACAGTGAATAACTAAAATTTAGTGTCAAAACTGAAAATGTTTATTCGTATAGTCGACATCAAATCACTTCTCAGTAACGAGCAAAGAGTTTGGAATGGGACTAGCTTCGACAGGAAAAACTACACCGACAGCGGCCATTTAATTCATTAATATTTCGCAGTACTTACCTATCTATTCAATTTTATTTAACAAAATATAATCACTGCATGTTTGTAGGGTGGTTTAGGTTACGATATAAGAAATAGCTATGTTGCGCTGAGCTTTCCTGAACGCATACTTATACATATTAGCGTATTTTTCGAGAAATCAAAGAATCATAGCTAAAAATATTCACGCAAATCATCCAATTTTTTCTCTATAGATTTATATTATATATTTATATGTGTATTTAGTAGACTGCAGTTTATTTCTCAGAAAATATATGCGCTCTTAAAATGTTATGAGCGCACACATTTTATCAAACGGTCTTCTACAATTATCAACATATAATGATGGTAGGTAATTCAGATCAGATTTCCATCCCTGAAGTTGTTTCGAACGGAAATTACCAAAATAACACTTTAGCTGCATTCTACTCTCCTCTTTAATGGATCTAGATTAGATATCGTTATATAAAGCTAACCTGATCCAGATCGGATAACAATATTAGCGAAATACTAGTAGTCGTATCAAATGTGGCAGATGCAGTATTAACTATCAAGTGTCAACGTCTCAGATATTACCAAATTTTACACCTCTTGTGTATTCCTTAATAGTTAGCATTGAATTTTACGTTCTGCATGCTGGAAGCAGACATAACCAATGAAAATGTGCACAACCTATGTTTGGAAACAGCTTTAAAAATATATTAATACTCATCTGCGGATTATATAAAATTAAGTCAAATTATACATCACAAAAACGCTCTCAGAAATTATCACATAATCAGTTTTATCCAGTTCAGTGGAAAGGAAATTGTCTGTCACTCATTCATTTCCATATTTGGTGATCCGCCATTAAACACATTTGACAACCGATAAGAAACAAGAAATAGAACGGTGTGAAACTGTAATTGACCTTGAAATATATGCCGAGAAGAAACTTCTTAGCTAAACAAAATGGAGGTTGAGTTACAGAAATTTTGGAATCTTTAACAACTTCGCATGAAGCGACCTTTTTAACCATTTTTGACACATTGTTGCTAATTAAGCTCTAGACTGTATTATTGACGGGTGTCTGCTGAACTTGTAGACCACCTGGAAGCAGCATATTTCCTAATTACCACGAGTGTTATTATTATTTTTACTTTGTAATAAAAGGTCGAGGTATTGGATTGGTAAAAAACGATGATATTTATTCTGTTAAAATCATCTTCAAAAAAGCTTCCGAAAGAGGAAAAATATGAACTACAACAGCAATAATAAAAAACTATTTAAGAATCAACGTTAGAAGCTATAGGCAAAACGCTAAAATATATTCATAAAACGATTACAAAATAATTGAACAGTTTGGCAAAGAGTAGTGTTAAAAGCTAGGAGAAGAGCACGAATCAAAAAAAAGGGAAACTTATGCCAATAAAGTCAAAGTAGATTATTTTGATGTTTTGACAGAACAACAGACAATTTATATAAGAAACACTTGAGATGGGACTATAGCTATTTGTAACTAAACCAACCTTTTTTTCCTGCTGAATGTGTAATATTTTGCATAGTAGATATTTCTACAAAATATAATTACGGCATACTTTTGAGTAAAGAAAAAATTCAATATTAAGGTATCTCTCAAACTGTTTCTTGTTACTCTGGAAAAGGCGTTGCATACATTTAGGTTGTGAGTTTATTAACTTAAGTTAATGCCGGCTCCGCCAGAATTTATATAATTTTTTTTTCGAAAAAGTCACGTTAATTCGGATTTTTTTTTGTTGATTTTATTGGGATTTTATTTTTGTCTGACGGCCGGGTTTTTCCTCTTTGGTCCATGCAAAGATTAAGACTCTAAGTCCTAGACCGAAGGACTTAGGAATTCTTAAAAAATTGTCCATTTTCGATTGTTTTTCTTGTGCGATTTAAATCAAACGTCATATCTCAGCCAAAGTGAAGTAAAAAAATCAGTCTCAACTTAATGTCAGTTTGGTTGATATTTTATTTGTTATCGCGTCAGCTTGGGAAATTTCGGTTTTACAATTTTTCGCAATTTTCGTTAAATTTCGTGAATTTTCGACTTTAGGGCCCGATCCTGGAGTGAAAATCTGCGATTCCTGGCGTTTCGGGACTTAGATTTTGCGGTGGATGTATCGGCTATAAGTGCATGCAATTTTTCCTGGTTTCGATATTTACTTTGACTGGTTTGTGTACACGATAGTTCTCAATAAAGTCAACTGTGATTATCTGGTTGAACTATAAACTTGAATTAATTTTGTATTTCGCAGTTTATTTTGAACTTGACTTCTAAATGTCAACTGAAGATGCAGGAAGGATATAACCAAACCAATACCGCAATTTATTGTGAGTACGCTGTGTATCAATTGTATTTGGTTAATTTAATGACGCAAATCTCCACACAAACTGAGGAACTTCGCACAGATATTTAACAAATTAAAGCAAAACTATTCAATATACAATTCTATAAATGGCAATCTAATTGCTTACTCAATCCACCTCAAGTGCTTATAACAAGTTAACTGACAAAAATCACAACAACTTCATTATGCCAGTATAGAGTTCCCACATTTATAACTATATCGTGACAATACTATACCTAAGGTAACGTTCATCTCATCAGGATGACAAATGTGATTTTTAAGTCTTAATTACTTTCAATTCGAACGCCATCATTAGCTGATGAAAAATTACACGGACATTATTTCGGACAATACATCATTTGTCAATGGAATTGGTGACAAATAGATTTAGCCGTATCCGAGAACTTCCTGGAGAAGTGTTTTGTTATCGATAGCTACCTAACTATACAATTTAAAAGGAATCTGAGAATTTTTTGAGCAGAAGCAGAAATAAACTTCCGGTCTGTTTAATGTTTGGTTCGTGTATTTTAGGCGCCTGTATTTAATTGAAGGCCGGTAATCGTCTTCGAATGTGTCAGTCATGTTTTGTCAACAGGTGTCTAGTTTTAGCAATAAATAAATATAATGAGTTAAAGTTTTCAGAACAGAACGGAATTTATCCGCGATTTTATATTGTTTTTGGTAGTGTTAAATTGAAAGCGGACAGAGTGACAACTTGATGGAAAAATGTTTCTGAATGTGTCAAATTATATAGATAAACACCATCCCACACTGTCAATATTTTTGTTTTGTTTTACTGGAAATATTTACGAATTTAAGCGAAGACAACAGACGAAAAGATTGCAATCGAAACAGTTTGACTTTAGTTAGTTTGAAGTTAAGTGATCGACGTGTGGAGTTTTTTTCATTCTAATTTGTTGAGTGAGGAATTGGTTAAATTCTAAAATTACTATAATTACAGTAAGAACTAAGAAAATATATGTTATCTAAAAAAGAATTGTCTTTAAATTATGAAGAATATATTTGTGGCTGTCGAAAGTTCTATGTTGAGAACGTTTGGAGAACGGTTTATTAATTTGAAACTAATATATTTTCCGACTAAATGGAGTAAAAAAATACAAATAAATAGCGCAACAGTTCCGTAAGGGACCCTAGGCCTAGTTTTTCAAAACCATTCTTTTTTTTCAGTTTTGGGACAAATGGAAGAAAGCAATTTTAAAACAGAGTCTATTGAAAAACTCCTTCATGAGACTTAGGTATATACTTTCGGATGTTTATCGATCTTTCTGTTGAGGGGGAACAGTAAAAAAAGCCTTTATATGTAATTTGCGTACTTCCGGGATTAAACCTGAGACCTCTCGCTAAGTAGAAGTCCAATACAGTAACCATAAAACTTAAAACAAGTGTAAAATAATGGAACTCTACGTGGATAGTTTCCCGCTCTCTTTTCGCAGACGTGTCACTATCGAAAATTGCCTTTCGGAGCAGCAGCGCATTAAGCATGAACATTGAAACAAAAGTTAAAAAAATTAGGAAAAACTGAAAGAAGAAATAAAAAAAAAAAAAAAAAAAAAACCATTTAATTCGATCATACAACATTTTGGTATGTAGCTCAGCTGCTGGATAAAGCAGGGTGTAGGGAAATAAATCCAAGGAAATTGACTCCTCATGTGAATTGAAACCACCCTGATTGGGAACGACTTATAAGTTGTCATTGTCCATCTATAAATACAACTTGTAAAGTAATGTCACCTTAGTAAAAGTATGTAAGTACCTCAAAGTTAAAGGCGCCCTACCGACGAACATCCGATATTAGCAATCACTTTTGATACCCATACCCCCCCTGGAAACTATTCATATGAATTTCAATTTACCGTAAACAACTACCACTTCAGTCGCAGTATTCAACGTTTGAAAAACATTTTTTCTATTCATTATGATTGCACATTATTACGTAACCTAGAAGAAAATGTCAAATGAGGTGATAAGAATATTTTTGTTCTTCATACTCTCTACGTCGTGATTTCACAATTGCAATTGAGTGATTATTGCAAAGATCGAAACACAAACGTCGTATTTGTCTTAAATGGGAGCACATATATACTTTCAATTGATCTTTATATGCACTTCCGTGTCAAAAGTAAGCTAACAATATTCACTTAACTTAAAATCAAAGACACTACGTAGGTAGTAGCAGTCACAGTTGAAATATTGAAGACTTTGGTGAAATTGACTCTGGGGATGTGTTGCTTGGCAACAACAATTCGCACTTTTATAATATGAGGTGACAATTTATTTGGCGGTGATGAGTAACCTAATATATGTGTGGCCACTGTTCACATGTCCTCTTCATGATATTGCGAAGGTGCGCATTTTAATTTTTAACATGAGTTTTATACGGTTGCTTGAAATTATGTATCACGCTGTCTCCACTTACGGTGAGTTCAGAGTATACGAAAGAGATAGAGCATTGCTTTCAATATCACAAGTGGAGAAAATTATAGCAGCTTTATTTCCATAGTTGGCGATAGAAAGCATGAATTAATCAGTTAACACTTCAAGTTTTTTTTTTATAAATATAAAAATGACTGATTGGAAAATTCAGTCTTGAAACTAATTAATTATTATTACAATATGTTTTGGAATAAAAAATAAAAAAAAGGTATGAAATACCCAACTAACGGGCAGTTGACAGCTGCTCTACTACCTATGTGTTTTTTTTTTTTGTTTGCTGTTGCTCTTTGCTTTGAATTCATCGCAAGTGGGACAGCATGTTGCAAACAACTACCATTAATTAACAAGGCAACTGATGTGACATCTGATATGCGACAGAGAACTAAAAATAATATATTTCACAGTAATTAACGAAAATTGCACATTATGCATTTATTAACTATTGGAACAGTAAAACAAATATAAAGCATAGTATCAGCGTGTGGTTTGGCACTAAGCAAAAAAAAAGTCATACATGCTGATGATGATGGTACTTAATGAAGTACCTATCTGAAAATGTAATCTTTCAGATCTAGGCAAGGCGCTCAAAAATTGTTGTTAAACCAGGGTTTATCTCAGGCCAAAAAAAGATTACTTAAAGCAAAACCTTTTAATACTCAAAGTTGGAAAAGTTAAGCGGAATTTGGAAAATTGTTTCAGACATTAACAGACATGTGCAATTTCAGGCAGCTATTCATTCAATCACAACACCTTCTTCCTATTTACAATCTCCGTTGGGAACCTCGTCTTAAGGTAAAGGGTTTTTGGTCTGTAACTGCGCACATTATTTCCCGTAGGGGTAGTAAAGTAAGCAGAGAGGCGATCACTAAGATTTATCCCTGCATCTCTAAACCCCCAAATCGAGTATAGTCAAAGAAGTGTGAAAATGGTAACAACAGCAGCCCTAAAATAAATTCGTACGGAAAGCCTTAATATGGTGCTTAAAGTTCGTACAGTGGGTGCAGACTACTTGTAGAGCGGTGTCAGGTTCAATTTCCCGATAAAGCGTAGTACGCTGCTCGAGGTAAACTAAATTTTATCTGGTCCTCTACTTTTCTCCTAGTCCTAGCTTAATTTTGACACAGAGTACGCCGTGCATTAGTGTCACAGAAAACAGCTGTTCTTTGAAAAATCTTCTTATTTCAACTATTTCCGATCCTAGGTACTTCGCGTACATGTAATAAATTAAATACTTTTTCGCAACAGAACAACAAATACACAACGATCTGTCACAATTTAGCTTGAGAAAATGTGACGACCCATTAAATGGGCACGCTAAATTTTGACAGGCACATGAAGTACATTCTGAAACAAAAGTTTGGTTATTTAGCTCGAGCGGCGTACCTCTCAGCTAAATGGGTTCGCTTAAGTTTATATCAGCTAAATTTTGGAGAAAATTTTGTATGGGAGCGAAAATTTAGCTCGAGGAGCGTACTAAGCTTAAACCAAAATTACACTCAACGTTTTTGTTTTCACTGTACGAGAGACGTCACACAAAGAATTAATGAGGATATTTGGATATGTTGCGAGAACTACTGTCCTCGACTTGACCAATAAAATTCTAAAGGTTCAAATATACATAATCAGAAAACAGAATCGAAGTTTTTCATTTAGGAAAACAATGAGAGCCAAACAACATCGGATGACTTCTTTTGGCCCACCTTGTATAAAGTATAAACAAAATTGCTGACTTTAGCAAACTTTTTAGTCTTATAACAATAAATCGATATAGCAAACAGAATTTGTTGTCATTTCATTATTTTCTATTGCTTACCTACATATTGTGGAAAAACCAAAAATTCCATGTTATTGCAAATAATTAGCGGTAGTTTTTGTTGAACTGTAGCAACAACAACACAAATGGCAAATATATTTTTTGTGTTATCGTAATATTACTATTTATTAGCATACTCCTCGATGATACAGATATTAATTGGCTCCTTTCACGGATGTCACTGAGGTGTTGACCATTCAATTAAATTAACTCGGTTTCAAGTATATGTAATTTGGGTAAACTGCGTAGAACATATACTTGCCTGTGGTATTTTTTATTGCTATGTTAAAGTTTTGAGCACGTTTTATATGGTATATAACGTTCGGATATTAGTTTGCTGATTTTGGCTGAAATGCGACTTAGTATTTATATTTATTTGTTTTCACTAGAGCTTCTCTATGAAAAGGTATAGAAAGTTATGCGTTTTCGGTCTTTGATGGTACAAAAGCGTACATATGCATCGTTTGACATATGAATGTCAGAATGGCAAACGATTCATGGGTACCAACAAAGTAAATATGAATCGTTTGACATTCTGACATTCATATGTCATATGTCATACTCTTACCCCATTTCTATTGATTTTGGAGAGTAGACCGAAGGCTGGGTTAATGTCAACAGCACAAACTGAAAGGATGACAAAATCTGAATAATGAAATAATTGAGATAGTTGCGACAAGTCAGCTAACGCAAATGAATTTTGTCGCATATATGAACCAGGAGTCTATTTCACTGACCCCCTCTACATTAGTCGTGTTTTTTTTTAGTTTCGTTCTCAGCAAAGCAAAGTAAAGTAGGATTTTCAGCACGCAATTACAACAACTACGCTCTACTTGACACTTCGAGACTCGCAGTAGTTATTGTAAATTGCGTGCTGAAAATCCTACTTCACTTTGCTTTGCTAAGAACGAAGCTCAAAAAAACATGTCTATTATTTCTGATATTCAACTAATCTTAACAAATGAAGTGTCAACGGAATACATTTTCCTAAAACATGTAGCATTTTTACTTCATCAAAATAAAATGTTCTAAAATTGAAAAAAGTTGAATTTTACAATGCAAGACCAGTCGCACGGGCGGGCGCCCTATTATTCTCTAAGGAAGAGGGTTACACTTTTACATATCTCAATGCGATGCATTTTTGCTCATAGCCATTCTATAGTGTTTTTGTCCTTTCACCATCGCGGAATTTGGGCTGCTAACTATGATTACGTATAGGTCATAAACAAAACAAAAATAAGACAACAAATTTGATTATTTAAGAAACTGTATTTGAAGCACTTGATTTACAGGTATTTATATTATCAAAGTATCAATTGTCTTTGTTGAACTGGTTATTGAAATCGATTCGTGAGGTGAGGATCACCGACTGGTAACTTCCGTTTTAATGGACACGTTCCGTCGGTGATAGCTCCGCTGGTTACAAAACACTTTTTAAAAGTCAGTTAGAGTGGTTTTTGTCGTTATCCCATAAATATGACCAAACAGGAAATTCAGTTCATTCATGCATCTCATAATTTTACATTGAACCATTGGCACTCAGTGTTCTTTCGCCGATGACAAGGCAATTAGAAGGGGCATGTGAATAGACGGTGAATCTCGTTTTCCAAGGAAGATCAGTGGCGCTTCCGATGAGTCTGTAGTTACAGGTAAGGGATTACTCATGAACCATCATACTAACCTGACATGTGTCAGATTTTGCAAACGAGTAAATTTGATTCATTATGGTATCGATCTATTAGCAAGTAATTTTCTTTTTATGATGAAACAAAACGAAATAATGGACAATGTTGGAATTAACACATATAGGGTCAGCCATCACCTTACACCGGCAGTGTGTAAGCCAGCAAAATGCACAGTGAGTCATTTGGTAGGACGCAGAGTGTGCTTTCACTTAGGTTTCTTTCCCACTCGCTAGTGGCAATAGATGGATAAGTATAGCATAAATTATGAAAAAATAAGCACAACATTACGGGGAGATTCCATAGAGCTTGTAATGCCTGCCTATGCTTCATTAAGGCTGTCCCATTTACTTCTGCAATCAAGACTGAAGTGACATTGCGCGATCATGAAACTCATATCGCAATTTAGACCAAAAAGTTGAACAACAATATGTAACTCCCAATGTGCATGAGTGTACATGGTACGTAGACTGGTTTTCACATTGTATGATAATCATGCATCTATCCTTAAAGACAGAACCGTCTTAGTATTTCATGAGAAGAATCCAGCTCAAGCCAAAGTGCGATTATATTGAAATTTTTTTGACGTGACCGTAGGAAACTGGTTGCCTTTTGCAAGCCAATGGATTTTCGTTACTTTTTGACACTAGCTTAAGCTCTCATAATCCTATTGTGGTCATCCCTTTAAAATAGGAACGCTTTGGTCTTTCAATCACTTGATTTTGTGTTCATGAATTTCAAAAGAGATTTTTCTGGAAAGCACAGGCTTCGGAT
The DNA here is from genome assembly GCA_916610125.1 of Cheilosia vulpina. Taxonomy (NCBI): domain Eukaryota; kingdom Metazoa; phylum Arthropoda; class Insecta; order Diptera; family Syrphidae; genus Cheilosia; species Cheilosia vulpina. The sequence continues at coordinate 57,181,512 of OU744279.1, forward strand.
AAATTTTGTACCTTATGGTGTAGTTCCACAAAGTGTAGGAATTGTAGGAAGTAATATAACAAAGGACCTAATTGAACGCTGTATCAAATTATAAAAGCAACAAACAAAAATATACCAGTTTTTCACAAATGTCACTGTATCAATAGATTTTCTGTCCAAAAATATTGCAATAAAATTGTTCGGACAAAAACACGACCCCATTAAAACTATTTAATTAAAAAGTAGGAGAATTCTCAATAAAACAGTTCAAGATTGGCATTTGTGATAAAGTGGTATAAACCGTCATATTTTTGCTCATTACCTTTTATAGTTTGACACAGCGTAAATTTCACTAAAAGCAGTTATCAAAGCCAGCTGCTGCTGTCAGGTCACTTCTACTTGTAATCAAAATTTGTGACGCGAATCTCTAAAGAATATGAAGTGAAGTGTAGTTGCTGTAATTGCCTGCCAAAAATTCTACTCTACTTTAGTTTGCTGAGCTATAGATGTTCAATCAAACACGAATATTTTTAATTTCAATCTTCAATCGAAATATCCTTTTAAATAGTGTGTTTCTCATGTGTCAAGTTAGTTTTGTTGACTTGTCATTTGACTGTCGTGAAGAGTGGTCGATAACAGTTTATTATGAAGGACGAGATAAAATTGAAAGCAATTATGAAAAAATTGGCAGCTTGATCTCAGATTATCATGATTTAAAAAGAGTGTTCCCAAAGACTATCACAATAATGTCATAAATGACATCCGGACTAGTATTTTCAAGAGTTTAATAAATTACAGTAACTTTTTGAAAGATATGGCTTTCATAATTATGGAAATTCCAAGAATCTAATAATCTCAATAATTTATTAACATTTAATTTCACTGAATAATCAAATTTGTGTATCACTTCCAAATCAACCATAACTAAACAACTTTTTTCCAATAACGACAAAGATCCGCACCGCATGCCAAATTCGGTTAAGTTCACAAAATTGAACGGAAAAATTCCACACTCAAATAGATTTAAATCGACCATTAACAATCCGCACCGCATGCCAAATTCGGTTAAGTTCACAAAATTGAACGGAAAAATTCCACACTCAAATAGATTTAAATCGACCATTAACAATACTATAATATACGATACATTTTCAATAATTTCCATCCAAACAACACTAAATTAGCAAAAGACAATGAGAAAAAAAAACTATAAACAAACACCTTATCATTCAAGCCACACAGATAATTAACACCCCTAGACAATATTTTAATCTATGCGCGGCACAGCCTCACATCAGTCATAACCCATAACTCATTTATTAACTTAACTTCATTATCACGTACACACATATACACGTATGACGTCTGCCAGTATCAGTCGTCACCGTCGTGCGAATTTCAAAGACCAGTTTTCATCGCTTTATCCACAATCGTCTGATGATGATTTGCCGCATGCGATATCGACCGCTGTTAGTCAAAATTTTATATAAATTCGAATATGTCAACGTGATTCTTAACAGTACCGAATAAATATTTGCCAAGCGAACACACCTTATAGTGGACATCAACAAAAATTAAAAAAAAAAAAAAATAACAACCCAAACAGCTTTAATTAAACAACCTTTTGGATTTTCATTTAAAAGGCCGACATTTTTTTGGATTACACAAGTGACATTTAAAAAAAATACAAAAAATAATAGTTCAAAATGGGATCTCTGCTTAAAGTGAGTGCAATTTAAAGCCTTCAAGTGTTGAATAAATTTAATATTCGAAGAACGTCTCCAAAATCAAGGTCAATTTGACAGTTTCTAAAATCATAAAACTATTTTGATATTATTCTCTCAGTGACTTGGAATTGGAATTGTTTTTCGGACGCAATATGAAATGAGAGAATTAAGCATTCTGGCAGTGATTTATTTTGCAAGTAAAATTTTACTTAATGACTTTTGCGCAAACTATGTACATAACTTGAATGGTTTTTTGTGTGGCCTGTGACAAAGACGTTAACTATGTTAAATAAATATGCGGCAATCCATATGCTGTGCCTCTTCTATGAATCGATCAGGCTTTGCATATCAATTTTATAGGAAATGTATTAATTTTAAAACTAATTTTTGGGACCTTATAACGATGATAAAATATCGCACGGAACTGAGTTATAGTGTTCAAATAAAGTTTGTGATTTGAAGAACTATACATACAACCAATTAGCACTACGGATGGATGTTTGAACTTTTAAGATTCTTAGACGTGATAGTAGTTGTTCTTAATAGTGTTGTGTTTGAAAAGTATTAACACGGATCGGAAAATTAAGTTTTCAGCTCGATATTCCATTATTTTCACTGAAATAGTATTCTTAATTTTAATTCAACGAAATTCGTAAAATAGCTTGGACTTTCTGTTTCGTGTACCTACTAATAAACGCGGCGTTAAACTAATGAACCGATTGCGTTTAATGTCAGGTCAGGTTTTTGTATGCTACTCATATCTGACGTTTGCTAGATAGCCGACTAGTGCAAATTTGCGAGGATATTCTTTTCGGAAACATATTACATATGTTTTACCAGAAAAGTCAAAGCAGAAAGCACATTTACATTAAACACATGTTGCTAAAACATAAAAACGACGATTGATATTTTTTGGTTGTTGTCTAGCAAACGTCAGAAACCACATGTAGTCTTGACGTATTTACAACTGTGTACTTAATATCTGTTGAGAATAAGCGGAAACCAAAATTATAGATCTAAATTTCTGTTTAATAGCTGTTAACAATGTGGACACTTACATTTGAAACATTTATTAAATTTAGTATTTTTTACTTCGACTGATCGATAAGTTCACAGTTCGGTTACCAGAAAAAAAAATAAACTTCGCCCAAATACATGAAAAAAATCCAATAAACGCCAGCCAGTAGAAAGCTTTCCAATTCAGCCTTTTGAATCTGTCAAAAATCGGTAGGGTCACTCAATTTGTACTCAATCTTAAATATTTGTTCAAACTTGCACAAGCAAATGGTTGCGAGAGATTTTATTATCTATGTCTAATCAAATGATAGTTGAAATGCTTAACAATTCAATGTCAGCGCATCGAAAATGAAATCCAGACACTGACTGCTCAGTAGTGGTCGTCGCCAAGATCTTTTTAACCTTAAAATTATTTATGATCCGTTCAGATCATGACAGCTGAACTGCAATCATTTTCATCTGTACACCATTAAACGTGTCGATGCCTACCCGTAGGCCATTTCAATGAACACGCCTTGCAACTATACTTGCACTTGCATAAACATTAAATATCACTCCACCAGATGACAATTAACTTTCGGTTTTTATGTGCATAAGCGCTTTTCTGACACTTGAAGTTAATGGTTAATATTAATATCATAGTACTTCAATTTTAAGAGTTCATTATTCGTCTGCTTGGTGACCAAATGTATATTATAGGTAAGGTATGCATAATTCAAGCAAACATGAGTTTAAACAATATCGATTCTACACGCACTCTTTTTCTCACTGGAGAACTAGTGTGACAGCAGAAAACCAACTTCCATGAATATGTGTTTAAAATTTCACACTTCGTTCATCAGATGTAGGCATGTATATACTTTTTTTCGATTCGCCGCAAAACGACATTTTAATCTAAGATGTCAAACCACATCTCACGATGACCTTCTTGACAAACTTTTAAAGTTGTTGAACTCGTTCACTGCTGTCAGGCATACAGCAGAGATGATGTACCTTACCTAATATGATGCAACACCATTTACCATAAGCAAACTCTCTGCATTTTAAATAAGAAACGTGATATTTCTTTGTTGTTGTTCTTTCCAAAAATTGATCTTGAAATTTAACAGCAAAAAAATAGCACAACAAGTTTGAAGCGCTTAATTTAAAACTTAAACTGGATTGAAGAGAATTTTTGGGTGAAACGAGAACAAATTTTATCACATTAGCTTTGGATTTCTTTTCTTTCTAATAATAGTGTTAAGTAGATAATTATGTATACAAATAAATTAAGAACCGGATATAAAAGAAGCCAAACAAATTGACGCCGGTATAATGGCTAAATCATGATTAAAGAGACGATCAAACTTTTCGTTTGAATAACATAAATCAAGTGGGGATTGTTTTAATTGGCCTTTTAAACGAAACAAAAAATGTATAGATTTAAAGAGAAGACCCCTTTTGGATGAAGTTTTTCGCAGAACTTGAACATTTGAATTTATTTTGTATTTTGGACTGAAAATTTGACCAAAGATAATGGAATACAGAGATATATATCTTTCCAGTGGAAAGGCGGCCGCCTACAAGCTGTTTTCCCGAAAAATTCATAAAGTGAGTTCATGTATTGGACTTGAATGCAAGAATTCACTATTCTTTTCAATTCAATCAAAACCTTCACAAAAACCAAACAAGTTCAATACGAAACACAAAACAATTAAACACCGCGATGCCCATAAAGCAAGACGATTGGCGGCCATCCATTAGCAACATGCTTTTTCGTAGCTCACATGTATTCACAGACGGGGGTTGAAATTACTAAAACAACAATGTAAACAAATAGATTTTGGGGGGATAGACGTACGAAAGATATCCATCTCTTTTATTCACTCATCTCTGGCTATTACTTTCAAGAACGAAAAATTACGTTTCAGTAAGTGCAGAGTCAGATACCTACTACCTGTGTGACGTCTCAAATGAAATCGCAGCTTTTATGTTTGAGATGTCATATTTGTTCCATGAGTGCGGACATAATTTTTGACAGCTCATTAGAGAGATTAGTGATTCGAAGCAATATTAATTATTTAAATAACTTTAATTATGAGTATTTTTTAGAACCAATTGGTAAAGTTACGAAAGTCTAGATGCGAACATATTTGGCACATTTGTTAAAGGCTGAACACTCCACAAGCCGCATTTTGATACGCGCACAATATTTCATCAAGGGACAAAAAACGAAAACTTTACGTTAATTTTTCTTTGAAACATTTCGTAATAATAATATTGTCTCTTCAAGTTTCGACAGCTATGTTAGCGAATTAATAGACCCATTTTAAAATCTTCACACATAGCTAACACCTAGGTTTCGCTAATTAGAATGAACTTGGTATTCAAATTGAGTATTGCGGCACTATCAGCTCTACGATATTGTTTGATGCGCATGGATGTAAGAGCAATATTTATGAAGCGCATACATACGTCTGTGTCATTTCGTGACACTCCGTTCATTGGATAGGCTAATTGTGTCAATGTCATCGAACAAGAAATACAAGAAATAGTAAATTCATACGACGAATATTTGTATTAAATTAACCTCCGGTCATTCACCGACAGTAGGAAGTTTCAATCTAAAACTTAGACGTCATAATGGAGTTTCACAATTTCTATTTCCTTCTCGATTGCAGCTTATTATGCAAATTTGACTGTGCAAAAAGCTATAAAATAAAAAGCAGGCTTCTGCAAAGTGTCTCCATGTCATTTTTTTTTTTAGTTAATTAATAGATAGATATTGAATAGCAAACCCAATAATAATAAGCTGTCAAATTAATGACGTAAAGAATCGCATCGTAAAGTGTACGAGTATGAACGCACATATTTTTCGATTTATCATTCAAGTGTAGACAAGCCTTAATATTTATTAGTATAATTACTATTCTCTTCGCACATCTGTCATAATTGCGATAAATTATTTTGAAAGCTAATTAGTTTCCCCATAAATAATTTATGTGTGGGCGTTCATTAATTTCAAATGCATATTTCCTAGCTACCAACTAAGAAGACTACCTACCTTCTTCATAAAAAATAACGCCAACAAGGTTTAAATGTATGAGTGTTATCATAACTACATTGTGCATGTTTTTATTTTCATATAATCTGCATAATGTAATTTGTATGCTAAATTGCCTGTTGTTACAAGTGTAAACTCTTGCAACTCAGATTATAGTAATAATTGATAGTTATATCCATTTTGATTGGCAGATTCCACACTATAAAGTCGTGATGAACCGCATCTCTTGAGGGTATATTATGATTATGACATTAACTTAGTCATTTTCACTTTTAACAAATTGGAATAAACTTTCAATTAGGCGCACCTTTTACATCATCTATATTATAATGGTTTGTGGTAACATTTTGTTTTTAATTTGATGCAAAAAAAAAATGTGGGTGTAGCCTTATTTTATATTCATGTGACAGTTCCGTAAACTAGACAGCAAATTATCATAAATACCTTATTATACCCATCATTTACACATAACAGTATGAAAAATGCCAGAAAATATAGAGAAAATGTTATGTGACAGATCTCACATCATAATTTCAAAAAATGAATAGACAACCAATAATTATAATAATTATTTGGCCATACTTCTGGTGCTGTCAAATGTTACAGAAACGTTTTAAACATTATTTTGGTAAATTTACAAATAATCTCATACATGCACTATATAGAGCCTAATAATCAAATGTCAAGTATAAGATTAGAAGCAATATTAAGCAAAAAAAAGATTGTCTAGAGCCATAAGTCAATTATTGAATATTTAACGAAGGCATGTATTTTCTTAACGAATAGCTCTCAAGAAGTGAAATGACTCAACACTTATTGACAAATTCCAAAATTATTTTGCGAATATCCTAATTCGACACTCAATCGATTCCAAATCAATATTGATTAATAATATTTTAAAAACTCCTGACACCTTTCAATGAAAATGTCAAAAGTTTATATATTAATCTTGAGTTGATTGTTACTTTTGATATTTTAAGGGATTTCTAGACACATTTCGATGTATAAATAATAATTATGACATAATTATTACTGCAATGTATAATCGCAGAAATAAATGAGCAAATATTTGGGTACATTGTGTAGTGTAAATTTTGAGTACTATAATTCTATTTATACTTTAATATAACAAATGTTGCTAACCTGGCACTCCTACCAAACAAACGATAAATTTTCCTACCCTTCGGTCCGTCTTTAGATGTCTGATTTTATTCTGTAAATGGCTCAATCAAAATCATCCATTAAAATTAAACGTTAAATGCGGCAATACGAATGTTGGGGAAATTGTCAAATAATTTGAAAGGTTTGTGTCTTTGGGTGAGCAAACCTTGAAACAGCATTGCCAACTCAGAATATACTTCGGAAAATATCTTAAATAAGCGAAGAAATCTTCATCAACCTTTTGCCGCCAAATCAAACACGAAATAAAAATATAATGTGAGAATTTCGATCAAAGGGAATTTTATTAGTTCTGCTTCCATTTCTGCCACAATTAAATTCTTTAAAGATAGTTCTTACTTGTTACTGAAATACAATGCATGCAGTTTTATTACCCAATTTCACACTGGTTCCAAGTTCGAACACACACTAGCGCTGTTGAAGACCAGTTGTGAGTATTGGAAATGGCATCAAAAGAAACATTTGGCAAGTCGCAAGAACAAAATACACGGACCTTGTCAACAGAAAAGATAAGTTATAGTTTATTATGTCAGTTCCTTAAAAGAATAGATAGATACTGAATTTGTCTCCCAGTAGGTACCGGAGCTTTCCATGGGCCAGACTAGAATTCTTTTACAAGTCGCTACTGGTACAGGTTTTGTGTGAAATTGACAGTTCAACAGTCGTCTATATGTTTTGGGTCGATCCCTCGTTAAAAGATGCCACGTCTTGCTGTTGCCGGGTGGTACCCACTCCTATTCAAATTTCTCGCCAAACAAGTTGACGAAATTTATTCCAGTTCTTAATTTTACTTTCTGTTATCCTTTTAGCTAAATATAACCTATAAAATTAAGAGTTGAACCACTTTTTTAATGGTCTATCCTGTTATGAGAGCCTTCAGTTCGTAACGGAAAGACTTGTTAAAAACTCGTTTACATCGACTACAAGTTATTTCTTTCCATACTGCATGCTAATAACTGGTACAGTTCACCACCCACAAAATGTTCCACCACCTGTATGTTACACAATAATCTAGACACCATACTAAATACATACCGTACGTACCGTCTGCCCGTGCTCAGAACCTAAACTTATTCCGGTTTCATGTTGATTTATCTGCTTAATTGAGATCTGGTTTTGGAAATTACGAAGCGTGTATTCGTATTTGAATTCTGTAAGACCTTCAACGGAGTGTTTCCTAAATTGCTAGATTAATCCGACTAATTCAATTATAAAGCGATTAAACGGCTTTCTTGTGTTTCTCTAGTAATAAGTTCTAATCAAATGTTTTTCTTATTTTGCAGATATTCGCTATTTGCATATTGCCAATTGCCACCTGTCAATACCAACAAGTACAACCGCAGCAGCAGCAAGAACAACAACCGGAACAACATGACTTCTTGGACATCAAGTCACCGGAGTTTTTCGCCTTTACACCATCGCCACTGGAAAAACCAGACAGCTTGCGCAACCAGCCTTACTTTGATTTTTTGAGCACACTCTACCGACATGATACGGGCAAGAATGCATTGTTTACCCCGTACTCCGGTTCCAGTTCAAGGTCGAGGAGAGACATTTCGTTATCACCGATTGTGGATGCTCTCCAAAGTGAGGCAGTCGAACCTAGTCAGAGTCAAATTCGCAAGCGTGCTATTGTCTTCCGTCCACTGTTCGTCTACAGAGAGCAGCAGATCAGGAAACAGAAGGTTCAGGAGCGAAGAAGGCGTTACTAGTTCCTTAATGCGACTCTGTGGTATATATTGTGTAAACTAACGCAACAATGCGGTTCATTTGTGTACAGTAGATTGTTTGTTGCCTCATATTATATTTTTTGTCATACCATTGTTGTACTTCTTTTCTCTCCTCATCGATAGATGTAAATATTTAATTACAAATAATTATCCTACATAGTTTTATAATTAAATATTTGTTACGCATTGTGGTTGTTCAACGGAAAAAAAAAAGAAACAGGTATTTGTTTTTTAACATTATTTTTTATTAGAAAGAGAAAAGCTACTATATTATATTTTTTTATTTAAATTCATGACTTAAATTAAATTAAGGTGACCAAATTATGTGTATAAGAATTAAGAGAAATAAAAAAATTATTGTAAATTGAAAACTTAACAACTGAAACGTTTAAGCCGGAAGGCATTGAATTTTTGAAGTTCATCAGATTTGAACGAACGAATGGAAACTATTCAATTGAAATATAAACAAATTCGACAGATGTGAGCTTGCAAATGGTAGCATAGGTCATTGACCAATATGAGATCTCCATAATTGGTTTCCGTCTCAGAAAGTATTCTATTTTAATGACTTTGATCCACGACTTGGGGGAACCCCTTAGCGACATTTTCAAGTTTTCTAAAAAAGAAAACAACACAAAAGCATTGGCTAACCAAACGAACTATAGTGTAAACAGTATGAGTGACGAATGAAACGGTCCTTTAATTTGAATGCCAAATTCGAACGGCTGATCTTGAGACTTTTTTAGAAAAGTTCTTCTTTCGGCTTTTTTGTCAAAAGTGGTGGTATTAAAAAGAAACCTTGAAATGAATATATAACAGACAGGTTGACAACCGCAAAACATTCTGCTAAGGGATGTTTTTTTTTTACTATAGGCCTGATTTTTTGAGCTTTTACAACAACTACGCTCTAGTTGACACTTCGAGACTCGGAGTGGTTATTGTAATTTGTGTGGTGAAAATCTTTCTTTACTTTGCATTGCTGAGAAGGAAGCTAAAAAAACACGCCTTGTATTTGAATATAGATAAGCAAGGTGTGACAACTTAATTATGAAATTAGGACCGATCGACACATTTTGTTTCCAAGTACCTATCGACCAGTCTTCCCTTGATTATATAAACGATCAAATAAGCAGAGATTATAACCCGAACCTACTATTAAGTAGATTAAACTGAATTTATATTTTGCGTTCAAAATATGACGTTAAAGACTACACAGAATTCGTAGGCCAACGAAATCTCCTTTTGGGAATTTGCAGCTTATAAAATGGATACCGCATGGTTTGCTAATCGAAGCCATATTCAATTTTATTAAAAACAATAAAATTCATAAACTGGAATCGATAAACCACAAAGATTCGCACTTTTTTTGTCTTTCCGTGACGATTTTTATTGAGAAATTACTTCAGTCTTTTATTTTTCTTTCGCCACAATGACAATGACACTCAAAATGCCAACAGTATTTCGTATTAGATTGAACACTTCATTTAATAAACACATTTTTAATAGGCTAATGCCTCCTTACCTTCCTCCACAATACACACACAATTCGAAATGTTTGATCATAAACAGTTCCTGCTAAGTTTACCAGCAAAATATTCTTCATATTTTATATAAGACAACGTATATCAATATTAACGAACAGTTATTTAAATATCTAGAGAAACTTAAATTTTTTTAGAATGTCAAATTTCTGGTATTTAGGCAATTTATTCAGCTCCTCCTCGTATTAATAAATAAATTTGCACAAGTTAATTCGCTAGCAAACGTCAGCGAGAATATTCGGCATAACTATGATATGGGTGTCAGTGTCTTAACTTGAATATAGCAAATTTCAGCTACTTACATCCTCCAATCAAATCTACCGCATGTGAAGAATTCCCTTAATCGATTCTGAAAATAAAAGCGTAAATTCGAAGTCGAATCTCGTCTACTCGTCAATGGTTACGAAGCTTTTAAAAATATTCCAAGTTATATAGCTGACTTAATGCGGCGCCTAATTGAGTGTCAACGTATGAGCAATACCCAATGTAAATGTCCGCTCAGATATAAATGCATTAGGTCAGTGGGATATTACATTTTTAGTGCATCGCATTTAATGTTCAGTCGCTAAATATTTGATTCTACTTACATACTAAGTTCTGTGGCGCTACAGTCCAGGCCTCCAGGGTAGACCTGGGTCGGCATTCTGTAAGGCGAAATGATCAAACGTTTTCGTGCACACGAATCTGACACCTGGGCCTGGATCCATCTTAAGGTATTTTTCCACCTCTCGCGAACGTCTGACAAATATCCGAGACTATGACTGTCATGAAAGAGCCGTTTGGACTAGGCAACAACTTGTAGATTTCTTCCATTCGTTCCAATAAAATAATACTTTTCAATTATATAATATGTAAAAAGCACATTTGCCATTGAGTTAACAGTCGGAATATGCTTGTTAATGATGCGCCTACGAAAACCAGAGATGAATGAATAAAAGAGATGGATATCTTTCGTACGTCTATCCCCCCAAAACCCATTTGTTTACATTGTTGTTTCTGTAATTTCAACCCCCGTCTGTGAATACGTGTGAGCTACAAAAAAGTATGTTGCTAATGGCCGGCCAACATTCCTTTTGCTTTAATGGGCATCGCGCTGTTCAATTGTTTTGTGTTTGGTATTGAACTTGTTTGATTTTTGTTAAGGATTCGATTAAAATAAAAAAAATAATGAAATACGCATTCTTGCATTAAAGTCCAATTCATGAACTCACATATACTAGAAAAGAAATGAGCATATGTGCGTGACTTCATGAATTTTTCGGGAAAACAGCTTGTAGGCAGCCGCCTTTCCACTGGAAAGTTATATATCTCTGTATTCCATTATCTTTGACCATAACGACTTACATCACAGTAGAGGCCTTACAACATTGACACAAAGAATATTTATGAATCATCTAAAAGTATGCAACATATTTCGTATTGAAGGTTTGGCATATAAAATGCCGATTCACCAGGATTTTCACGATTTTCTTTTTGAATTTCGGAAAAGTTACGTTAATCCGGATTTTTTTGGGTTTTTATTTTTGTCTGATGGCCCGGGTTTTTCCTCTTTGGTCAAGACTTCAATTCCTAGACTGACGGAGGTAGGAATTCTTAAAAAATAGTCCATTTTCGATTGGGTTTCTTGTGCGGCTCAAATCAAACGTCATATCCCAAAGTGAAGTAAAAAAAATAATCTCAACTTCCTTAAGTCAGTCTGATTGATATTTTATTTATATCGCGTCAATTTGGGAAATCTCGGTTTTGCAATTACATATTTGCAATTTTCGTGAAATTTCGTGAATTTTCGCCCTTAGGACCCGATTAGGATTAGGATTTTGCGGTGGATGTGTCGGTTGGGTACTAGTTTTCGATATTTACTTTGAAACTGACAAGGTTTGTACACGATATTTCTCAATTGAAGTAAATTTCAGGAGAAAAAACCTTTTTGTAGAATTTTGCCATGCTTTGCTGTTTGTATTTATTTCTATGCACATTGCTGAATGTGTGCACTTACCATAGATCACAATGACGAAAAGTCGAAAATTGTTGTGTATAAAAAGTATTTATTTGTAAAAAAAATTGTATATATAGTATAATAATTTTTCAATGAGATGCATATCTTAAACAATAGTTAAATAATGCAATGAACTAACTTAGCAGGATGAACTTAAACAGAAACAGAAACACATTTGCTATATTAGTACGGCACTCCATAAGAACTGTGGGGCTCAACGACTTCAGTGTCGGTGTCCTCGTTGGTATGTTTATGTGATTCAGACACCTCTGGTAGATCTACAGCGGCGTAGCTTTCACGGGTGGCACTTGGCACAGAGTAATATTGGTACTGGGTGCTGACTTCACTAGCTGGTAGCAGGCTGACGCTAAAAATAACGCAATTATAGTTAACAGTAAAGAAACTTGATTTGGCTGCACTTACCTGTAACCGTTGGAGTATGTGCGTGGAGTGTCTGATGCATCCTTATAGCTGCTTACGATGGCGCTACTGAAGTGAGCATTTGGTTGTGCTACTTGGTACTGAGTGTGGCTGACAGGAACCTCATAGACATCAACTACAGGCACTGGTATACGTACAGGTGCAGGATTGATTGCGGCCAATGCAGCTGCAGGTAGACCTGCTACTGAAGTAAGAGATCCGAAGGCAGCAGTGGAAATACCTGCTACTTTAGATGGAAGAGCTGCAAAGGCGGCAGCAGGAAGAGCTGCAACTTTAGCTGGTAGAGCCGCGACCTTAGCTGGGATAGCGGCTACTGCTGCAACTGCTGGGGCAACCTTTTTCGATGCGAAACCAAGGATTTTCTTAGCTTTAGCCACCTTCAGCGCGGCTAGCGCCTTAACAGCTCCAATCTTGAATAATGCTGCCTTTTTGCCCAAAACAAACGGAGCCTTAACGATCGCCTTTGTTGCTGCCCACTTTTTGAAGGCGGCTAATTTGATTTTGGCCGCAGCCGTTTTGGCTATTCCTAGCTTAACCTTGGCAGCGGAAGCGGTGGCTGCGGCAACTATAGGAACTTTGGCCACCTTCTTGTCAACAATGGGATGTCCTTGAGATTGTTTCAGATATACTACCAGGACAACCTATTCAAACAAATAGAGATTATTATTATAATATAAAAATTTATAAAGCACTATTGAACTTACGAGGAAGACTAAAGCGAATTTGCACTTGAACATCTTGGCTGAGTGTTTACAAAGTTGGATTGTGTGAATGTATAAAGAGACAAACTACAACTGATACCATTTGTGGCAAACATCCGAGTTTTTATAGCAAATACTGCTGCGTGCGATATGCATTCCATTGCTAATTGGGTCTCGGACCTAATCGAAAACTAATGAAGTCTTGCGACAACAAATTTACTTTCTTCCCGAACTAATAGAATGTGGATGTGGATTATGCACGTTAGGCAATGATTTCGTTGCATGCGTTATGGGTTTGCTTTCACATTTGTTTAACCGTTTTAAAAAACTCTCAGAGTTCTGCAAAAGAGTATATCCGCCATCCATTTACAACGACGCGTCCAGCACCATATACCTATCAAAATTCATCCATCACCGCTAAATTTCTATCGATTTACCCTTCAAGAGGAATTTCTGAATCAAAAAAAGGTTAAAATATAAAGAACCAAAACGTGCTGTATCAGTCTAAATCGATCAAGAGAAATTAATTTGAATCATTTCAAAATAATTGTGTCCTCACTATGCCTCTTGCAGATGAATACATTTTCGTCTTCGTGAGTTTCTGAAAATATAGAGTTCCAAACGCTGTAGGCGAATACATATAACTTTTTATTTTTTAATCATTTTAACGAGTAGAAACTAACAAACTAAGTTGCTGGTGCCCTGAAAGGAAAAATACATGTCTGCCAGAGCTGGTTAAATTATTACAATGACTGAAAATTAAAAGAACAAAAATTGAGTATGATTAACCAAAAATTCTTAGATGTATACAAAACTCGTTGCACAAATTTGTATCTTCAGAGTACGCATATATGCGACACAAGCCTACATCAGTCAATCACTTCTCACTTCCAACGAGTCATGCAAAAGACTTCTTCTGAATCAAACCATGATGTACTAATTCTATTCTATCCACAGAAACGAAGAAGGATACTTAGTTTGTGTAGTATGTCAACTGAATTTGTTTTGACTAAGTTTACGACCGCTTTAACCAGACTTGTCAGCTAGATGTCATTTTGTTTGATGAAAATATGCCCAAGTTTTTGTCGTAAGTTGACGACATTGTTCTTACTAATGCCTTCAGGCTATAAATTGTTATTTCAAACTCCGCCATTAATCCGTCATCAGACTACTTTAATTGTTTGTTTAAACTATTGAATTCTGACAGTAAGTTATGGGTTCGTTCGATTCGCCGTCAATTACAATATATTTTTTTTCTAACCCTTTTAATTATTTATAATTGTGTAAAAAATATCAAAACAAAGTTATTTCGCTCTTTTGCTAAGTTTTCTGTAAGAAAACATGACTTAATTGTTTCTTTCAAGCTTTCTTAACTAGCGTCAAATTTCAGTTGCTGTTTTGTAATTTTTTGTCGAAACGTCAAATATTAAACAAAGTCAAATGGAAAAAAATCGTCTGTCAGCAGTCAAGCTGTGTTATTGACAATTGTCGTACATGGAGTTCATACAATCAGCTGTCAGATTCTTGAATGTCACTAATGACAGTAACTTACGAATTTCACATGTCAATAGATTGTAAAGGTCGTTTCCTTCTCAATTGAGCTAAGTGTTCATTTGCTATACACGTACTATAATGAATAAGTTGACAAGTCGATAGCTCGAAGAGTTTGTTGTTTAATCTCATTCAGACCAGACCAATCTGTCCAAAAGTTGTGCGTTCAAAATGAAAATCTGCCTTCGCTTATGTCCGTGAATCTGCGCCAAATAATATAATAGGTATGGGATAATGGGCGCTCGTATATTAAGCCTTCTGAGTGTTTCCTGACAAAGCCTTCATTGCATAAGGTTAGGTTAGGTTGAAGTTCCTGTCGACCGAAAAGCTGATATACTCAGTACAGTTAAGTTAAGTAAGTTAAAGGTGCCTGCTCATAAATCTAGGAAACTGCCTTCCCTCCTACTCGTCGACTTATTTTATTCTTA
This sequence comes from Cheilosia vulpina, assembly GCA_916610125.1. Taxonomy (NCBI): domain Eukaryota; kingdom Metazoa; phylum Arthropoda; class Insecta; order Diptera; family Syrphidae; genus Cheilosia; species Cheilosia vulpina. The sequence goes on from OU744279.1 coordinate 57,196,845, forward strand.
AGCTTAGTATCCTGTTCGCGCTAAATTTAAGCGTCCCTAGTCTCCACTTCGATTCTCCACACCAAAGATAAATGGTCGCTAAATAATTTTTTTTTTATTTTGGTTTTGCGTATTTTTTCATTTATCACGCAAACGTTCTCTGCGGTTTCCTATGAAAAATTCATAATAATCACAACACAAACTTTTTCCTCCTTTTCCTTGTCAACATTTATCTTCGATTTAATGTACCGGACATTTATTTCGCGAGCTAAATAAGTCATCGGCCCATCTATATGTAGTTAAGAATTTAGTGAGCGAACAGGATACTGCTTTGCTAAACAGCCTCGCTAAATTTTATCTTTGTAGACATTTTTGTATGGGAGATAAAATTTAGGGCGAGCAGGATACTAAGCTTTAGGGTGAAATTTTAGAGCTAGGCCAAGGACACCGCGATTGGCAAGCGCTATTCATCGCTCGTTTTCAGAGTCGTTAGCGAAGCCGAGGTAGATGAAGTTCGTAACTAGCTCAAGGTTATAGCTGGGTATAACGACTCGTCGATATTCTGCACACTCTTGTTGAAAATGATGCTCACTCGAATTTTATAATGAAGACATTCACTTGACACTTGAGACATTCAAAAGACACCCTTATTTTCGAAAAAGTATTGTTCTGACTCTAGCGGTAAATCGAATTTAATTATGTCTGCCACATAAAATCCAAATGACTGTGTAAACAGCGATTATCACTGCAAACGTCAGTCCGATGGCAATTATCTCACCGAAAAGCTAACGAGGTGAGATTCTAATCGCAGCGATTGCCTCTAACGCTGACCCATGGCGGAGATACTGTTCTTGTTGACAAAATGTTTTGATTTTTCTTTTCTTTTTTACTTCATTGTCCATCTACGCAAAATCCATTTGTATTGGCCGAATGCCGATCTGACGAAATGCTTATATCATTTTCATGATGTGCGGGAGGTTATCGTTGACTTAGAGCGTTTTGGAGTCCCTTATGCGTAATTTTTCTGTTCCGCTGGCTTCTGTATAACCTCAAAATCGCCCGTCAGTGCTGTCACTATTGTAAACAGATTGCATTCGATTTTTTGCATTTCTTTGTTAATTTGTTGTTTTGGGATCAAATGGTTAACATTGGCGATGCATCTCAATCGGATGTTTACTCCGGCTGGCGATGTATAAAAGCAGCTGCACGACGTGGGAATGAGTTAGTGCACTTTTAATTGTACGGGAGACTTGGAGAATGAATCAGTTAGTTGTGAGTATTGTGCAAAGTCGTCAGAGAGGTGTGTTTTTGAACGGGAATATTTGCAGGTCTGTTGTTTGCTGCTGGCAGTAAGTGCCGTCGTGACAGCTCTACCATATGGCGGGGGAGGCTATGGTGGGCATGGTGGAGGAGGTGGCGGTGGTGGTGGAAACGATCTTGGTCATGGGGGTGGAGGAGGTGGCCAAGGTGGACAGGGATGGCAGGGAGGCCATGGCGGACAAGGTGGAGGTCCCGGAAATAGCATAGGAGGAGGAGGAGGCGGCGGCGGAGGCTTTCCAGGTAGTCACGGTGGTGCCGGATCTCATGGCGGCTCGGGTGGATTTGTTCCGAGCGGTCCTGGAGGGTCAAGTGGCAATTCCGGAGGTTTCGGTGGCCAAGGGGGACATGGTCCAGTTGATAGTGGATGTAGAGGTGGTGGATGCGGTGGTGGATCTGCAGTCGGAGGTGGGCGTGGAGGTGGTCATGGAGGTGGATTTGGAGGCGGTCCCGGAGGTGGATTTGGAGGCGGTCCAGGAGGTGGACACGGAGGTGGACACGGAGGTGGACATGCAGGTGGCTACAAAACCCATGGCTATTAAGAAGTGTATTTAGTTTTTAAATCTTTGTGATGAACCGTTAATCTTAATTGTATTTTGACTAAGAAACTAATGAGAATAAAACTAAGTAATACAAACCGAAGGAAGGCGTTGCATTTTTTTTTGTGGAATGGGAAAGCACAAAGACCTGAATTGGGAACTGAGTCTTTGGCTCAATATTTTAGGTGAATAACCACTGCCAAAAGTCTATATTTTTCACTTATGTCCGTTGTATTACTTATTGTTCGCGCACTCTCACGCTGATACCGACTTTTGTGAAACTAGGCAAAAAGTTATCTCGTAACATGGGGACGGACATAGATTTTTCGGTCACAGCTGCAACACCATCCCTCGTTTAGTGTGGAACTTGTTATTTTACCGAAAAGAGACTGTAAAAGTGATGCAACACGATCATGGGTAGTATTAGGTAGAAACTTTTAAATTCTTAAAGAGAATTGCTGTGGTCCACTCATATTTAGTGAAATATTGTGCAACAGAGGATTAAAGCGGACCAAGCGGCAGTTAAATAAAACACATGTTGGGGTTACCCGTAATTAAAGTCTGCAAACTTAATACGTTACTGTGCGATTTCGTCTTTGCAAAAGGCCCATTTCTATTTTTTATAATTAGCACTTATAAAAAGGCATTGACCGTTGACGGTAGGAAAGCTCTGTATCAGTACTTTCGCATCTTTACTTCAGCTTTTGTCAATACATCCAGACTATATTCTGGAACACATAGAAAAAACTTTAAAATTAAAAACAATTTTGCACTATTTTTCCTTTAGAGTTTTATTATATCTCAGTTTCAATCTGCTCTCTATATTCAAATCTTAGATTTAGTTCAATCAATAATGCCTTCCACCATGTCCTTGTTGTCCATGGCCGACATTTCCGTGTTGACCATGACCGCCAGCTCCGTGCTGTCCATGTCCTTGTTGGCCACCGAATCCACCTTGTTGGCCGAATCCGCCTTGCCTGCCATGACCTTGTTGACCGTGTCCACCACCAAAGCCGCCTTGTTGGCCTTGTCCTTGTTGACCGTATCCTCCTCCTTCGGCTGCAGCCAGGGCGAAGATGAGGAGGGTGACGAAAATTGCCTACGAAAGGAGTTCAGGAATTAAGTCATAAAAATTAAATAAAATTGTTTCACCAATTTTACCAATAATTTCATTTTTAGTTAATACTTGGACACGAACTGGTTTGTACTATAACTTGGTTTCTCGTGGTGCTTGCTTTTATACAAAAATATTCTTTTAGTCCCAGTGGTAGTATGTATGTCAATGTTATAATTTTGTTTTTGGGTTCTTATCAGTTTTTTTCAGCAGTTCATTTTTTTTTTGTATTTAAATAATTATTATATTATTGAGACCAAACATAGTGTCTAGTCTAGAGGGGGGCAGCTGATTATCTGTATTGATTTGTGACATCAGCCTGAATGTTTGACACAAAACATACGCTTTCTTCGAATTTGATTGATAACCAAAAGAACGTTGTTTAGGTTTATGATTACATTTAGCATGGCCTTGCATAATATTTGTAAGAATTTGCTAAGCTATTTACTTGCCATCGGAACTTTGTATATTTGTAGGTGAATATATATATAACAATCCAAAATTTAAAACAACAACAATTATTTTTGAACTAGAGGCGTTTATTTGTAGAATTACAAAAGAAGCGGCAAGTGTTGAAATAGATTTTTCATTCATTTGCATTATGTCAGTATTTGTGGAATCGATGGAAAACATATACCATCACGCAATTAAGTCTGTTTAACATGCGAAACAAATCAACATTTACACTTATAATTGCCTGGAAATTCTGTTGCTGGCTGTCCTCTGCGGTTACGCCAATTCTACAAAATATATTTTCAAATCACGTCTTTCAATTAATTTGAATTAAACGCTTCGAAAGACACCTCGAAAAACTAACCAAAGCACCGAAAAACAGTCTCAGAAAAGGTCCCAAAAGTGGACCAAAAAATGCCATAATATCGCCCTGTAAAAAACCCAACAAAAATACACAAATAGCTTAAAAAAAACTACTGGAAAATAACATGATAATGCCCAAAACACATGTGCAGAAATTCTGGACGCATCACAGAATGCAGTGCTGCAAGTAAAGCAGATGTGCAGAAAATTTTTTGACATACATTGCATAGGCATACTGTCATTCACCGACTAAGCAGAGCTGCTGTGTTTGCAACCAAAACAAAACAAACACGATCAGCAAATGTCAAAAGCCGACGATGCCAAATACAAGGTGGCGCAAAAATAACCTTCCGATGTTTTTTGGCTGTAATTTAAAAAAAAAAAATGAAAAACTTTGATTCTTCTTGTGGATTATTTTTATTTGGTCTTTTAATTTTTTTTTACATCAAGTCGAGAATATGATGTCATGTAAATGGCCGCCGCCACAGTTGATTGTCATTTGAGCCCTTTTTATGGCATTTTCCATCACTTTGGCCAAAACTTCCGGCGATTTGTCCTCACATTCTTGACGGATATTGTCTTTAAGAGCTGCAAGAGTCTGAGGCTTATTGACATAAGCCCGCGACTTCAAAAAGCCCCACAAAAAAGTCTGGAGCGGTCAAATCAGGCGATCTTGCTGGCCAGTGCAAATCGCCAAAAACGACCCGGGAACACCGCTTTCAGAATATCGCAGTGTGTGCCGTAGCTCCGTCCTGTTGGAACCACAGGTCCTCCAGTCCTAAATCGTCCAATTTCGGTAGAAAAAAATCGGTAAACATGGCCCTATAGCACCGTTCATTGTTGTCGTTTGACCAGCGGCGTTCTCGAAAAAAAAAATGGCCGCGTCAACAGAGGCGATATTCTCGGCACAACGGGCGCTCCGGGGCCCGCCACTCTTGGCAACGTCTCGTGTTGTGCCAGTCTCTTCGAGGCGAGCGGCTAAATGTCGCAGTGTTGCACCAGTAGGCGTTGGACGGCTAGGAAATTTGCGACGAAATTCACGTTGTGCCAAAGTCACCGACCGATTATTGCTCAAATAAATAGTCACCAATATTCCGCGTTCTGGAGCAGTGTAGCGTAACATTGTTTATTAACGTGTATTTCGCATGTGTTTACTACACAAATGTCAAAACAGAACTGACATTAGGAGCCAATCGCAAAATTTATTTTCTGATAGGAGGATTACTTTTGCGCCACCTAGTACTTGAAATTGCAATTTATTTTCCTTTTCCTTGTGGTACGCTTGAATTTTGCAGCGAATTTAGAAATAGAGACATATTGCAGTGCTGCGGTGAGTGCAGAATTTACGTGTGCCCATATCCATATAAACATGTGAATTATAATGTCGCTGAGCAGTGAATTCTGCACATGTGTTTTGGGCCTAACATCCCAAGACGGCACTCCAAATGTCTCAAAAAAAGAGCCGATATTTATAAGAAAATTTGGCCCGAAAATCCCATAATAAAGGACCAAATATCGCGTCGAAAAACTAAGCATTAACATCCCGAGAAACGCTTTACAGAAAATAGGTCTGTAAAAATAGAAGCACTGTCTGAGAGCTATGTTGCCAACAGGTTTGCTAATGAGCTGGAGTGTTTACTTCAACAACATCAAAATGAACTTTAAGGTGAAAAATAAGTTTTTTTTTAAACGACTCAAAGAACATCCCCAAAAAGCTACGTAAAAAAACGCATCATTAATAAAATTCTGAACAGCGTCAAAAAAAACGCCTCGAAACATGTTCCGACAAATGCACAAGAAACGGGCAAAGTTATTTTTCATTTTATACAAGATTACTTACAAATGACACACGACTTCCACTGCGCCACCTCTCGCGAACGTCTGACAATCATCCGAGAGTATAACTGCCATGAAAGAGCTTCTCAATTGCCTGTTTGGACTTGGTATAAAATTGTAGACCCAAAAATACAAAACTCACAGAAGACAAATGGTTGTGAGAAGCTAGGCCTAGGGTCCCTACGGACCTCCGCTTAATCGCTCACTCTTTTCATACATCCTGTGTCCTTTTTGGGTGCAAATGCAGACAATTTACATTCTAAATGTCAAGTCCATAATATTTTTACATTATATTTGTGATGCATACCATCCAAATGTCAAACGGACGAATGACGACTGAACGCAGTATGCACGCAGTATGTGATTCTGACATTTAGCTCTATTACTATTCCTCCAGAACATGTTGAAAAAAAATAAAGAAAAGATATAGCAAAGTAGTATGTAACATACATACGTAAATACTTGTACGAGTACAACCCTATACAAAATTCTATATACGACTACAATAAAGGCATCATATACAATAATGCCATCCGCAACGAGTCGAATTGATAACAGAAATAATCACTTGGCCCACCTCAAATAATAATTCACAGCATTAAAGTCAAATTCATAAATTAAAAACAAAAAATTAGAGAATAGTGATAACACAAAAAAATAATCACAATCATACCCATGTTAATAAAGTTTCAAATGCATGTCTCAGAACTGAAAGCCAAATGATAATCCATCACTTTTTGTATAAAAGCAATCATGCCGACAGACTCATCATAGTACAAACTTGTTTGTGTCCAAGCATTAACTCAAAAGTCATAAAGCTAAATAAAAAAATATAACAAAAATGAAATTATTGGTAAGCAGGTTCCTGTCGAATTTTATTTATATTTAACTAAATTTGAACTGCAATCTAGGCAATTTTCGTCACCCTCCTCATCTTCGCCCTGGCTGCTGCCGAAAGGGGAGGATACGGTCAACAAGGACAAGGCCAACAAGGTGGCTTTGGTGGTGGACACGGTCAACAAGTTCATGGCAGGCAAGGCGGATTTGGTCAACAAGGTGGATTCGGTGGCCAACAAGGACATGGACAGCACGGAGCTGGCGGTCATGGTCAACACGGAAATGTCGGCCATGGACAACATGGTGCAAGACATTACTGATTCCGTTGAAAATTATGTTCTCTAAGAAATATTCCTAAGACTAGTTGTATAGGAAAAAAATTGATTGATTTCATATAAAACTGAAAACGAATAAGTGATTTTGGTATTTATTGTAAGAGAATGCAACTTAAAAGGAGCTTTATCAATTTATGTCACTATTCGCCGAGTTTTGTTGACATTTATTAGAACGAGTTTTTAAATCGAAAGCAAAAACACATAGCTCGTTATAAACAACCCCATAAACGAATGAAAAAAATAGTTTGAAAAATTGTCCACATTGAAAAATCTAGTCATCCTAAGTCGACTAGATTTGTTTGGACTAGATGTACCCCTAACGGAAAGACAAGGTACCAGTAACTTTTCCTACTTCAAGCAAACAATCGAAACCAGTTACGACATTTGGACTAGACTTATCGGCTACCCCTCCATAAACATCAACTAGAAAAACTATTTACGTAACTAATCTAGTCCAATAAAATCTATAATAATGGAAGTCAGCCAGCTGTCAGACGGTCTAGAGAGTTTTAAACGCTAATTGGCAATTCAAATGTCAATTGTAGACAAGCAAATTTTTTTCCCAAAATACAGATAGTCTGAATCAACAACTGTGAGTCCTCGGAGTGTCAAGTAGAGCGTAGTCGTTGTAATTGCATTCTGAAAATCCTACTTTACTTTATAATGTCATGTAACATTATATTCCTCAGTAATTGAAAATAAACATCGCACATGTATTTCAAAAGTGACACAATTGAAAAAACTCAATACTTGAGTTATCACCAATAGAAGCTCTTTAAACTTTCACCCAATATATCTATGAAAAGTGTATTAACTTAGATTCATTACTAGGTCTCATATGAATTCAGTTTTCCGCCTTTTCTGGAACACGTAATTTTCTGAGTTCTGTCATTTTAGAAATACGTATATTTTCACTACATGTATCAAAACAATTCCAAAACTACCAAAATATCTGGTTTAAATTAGGAACAATCACTGTACAACAGAGGGCCACGTAATCATAAAAGAGTTGTGCATGTGCAGGCGCATTTACATTCTTTAAAAAATGACATCAGACGATATCGTTTTCTCTCTTTCTTTCAGAGTGCGCCATTTTGTTGTAGGTACAAATACGATAATAACTAAAAATCACAAGAACGACAGTAAAAATGCAAAATTTTAAGATGTTTAAAAAAAATTATTTATAACAAATTTATTCGTGGTCGCATAAAACGGAAGACGTATTAAATCTTTACACTGAACATATTTTAATGTAAAGGAGGATTTTTTTTTCAAAACAGTGAATCGAACTTATTTGGTGGTAAAAATAAAGAAAATATACAATGAACAACAATTAGAATGAAAACAACTACTGCAAAAAAAAAATAAATGTAGTTCCTACTATTTGTACATTGTAATAAGATTACGTAGGCAGCACTGGCCGAGAGCTATGTTGTAAGCAATTTCGCTGAAATACCTGAATATTTCAAATGAAGTGTTTGCAGGTTCCGAGGAACTTGAAAAAAAATTAATTCAAGCAACAATAAATACAAAAAGTCAAGTGCAAAACCAACACACGTTTGCTGTGGAAGCGGTGCATTAATAATAAAGTTTAGTTTCGACTTTCAAGATACTGAAGCACACAATTGCGAAATTTATGTGGAAAATATAGCCATTGTGAATGTACTTAAATTTATAAAGCTATACTAAACTTGATTGCAGACTTTTTGCTCAGTGATTGTTGTTCAAATTTTTTAAAAAATTGTCTGTGGCCGGATCGATATTTCCGTGAATGAGTAATACGAAGCGGGATTTGTTTTCATTTCCCATACACATAATGTAAAAGGAAAAACTTTTCACATCAGACATCAGAAATAATTGCTTTATTTACAGCAACTGTTGAATGCTTATGGGAATTGTCAAAATTATTCAAATATAATGCTTAGTGTACCCTTATCGTTACCATAATAAAATTTTAACTATTTTTCCGACTCCAAATTTCACAGTTGCATTGTAAAATGTCGCGATCAAAAGACTGGATAAATTTTATACTTATCCGCTGTACAAAAGGGGAAATATAATGTTTAATAAACAGACAACTTAGCCCTCTCTAATACCACTTACGCATGTCCTCTATCTCTATCTTATATTACATCTGCCTCTTTGTGACCCGCAGCTTCGACTTCTCTGACTATTCGTGGGGGAAGTCTACAATGAAATGCGCATTATATTCATATCGTATTTTTGGTGGCAGGTAGGTCTGTATTTGTATCGTGCATACACGAGGCAATGACGGCTGTCAAAATTTCAAACAATTCAATTGAATTGGAACACACTCCGCGTACTGTGCAATTAGTTTAAAATCCCACCAAATACTCGTATCTTGGATTTTCCATAAGGGCAAAAAAGATATAGGAACCACCGGCTATGATAGGAAATACCAACTATGAATTTCGAGCCCATCTGCCTTATCTCTGTCCAACGCAAAAATAAAATTCTACACTTAGACCCATATTATGCAGAAGCCGCTATCGCCTGTTCAAAGATCCCGCCCTCAATAATTTGAAGGAAACATCAAGAATATCACTTCGGCGTAGGTCACTGTCAATCTGTTGTAATGTCCATAACCAAAGTGATAAGCAAATGTCTATAAAAATAAATAAATTGTTTGTTTGTTGTGAAATTCTGTTGAATTTCGTACTCGTACAATAACAAACATACACTTACCTACTGGGATCCACTTTAAATGATCGTTCGCAGAATTCTTCAATGTCACACCGTCGTCAATGGAAGCCACTATCAGCAGAGATTTTTGGTTCGTTTTTTGGTTATAAAAGTGAAATCGAGTCCAACTTTGGAAACAGTACAAAATTATCATTTAAACATTTTATACAGCACTGCAACAAGAAATATGATGCCTAAATTAGTGGTATAAAATAGTTTATAAATTTGAATTTGTTGTTAAGCAATAAAATATTTTCTGTATTTTAGATTGTCTTTGCTGCCGTCGTGGTGTGTGTCCTTGCTACGCCATATGGTGATGGACATGGATTCGGGGGCCCCCAATTGGGACATGGTGGACATGGTCAACACGGCTATGGAGTAGACCAGCATGGTCACGGTGGACATGGTAATGTCGGATTTGGTGGACATGGTCAGCAAGAATACGGACTGAACAATCACGGTCATGGTGGACATAGTAACTTGGGACATGGGGGACATGGGCAACAAGGCTTCGGACTAGATCGACACGGTCACGGTGGACATGGTAATTTGGGATACGGTGGCCATGGGCAGCAGAATCATGGATACGGTCATGGACATCATCACTAAGTTGAAATTGAATTTTGTTAACAAATCAATGCAATAATATGAAATGTCAAAGATCATCCTCAATACTTTGTAGAACTCACTAGCTCAGCTTAAGTATAACCATCGAATAAATTATTAAAGATAGTCCTATTTCTCATCTGTTTGGTTTTCTTTTCACTTGTGATTGTGAATACGATTTTAGTGCGGAGCACTAGCACAATCGAAGCGGAGCCAATCACCTAGCACCGAAATACAATCAATTCTGTTCGCTCTCAATGTGTTCTTTTTTTTAAACGCCTCCGTAAACTTGGTATAATTTTTTGTTAACCAACAAGTTTACGATTAAGGAACGTGCTTGTCGAAGTCGACATTATGTGTAAATTCAGAAACGTCAAACATTTGCGCAGTGATTTTTTTTATTTACTTACTTTTCTTTCTCTTCCGACATTTCTCATACTTTCTTGCCGGCGAATCAACAGCTCATCAGGTATTTCTGTGATGTTTTTTTTCGTTATATTTGCGCATAAAGCATCATGAGCATCGTGATGCGTTTTATTGAACACCTATCTCATCGAAACAAAGAAAAGTAAAATCTTCAGCATGCAAGAACAATAAGTGCACTTTACTTGACATTTAATTTGAAAATCTTTTTGAGATTTGTATTTCGTAATAAACTGCCTTCAACGCTATTCACTGTTGCACAATGTTGACTAACAGATGTCAGTGTGCATAGAAATATTTGACATAACTGCTGTGGAACCAAGTGATAACAAGCGTGTAGTCTTTACAAATACGTTGGTTTATGTGTGGGCGGTGAATGTAATGTTGTATTATGCTGCCACTTCTATTTTCTACAAGATCTTCATTTAATTTATGTAAATTGCAAGGCCTAAACGAGTTATTTCATTCTGCCGTAGGATTTATTTAAGGGAATATGGCTTACCATGGTAAATAAGGTTCATCTTTTATGTGGTTTTGGATTGGGCTTCTTCAAATTTGCTCTCTGAATTCAGATTTTGTGTGTCTAATCGAACATAAAAACGTCACTTGCTCTTTTTTGTGTTGATATTTGTGCGGTTCGAATATGTGTAGCTTTCGACACTTTTTTAAGCGTTTTGCATTCACTGGTTAAACTTTTTATTAAAACATTCTAAATTTGCGCCCAAATTGATTTCTAAACATTTGTACATATGTAATTAACAAAAATAGATCCACCCGATGCAATGCATTTCTTTGCAGTTGAAAAATTTCACGAAAACGTAAACAAACTTCACTAGTTGTCGAACTCAAACGTAGATACTTGTATTGGTAAATCCGAAGCAAAGCTAAGAAAAGAGTCCAGATTCGCAAAAGTGTTCTGAAAAAGATAGCTTTTTTGTACCAAACGAACATAAAAATTGGTCTGAGAGCGCCCAATCGGAAAACCACATTAGTGATGCAAGTTTTTAAGAAATAGGAGTTGTCACTTTTTGAACAACATTGTCAAGATAATAAAAACGCTTCATCAACATTTTATTGAACAATTCGTCTGCATTAAAGATTGAAAGAAATAATATTGAATACGTTACATTAATAAATTTAAAAACAAAACCCATAAACCAAAGTACGATAAAGCTTCCAATCCATCAACTGTAATCACGGCCCGTCATTTTGAATCACTCATTGTCCATTATTCAATTCACTGCATTTTTCATCACATCAAAGATTCGATCAGGGATGGCCAATTAGGAAGAAGCAGTTAAAATATTTCTTGTATCTGATCGACAGCATTTGTCAATTTTTTTGCTGACCGAAACAAGCCGGGATGCTTCAAGCGAAAATAATAGAATTGTCTATATCTGCGGTGATTATGCTTTCCGCTACGATAATAGTTGTGTAGTTGTTCATATGAATTGGAGCTGGACTCTTCAGATGAACTACTGTCTTCGGCTCCAGTCAGAACCAGGGATGTTAAGAGTAAAAATGCGAACAAATTCGCCAAAAACACGGAACGTCTCATTTTGCTACTGCCAAATATATCAGCGGCGTATTCGTATTTATACCGATGTTGTGTTTCTTAAAAATTGATTTTTAACATGCAAAATACTGTAGCACAGTGGACACGACTATTATTATATAAGAATTAGTGAAATATCACCCCTTTGCTAATACAGCTTGTGATTAAGAGCTGCATGAATTATTTTCGCGTGCAAATTGTGGTTTATCGACTGAACTTGCATGTAACTTTTCATTAATATCAATTGTGGTATTAAGTTTAATTAGTGTAAATTTCGATCAGGAAAATTCTGAAGCAACAAGTTGAACTAGGAAGAGTAGGTATCATATTATTTATAATAGTTGTTATATTTACAAAACATGCCATACTAGATTCGAATCTTTCTGTCATAATGAAATTTCAGAGATTGACCCAACATCCGTTTTTGTTGAAATTCGTATTCAACACTTGTGAAAAGGCAGACTGCATATAAAATTTAGCAAAAAATGGATGACTAGTTATGAAACGAGACATCGGAAATCCCGCCTTAAAATATCTCGAATCCCAGACACCAGGGTCGAATGAATCTTCGCTTCCAAAAGCACTGTTTGTGGTTATATACGCATTTTTCCCCTTCAAATGGGTTTCGCGAAGACTTAGTCATTGCTATAGCGCTTTACTGTTTTTCGGTAAATCCCCAAAAGACTTTTGTGGCACTTTATAAAATATAGACATGGATGAATACCTCCCTTTAGTCAGACCTTGTTCACTGCAGCATCACTGATAATAAGTAGAAATAAATTCATCAAAACATCACCGGCATATCGCAATCGGAAAGTATAAATACGGCATCGACATCAATCGTCTTCACAGTTCCCAAATATCACTGCGATAGGAATATACTTAAAAATGGCTCGATTTTCTTTTGCGATACTGTTCACATTTGCACTCTTAGCGACTTCGGTACTGGCCACTGACGATTCGTCTGAAGAGTCTTATGAAGATCATCATTGCCATCACCATCATCCTCACCGTTCTTATCATCATCATCATCACCACCATCATGGACCAAAAGAAGACGTTCCGAGCATAGATGTACGTAAAACTTCAGTAGACGATATCGTTCAGCCAGCAGTTGAAGCAACACAAACAGGACGCAATACTGACGAAGTAGTTGATGAGTCTGCACGAAGAGGAGTAACGTCAGATGACGTAGTGGATGCTACACAGAAAGCAACCAACACTATCGATCTGATTGACGAGTCTACAGTGAAAGGAATCATCAATGATCCTTTACAGGGTGTTGAAGAGGTCACCAAAAATATAGTGGAATCGAACTTCGAACACCACACTGCGGATGATAGTCACAAGGATTACCACAGGTTCCACAAATATCAGCAACATCATGTGTTTGATGCTAAACAGAATTGAGAAAACATTTTTTTAAACAATAAAATAAATAAATCGTGTGTGTAGTTACGGGTTCTTCTTCTTCAGTATTATTGTTCTTATCTTGAAAGCAGATGTTGACGCGAATGTGCTGATAGTTGGTTTCACCTTCTGACTTTACTTATTGCGTCATACATACATGCATTGCCGGTGACGGTGATTTTGTAAAAACCATTTTAATAAAGTATCCACAAAAATCCTCTTAAGCTTTGCCAATGCGTTTGAATGAGCCACTAATCTGATTACTTTCACGACATTTACGTTTCAGTTGGAATTGACATTCAGTTTATTTAGCTATAGTTCACAGACCAAAATAATAAATATAACTTATAATCAAAACAAGTAAAAGTAAAAAATCGGCCTGGCCGATGCTTTGATACCATCCACTGTATACAAGTCATGCAAAATTAGTTTTGTATGGGAGGGAGCAGAACTGCTTGACCGACATAGCTCAATTTTAATATCAACTTGACGATGATAAAATGAAGTCCTCTCACAAAATTTCGCTTGCCTAGGTCGATTTTTTTCGACGCTATCCTGTTTTCAACAAACAGAGAGACACATGAGTCTAATAGTGATTTTGTATGGGCTGTACCAGAACGACTTGACCGACATAGCCCATTTTCAATACCAACCTGACGACGATAAATATAATTCCTTTCACCAAATTTCATTCGCGTATGTCGATTTCTTTGATCGCTATCTTGCTTTCCACAGGCAGACAGACCTAAGGATATGGCTAAATCGATTGAGAATATGATCCTGATTCAGAATACAATATACTTTGACGGTGACTCCTTCTTGGCGTTTCAAATGTAATGACAAAGTGAATATACCTTCCTGTAGAGGGTATAAAAATAACCACCACCAAACCATAAATGTAAATCGAAGCCACACGTTGCGCCTTAGAGTATACAACTAAAATTATTTTTAATTTAAGTAGGCACACCCTACGATTATGTGACTACCTTTTGTATAGATAGTAATAATATCTGTGAAGCAAAGTTCGAATTTAACAAGATCTACTGTTGAACATTTTAACTTTAAAGCCACAATTAAAAAAGGTGGGAAAATGTGGCGGAAATTACGGATGTCTGCATGCGAAATCGTTGGCGAAGATTTGTCCTTAAAAGATCTAAAAGGATGGGCCTAGTAATATTTTGTATCATCCTCGGCCTCAATTGAATGAAACCCACAATAATATTAATGATGGACATTACAACCGATCGATAATGTCAAAGATTGCCTAAGAGACTAACCGCAATACTAATAATGTGTCCAGGCTAAATTTTTCGAACTCACAATTATTTTTTTCATTTAAAATTGCACAAAATATTTAGTAGGTTAAAATTGATTATTAGTTTGGCCCTAAGCGACTAAAATTCATTCACCATTCGTAAAAAAATAAGCTCCACTTTATTAGATATCTATGCAACACACTTGAACCTCCCACATTATTCGCTTCTAGTGGCGGCGGTGTTTATCGGATGAATGAACTCGGCGCAGTTTGTTTAGACTCTTGTCTTCAGTTTTCTTCACCCTTCGAAAATGTTTATTATGCGGCGATACAACAGGTCCATGGTGTACAGTTTCCTTCTGTCCATTCGAGGATACCCTCAAGTCACGGCCATGACTTGCCCTAGCCAGCCTTACAGTATGGTGTGCATGACCTACTGCCACACCACTGTGGCCAGCTGCATGATGTGGATGCACTTTCGGGGTATGTTTTCCATGTTCAACTGTGCGAACCCCCAATGCAAGGGCACAGGCGATCAATGCCAAAAATATGATCTGTTTTACGTAAACGATAAGAGATATATTTCAATTAATATTTCGATTCGGCACTATCACTCGATCAAAGTAGGAAAGGAAATTAATCAATCGCGATGGACGGGATTTTCCCAAATTGTCTCTACTCACCAATTTGTGCATTTTGTGGGTGTTTGCGGATTCTTGTGGATTACCTCCGCTGATATTTTTATTGAGTTTGTGCTGTTATCTCGGGCGCTTACGCTCGCGGATGTATCTAAATTGAAACTGATTTCCAAATTGCCTTAGTCCATTGCTTTTATATCAACTTTAGTTATCACAAGTTATGTGCGGTATCAACTACTGATTTGAAGAGTTCTTGTTGAATTACGTATACCTACCGCTAGAATTTCACCAGAAATGAATATAATTCTTAGTTTGCGCTGTCCACACTTTAATTGTTGCGCTTAACTCCGTCCGTTCAATTACGACAGTGTCTTATTGTAGAATAGTGAGGTGAGTACTTTGTTTGAAAGTACGCATCAGCTTTGGAACTGAAAAAAAAAAATTTTATTTTTGGGGGGCGTGTACTCATGAAAATTGTCTGATTTTTAAATACTTTACAATGCCGAGTATCTGCATTTTGTTGACAAACTAAAGTAGTGAATTGAGTTTGTTTTTATTGTTTTTATATTTCGTCAACACTTTTTCTTAAATTTTTGTAACACGAAATTGGCTACCCACGTCTTCATTTAGAGGGTTTTAACAATTTTTCATAAACAACACCTCAGATATATGTCATAAATTTAGTTCGTAATCTAGTCAAGCTTGATCTCGCAATGGCAACCTTTTCGTGACCCGCAAATTATTCAAGTTAATATCAAAATATTTTATTGGCTAGACCCAGCTGGCAATTTTTAAGTTAAAAGAATTAGAATAAACAATTTTTGGCAAAGTCACTTTGGTAGGAGTTATTTCTGTTGCGAAATCATGACTTCCTAAAAATTAAGAGTTAGTTGAATTCTGACAGTAAAATTATTTTTATTTCCAGCTTTTGCATTCGGGCATATGAAAACGGGCTTTTGGATACCACGTAACTTAAACAGAAAAACAATGGCACTCCGGTAGTTATGACAGAAGTGAAAACTTAAACAATTACGTGCGTATTTTTTGAATCGCCATGAAATATTTTAATGTGCAGGAAATTCTGTTAAGTGAAGTGCTTTCTTATTCATTATTATAAATATAATATGTACTACAAAAATTATACTATTGTACATGAAAAATAATGCATACTAGTTGGTACCCGCGACTTCGTCTGCGTAGAATTAGTACTTCGAGCCAGAGACAAATGATACTGAGACCCCCAACTCACAATCCTCTTGCCGCTGGGCCCCTTAGTTTTTTTTCAAATTCGCCATTTTGTTTTCCTATCGGTGTTGTGACAATTAAGAATCCGTGTGACATGCAAAAACATACAAAAAATACAAAAATAAATGCTGCCAACCTCGACAAACGTGGGGAAATGTGCTAGAATTCGGGAATACCAAATTTTTACATTACTGAATGCCATTGGTTAGTAATTATATGTTGTTAAAAGGCGAATAATTTGATTTCTTTGGTTAATAAAACTAGCTAAATGAGATGTTCTGTTTACTTTAAACTTATTATGACAAACATTACTGCGTATTTTGCGCTTTTGAATATCATTAACTTCGATTTCATGCGTAAATTTTTCTTAGAAAACTGAATAAAATTTGCTCAATATGTTTCTATTTTACTTCAAATAATCTTCACTGTTCATTTTTCATATATATTTTAAGCAAATCTCCCTTATTCCTTAAAAAAAATATTATGCACACGTAACGAATAATTTCAAATTTAACGGATAAAATTCTATGAACGCTGTCAGCAACTTTTCCCACAGCGGAAGTGGCATATGCAAAGTGCGAGTGTGTTGGTGAGTCGGAATTTTTGAAGTTACGTGACATTTGTCAATACGAATTTCTATGTAACAATACAAGCGCACTTAGCATTTGCCACCCCATAAAAATATAGCTTGTAGGCTAAGTAACGGGAAATCGGTCGGAGTTGGTGGTCTCAGTATTGTCTCTGCTTCGAGCAACCCATTAAAATATTTATATCAATCTAAGTTAAACACTATTCTATTTGTGTATGGCCAACCAATTAGCCATACACATTTAAATTCATTGTTAAAATACGCAGCAAATGCATTTATTTCCTAACAAATATAAATACCTATGATGAATTTTATTATCCCTAATTGGTAGATACTTCATCCACTTCCCACGCACCAACCAGATTGCCCCAGCAAGTTTTGAAAATAAAATTCTCTCTTAAATTACTTTACAATAGCAAACACACTTTCCCATTCACATCCCACATCAGCAGGGAAAACAGCTTGTAGTAGGCAAATTCTCTTAAGTTTTCTGTGCTTGCGGCAGCGCTGCCAACCACTTTTAACGAAAAAATGAATAACTAAACAAAAAATGCATTTTTCAATAAAATAATACAATACAAAAAAAATATTTTTAGGTAAAGTGGAACAATAAATCAAAGATTAAGCTCAAATACAAAAAAAATAAACAGCTACCGAATTTGTTTCCAATTTCAATCAACTTACTGGAAGTGGAAGCTGGAATTATTTTTAAAGATTGACATAGAAATTGTTCGTAATATGGGCAGAATTTAAAATTGGAATCACATTCTTTAAGACCGAGGTTACATATAAAATCCTTTTTTGGCCAGATTTTTTAAGAATGTTTAAAAATATAAAAAAAAAAACATAAACAAATATAACAAGATGGAAATAACAAAAGTCCCCTTTTTAATGGTAGCAGAACTCCTGAAAGCATTCCCTTTTTCTAACTCTTGTTAAACCACGATTCTCATATCCACTAAATTCAATTAAATTTTTTTTGATTAAATTTTTTAATTTTTTAAACATTTTTAAAAAATCTTTGCCAAAAAAAAATTATATATAACATAGGTCTTAAAGAATGTGTTTCCACCTTCAAGCTATGTCCATTTTTCGAACACTCTATCTGTCATTCCTTAAAAATAATTCCAGCTTCCACTGTGAAATGAAATTGGAAACAAATTTGAAAGCTGTTTGTTGTAAAGGGTTTTCCAATAAGAGGTGTTATTTTAGTATTCAAAGAAAAATGTAATTTTTTGAGATAAATGATCGGATGTTTATTTCATAATAAAGAAGAAGGTATGCCGTTAATAATGAAAAACAACATCAGCCAAATGGCCACCACGAGCACGCATACAGGACCATATCATTTTCATGAAATTTTCCATAACCAAATCGCAAAGTGGCTGCCCTATGTCCTCGATAGCCCCACGAATTTTATCTTTGAGGTTGGCGTAGACCTTATCTTTCACGTGGCCCCAAAGGAAGAAGTCGCAAGGTGTTAAATCACAAGATCTCGGTGGCCAATTGTGATCATCTCTTCGATAGATAACAAGGTCCGGAAACTTTAGTTTTGCGAACTGTGACTGCATGATTTTGACCATTTTTGTAGTGAATTTTAATAATTTCAATGCGTTGTTGAAGCGTGTATCGTTCCATTTTTAGTAATGGCGTAATTTCTACTTGTCAAATGTCAAAAAATAAAAACTTCAAAAGTGACAGTTACCGAAAAAGCGGGTCAATCACAATAACACCTCTCATTGGAATTCCCTTTATAAATACAAAATGTTTTGCTTATTTTTTTATATTTATGTTTTACTTTTGATTTATTGTCGCAAAATATTTAAGCACATTTGTGCTGCGAATTCAACTCATTCCCTGCACTTAGCCACATCTACATCTCAGCTCTGCAACTAGACACCTATCTTCTCAAATTCGCACGAATTTTATACTTTTATTTTTTCAAATTCTCTGAAGCTAAGTCAATTTATTTTTTCAAAAAACTTATTGTTTTAACTTTAGAGAATGAAAAAAAAACAAATTCCGCAAAGATATTCATCCATTCATGTGTGTAAGTATTCATAAGTGAATATAACCTGCGTTTGTAGCTCCTACTCTAATTTCACAAAATGGTTCCCAAAACAATAACGCAAAATGTCTTGTAATATGGTAACACATATTTCCCACATTAACTACCATAGACTACAACCCAAACGATATAGTGGGAAGGTAAGTTTCCGCTGACACCATTAATGGCGTCTGTTGTTCTCTTTGAGGTATGATAGGTCTTTTATCTGCTAGGTGTCGCTGGTTCTTAGTTGATACATCTATCTACTCTATCATTGTATATAAACATTCCTCTATACACAATGACTCTATATAACCTCACAACTTTCGTTGCAATTTCACGAACACTGGTGCCGCAACATTGGTAACGCAACATATCAAAAATGCCCAACGCGCCTAAAGAAGTTATCACTTCGAAAAAATAACAACATGTCTTCTCTTTTTTGCGTATTGTATTGTTATACAACTTTTGATATAAACGTAACTATATACAGCGTTTGCTGTAAAATAAACGCAAGTTTTTATATTTTTATGTGAATACAGTTATATACACGTCTGTGCTAAGTGTAATAAATAAATAAGGTTCAACTTTAATGTGGTTTTGGATTGGGCTTCTTCAAATTTGCTATCAGAATTCAGATTTTGTGTGTCTAATCGAACATAAAAACGTCACTTGCTCTTTTTTGTGTTGATATTTGTGCGGTTCGAATATGTGTAGCTTTCGACACTTTTTTAAGCGTTTTGCATTCACTGCTTAAACTTTATATTAAAACATTCTTAATTTGCGCCCAAATTGATTTCAAAACATTTGTACATATGTAATTAAAAAAATAGATCCACCCGATGCAATGCATTTCTTTGCAGTTGAAAAATTTCACGAAAACGTAAACAAACTTCACTAGTTGTCGAACTCAAACGTAGATACTTGTATTGGTAAATCCGAAGCAAAGCTAAGAAAAGAGTCCAGATTCGCAAAAGTGTTCTGAAAAAGATAGCTTTTTTGTACCAAACGAACATAAAAATTGGTCTGAGAGCGCCCAATCGGAAAACCACATTAGTGATGCAAGTTTTTAAGAAATAGGAGTTGTCACTTTTTGAACAACATTGTCAAGATAATAAAAACGCTTCATCAACATTTTATTGAACAATTCGTCTGCATTAAAGATTGAAAGAAATAATATTGAATACGTTACATTAATAAATTTAAAAACAAAACCCATAAACCAAAGTACGATAAAGCTTCCAATCCATCAACTGTAATCACGGCCCGTCATTTTGAATCACTCATTGTCCATTATTCAATTCACTGCATTTTTCATCACATCAAAGATTCGATCAGGGATGGCCAATTAGGAAGAAGCAGTTAAAATATTTCTTGTATCTGATCGACAGCATTTGTCAATTTTTTTGCTGACCGAAACAAGCCGGGATGCTTCAAGCGAAAATAATAGAATTGTCTATATCTGCGGTGATTATGCTTTCCGCTACGATAATAGTTGTGTAGTTGTTCATATGAATTGGAGCTGGACTCTTCAGATGAACTACTGTCTTCGGCTCCAGTCAGAACCAGGGATGTTAAGAGTAAAAATGCGAACAAATTCGCCAAAAACACGGAACGTCTCATTTTGCTACTGCCAAATATATCAGCGGCGTATTCGTATTTATACCGATGTTGTGTTTCTTAAAAATTGATTTTTAACATGCAAAATACTGTAGCACAGTGGACACGACTATTATTATATAAGAATTAGTGAAATATCACCCCTTTGCTAATACAGCTTGTGATTAAGAGCTGCATGAATTATTTTCGCGTGCAAATTGTGGTTTATCGACTGAACTTGCATGTAACTTTTCATTAATATCAATTGTGGTATTAAGTTTAATTAGTGTAAATTTCGATCAGGAAAATTCTGAAGCAACAAGTTGAACTAGGAAGAGTAGGTATCATATTATTTATAATAGTTGTTATATTTACAAAACATGCCATACTAGATTCGAATCTTTCTGTCATAATGAAATTTCAGAGATTGACCCAACATCCGTTTTTGTTGAAATTCGTATTCAACACTTGTGAAAAGGCAGACTGCATATAAAATTTAGCAAAAAATGGATGACTAGTTATGAAACGAGACATCGGAAATCCCGCCTTAAAATATCTCGAATCCCAGACACCAGGGTCGAATGAATCTTCGCTTCCAAAAGCACTGTTTGTGGTTATATACGCATTTTTCCCCTTCAAATGGGTTTCGCGAAGACTTAGTCATTGCTATAGCGCTTTACTGTTTTTCGGTAAATCCCCAAAAGACTTTTGTGGCACTTTATAAAATATAGACATGGATGAATACCTCCCTTTAGTCAGACCTTGTTCACTGCAGCATCACTGATAATAAGTAGAAATAAATTCATCAAAACATCACCGGCATATCGCAATCGGAAAGTATAAATACGGCATCGACATCAATCGTCTTCACAGTTCCCAAATATCACTGCGATAGGAATATACTTAAAAATGGCTCGATTTTCTTTTGCGATACTGTTCACATTTGCACTCTTAGCGACTTCGGTACTGGCCACTGACGATTCGTCTGAAGAGTCTTATGAAGATCATCATTGCCATCACCATCATCCTCACCGTTCTTATCATCATCATCATCACCACCATCATGGACCAAAAGAAGACGTTCCGAGCATAGATGTACGTAAAACTTCAGTAGACGATATCGTTCAGCCAGCAGTTGAAGCAACACAAACAGGACGCAATACTGACGAAGTAGTTGATGAGTCTGCACGAAGAGGAGTAACGTCAGATGACGTAGTGGATGCTACACAGAAAGCAACCAACACTATCGATCTGATTGACGAGTCTACAGTGAAAGGAATCATCAATGATCCTTTACAGGGTGTTGAAGAGGTCACCAAAAATATAGTGGAATCGAACTTCGAACACCACACTGCGGATGATAGTCACAAGGATTACCACAGGTTCCACAAATATCAGCAACATCATGTGTTTGATGCTAAACAGAATTGAGAAAACATTTTTTTAAACAATAAAATAAATAAATCGTGTGTGTAGTTACGGGTTCTTCTTCTTCAGTATTATTGTTCTTATCTTGAAAGCAGATGTTGACGCGAATGTGCTGATAGTTGGTTTCACCTTCTGACTTTACTTATTGCGTCATACATACATGCATTGCCGGTGACGGTGATTTTGTAAAAACCATTTTAATAAAGTATCCACAAAAATCCTCTTAAGCTTTGCCAATGCGTTTGAATGAGCCACTAATCTGATTACTTTCACGACATTTACGTTTCAGTTGGAATTGACATTCAGTTTATTTAGCTATAGTTCACAGACCAAAATAATAAATATAACTTATAATCAAAACAAGTAAAAGTAAAAAATCGGCCTGGCCGATGCTTTGATACCATCCACTGTATACAAGTCATGCAAAATTAGTTTTGTATGGGAGGGAGCAGAACTGCTTGACCGACATAGCTCAATTTTAATATCAACTTGACGATGATAAAATGAAGTCCTCTCACAAAATTTCGCTTGCCTAGGTCGATTTTTTTCGACGCTATCCTGTTTTCAACAAACAGAGAGACACATGAGTCTAATAGTGATTTTGTATGGGCTGTACCAGAACGACTTGACCGACATAGCCCATTTTCAATACCAACCTGACGACGATAAATATAATTCCTTTCACCAAATTTCATTCGCGTATGTCGATTTCTTTGATCGCTATCTTGCTTTCCACAGGCAGACAGACCTAAGGATATGGCTAAATCGATTGAGAATATGATCCTGATTCAGAATACAATATACTTTGACGGTGACTCCTTCTTGGCGTTTCAAATGTAATGACAAAGTGAATATACCTTCCTGTAGAGGGTATAAAAATAACCACCACCAAACCATAAATGTAAATCGAAGCCACACGTTGCGCCTTAGAGTATACAACTAAAATTATTTTTAATTTAAGTAGGCACACCCTACGATTATGTGACTACCTTTTGTATAGATAGTAATAATATCTGTGAAGCAAAGTTCGAATTTAACAAGATCTACTGTTGAACATTTTAACTTTAAAGCCACAATTAAAAAAGGTGGGAAAATGTGGCGGAAATTACGGATGTCTGCATGCGAAATCGTTGGCGAAGATTTGTCCTTAAAAGATCTAAAAGGATGGGCCTAGTAATATTTTGTATCATCCTCGGCCTCAATTGAATGAAACCCACAATAATATTAATGATGGACATTACAACCGATCGATAATGTCAAAGATTGCCTAAGAGACTAACCGCAATACTAATAATGTGTCCAGGCTAAATTTTTCGAACTCACAATTATTTTTTTCATTTAAAATTGCACAAAATATTTAGTAGGTTAAAATTGATTATTAGTTTGGCCCTAAGCGACTAAAATTCATTCACCATTCGTAAAAAAATAAGCTCCACTTTATTAGATATCTATGCAACACACTTGAACCTCCCACATTATTCGCTTCTAGTGGCGGCGGTGTTTATCGGATGAATGAACTCGGCGCAGTTTGTTTAGACTCTTGTCTTCAGTTTTCTTCACCCTTCGAAAATGTTTATTATGCGGCGATACAACAGGTCCATGGTGTACAGTTTCCTTCTGTCCATTCGAGGATACCCTCAAGTCACGGCCATGACTTGCCCTAGCCAGCCTTACAGTATGGTGTGCATGACCTACTGCCACACCACTGTGGCCAGCTGCATGATGTGGATGCACTTTCGGGGTATGTTTTCCATGTTCAACTGTGCGAACCCCCAATGCAAGGGCACAGGCGATCAATGCCAAAAATATGATCTGTTTTACGTAAACGATAAGAGATATATTTCAATTAATATTTCGATTCGGCACTATCACTCGATCAAAGTAGGAAAGGAAATTAATCAATCGCGATGGACGGGATTTTCCCAAATTGTCTCTACTCACCAATTTGTGCATTTTGTGGGTGTTTGCGGATTCTTGTGGATTACCTCCGCTGATATTTTTATTGAGTTTGTGCTGTTATCTCGGGCGCTTACGCTCGCGGATGTATCTAAATTGAAACTGATTTCCAAATTGCCTTAGTCCATTGCTTTTATATCAACTTTAGTTATCACAAGTTATGTGCGGTATCAACTACTGATTTGAAGAGTTCTTGTTGAATTACGTATACCTACCGCTAGAATTTCACCAGAAATGAATATAATTCTTAGTTTGCGCTGTCCACACTTTAATTGTTGCGCTTAACTCCGTCCGTTCAATTACGACAGTGTCTTATTGTAGAATAGCGAGGTGAGTACTTTTTAGAAAGTACGCATCAGCTTTGGAACTGAAAACAAAAGTTATATTTTTGGGGGGCTTGTACTCATGAAAATTGTCTGATTTTTAAATACTTTACAATGCCGAGTATCTGCATTTTGTTGACAAACTAAAGTAGTGAATTGAGTTTGTTTTTATTGTTTTTATATTTCGTCAACACTTTTTCTTAAATTTTTGTAACACGAAATTGGCTACCCACGTCTTCATTTAGAGGGTTTTAACAATTTTTCATAAACAACACCTCAGATATATGTCATAAATTTAGTTCGTAATCTAGTCAAGCTTGATCTCGCAATGGCAACCTTTTCGTGACCCGCAAATTATTCAAGTTAATATCAAAATATTTTATTGGCTAGACCCAGCTGGCAATTTTTAAGTTAAAAGAATTAGAATAAACAATTTTAGGCAAAGTCACTTTGGTAGGAGTTATTTCTGTTGCAAAATCATCACTTCTTAAAAATTAAAAGTTAGTTGAATTCTGACAGTCAAATTATTTTTATTTCCAGCTTTTGCATTCAGGCATATGAAAACGGGCTTTTGGATACCAGTGAAACGTATTCAAACCCACCAATAGCTGTAAATTTTAGCTCTTTTTAACACAATTTTTGTAGCTATTGGGAATGACTTCAAAATCGCGTTTTATTCCTTATCGTGTTTTGAGATAATGTGATACTTGACGCTTTGTTTACACACAGCTGCCCGCACTAGTAAACACTTTAAAAGGTCATCTTAAACATTTTGTAAGTCACAATTGAACATTTTTCATGGAAATTCAGATTAGACTTTGGAATTTACTAATAATCATTTCTAACCTACACACTTAATGTTTTGTAGGTCACAATGGATAATTTTGTATGGAAAATTTCGCCATTGTGAGTTCGTAAAATCGAGCCGGTACACTTAATTTGATAATTAGTATCGCGCATTTAAAATAATTATTAGTATAGCGCGGACTTTGCTCGTTTGCATTGACGATTTATATTTTATTTATATCAATTTATTCTTGGGTTTTTTGTACACAATTTGTAGATTTATATACATTATGTATATATACACGTAAAGGCGTGAGTTGCGAAGCTTTTCTAGCACAGTTTTGGGTGTTTGTTAGAAAGTCGCAAGAGATGGGGCAGTTAAAAACACAGTGGTATACCTTCTTTATTAAGGGTTTTGCATTTTCACACGCAATTAATTACACACGCAGTAATTTATGCACCCTTGTTGCACTCAATTTATATTCTAATTATGCAACCAAGCTCTGAAATTTTAAAATAATAAAAAATGCAACTATAGTTTCTTTCTTTTAAATATTATTGTATGCTAGAAAATTTCAGTCAACATCTGATAAAACTTCCATCTTTCTGTTTGTTTGCGACGGTACTTTTTTGCATCCAATTATAGTCGATGAAACATTCTAAGCCATAAAGGCGAGTAAAATACACAGGGAACCGGTTGCACCACTCCTTTTTGCGTCCTTGAGGAAAATCAATTCGTAAATCATGTCCGAACAATTTATTAAACTTCTTCTTCACGATCCAAGCAACGAGTCATTAAAATCGCAAGATAAAACTATCTAGCCAGTTCTTTTATACCATAGATCGTTATATCTACCATCATCTTCCACTTCTCGCCAAACCGCAATGGAAAATGGTAACTTTAACAAAAGAAATAACAAGATGTCTTCTCTTTTATTTTGCGTATTGTATTGTTATACAACTTTTGATATAAACGTACAACGTTTGCTGTAATATAAACGCAAGTTTTTATATTTTTATGTGAATACAGCTATTTACACGTCTGTGCTAAGTATAGCAGGTCGCCTTTGGTAGTAACTCTTCGATGGTTGCTACAAGATCAAGATGACTCGACTCCACCAAGTTCAATGTCATGCTCGGTGTTGGTGGAATGGATTAGTCACCGTTAATCGCCTTGCATTGTCGTGCGGTGTAAAAAATCATGTATGTATGGCGCGAAAGAATAAGGTATACGGTACACCGTACACGAAAGGAATTGCGTACAAACGAGAGCACGAGCTCATAAATTCATGTCAGAATCTGGGGGGGATTTTTTTGTATTTTATTACAACTGCAGGAATCAATCGAATAAATTTGAAAATATTTACGAACGACTATATGGCTTGATCCATTTGTAAATGTAAACCCTTTGGGACAAAAAATCATTATATTTTTGATCTAAATCACTTTTCATGTTCCATTTGGCAAAAAAATCAATTTTTTTTCTGATTCGGATCACTTTTTGCAGATCTCGAGATTTTTTTTTCAGATTTACACATACTTTGCACAGTTGTTTTAATAAGTTCGTTTTAAAACAAATGCGCAAAGTTGCGTGCAAACCAAAATAGATTAATACATAAATATAGAGGAATTATTATTTCCTTTGTCTTCCTCGTCGTTTGAAGACTACGAATCACCAGAACTACTCCTTTGTACTTACAACAGGGAAAACATTTTTCATGTCGATATGTGAAACGAATGAAATTTGAACGCTGATAGTGTTTATTGCTGTCAAATAACGCACTAATCCATTTACCAAAGCAGATCAATTTCGTTGTATATTCCATGAACATAAAATCTAAGATCAGGAAAATGTTATGTTATGTTATGTTATGTTATGTTATGTTATGTTATGTTATGTTATGTTATGTTATGTTGTTATGTTATGTTATGTTATGTTATGTTATGTTATGTTATGTTATGTTATGTTGTGCTATGTTATGTTATGTTATGTTATGTTATGTTATGTTATGTTATGTTATGATATGATATGTTATGTTATGTTATGTTATGTTATGCTATGTTAAGTTATGTTATGTTATGTTATGTTATGTTATGTTATGTTATGTTATGTTATGTTATGTTATGTTATGTTATGTTATGTTATGTTATGTTATGTTATGTTATGTTATGTTTTGTTATGTTATGTTATGGTTGTCGTTTAAAATGTTAAAAGTTACTTACTGACTTATGGGGGCAGCCCATAGAATTCATCATCTACGATGACAACCGATGACAGTTTCTCTTATTCTCTCAATATTTCCACCAAGGTAAGTGCTTCCTCTGTGACAGTTGACACAATATGAGAGGAACCACAGAAAAGTAGAAAGTAATCCACCTATCATTCGAATGGACGCGACGTGTTCTGTCCGCCTAAAGAAGCTTTCAGATGTATCATTTAGTGCTTTAAGAAAGATTGGCTTTGTAGGGGATTGAAACTGAATTGTTACTGTTATGTAAACTGCGCAATAGTTGTAAGGTTCTTAAAAGTCACATTTACAGGAACAATCTTATTAAGTCGTGCGGAAATATTTTACAACTGTCCCTGGTATCACCTGGGCTATCCACAACAGAGTCGGTGCTGTCCTGATCTGAATATCTAATCCAGTCATCGTGATCGATCTTGCAAAGTCATGTAATATAGCGGAGACCAGGATTAGTTGTGCATTAAACGTTTCTTTGTTCGTATTATTTTAAGACGCAGTTGAAATATTTTGTTTACTGAAGTTAGATGTAAGCCAAGCTTAAGAGATGACTTTGTTGGATATGCCTGTGGATTCTGCTATATTAAAGAAGATTAAGATTCCGAAAGAAATTTTATAATACGATGATTTTTAAGTGCTTTCGAAGTTTTTTTTATTTATACTGACAGGAATTGAGTTTGAATGGAAGATCTTCACATATTATGTTGCTCATGTCGTGTTTTAGTTCGTCGACCGTCGCGTCACTCGAGTGACCGTGAAAGGTTACTTTCAACGCGTACGGCTCACTCATTGCTGTTTCGATATACAACAGTCTTTGCTACATCCTACCAGAGCATGGGTATCGGTCTTATTTTTTGCCATTCCTATATACAAGCTTGATATTTTTGACTTAAATTTAATATTAGCAAAGTTAATTCAATTTTTCGCCGAACTTAAATAGTTGTTAGTATATTTCGCGTCTTTTGTTCATTTATTTCCACACTCTAACTTCAAATGTCATTCTATGTATTGGGACTAATTTTAATGGTAGATTCGGAGCTTGTCAATCAACGTTTTTCTGAAGTCTTCTCTGTCGGCCTCGTAGAATGCATATTCCTGGGCTTGGTGTTGGACATTGTTGTTTTGGCGCACTTTAAATGTCACTTCAGGTCTCTCATGCTTTCTCATGTTTTTGCTTCTTCAATAATTAAGTCACTTTCGTAAAAAGAGTACATTTTAGATCATCTTCAAAGTTCGTACATTCTTCGCTCACAACATATTGTTGCTGTGTATTTAAAACTGGTCGAGAAAAAGCTCGACCTTGGTCAAGCTCAAGGTCAATATTATGTTGACTAATCAATTTTAGCAAAACCAAAAAATCAATTCATTTCTCTTTGCGCGACTGATTCAAAACGTTCTTGCTAATTGAATCAACGAAGAGAACTCTAACATTAATCTATTTACCTATACTATACAGAAATGTTTTCTTTCAATTAGCAGTTTATTAACCTGTCCCTATATGCCGGACCGATTGTAAATGCGCCGAAACTGTGTGCCGATTTTATCAGTCAATTTGAAAAGGGGAACCACGACTCGTAATCGGTGTCTTTTGTCAATTTAATTATGGCACTTCTTCCTCTGTTGGTCCTGCTTGTTGAAACAAGTCATGTGCTATTGCTCTAATCTTAAAATCACAGTAGCTTGCCTTGTCATGCGATTTCATGCTAATAAATCCAAACGCATCATGAATTTATTATTTCAAGCTCAGTGGAATTCATCTATCTTTATGGGCCATAAAGTCTATAACAAATGACACTTTTGTCTCTTAGCCTAGATAAATCAGTAAATCAGACATTAACATTACGTTTGTTTGTTTTTCAATATTCGTTTTTTTATTAAGTTCACTTATGCATAAATTCAACTCAGGTTTACAAAAAGAAGATTACCAATAGTAGCGTCTGGGATAGCCGCCATATCCCCAGCCCCGTCCGTATCCACCCCAACCGCCGTAACCGCCACCGTATCCCCAGCCTCCTCCGTAGCCTCCATAACCGTAGCTGCGGCCGTAACCAATAGATGGATAGTATCCAAAGCCAAAGGTCTCTGCTCCTTTTAGATCGGTTCCTTCGGCGCCAGCGTCGCCACCTTCCAAATCGACTTCTTGATTTTTGATAGCCAATTCGGCTTGTCCATCTGCAGGCTAAGCCAATTTGTTAGAAACCAAAACTAGCACTTGATTTTTATCAGTTAATCCTTACCACAACTGCAGGCACTGGTACACTAGCATCAATGGCAGGATATGCGCTTGCCGCAACGGCAAGGATCACAACAAGGGCAAGAAACTATAGAAATCAAAGAAAACACATATTTTGTTGGTTATTTATATGGGTTCTGGCTAACGATCTAGACCACACTAACACACCTTGAACATGGTTTGCAATAATAATTGTTTTTTCGCGAATTCGTAATTAGCACTGATGTGTCTCTAGAAAGAGATTTGAGTGAATGCGCAGTTGATCTTTTTAAAGGCGATGATGATTAAATAAATTCTCGATGCGAACTGATCTTGGTAGGGGCACTGGTGGACCTTATATACCTGTCCGGTGTGTCCGCAAAAGAGATGCATGGATGAAAAGAAACGTTCTATAGAACGTACGTATGTTTGGTATACTTTGATGAGCAGGAAATTCTGCGTCATCGTGTAAAGGAGGGGGGATGCAATATGCGAACACTGGATCAGCCATTTACACTAAATGGAAACCCCAGATAAATGTGCTAGATGAATTTGTAAGTTGTTTTTTGCCCTTGAGATGTGATTTGGCCTTCGGTGCGATCGGCAACAATGATTAGGTGTAATAATATCGAGACTTAGATGTCAGTTGTGTTTCCCTACTAATGTGGTTTTGGAATGACGCGACCAAGTTAGAATCAATGTAACCACCAAAAAAGTGAAATGCAAGGTGATTTGAACATTTTCAAAGGAAATTTAAAAGGAGGAGGAGTATATGGCACTGAACTCGGCTCGGCGGTACCTTTAGTACTTACAGCAATTGTGAGAGTGCTTGTAAACAAATACTTTTTGTCGAGGATCAATCAATATAATGCCATTATGAGTGATGAGCTTATTTTCGCAATTATTTGGTCAACAACTTCTGACCTCTGTTGATGACTGTTTGTAAATAAAACTGTGTTTCAGCTTTTGTTGCTCCTGTCATTTGAATAATTTTTGTTCATCCTTGATATGGAACACTTTGAAGGTGCTTAAGTTAAGTTTTAGTTCATTTAACTGGTCTCGCCAGTGGAATGTTTCATTCGTTTCGGTCAGTGAGATTTTGAATGTCGGTCTGGATAGTTTTTTATCCCAGTTTTATACGATATTCTACTCTATTTCTGTTGCCATTACAGACATATCAAGATGCCTAAAAATTTGGGAACGGGCACTTAGCTATATTTAATAAAACTAATTCACTCACGGCGTTGTCTAAATTTTCACTTTTAGCATTTTATGTAATCTAATGACAGCACTATTCTTACATAGCGAATACAACACAGTTACTAACTGATGCAATCAAATTTTTATTCATGGAACAATATAATAGCGTTTGAACTTGCAACAGTTCTGCATTTCGTATCAAAGGTAAACGCAAATTTTCAGCTGTCAGATATTCTATTTGCGTATGTATTCTTACCAGATAGAGTTTGAATATTTTTCCATATGTCACGAATAATTTTGTTTTTTAACGTGATCATAAAAATATAGATATTTTCCGAATCAACGTACGTCAAATATTATCTTGACCTTTAAGCGATCTTAAAATTTAAGCGATGATTATTAAATTAGAAATACAATTTTAAGCAGAATATGTCGAAAGGTTACTTCAGTATTTGTAATTTTATTGCGAGATAAAAACCCAGCAAAGTAAAATGGCGAACCAATACCTTTCCACAAGAGTTATTATGCCTGACACTTAATATTTGTTTCGATTGTCAAAGAAATGGATTCCACTAGTTTGATCTCGGGATCGAAAACACTTTCAATTTCAAAACTTCTCCGAAGTTAGACAATCAGTAGCTGGAAATCCAAGTGTACCTTAGTCGGTTATGTTACTAGGTAAGCTTATTTGTAAATTGTAATTAATCTAGATTTACACATTTTGTCTGACAGCCGTCTTCACGTCTTATGTTAGAGTTTTGCAAATAGATCAATGGACTCATTGGTTTAATCTCTCGCTTTCAATTTGCGTCACAGCAGTTAAGTAATATAGTTTTGGAAAAACTAGGTAATACTTGTAAAACTATACAGTTTTAATTGGTTGGTACTGCCATCGTCCGCTAGGTGGAAGTTGTAAAATTTTATTATTTTCTTATGTGCGATTTCTGAATATCAGTGCAAACGCAGAGAACAAAAAGTAGTGATTCGGGTACCACCATCAATGGGAGTAGGTATAATATTCATGAATGAATAATAGCCGATTCAGCTACCAGTGGCATTCTCTTATAGACATTTTATATTTTAATTAATCTCTATAATCAGTATCTACAAATAACCACCTCGTCGGTAGTGGTCTTCAACGTTGTTTACAAACGCACTACGCCTTTCCGAATTCCTCTGTCGTTTTAGTTTCGTTTTCGTTTGAACGCAGTATTACAATCGTATTTACATTTTCATACAAGCAACAAATGTCGCAGTGCACTGCAACAAGTTTATTCGCTCGATGTATTCTGACGCAGTCAAACTGGTTAGTGGAAGGATATCAAGGGCATAGAAATTCTCTGGAATATCTGTTGGAATGTAGACATTACATAGTTTAAGGATTCATAAATGTGCTGACAGGAGATTGGATAGATGTTCCGGTCTTACGTGCGTACTTGTAATTGTAACTGACAGTAATGACGATGTTTACACGCTGGAACATATGTGGTTGCATCTGCCATTGGTAGGAAGTGAATCAGCTAGTGAATTTGTTCTTGTGCCAACTATCAAGAGGAAATGTATTTGGCAAAGTTGTATTAAATCTCATTCGCATTGTCATAATGCATGTACTTCAGCTATAGTTACACGTGTCATATTTCGTGGAAAATTTTTAACATGCTGACGTCACAAAAATTCGGTCATTCTGTGGTCACTCGTGAGAATGCGCTGCGACAGCCCGCGAACCAGACGCTTGACAGGCGATCGCACGAAGTGACACAATGACGTCGGTATGTCAAAATTTGACAATGAAAGACGGCGTCTGTAATCGTAGCTTAACAGCTTTTGTAAAATTTTTATAAACTTACCCACATTCTGCATGAAGCATTATTCTGAAGATGATTGATCTACCTACTAGCGGTAGTTATGTTCGAACGTGGGTCTAATTGTCAACTTGATCTCGAGTTCATGGTTTTAATGAATGGGCGGCTAACTATGTTAAGTTGATGTCGGCTTTTTTATACCTCATATAAAATGCAACTTCTTCTTCGCATATGGGCCTTAACGGAACTGTTATCCAGACCAATGTTATGTGGTTGTTACATTTGAAACAAATCTATAACATCGCTTAGCATTTCCATCTATTATGTTGTGACTGACTAGCTTTATTATTACATTAACTTTACCTACGTTTTAAATAATTAGGTGCAGAAGTAGTTTTCCTACCCAATTACCTTAAAGAAGTCCCATAAAACGGACTCCCATGAACGATAACATTGAAACATCTTATTGTGGCTTAAATATCAAAATTTAACGTGGAAGATAATTGGCGAGACGCTCCAATCCAAAATGAATTCGATTATATTTTGATTGATAGATAGGTACTCGTAATCTCGTATATGTGTGCAATATAATTCAGCGGTGACGTGTTCAATCTTATTCTGAAAGTCAAGATGCGAGGTATTTGCGTATATTTTTAAAATGGCGTTCATTTATCACTCATCGAAAGAATCTAGCAATTCAGCAAATTCTAATTCATCCTAATATACTTATGAAGAAAATGTGAGTAATGACAGAGTAAATAAATTCATTATTTGCTTTTAGATTTGCAAAAGGGGAATCCATTCCATGGAATTTGATTAGACCGTTCAAGTTAAGTAGCGTCATGATTAGTCGCGACTTTCGACTGTACAAAGCGCAAGTTACGCATTGGAGATGGGCTCGGTAGGCGCTATGAGTAATTTGCGTTGACGATACGAGAGATAGGGCGGGTATATTCGTATCTACATCATTCCCATTGAGAAGGTGTTAAATGACTTATTTGGTATGATCAGCGAGATTAGTTTTGTTGTGAAATAACACAATTAGTAATAAACCCATAAAGATTTGCTGTATTGTTATTGTTGGAAAAGGTATTTTTTTTTTGTTTGTCGGTATATATTTTTACTGGCATAGTTAAATATGAACAATTTCCGATAAAGAGAGTAACTATGATTAGTTATTTTGGTAAGTCAACTACTTGTCAAAGGATTTTCTCGATAATAGCTGAAGTGGAAATTCACTTGGACACTTACGAGAATGTTTTCAATCTTAGAACTTTGCACGGAGCACTTAAGTGAAATTTCGTAAAATATAAACTAACTGAGAATGCAAAAATGTTGGATGCTGCAGATATTTCTGGAAAATAAATGGACTTAAATAAAACACGTTTCGATCGACTTATGTCGTTTTCCATTGGTTTCACTCGGGGATCCACTCATTTTGTGATCCAATGGAACAACAAAACTCCTCCTGATGGAACCCACAAAAGTGTTTGCGAAATGCCAACAAATAATCTACGGCGGCTGTCAGATGACTTGTATAAAATACATAAATTACACTTGTGTGAGTACTTCTTTAGTGGATTCTGACTTCAAATCGAGAAGCGAAATTCTCTTCTCAGAATCACCAGAAGAGTATTTTTTGTGCCAATGGAACGGTTTGAGAATTGATTTTTTCGATTCCGGACTCTCCCGGACGCTTCTTTTCGCCCAATGAAAACGACATCAAAGTATAAAAAGGAAAAGCAAGTTTATTCGTCATATTTGACATAAATCAGTGTTAACAGTTTGCATTAAATATAAGTTTTCATTATTAAGAAATGATGCCAAATCAACAAAAATATATCCTATTGGCATAGATCGATCACATGAAACTAGTGTATGTCTATAGAGGGGTAGATGAACGAATATAGTCATGAATTTTGTGGCTGAGTAGGTACCTAGCTACTAAGTTGACAGTTCGTATATGAAACAGACAGACGTAAGAAAAGTGGCGTTTTGCAATCAAAGTGCTTCTCGTCCAGAACAATCTAGTCAAACTGAGCTTTGAATGTACCAATCATCGACACATTTCAGATACTAATATCTGTCCGTATGTTCCATCGGAGAAGCCGTCAACTTGTGATAATTATTAGTCTACCATTTAAATCTAGCTGCAGCAATACAAACAATGTTCGACTTAATTTACATTTGTGGTATTTCATTGCCAAGTAAATATTTGCTAATAATGCATTTTATGAAACAAAAACTTTATTTAAAATGACAGTTTACACTTCCAGTTACTGCTCATTTTGAAATTCACTCGTTTTTATTAATGGCCGCCACATCCTAAAACGCTGGACTACCACCTGTTGGCTATTTTCCGCACTATTTATGCGCCATCTATCGAGAAATAGTAGAATGTAGGCTCAAATCGATAAATGTGGAATGAAACGCAACTTGGCGTAATCGGTTGACATTTGAATTCGCCCGATTAGAAGCCGCTGTTCTGTTTCACTTCCCAGTTCCTTCATTTAAATATGTTCGGCTTTCAAAATTTGAAAGTATAAACTTCTCCCTCTCACACTCCCGACCATCTCATTTCTTTCGGTTTCGATCGACTAACACGAATGACAATCACAACACGAAACAACCAAAATACATAGCAGAAAGAAAAAAACAAACCTCACAAAAATCCAATTCGCTCTCGGTCTCCCGCTTCCCATTCTTCTGTCATTTGCACAAGTGTTAGTGAGTGAAATAAGCGGCAGCAGCAACCAGCAACCCAGCCTGAGTCTGTCCGTCTGATTTCGGCTGCTGTCAAAAGTTTCTTTCCCCGCGTTCGGAACGGTTGAGTTTTTCTTCTTTACGTGCGCTGTGTACACGGGGTTCGGTCGTCGGCATTCTTCTTGTGTTCGATTTTATTTTGAAAATTTTCTTTAGTTTTTTCTTTCCCCCTCTAATTTTGTACAATAATTTCTTTGTGACGGAACTTAAACAACGTTTTGCCATATTTTCTACGCGAAATTTCCTTCTCTGGCCAAGTGAAATTCAAAGTTTTGTGCAAATTACCCAGTTTTTGGAGTTTTTTATTTTCATTTTGCGCTCTCTCTATTTAACAAATGTGAGTGTGTGTTATGATGTTGAAGAAATCGCATAATATTTTTGGAGATTCTGTGTAAAAACTTGAAAAGAAATCAAAGTTAGTCTTTTACTAGGAATATCAAAGAGAAAAAGTGGAAGAAAAACGAAATTCAAATTCCTCTCCTCTTCGTCGCCATGACGATATGGTGCAATTCGTGTGTGTTTGTGTGTAGAAATAAAATAAAAGAAATCACCGCACCGCTCGCTCGCACACACTTATTGGCTCTGATAAAGTGTGTGAGTGAGCACAGCAAGTATATTTGCGGAGGCAAAAGTGACGTGTGTGTTATATGAGTCCAACACCCAAAAAAGGGAATAAAAAATTTCCTGGCGATCGTGGTGTGGTTTGGTGATCGTTTCGAGTTTGGGAGTGGAGAAATGTTTCTAATCCTTATGGACCCCAATGGTGGTATCTTCGGGAGAGGTAAACGAAAATGTGCGTTCACTCTTTGCCGAAGGATCTCATCTCGGATTCCCCCGGCTTTTCCAATGGAGACATTTTTGCCGCTGAATTTATTTGAGGTTATGTGCAGTATGCTGTGTGAAACAGGGACACACATCCATCGGTTGTGTGGATGCGGTTATAAATAAACATCTCTAGATCGAAGATTTTTTTTCTTTAGTTTTTTATCTTTAGCGTTTTTTCCTCTCTATGTTGGTAGGTACCTATATATCTTTGGCTTAGATGAATTATTGCTGCTTTCTTACGAAAATAAACTCGAACGTGGGTGGATTTGGGTCTCTATCTCGATATTTTATGTGCTTTCTGTGGCCAAACTCGCATTTGTCGTGGCAAGAGATGTAATTTAAATAATTGAAAATCTAACACCAAATAAAGTTGAATTGGATTGGTGTAGTTATTCGGCTGGTGGTAAGTTGGTAACCTCTGACGGACGCCCACGTTGCAAGTGTGAATTCCTAATTTGGTGTATAAGACCACTGACTGACTAGCTAAGTGGTTTTGCACTGTTGCGGTCAATTTGAGCCGCAGCTATTGGTTTGGCAAATATTTGCTTTAAATCAGTAAAATTTAAACTGTTTACATAAAATGTGTGTTAATGTGGTGAGATTTGTATGATTGAATCTCCAATTAGTTTGGTAAAGTTCACAGACTTTTGTCTGCGATTTACCTAATTTGAGTACCTACCTACCACCGTCTGTATGAATATACGCTGTGTAAATATGATTAACAGGTTGCACAGCAGGTACGTCAATTGGTCTGACATGCATATTGGTAATTTGTGCGCAAATGTTTGGAGCCTGAAACTGTTTTAATAGGTACTATCTGTTTGTACACGCATCTGTGCATTTCCGTTTTTCACATTACATAGGTATTTGAAAAATAACATTCTATCGCAAATGTCACTTTAACCACATCATACAAAACACACAAGTTCGGAAAAAGATTAGGTATGCAAAAAAAATCTTTGTAGGGCTAAAATCCAACGGCACTACCCACCTATATCTGCCCTGAACCGAGTTTGTTCACAACTATGACGATTCTTAACCTGTTAATTTTAATCTACCAACATCTTATATTTCCATTAAGTGTCAAAACCGTCATAATATTTTCGCTAATCCCCAAATTTCCAAATATGTAGGCACCTAGCTACATACCGCCAAAATAATATTGATCGTCGTCATTTTAAATCGACAGATTTTTCGAAATGACGTAGGTAAAAAAGCGTATTTCACTCTACTACAATTTAAAGTTTTGACATTATGGTCGTGTTTGGTATGTTTTAGTCGTAGTTAATAACAATTCACTCAACCGCAAACTAAACTTGAAGATCTATCGATTTACTATTCTATTACTTTATGCAAAAGTCCATACGTTTTTCACCTAACAAAAAATATAGTTTAAAAAATTGTACTAGGTATGAAAGGAAACACAAAATTCAATACAGATTTGATACTTTATTTCTAATGTTGACGTTCACCAATTTTATAAAAAAAAAAAAAAAACTTACCTACCTACGCATTTAAGTTGTTACCTCGTTAACAAATAAATTACTTCAGTGAATATGGAATTCCCTATACTATGGCGCGGAAATCCTCTGCAAACAAGATTAATGAGTTCTTGCCAGAAGGTTGTTAATCAGTTACAAAACGACTACAAAGGCAAACGAATTTAATTTCTTATAACTACC
Source organism: Cheilosia vulpina (assembly GCA_916610125.1). Classification (NCBI taxonomy): domain Eukaryota; kingdom Metazoa; phylum Arthropoda; class Insecta; order Diptera; family Syrphidae; genus Cheilosia; species Cheilosia vulpina. The sequence continues at coordinate 57,234,908 of OU744279.1, forward strand.
TACAAGACCCGATGCAGATAAGAGAGAAAAATCTGTTCATTGTTTGCGGATCATACAGAATTCCCTTGATAACAGCTGCTTGTTTCCGTTTTGCGCTTCGTTTACTTACTTCCCTTTTCAAATATACGCACGAATGGATACTTAAAACAGCTAAAAAAATCCCCTGTTTTGTTGTTTTTAACAAAATCCTTAGAGGTTAAACGTCATTACCTATGCCTACTGAATTGAGCTGAACATGCATTTGTAAGGACATAGTAGAATTGATTAGCAGATGTCTATCAGACTAAAGTACCTAAAAAAGGGATTACGAATTGCTCGGAACTTACCGTACATATTTTGATTAGGAAACATGAGATAACAATACGTCATACGGTGGTGTTACGAGAGATATTGGGGAACGTATGACGTATTGTTATCTCATTTTTCCTAAACAATTCATAATCCCTTTTTTTAGGTGCTTTAACCTCTACGGATCTAGCTTAGTAAGTCTTAGACAGCTGGTTGACTTGTTGTTCATATGAACAGCTGTTGTTCAGTTGACGTTTATGGAGGGGAAGACGACAAATCTAGTCGAGAAATTCGTGAATGAGTAGGTACCTACCTATTATACTCAGTCACATATACAGTTTGCATATGTGACTGCGGTAGAATCTAGTTTTGCTTTCAAGTAAGATATAATCCACAACAATCTAGTCGACTTAAGATAACTAGATTTTTGAATGTGGCCATTATTACGTCCGTTGTAAACAACAGGGTAGTTTTCTGACGACGTCAGTGTGAAATAAGAAAGAAGAAGAAGAAGAAAAAGTGACAGCTAAAAAAGTTGTAGTTAAAACAAAGTAAATTTTATATCAAAAGTTTATCTAGTAAAATGCCAAGGATATAAATCTACTTTAAAAAAACATTGCACAATTGAAATTTTGTGTTTACCAAACGAAGATGCATACCTAAGAAGAAGATGCTGATTACATTTTCCTTCAGCCAAGGTAAGACTTCTTCGAGTGTCCTGTTTATAAAGACACCTCCACCTATTCCGTCAATAGTTTTGATCCATTTATGCAGAAGTTGTAGCTTGATAGTTTTATGTTTAAATCTTGGTATGCAGTCACAGCCAAATCTTCAGCCACACACCTAGTCTAGCTCTAATAAGGTAGCCATCTCATCTGGCACGTTTTTTTCCCAGTTTTATTTATTTCATGTATTCCGCAATTCCGCAAATGTTGGTCTAGCCACGGCAGTCCTACTAGTACGTTTCAATTATGATAACATTTTATACACTTGCTGATAAATTCGAGAAGCTGAATACCTGCTTACGTATTATATAAATTTTAGATTACGTAGGAAAAACCCGCTTTGAGAAACAAAAACCTTAAACCCGATTAATATTTCTTTCAACTTAATTTACAACAAAGGCAAGACCAAAAACCTTATTGGGAGCGCCATGCTTTATTATAAAATCGTAGCCAAAAGATAACATTTGATTAGCTGCACTTTTGAAACAAATGGCAAAGAGTGATTCACAGCATTGATACGATACCTAAATACCTTTTATTGGAAAAGACTTATATACACTTTGCCTACCTACTCCCATTCTTTATTTTTATCAACAATAACTAAGATAGAAAAAACTTATGCTTTCTGATAAGCAACGCAGTGGTATATGGTTACCTGAAAGTATAGCTGTAAAAGCTTCCCAAGAAATTAATATTGCTATCAGAGCAACACACACCCATGGTTGCGTAGCCGTTTCCAATGATCTCATGGTTTTTCATTTTATTAATAGACAAACATTAATAAATTCGAAAGTGGAAATGATTTATCAATTCTGTTCAGCGCAAATCAAACAAAAGGATAGCTCCAAACCAGGGAAACACGATATCATTATTTGTTTTTGGCAAAAACTGTTTTCTATAAATACGAGCACACGAAATTTTGAAAGAAAACATGCGATTTTATTACATAAAATTGTTAGGAGGTGTGAATAGTTAAACACCAGACTTTTGGTTCCATCAGTGGCAATTTGTTTATACTTCAGAAAATGGCGATGGAATTTATTTATTTTTTTCGCATATGATATGTGCTTGGAATAAATCTTAGCATGAGTGTGTTTATGTTTGGAATTTTTGGCTGATTGTTTATTTTTGAAGAAACGAATATTTAAAAATAGAGACGGGCGGGTGCGCATCCAGTTTCGAAAGATGGGAAGCACACAAAGAGAAAGCACTGACCATTAGACGGTGTCCAGATTGGCTTCAGTGTACTGCATCATCAAACGGTCTCGTGTTACGAAAGTTTTTGAGGGTTGCCATTTAGACGTCTCTGAATGAGTCGTGCTTTTTTAATTTGGTAACGAGATAAGGCAAACAGCGATAAAAAAACTAACCTGCTTGACAAAGGGCTTTGTGTATGTGACCCATAACTGACGGACGGGTATTGCAAAAAAATAATTCAAAAGTAAATATGTATGCCATCAAGATGAAAATGGGTCTCATCGGTTAAGTACGAAAATTGCAAACTGTAGCTGCAAGACATTAATTTTCTTACGCTACAGGCGACTGTTCTAAATAGACTGCTCCTAAGTGACAGAACATGGGCGCTGCCTGCTGACATAATCGAAACAGCTCACCAAAACAATTTTGAATTTGAATTGGAAAACCTGTTGAAGGTTGAAAAACAATATTTTTTCATCAAATTGTTCGCGTTTTGTTTGCTTCATAATAGTTCTTCCACATTATTTGCCAAGTAGATTTCTGGCAGTTTATTTTTTTATTTTTTTGTTTTTGTAGTCTGTCAAAGGTAAACTGACGTTTGTTTGTCTCTTATGTCGTTTTCCATTGGGACTAAAAATCAATCTTATTTTGATTCGGATCACTTTTTGCAGATCTCGATATTTTTTCAGATTTACACATACTACCACAAATACAGCACAGCTGTTTTACGTCATTTAAAGAAGTTTGTTTTGAAACAAATGTGCAAAGTTCCGTGAAAACCAAAATAAAGAAATATAGAAACAGCAATGGACATAGTTTTGGAGGAATTATTATCTTCATTGTTTCCTCATCATCTGAAAACTACGAATCACCGAAACTACTCCTTTTGTATCTACAACAGAGGAAACATTTTTCAAACCGATTTCCATGGTTGATTTTACAACAAATGCAATTTGAGCAGCTGATATTAGGCGTGTTTTTTTGAGCTTCGTTCTCAGCAAAGCAAAGTAAAGTAAGATTTTCAGCATACAATTTACAATAACTACTGCGAGTCTCGAAGTGTCAAGTAGAGCGTAGTTGTTGTAATTGCGTGCTGAAAATCCTACTTTACTTTGCTTTGCTGAGAATGAAGCTCAAAAAAACAGGCCTATTGTTGTCAAATAACGCACTAATCCATTCACAAAAGCACATCAATTTCGTTGCTTGTTCTATGAGCCGCATAAAATCTGAGATCTGAAAAAGATTTTTGGTGGCCCCAATGGAAAACGACATTAGAAAATTTAACATTTCGTATCTACATATATTACTACTTTTCTACTCCATATTTAAGAAAGCACAAATTTTACAGAACGAAAAGTACAGGAACAGAACTATTTACAAATAGCTGAAATTAATTGTTCAGATTCTGACGTTTTGTGCATAAATGTTGTGTGATGGGAACACGCCCAGCAGATATCATTCTTTACGCCACTTTTCAAAATAATAGAAGTTTTTCCATGTGATTTATAAAATCTATTGACAGTTCTGTTTGAAAACCGTTAAAAGTGAAATAACGTTTCTGTCATATATATGTACCTAACTCGTCAAATAAAGTAGTTCTAATGTCAAAAGTAATATCTTTCTTTTGACAAACCATGAGTTCCATTAATGCATTAGACAATTGGCAATAATATAAATTGCAGTTCCATCCCCAGTTGCGACATTTTTGATGAGCTTACTAAGCATTCAGTGGCTCCCGCCGTTGACAAAGTAACGTAACTATCTTCACAAGTTCATTTGAAACACCTGGTCGATTTCCTTTTGCCATTATAATTTGTCACTGATTAATAGTAAAAAGAAAAAACCTGAAATCCAAATCCAATATTGTTACATAGATATCGTTCTATACTTCTCCGATCGGAATGGTTATTTGTAAGAGAAACAGTCAAACAATGATTCATTACCCTCGCTGGCCCCGATAAGATTACTTAATCGCTTGTTATGTATGGCTGGGTTATGCTAACAATTCCATTCAATTCGCGCCACACAATGCGTAACCTTTTTAATTAAAGCCGCATTGTTGTTTCATTCTTCTTTTGCCTGGTTCTGTATATTCTATAAACATCTGTCGATCATCATTTGAAAATGGAATTGACAATCCGAGGAGAACCAACGTAACAACAAAAAGAAACTGCACAACTACGATAAGTGCATCGCCATGCATCGATGTTGAATCCATATGGAGCGGCACCTGTTGTCCCCGATCGGAACTGTCTGTCATAAAACATCCATCAGAGACCACAATTTGTTCATATCAAGCAAAATGATAAGTGATTGATTGTTATGCTAAGCCATTGCATTTGACATTAAACTATACATTCACTGTGGATGAGTATTTGTTTTTCCACTTAACCTACTCATGCAAATTCGTTTAGCAAAAGTGACAGGTGTCAAATATAAAGCGTATTTTTGTGCAACTTATAAAGATGTCTGGGAAATTATTTATTTGCAAAAGGCATGTGCAGGAAATGCAATTATTGAGAAAAGCAACTCAAACGAGACGTTGCACCTATCGGACGGCGGCTACAAATCACATCTCAGTATTGCTTTTCATTCAGTACAGCAAGGGGGGTGGTGTGCGATCAGCAAGGCAAAAGACTTGTTTTGTCATGGTCTATTCGCATCGGCTTTTGAAGGTTGCCGTTGTTGTTAGTTAACGTAATTAGCAGGGGAGAATGTTAGACAAATACTGAACGCATTGCGAGTGGAATTCTATATGGAAATCAAATAGCGAATTAAATGTTAAGTGACGTTTTGTGATGTAGCTGGTGATAAGCAGTGGGTAGAACAGCGTTTATAAACTGATGATAATGAATATATTTGGGACTAAATATTGAAAAGTTGTAGTTTGCATTAAATTATGTTATTTTATTATAGGCGTGTTTTTTTGAGCTTCGATCTCAGCAAAGCAAAGTAAAGTCGAATTTTCTGCACGAAGTTACAACAACTACGCTCTACTTGACACTTCGAGACTCACAGTAGTTGTTGTAATCGCGTGCTGAGATCGAAGCTCAAAAAAACACGCCTTATATACAACACTCATCAAAATCAATAGAAAAAGAGAGTTTTATCAAAGCAGCAATTAACGGGTAATCCCAATTGTCTAAATAAATTAATTTCCGCTTGTGGTTTCATTTACGTAACATTCAACAAACTGAAATAACGATAGGTACCTACTCGTTGTTTCCATAAGAAATGGATCTTTTGATTTACTCGCTACTCAGTTCACATTTTACTATTTTCTTAAAGCATTACTCGTTATAAAGTTTAAGCATAACATGACACGTAGAAAGTAACGTACCAACTTCTATTTTTTGTTTTGTAATTTTAATTTATTTCTAGATTGAAAGTTTAACTAGTTGGTTTTTCATGAATTTCCCCCACACCATTATTCATTTGCTAGGTTTAATTGGGTGTTAGACCTTCAAAAGAGATCAACTTTAACTATTTAATTTCTACGCCAAAACTGTCAAAAACAAAACAAATGCATTTTTAATTGATAAACCTCAAAACTAACCGCAGTTATTCACATCTCCATCACCAAGTTCAATAACCATTATTGCATAATGTCAAGTGTGAGGTGCGAATTCCATTCAACGGCATTAAATGACAAGCGCGCAAATCTACCGCAAAATCACATTCATAAAGTTCATTGTTCGTCAGACCGCCACCAACAGACACCACCAGCTTCCTCTCAGGTAACCAACACTTAAATCAAGTTGCTAATCATCGCCGCATCGATCGATGTGCAAAACTTAAAAAGTGTGTCATCTAAATGTCAGTTTTCTTAAGGTGAATCTTCAACTATGTATAAGTGCCTGTAAAAAAAAATGCTTCCATTCATAAAAATTCCATGGTGCCCTTTAATTAAATCAAATTAACTCATATATTTCGTTACCGTTAGTGAACACAGAACACTCAAAACTCAATACTGAATCGCTTTATTCTCGTTCGTATGCTTAAACAGCGCCAATCAGCTGGTCCCTACAAAATACAACTAAAGAAGATGTCATCGTGTTGTTATTGTGCTGGGCGTCAAATAAAACCAATGTCTGTCGTTTAATTCGATGTCGCGCCTTAACAAGCCAACTGAGTGTGCCATTAAATTGATTCTATTTGTCATATCATATTATCATTAACATGTAATTACGTAGACTTATTATTATGTTTAGTTCGTTAAACTTTTAATTGCCATCTGGTTGTAGAAACGCCAAAGGGAGGAATTTCAAAGCAATTTAAACGGATTGGTAGTGTGTAAACTATCTGTTGCGGGCATTGTTTTTTGACAGGAATTATAAAGTGATTTTTGTTGTAGAAATATTAGCGGTTTATAGTGTAATTGCATACATTTCTTTGCTGCTATGTTTGATTTATTCTGCCTTAAAAAAGTTAATTGTAGAAAATCTTTGGTGGTCCGTTCTGTGTTCGAATTAGCGAACCTGGACTTGAGTCTTAATTGGTATGTTTGGCCATTCTGAGCAGCACAAAGAAATGAACAGAAAAGTACTAGATTTGGTACGAGTAGATCTTCTACGAGCAGACCTAAAAAGCGTAGCGTAAAGTGTCAAAGTCTGTAGTTTTTCGCTGTAAATCCAAGTTCTTATTGAAATAAGTTTTAATTGAGTTCATTCTGCCTGCAATTAAGTCTCCATCGCCATTATAATCTTAAAGCAATCCACTTTAAGATTGTGTTTGCTATTGCCAATCTTATTTGTATTTCATTGAATAACAATTAGAAATTTTCAGTATTTTTGATTTTCCAAAGCTAAATGCTATGATTTATAATCTGATAGTTTTTACTTACTTTATCTGTTGCTCTTTCGAGTTCTGTTTGTTTTATTTAACAAATTTGATGTACCTATTATTGGGACGTCCAAAAATGCAGTTTAGTTAGTCCGACAGGTGGTTGACTTGATGTGTTTCCCTTTTTACTGGCCTATAGGTTGATCATGTGAACAGTTTTTTTTTTCAGTTGACGTTTATGGAGGGGTAGCTGACAAGTCTCGTCAAAAATTTCGTGACTGAGTACTAAGTTAACAGTTCGTACATTTTTTTTGCATTTTTTTCTGCTTTTAAAATGAAACTAGAGCAGTAAGAAAAATTAGAACGAAAATTGCCGATAGGAGGAAGTGCTTACACCACTTTATTAATGTAGAAACGTAAACAAAAAAATGCATTAAAAATGTATTCAAATCCCTTTTTTCAGCTGCTGGCAGCTTTTTTTTACATTTTAAAATTTTTTGATATAAATTCGTTTGAAAATTTATGGTTGCTTTGCACACAATTGCTACCCCTTTCGTAATACACTTTCAGTCTCTTTTACACACCGCTGACTTTTCAGCATGATAAAAATGGTGAAAAAATGTAGTGTCATACGGGCTTAAGGCAGGAAAAGTGACGTTAAAGATCAATCTAGTTTTTGCGGTCAGGGTACATGTAGTCCAAACCAATTGGCGACGTACGACAACTATATTCTTGAATGTACATTTGAGCGCCATTTCATTATACTGAGAAAACCGTAGATCTTGTTTTCTTACAATTGCTGAAAATCTCTTGGTGTTAGTTTTTGGTCAGTATAACTTGATTGATGGATTGGTTTTGTTTATAGTTGTCACAGTCTTGGCTCATGTAGACGTATCTGACTTTAAAAATGTCTAACTGCCTTTTTTAAACTGATTCTAGTAATTTATCGTTTACTACTGTTTTCGAAGTACATTTCCAAGAGTCCAAATGAGGTGATTATTTTTATTTTTTTGAACCAGCGATGATAATTATTAAACAGCTCATTTGCCCCTTAAGCACCAATGCAGTGCACGAATAGTTTGCATAAACAATTCCTGCCTGCGTTCTAAATGTTAGCGAAATAACTCATTGAATTTATTTAGACCATGAAAAGAAGAAAAGTTTTTTTCTCATCAACACATACCTAAGTAAGAATAAATATCAATAAAATGGACAACAACAAGACTTTAATGTTGTCCAAGAACATAACTTACTCTTACTTTTGCACATAAGCATGAAAATATGTATGCAAATGACAAACAAGCTAAGCAAAGCTAGTTAAACTCGTATTTTTCGCCATTCTAATGCAAATTTGCTGGTTCGCCATTTAAAAGTTCATGAACTCCATTTGATTCACCTTTTTAAGTGAAATAAATTAACCAAACAAATATTCTGAAAAGCAGACAGTTTTTCAATGTCAGACCCCAGAAGTTAGATGAATTCTTTGTGACTAGAATGACAAATTGCATTGTCAGTTGAATGTAATTGCACACAACATCAAGCAAAAAGTGAAAACCATTATCAATTTCAAATAACAAAAAAACTTTCAATTAGCCAAGTTTGGTTATGGAATTTTTAATCGTCATTGGTGGTGCATTTACAAATGGTGAAGTGAAATAAATGGGAAAAATAAAAACAACTCTCCCCCATAAACGAAACAACAATTGAAATCGAAAATGTATGGCGCCTAAATAAACAACAAAAGCGGAAGTCGATAAGTGCGACTGCGACAGTTGAAATTTTGAATTAAAGCGAACTCCCAACAGCGCCTATGTGAATGTGCATTATTAGGCGTTTTTCTTTTTTAGTTTAGAGCTGAGCACTGAACTGATCTCGAGCATTATGAGCGTGCTCAGATCGTTCTGATGTTTTAACACGCTTGAGCACATAGCTGTCATAAATTGAATATTTATTAATTCTTCAATTTCATAAAAAATTGGTTTACTTTCAGTTTTAGAACAACAAGGCTCGTCCGCCATTTCAACTATTTTTGTTTATCCTTTTTTTTTGTCTGTCAAATGTGACGGTAAGGTTGTAATCAGCTTTTCACTCAGCCTGCTCTGCTCAGTCAATTTGTTCTGAACTCTTAGAGCGCGCTCTGATCATGCTCTGAACGAAAAAATAAAGACAAATTCTGAACTCTGATGTGTCTGAGTAGCTACTAATTTGATCAACTAGAACTAGATGATCTGGACAACGTTGTTCTAAAAACGAAACGTTTCTTAAGTACACAAAATGGGCAAAAGGAATCCTCATGTCAGGTTTATGGGAATCCTGATGTTCTTCATTTCGTCACCTATCAATTTGCCTACCTACCATCGACGTTGTATTTGTTCGTTGTAGGAGCATTTCTTCGTAGAAATACTTTCTGATATTTGTTTTCTATGCAGTCATAATGTCTACTCGATAACTCTCCCGACCCAGGCACTAAAAATCTGTCAAACTCAAAAAATTGAGCGAAATTCTCTCAGAAAATATACTCCCCCCAAGTAAGTACATAGACTTCGACCTACTTTGAACCACTTACATCTTTGACATCTAATCCATATCACAAATGAGTATATAGGTTTGTTCGGGTACTTTTTTACAAAAATTTGCTAAGAAACTGTGCGAATGCGACCACGTACTGAGAAAATTGGAAAAAAATGAGAGAGAAATCCATTTCCCCTCTTTTAAAAATGAAAACTGACAACTATGTGACAGCTCAAAAGTTTGATAAGTAAAACTCTATTTATTTTCGTCTTCAACGATGTCGGAGGAGAAGTTGTAATTGAATTTTAAATGCTAAGTTTAATAGGTATTTAGCTTGTAAAAAATGCAATTCCAACTTATTTTGCAGATGATGCATTTTACGGTAATGTCAAAATGACATTACTTTAAATTTTTGGAAGAAAACCGGTCAGGTACTTCTCTTGAAATTGAGAGATTTCTTTCTCGATTTCTGGTATTTGACGTTTTCATTTTTCTATGCTAAACGTACACGAACGGACCTATAACTTACCTTTTCGCAATATATGAAACGTTCTGATTTTTACGACGTTTTAGAATTTGTCAACTTTTTGCATTTGACATATTTATCAGTAGATACTTGCCGGTTGAAATTCTGTGAGCTGTTCCGAACCAAAGGGAAAACTGCTCGTTAATCATTATTTTGCTGATTTTCTCTTTTTCTGTCATTTTTGATGAGAACGTGTGCAGACTTTTTGCATTTCGATCGATTTATCGATTGCGTTCGATTTAAACCGCGAATGAAACTCTTCCAGTTTGACAACTAGTTTGACTTCTAAATCTCCTTTGATGATTATTATAGACGATAGTTTTCTAAAGCTTTCTTAATGTCAGCTTTTACTTTCTCACGCATAGCTGTGGCCTCTTGCTGCTACAATTTGTCATCGCCAATAAAAAAGACAGATTTATGTGTTAGGGTTTAGCCATTAAAAAGCCAAGTTGATATGAACTATGAAAGTATATACGCAGTTGGATTCGTATTTATTCAGTCAAAGGTCGCACAGACTCATTCTCATTGTGACAATTTGTATGTCTGATCTAGTACGTCCACTCGGGGAGAAAGAGAACAAAACACCAAAAGAAAGTAAACGGCGAAACCTATCGTCATCATAACCGTACATACACGCGCCCAATTGTCATTCGCGGCACGTCTTCCACACACACTTAAAACTACTCCGCTAGACTTAATAAACAAACCAAACGACAAGAGTGCTCCAGTTTCGAATTCGAAACGATTTCCAATAGAAAACACGAAACACACCAACCATAATATATGCAAAGGGCCAGAAATTGTGTCATCAAATGCGTTCGCATATATATGCATGCAACACGCCGCGTTGCACCAGATACTGGCGCGATAGAACGTTAGAACGTGCTTAAAAATAAGAGCGCGATTTATGTTGTCAATCAACTTGCACCACCATAGTCATCATCACCACAACCACCACCGAACGCATGCTAATCATTGTAAGCCGGACAGTAGTTCCACTTATTTGTCGGCTATGTGTACGTCCAGATTGAGTGAAATGAACTCTGGCAAGTGCATCACGTCGAGTGTCATGTCAATGTTACACGTCATGATTCACACAGAATTTCCAGCGAATGCGAAGCAGCAATAAACCACCCAAACATGTGCAGCCATCGTATCTCAACGCTGACGTACGCTCGTTATTTTCTTTTCTTTTCAGTTTAACCTCTTGATTCAAGAAGAAGACAGCATCGAATCAGAAGTCAAAAATGTCATTTCGTGTTGTACGAAGTTCAAAATTTCGTCACGTCTATGGTCAGGCGCTGAAACGTGAACAGTGCTATGATAACATTCGTGTGTCAAAAAGCAGTTGGGACTCGACATTCTGCGCTGTAAACCCGAAATTTTTGGCAATCATTGTAGAGTCAGCCGGCGGCGGAGCGTTCATTGTCTTGCCACACAATAAGGTACGTAAGTTGGATTTTCTTTTTTATTTTGTGTGTGTATTAAGGGAAACGTTCAAAGATTGATTTCCTTACTCAGCTACAGATTAAGATGATAGCAGCAGCTACAATGAGCACCCAGTGAGTCACATAATTTGGCTACGGATGAGACAGTCGGAATGCAAAAAGAAAAATACCGTCATTTCGCCGTACCAAGAATACATAATTATTTATTGTCTCTGAATTGAACTAAAGCAACACACTTACTGTTTTGTTGTTTTCCTTCATTTTTTTTTTGGCAACAGTCACTACAGATGGCAATTGTTCCGCTCTGACGTAGTTTGAGGTATTTTTCGCTTTCTTTCGTCATTTCAAATAGAGAGGAATGAACACCTTAATGTCAGAAGATTATATTAATGTTGACATCTCGGAGTGGGCATGAATGTTGATAAATTTCTCTGCGTTTGGAAATTTTTAGCAATTAACGTAGATTTCTTTTGTTTTCGTCTCCCTGATTCACAGGTTCACTTCTGAGGTGGTCATTTTATTCCGGTGCTGATCTTTGAAAAATGTAATGTGCTAGTTTTAAATAAGTTTGGTCTTTGGCAGAATCATTATTCTGGGAGTAAGAAAATCACTCAAAATATAAATTTTCCAACGTTTGGCAAGGCATTTTTATGTTTTAATGTTAACTTTAATAAGCCCAGGAGCATTGTCTTGCTTATTTATCTTATAACATGCAGGAATCGAGAAACGCATCACTCAACTTGGTCCGACACGTCATTTCGTCGCTTGAAGGGGTGTTCGATCAAGGCAGAAAGGACGTAGTTTCGTTGACAGGTCAAGTTTACATCTATAAATTTAATGTTGTTAGAAAAGCTTCAAGCCCGACGACGTTTAAGAACACGAAAAAAATGATTGCGTACTGTGAAGAAGATGACCAACATTTTTGTACAAAGAAAAAATCCATTTAACTGTATTTATGAATTGAAAATTGTTATTTGTAATACCAATAAAGCATTATTGTTAAAACCACCTAGTAACGTGTAGCGAAAGCACCGGATAAAAATGTATTACCGTTGGTACGTTTTACGCACACGTTCATGGATGACAAACCCCAACCAACTTCAGTTTTGTAAGCCGAATTGCCGGCATCATAGACAAATCATAATGAGACCCACAACTCACAATCCTCTTGCCGCTAGTCCCCTCAATTTGTTTTCAAATTCGCCATTTTGTTTACCCATCGGTGTTATGTCAATTTAGAATCCGTGTGACATGCAAAAACATAAAAAAATAAAATAAATGCTCCCAACCTCGACAACCGTGGGGAAATGTGCTAGAGTTCGGGAATACCACCTTTTTTTTATTGCCGAATACCACTGCTTAGTTATTATAAAGGGTTTTCCAATAAGAGGTGTTATTTTGGTATTCAAAGAAAAATTTAATTTTTTGAGATAAATGATCGTATGTTTATTTCATAATAAAGTGGAAGGTATGCCGTTAATAATGAAAAACAACATCAGCCAAATGGCCACCACGAGCACGCATACAGGACCATATCCTTTTCATGAAATTTTCCATAACCAAATCGCAAAGTGGCTGCCCTATGTCCTCGATAGCCCCACGAATTTTATCTTTGAGGTTGGCGTAGACCTTATCTTTCACGTGGCCCCAAAGGAAGAAGTCGCAAGGTGTTAAATCACAAGATCTCGGTGGCCAATTGTGATCATCTCTTCGATAGATAACAAGGTCCGGAAACTTTAGTTTTGCGAACTGTGACTGCATGATTTTGACCATTTTTGTAGTGAAGTTTAATAATTTCAATGCGTTGTTGAAGCGTGTATCGTTCCATTTTTAGTAATGGCGTAGTTTCTACTTTTCAAATGTGAAAGAATAAAAGCTTCAAAAGTGACAGCTACCGAAATAGCGGGTCATTCACAATAACACCTCTTATTGGAAAACCCTTTATATTGTAAGAATTCGAATAATTCGATTGTTTTGGTCAATAAAACTATCTAAAGGAGATGTTCTATATACTAGAAACTTATTACGACAAACATGGTTGTGCATTTTCCGCTTTTGAATATCATTAACTTCGATTTCATGTGTAAATTTTTCTTAGATAACTGAAGAAAATTTGCTCAAAATGTTGTTATTTTCCTTCAACCAATCTACGCTGTTCATATTTCTTTAATATTTTCAGAAAATGTTCACTTATTCCAAAAAAAAAGTATTATCCACACGTAACAAATAATTTCAAATTGACCGAATAAAATTCTATGAACGCTGTCAGCAACTTTGCCCACAAGGTGTGAGTGTTTTGTGAGTGTTTTGGTGAGTCGGAATTTTTGAAGTTAGGTGACATTTGTTTATACGAATTTCTATGTAACAATAGGTACAAGCGCGCTTAGCATTTGCCACCACATAAAAATATAGCTTGTAGGCAAGTAACGGGAAATCGGCCGAAGTTGGTGGTCTCAGTATTGTCCCTGGCCGGCATCTTCGATTCGGTCTCATGCAGATGCTCACTGTCTCTTTTTTTTGGTCGTTCTTCTTGTGAAGAAAGAATTGTAGCAAATTAATCTAACATATAATCTAAAGAAACCCAAGTCTCAATTGATTTAAATAGCTAAATTTACAATCACAGCAAATTTCCCGCGAATGGAAAATTCTTGCCGCGGATTGGTACACTTTATTCGCAATCCACAAACTACAGTCGCGATCCACAAACTCAGGAATGATAAATTCGTTTGAACCTAAACCAAAAAGAATAAACTGAATCGCGGGTATCTGCGGCAAAAAAAAAGTTTTCATGTTAATGAAATGTCAGAAACTGCGAATAATCGCGTATTCGCTCTCATATTAATAGCCCTTAACTGTTCATTTAGGGCGTTTCAACATTAGGTGTGTTTTTTTTAGCTTTGAGCTCAGCAAAGTAAAGTCGTATTTTCAGCACGCAATCACAACAACTACTCTGAGCTCTCAAAGTGTCAAGTAGAACATAGTTGTTGTAATTGCCTGCTGAAAATCCTACTTTCCTTTGCTTTGCTGAGATCGAAGCTAAAAAACAGGCCTATTAACCAGAGGGACCCTTAGGCTGCCTACTCACAAAAGTACTGGGCGAACACGTTCTCATAGGTGTGAACATTTTAACATTTTATTCGCAAATAAAATGATACAGAATACCTCGTTACATTACCAATATATATTCGAAAATGATATAAGAAAGCACAACAACTTTTCGCTATAACCTGGAAGAACATGTTGTGATATTTAAGAAGTGAACAAACTGTGCTTATTCTCTTGCAAAAAGATGAGTAATAAAATAAATACAATGAAAGTGATTTTATATCGTTTGACAGTTATGACACTGTGAGGCCTATTCGCCCCCGTAAATTTGCATATTCATAGTTCGCCAAAAATTTACGTAACCTTCCCGGTTGATGTTATACATGAGCTTCATCGATGTGGTCGCATATTGATCTTCCGCGTAAGTTTTGGCAAATTGCAGTCGATTCTTCTTCGACTGACATTTGCCGCTGCTAAACAGATTGTCAGGTTGACAAAAAATCTTCCCGGCGAACGACATCTTCTCCCGGGGAATTCGTACTAAACTAAATATAAATATTTATTAAACTGTTTGCATTTCCGTGAGTTTTTCGTTTTCGTAAGAGTCCAATGTGCTTAATGTTTCCACGAACTGCAACGTGCTACTTCGCTGAATGATTTTCAAGCACATTTCATATTCAGCAAACCGAATTGAGTTAAAAATTATTTTATAACAAATCCCCAGCTGTCACTGTTTCAAAACACTTTCACTAATTTGCATTATTTAAACAAAATAATTCGCTGAATTTTATCAAGTCAATAAAACCAGCCCACCCACCTACCCAGTTTTGTATTTTCATTTCAATTTTAATTTCAATTGACATAGTTTCCCGAAACCCGCCACAACACTTAATTCCAATGTGTATCTTAATCTTAGGAATAATTAATTTTTCAAAAATACATTTGACATCATTTAGCATTTCGCTAATTGCTCATAATTTAAATTTAAAAACGCTTTTTCGCGCCACTTGGTGCGCAACACCTAATTGCTTCCTCCTTTTTGTTTTTTCATTCATCGCTTAATCAATCACAACAAAACCGAATACGTAACAAACAGATTAACAAAATTTATAAGTGTACATGACCAATAAAAAGGATATTTAAAATTAACCATAACTCGTACACCGCGCTCTACCCCCTAGGTGGCCTGTTCCGCTCTCTATGAACCGAGAGTTGTGTGAAAATCGTTACCTCAACAATTGGATCCTGGCCAATCTGAAAATCTATTTCAA
This sequence comes from Cheilosia vulpina, assembly GCA_916610125.1. Classification (NCBI taxonomy): domain Eukaryota; kingdom Metazoa; phylum Arthropoda; class Insecta; order Diptera; family Syrphidae; genus Cheilosia; species Cheilosia vulpina. The sequence goes on from OU744279.1 coordinate 57,250,701, forward strand.
TTCTGAAACTATACGTGAAAAAAGGAAACAGCAAACAGACGTGAAAACTTAAATAACGTAAATTATGGAAAATTTTTAAAAATAGGTCGGCCAACCGACAGAGAGCACTAATATACCATGGGAGAGAGAAGAACGCTCGTTTTCTATGTCTCTCTGTTTTGGTGGTCGTAGTGTGGATGGTGGACCTCTTGACTTGAACGCCGCTATTTCCCGCTTTCACACACTCACTTACCGTTAAGTTTTATAATTAGAAAATTACTCACCATTTTCACTTGATCGAGTGCGCACACCAGCCACATCCATACACCGATACACGACGACGCGACACAATCCTCCGATCTTAGGCGAGTATGTTTTGAATCCCATTTTAGGATATTTTTTCGAGCGTTTTATTTGTGTTCAGTGTTTACAGTTTACACTGTGTCGTGTCGGATACCGATTGGATCGCGGTTTTATTTTGGCCTGATGGTGGTGGTGGAGAATTTGTCAGAGCCACAAAGTGTCGCAGATAAATTCTAAATCTTCAGACAATCCTCGCTCCAGTTTTGCGAAATTTGTGTGTTCTAATTTTGGATAGTTTTCGAAAGCGATTTATGGCTCACCCTTGGTTCGGTTGGAGAGATGCACTCGGGAGGATGTTTGTTTTTTATTATTTGGGTTGTCACTATGAATAGGTATGGGGCGAGAATTATTTTGGTAAATTATTATTAAGGAGATTTAAGTGTAATTAATATTAATGTGCGGTCGTGTGCATAATAGTAAATGCGTTTTTGAAAGGTCATATCGGGCTATGGCAGCACTTTAAGATGTTAAGCTATTTTTAGAGGTGACACAGAAAGAGAAAGGATTATTTGTTGATGTCAAATAAATGTTGTAGCTTGACGTTTATCTTTTTTGTTATAGATTCGATGTGTCACTCAGATGTTTATTGGTCTTTGCATATTGTGTTCAACCGGCTTCGGGGCTGTTTCCCTGAGTGAGCAGGGGGCAGTTTCCGTATAACAATAATCGTCGGGACGATATCGTTTTTGAAACTTTGATGACCATAAGTAGTTATATTCTGCCCGAATTTGTTTCACTATCGTCAGCTTTCATTACATTTGTGAGAAATAAACTGGATTAAGGTCTCAAGCTCATAATTTTGGCAATTATTTACTACTACTACTTTTGGAGGTCTATCGTTTCGACGATAATCGTCTGAAAAATTACGGAATGAGTGCCCAGGTTGCTCGATTTTCGCTTACCCGTATTGCTTAAGCTGGCGAATAACTGTGCTAGCATGAGTGATTTGATGCGTTCCTGCAGGCCTGGCCTGTGGCATAAAAGATTCAGAGATTCTATAGGTATCCTAATTTGTTACCGGAAGCTTTTGTATCCGATTAGGACCAAGACGTACAGGCTGATGTAGATTTTTAGGATGCTAGGGTCTTCAATTATTTAATATCGGTCATATGATGAAGATTTTATGTATATAAGGGCCCTCACGTAAACTATCGCTCAAAACTTTGTTTCGACACCTCGAATTTGTACTCCTGTTTCTGATTATACTGCACCAAGTCTGCCGGAAACCTACTTTTCTGACACTGAGCTCCATCAGAAGAGTTTCTGAATATTTTCGGTAAAACAACGTAGGTCGTATTACTGATACTTACGGCAGGCTTGTATAAAGGGTTGTTTATGCTGTAAGTGCTGGCCAGCTTACCTCTTATACAGGTTTAAGAAAGGCATTCTTAGTGAATAGCAATATTCTGTCTTCTGTGTTTTTTTTTTTTTCACGCAAAATAGCTTTGTGACGGTTCTCCTCACAACCTTGTTACACATTGTACGAATCTTTTCGGTCATATGCACGTTTTCCCTAAAAAGAGTTCAAAAATCGGCTAGCTTATTGTCAGTGAAAAATTCAAACTAACCTTTAATTGGTGTTCTTTCAGGTCGGCCGCATTGCAGCCGATCATCCATTGGTGGGCGGTCACAAAGGTCCCGTATTAGATATCGCATGGTGTCCACATAACGACAATGTCATCGCGTCCGGCTCCGAAGATTGCGTTGTAAAAGTGTGGCAGATTCCGGATGGCGGTCTATCGAGAACACTAACCGACCCTGTTGTAGATCTTGTTTTCCATCAAAGAAGAGTCGGTCTCGTGCTCTGGCATCCGTCCGCGTTAAATATACTCCTCACAGCTGGTTCCGATAATCAAGTAAGTATAACACTTCACGCCTATCTCTTCAGTTTTAATAAATATCTATTCAAAACTAAGGTTGTTATTTGGAATGTCGGCACTGGTGATATACTCGTGCACATCGACAGCCATCCGGATATTGTTTACAGTGCCTGCTTTAATTGGGATGGTTCGAAATTGGTCACCACATGTAAGGATAAGAAAATCCGAATAATCGATCCGCGAACTGGTGAAGTGGAGAGTGAAGCTCTCTGTCACGAAGGATCAAAAGCAACACGTGCTCTCTTTCTGCGGCATGGTCTTATCTTCACAACAGGTTTCAATCGATCATCGGAACGCCAATACTCATTGCGGGCGCCCGATGCTTTGAGCGAACCCATTGTAATGGTTGAACTGGATACGTCGAACGGTGTTATGTTCCCTCTCTATGATCCTGATACGAATTTAATTTACCTTTGTGGTAAAGGTGATTCAGTGATACGATATTTTGAGGTATAGCCGGTGTCTATTACTGTTGTATTGTTGCACAATAGTTTCTTTCTTTTTTTTTATATAGATTACACCAGAGCCACCATTTGTACATTATATAAATACGTTTCAAACTCCAGATCCTCAGCGTGGTATTGGCATGATGCCGAAGCGTGGATGTGATGTAACCACCTGCGAAATATCAAAATTCTATCGTCTCAACAATAATGGTCTGTGCCAAGTCATTTCCATGACAGTTCCAAGGAAATCGGATTTGTTCCAAGAGGATTTATACCCGGACACGCTATCAGACGATGCCGCACTAACAGCTGAAGAATGGGTTGCCGGACAGGACAGTGATCCACTTGTATTTTCGCTTAAAGTGAGTATCGGAGTAGATGTCGCTGTGGGGGAGCTATCGTTGAATTTGAATACCAGATTTGGCGCATTTGCATACATTGATACTAGGGACAACTTGAAAGTTAGGCAGCGAGATGCTGTGCATAACGAATTAGCAGGAAAGCTGCATGGTTTACATAGCGGAATATTCCTACTCTTTTATTTTACTTAAACACTACTTACTTTTTTGCAAGTGCATTGCGAAAGATTTCGCTATATAATCTTCATTCTGCGATTCAAATTCCCGAAAATTGCAATATTGCCTGCCGAAGATTTCAGGGCCTTCGGAAGCCCTGAAACCACCTATTCAGTAAACCCCCGAATTTTTCGTGGCCTTATTTGTATAACAACCGGATTTTATAAGCAAAGCACTTATTCTATGATCGCTTCTGATTGCTGGAATTGTTGCAAAATCAATTTTCGCCTCCCTCTTAAAAGCCAAGAAGCTAATAATATGATATTGCTCTGCCTGTCATTTTATAAATAAAAAGTTGGTACAACAGGTTCAACATTTTATTAAATCTCAGAGAACCTACTATAACTTTGTTTATTTGCTTGTCTCTAGTGTCTCTTAGCCGCCTGGTGATAAGTCAGGTCTGATTTTTTAATACTGATATTCCCCTGGTAGTTTCAATTTTCCAGCAATTTATACTTTGATTCTGATTTGAATCGGAGAGCATTCTAGTGTCGTCCGTAATGTATCACGAATTGCGCCACTCTGTATTCAATGGGATATTTTTTTTATATGTACATATACACTTTTTTGAAAATCTAAAAGTCCAAAGCGTTCTTTTCTCAATGTCGCACCGCCAACTAAAAACAAAAAAACAATGCCCAAATGCGTTTCGAATGATTTTAAAGTTGCATGTCCTTCGAAGGCTTCAAGCAAGCAAAATTTATGTTTCAAAGTGTTTCTTTGAACTAACCATGCAAACAAAAAAATGTGCCAGCTTGCCATTTGCCATGTGATGCTTTGTTTTTCTTGATTAATCGCACGTCGTGTGTGTGTGTCCATGTATAAAACCCAAAAGAACAGATTACTAAAATGTCTAAAATAGGATCGTGTGTCTATCGTACAGGGAGGCTACAAATCGGGGACAAAATCGCTATCCGTGTCGAAAAAGGCCAACATCCTCAATAAGAGTTCCCCGAAAAGTGGCGGCGGCGGCGGTGGTGTTGGTGTCTCAAAGGGCATTGACCTATCCATAGGCAATTCGAATGCATCCAACAACAACGAGAGTGCAGCTGTCAGTGGAATTAGTGTAAGTACCTAAAAAAACATCATCACATTTGTAGATACGTATGAATGGTGTTCTCTGAACTCCAATAGGAAAAGGACCTCCGCGATATAACCGATGAGATTCGTAAACTCAAAGCGATCATCGTCAAGCACGAGAACCGAATTCGTGCTCTAGAGGCTGCATTCAAAGCGCAAGAGGAAGATGTTGCGGATGCCGCTTCGTCTGCCAAGTCAGGTGCTACGTCTGCCAATAATAGTGAGTCAAAGACGACGGCGCACGATAACTCAACATCGAGCAAGGACAACGATAAAAGTGCCAACGATAGTCACACAAAGCTAGCACCTGACGATGTGTAAATTCAGAAAACCGCTCCCCCTCCCTACCACCTATATCTATTATTATTTTTTTAAATATAAAAATTATAACAAAAAATAATTGTTTTATATATATTTAAAAACAACAACAACAAAAAATACATTTTATGTTTTTTTTATACAAAAAATTTAATTTTTACAAATTTTCTTTCTTAATTGAGGAACAAATGTTTTTTTTTAATAATAAAATGATTTTAAATGAAAGTATAAAGTTTGTAAGCTAAATATATGCCCCGGCAATCAAATACTATTGTAATATTTTTTTTTTTTTTTAATGAAATGAAACCAACAACTCATTCATAGATAGAAAGAAAGCTGAAACGATTAATAACCTATATACTACGCCAAATTAACATGCATTAAGTACCAAACTGTTGATTTTTTTATTTTTTAATAATTATAATATTGATAACACACACGTGAGAGGAGCCAACGAATTAGGCTTAATTTTTAAATAAATATAACTATAACTTCATGCTAACTATTTTTTTTTAATTTCTGCGTAGAGTAACTATCAATTGAGAATAGAGAAACAGAGAGAGATTTGTTATGAATAATTGTAAAATACAATTTTTTTACATATATATATATATATATATATATATTGCAGTTGACAAGTGTTCTATTTAAATTATTATTGTACGTTGTAAAATTTAATTTTATTAACTACGAGGGAAACAGAAGCGAAGAACTTTGCATAAATTGTATTCGAAAAGAGATTCATTTTTGTATTATTATTTTTTTTTATTATTTTCTTATTACCTACTTATTTTCTCTTTTCTATGCCCCCTCCCCCATAAAGTGCTTTGACATTTTGTTTTATATATACATTTATTACTTTTTATTTAAATTTTATTTTTAAATATAAAGATGATGATCCTTTTAAGTATTTGTTTTCTTTTTTATTATTATTTTAATTTTTTATTTTATTCTTGTTTTGTGTCATTAATAAAAAAAATTACTGCTCATTATGTTTTTTTTTTTGTTTTGTTTTATTATTTGTTTTGGTTGGTTTTAAGTGGTCCGGCCGGCAACACCCTCATAAACATGAACTGAAAAAAAAAAACTATTCACGAGCAAAACCTGAACTGTTATACAAAAAGTTCGTGTTTCTTTTTAGCTCAGACACATCAGAGCTCAGAATTTTTGTTTATTTTTTCAATCAGAGCATGATCAGAGCGCGCTCTATGAGCTCAGAATAAATTGACTGAGCAGGATGAGTGAAAAGCTGATTACACACTTATGTCGTTTTCCATTGGGCAAAAAGAAGCGTCCGGAATCGACAAAATCACTTCTGAAACCGTTCCATTGGCACAAAAAATACTCTTCTGGTGATTCTGAGGAGAGAATTTCGCTTCTCGATTTGAAGTCAGAATCCACTCAAGAAGCACTCACACAAGTGTAATTTTATGTATTTCATACAAGTCAACTTTTTTCGCATTTCACCAAACTATTGTCGGTTCTTTCAGAAGCTGTTTTGTTCCATTGGATTTCAGAATGAGTCTGGATCCCCGAGTGAAACCAATGGAAAACGACATTACAGTCACATTTGACAGGAAAAAAAAAACAAAATAGTTGAAATGGCGGATGAACCTTATGTCGTATTCCATTGGTTTCACTCGGGGATCCAGTCATTCTGTGATCCAATGGAAGAACAAAACTCCTTCTGATTGAACCCACAAAAGTATTGGTGAAATGTTTCGGAAGTGATTTTTTCACCTCCGGACTCTCCCGGACGCTTCTTTTTGCCCAATGGAAAACGACATTACCCCTATATTTTTGAGCTTCGTTCTCAGCAAAGTAAAGTAGGATTTTTATGCAATTACAACAAGTACGCTCTACTTGACACCTCGAGACTCGCTTGCTGAAAATCTTATATCTTTTTCCATTGGGACCACCAAAAATCTTTTTCAGATCTCAGATTTTATGCGGCTCATAGAACAAGCAACGAAATTGATCTGCTTTTGTGAATGGACTAGTACGTTATTTGACAACAATATCAGCTGTTCAAATTGCATTTGTTTATGGTAAAATCAACCATGGAAATCAGCTTGAAAAATGTCTCCTCTGTTGTAGATACAAATGGAGTAGTTTTGGTTATTCGTAGTTTCCAGATTATGAGGAAGACAATGAAGATAATAATTCCTCCAAAACTATGTCCATTGCTGTTTCTATATTTCTTTATTTTGGTTTTCACGGAACTTTGCACATTTGTTTTAAAACAAACTTCTTTAAATGACGTAAAACAGCTGGGCTGTATTTGTGGTAATATGTGTAAATCTGAAAAAATATCGAGATCTGCAAAAAGTGATCCGAATCCAAAAAAAGATTGATTTTGTTTTCCCAATGGAACGCAAAAAGTGGTTTAGACCAAAAAAAAGATAGATTTTTTGTCCCAATGGAAAACGACATAAAACATTCTAAATTTTGGCCCAGATTGATTTCTAAACATTTGTATATAAATAATTAACAAAAGTAGCCACCCGATGCAATGCATTTCTTTTCACGTTTTATCTATCGGTAATAATTATTGGTAGTTTTTCATCCAGCAAGGATTGGTTACAGAAAAAACACGTCCAACATAAATGTACTTATGGGACAGATCGTTGGGGTAGTTGTCTAGATGCCTTTGTATCAATTCTCTTCAGGAAGTTTGGACGTACGCTTATTTGCCATTTCTTGTACCATCGTATTACTAAATATTTTACAAGAGTTTAGCGGTGAAGAATATTGTTGTGTGCACTGAGAGAAAAATTAAGAAATTAAATTTTTATCATGCATGCTTGTCTTATTTATCATGTATTTGGTTGCAAAACTTCGACTGAATACATTTTTATTTAACAATAAGATCTATTTAAAATGCAGGCATAAATAAATGTAGAACTAAGGTAAGCGATTTTACACAATACCAATGTTCAAATTTCTTGGCAATAATGTTCCTTTATGTATTTGTAACAATTTCCTTAAGCTAAGATAAAAACACATAATTTTCTTATCATTTAGTTGTTTAATGTAACTTCCTTTGCTATAATAACTATAAACGAAAGGTACACTGACCTACCCCCAAATTTACTACAAACGAAACTAATTTATGTCTAAAGCGCTTTGTAAATTTATCTTCACTCAAATATGGGTAGGTATTAGCAAATCATAAAAAGAGAATATATTTAAATTATATAGATAAAATTTGCGTTACGAATAACAGCCTTATTTTAAAATAGATGTAATCCTCAACGTCCAAAATGATATTTGCATAAATCAAACAGTTACAATTATTGCAATTAAGAAGCAAAAATGTTTTATCTATGTACCTCTACACCAAGTACATACAAAATTATCGTTATCGCTAAAAAAAAATATTATAAATCGCAAAACTTAATCAAAACAGTAATAAGTCTGTTTCTAGTTTATATTGAAAAATGAATTTTACAAAAATATTTCGCATGCTTTATCGAACCCATCGTCGTTTTTTATAAACTAAAATAATAGCTAAGTCAAATTTACCTTATACATACAAACATACATATTAAAATAAGCATAGCTATTGGTATTTTAATACAGAAAGTTACATTAATAAATAAATTGAACTGTATACCTGTTTTTTTTTATTATGGAACTTTCAGCGTGAACGTTTAACCATGTGGGTAAATGATTAGTACGCTAGACTACAGACCGAGCCGTCGTCTGAGGTATAATCCCCGGAAAACACAGTTATTCCGACTGCGCCATTAAGAGAATGCTTCCTTCCACTCGGTGGAACAAACAACAGAAAGGGTTTGTGGAGCCTACAGCTTTTAAAGAAAATAAGAAAATTGAATGTCCTTCAATATGCAGACTCCTTCAAACGAATCACGACGCACAAATTTTGAGAGAAAGTTTGCATTGCCATCGTTGTAGTACTCGTAAATTACTTTGGGTTCGCTATTTTGGAGCGAGTGAACAAATCACTATTCACTTGCATAAACTAGGGCAATAAAACGCTTTATCGATGATCAAAACAAATTAACTTCTTATGACCCCATTTGTTCGAGCATTTTTTGTTTTATTTTTAATTCTATTCTTGCAGTCTCCAGATTCGTTTCCAAAATTTTCTTTTCCAGCTGTCGGCTTTGCATTTTGCTCTCTATTTCATCCCGCAATAGTGTTTCCTGCAGTAAAAGAACTTTGCGTTTGAGTGCCATTAATTTCTGCGACGGTACATCCTCCATTATGGACGTGTCCATTGTAGCAATCCTATTGATATGTGTATTAAATGTGCTAGATCCATTCCTTATTTGCGGTGAATTTGTGTAACTTACACCCGTACTTGAAATTGGAACTGAAACAGAATAGTTCATTAGTTTTAAACAGTTGGATTCTGTTTTAAGCCTAACCGTTGATATCATCTTGTGGAATTGAATTTGTAATTGAGTGTTCATCTTCTTCCAAAGTCTCTGCCTTGTAAATTCTAAATGTTTCATCGTTCGATGACGGCAGTTCTCCGACTGCTTCGTTTCCAATTAAAGCGGATGTATTTGCTCCGCTGTCAACATTTGAAATTGCGTGTTCTTCTTGCTCGTCGTTCATGTCTTCTATCTTAATATCATCGTAGGCAACGGATTCATCGCCTTCTCCTAGCATTAACGGTTGAGGTTCTACGCAAAAACATTTTAAATGTAAATAAAAAGCTCATCTATTTAAAGTAGCACCTGTTTCTTGAATATCATGATCCGATTGAAGTCCAGTAATGCGGGGCTGCATCATAGATAGCACTTTTTTCTCGTAGCTTGATAGCGGTTCTGTGTGTAGACAGTCATTGGGAACTTTACTTGGATGTTCCTTAATGAGGCAATACTTTCTTTTTATTTCTTTTTTTATTCCCTCGTATTTCAATTTCAACGTCTTCCAGGTTCTAGGTGGATTTGCAGATATCTCATTAAATTCACATGCAATATTTTCCCAAGCTGCCTTTTTGTCCGCCCAAGCAGCAGCATTCAGTTTCTTGTTCTCAACCACTATCTTGTATTTCTCGAGAATATCAACAAGAAGGTGGACTTCACTTCTGTTAAAGTTCTCGCTACGTTTCTTTTTGTTTTTCATTATTAACAAGTTGCGAATGTTTGAAAAACTTTGTACTTTTCTCCTCTGCATTTTACCAAAAATAAAGAATTTCTATTTGGGAGATTATACCTAGTTCTTATCTGTCACATAAATAGAGATAAATAAGTTATCTGTCAGATAGGGAAAATTCGATTTATTCCACTGCTCAGTAGCAGCTGTTTCGCTCACTCGTTGAACATTATACCAACGCAGCCAACTTCAGGGAGTAACTTTGAAACTTGGCGGCGAGAATTTGAAAATTTTGAAAAGACAAAATATTACATAGGTACTGGATGTTGAGCAAACTTTTTTTATAAATACGAATAAAATCAATGAAATTTTATTAACTTTACTCTCTTGGTAATACAGCACACGAGGGAACAATGCGCCTTATTCAGGAGATCTGCCATTTGATTTGAATTTTGCTTCCCCTTCACAAAGTTTGACCAGGGCGATATTTATAGCGGCTTGTTAACTTAAACCGTAAGGAGAAACTAAAAGTTAGTGAAATGATTAAGTTCATATCCGTTTTCCCCTTAACTATAGGCCGCTAAATGTATTTGTCATTTAACCCCAATTCCATAACCGTGCGGAAATTTCCGACAAAAACTAACAAATGAAACACGTACTCCTCTAAACTTTTCAATATTATTTGCAAAATAACAATTACCAGCAATTTTTCTACAACACTGACCATTAATTGTTGACACCATGCGCCTTCCGCAGGCCCTCATACAGCTTCTTCTTCTCATCGTTGACTTCCTTAAATGTCTGAACGGCTAGCTCAAGTTGCACTTTCTTCAGCGCATGCTGTTTTACAAAGTTCTCAATCACCGCTAAGCAAATATCATCGGCTTCAAAGTCCTCTCGAGACTTGCCAATCGCCGACTTGATTTCTTCGTGAATATCATCCGATGAACTTTGGTAGGACTTCCGCAGCTCACCCATCATGTCCGCTGTTTGTGGGATGCTATCAAGTTTTTTTAAAACCCCTTCGTCATATGGGATTTTGTGGAGCTTGTACAAAACAACAATCAATTCCACACCGTTGCGTAGGAAATCTCTCTTGATGATGTCGTAGAGTAGATCATCGATTTGCTTGTGCCATGCAAGAAAGAATGCCATGGGTCCGAAGTGACGAGTCGAGCGAAGTTCATCGAATTTTTTATTTTCATTGATATGCGAATACACCTTGGCAGAGATATCATGGAAGTCCTTCTCAAAGGGTTCGTATTGTACACACAATCTATCCAAAACGAATTCGTATTTGAATTCGTCAAGGCAACGTTGCAGATGTTTTTCTTCAAACATCCGCGGAGTACGGATCTTACGACCGCTAAGGGGAAAGAAAGTTTGAACTACGCGCTTTGTGACGTCCATTGGAGCATACTCTAAGGTGCCATCAGTCTGTCGGATTATTACTTTGCGTTCAGACTGTCGTAAGCCGTATGTTATGTCGGCAATAACAAATTTTGTGTCAGAGAAACCCTTAAGAGCGGGATCCTGAGAGATAATTTTCTGTTTGTCTTGTTTGACCTGAAAATATATAAGTGATCGCAGCTGTAAGTGAGAGGGTATCACTGACAAGAATTTACCATAACAACTGGAGGCATTTGTAGATTTTGCTCAGCATCAGCCACGATCCTTTGAAATTCCTTTTCCAGCTGTTCTGTTGTCAAGAATCTAGAAACACAGACAACTGGCTAGAACCGTCAGGTTAACTAACAACTTGCTTACTTATATTCGATTGTGTTGTCCGGCACGGATCGCTTGCGAAAAACTTTATCCAGGCGGACCCTTGTTAGTGATTTAAGTAGATCTTGGATTGCGGGATTCATGAAATCCGCACTGGGATCCGTATCTGTAAATGCATGCTCAAAAACTAGACACTTATGGCATAATAACCTAGAACTCACTATACTGTAGAGCGGCGTTTGTGCTGCATTTTAAGGATAAATTAATAAGAATTTTATTGGCATGCACTATGCACGAAGGCTTTCGAAGGATGGCGTTACGCAAATTACTCGCGATCGACATTGTTTTTATTTAAAAGAGAAATTAGAAAAAATTCAATTGAATCAGTCTCCGTTCGTAGGGGTGTTAGTTTGACAGTACGAAAAGAATTGTCAAACCGACCGATTTCGAATTCGAGAATCGAAATTGTAGAGTGTTCAGGGTTGCGTTCCAAGTACCTACTTGTCTTTCTTGCTTTTTTCAACAAAAGTCAGTTGAATATTTTGTGCTATACCTACATATCCCACAAATAACTATAAGGCGTGTTTTTTGAGCTTCTTTCTCAGCAAAGCAAAGTAAATTGAGATTTTCAGCACACAATTAAAAAACTACCGCCTAAGAACTACTGCTAGTCTCGAAGTGTCAAGTAGAGACTAGTTGGTGTAATTGCGTGAAAACCCCATTTTACTTTGCTTTGCTGAGACCGAAGCTCAAAAAACAGGCCTATAGTATGCAGCTTAAATGCGAATCAAACTTAGCACTTCAAGCTGTAGACGTATTGGAATGACATTAGCTACATAGCGTTTTCTCTTTTTTTATTAAAGGTTGAGTGAATAGGTCGTAGTTCGGTTTTTGCGCAAGGGAGCGCAAAAGCCTTCTACTGACAGGAACATCAAAGTAGAATGTTGGAGGAGATAGCTAGGTAGTATATATTTTATAGGAAATATTGCCATATTCATATTTAGGCTCACCCTGTTTTAAACATTTCGCATAGTCTGTCAAAACAGCAAAACAGCACTCGCCCATAGAGGCTCGAAACACTGCACTTGTTTTTTTTTTAACCTACACCCTAGTGCATTTCCATCTGTCAACTTTATCACAGCAAAAGGCGAATTTTCGGCGTTTTGTTATTTTCTCGCAGAATTTTGAGATATTGTACAGATTTACATTCAATTTCCAATATGAGTGGTGTCCATCGCGAAGCTATTCAAAAGCAAATCCATCAAGATTGGGCCAATCGCGAGTACATTGAAGTAATTACCGCCAGTATTAAGCGAATCACAGACTTCCTCAATTCCTTTGGTAAGCAGAAAATAAACTACAAAATGCCTGTACACAATTTGATGAAATATGCAACCATTTCCAGACATGTCTTGTCGCTCCCGCTTGGCTGTTCTCAACGAGAAACTAACAACATTGGAGCGACGCATCGACTACCTAGAAGCCTGCGTTACTCAAGGCGAAACCCTTACGTAGAACTAGCGAACCATGCAACAAACGACAATAAAATAATAATGTTCTTTTCTTTTTATAAGACAGCGAGAGACTATGTTTATTTTAAATACTTTATTCCAAGGAAAACAAAATGTATTCTTCTTTTCATGTTGTAACTTTGATCAAGTGTATTATGAGAGCCAATTCATTTTGTCCTTTTTTTTCATTTTGTTTAAGAAAAAGGAATTCACATTATGCATTAGTTATATTTTAATAAAAGTTTTTAAAGAGTAGCATTTTGCAATTTGTTTTGTGGTTTGCTTTTAATTTTTTGGGTTTGCATTGTTTTGTCCTTCGTCCATTTCCAAGTGCTTGAGCAGACGATATAAGCCGACAGCCTCTTTGGTGTTACTGAAGCCGACACAAAAAGCTTGCACCTCGATAAAGAGATCCTGAAACCGGTCCAAATAAGCTACGGAGTAATTTTGATTTAAATTATTGGGCTCACCTTAACATTGATAATCTTATTGCGTATCAAGCTCTGGAGAAAGACGCACACTAAACGAACCAATCTTGTTTGCATGTACTTATCCTTGACTGTCTCACAAGTGGAGATGCAATTGCTAATATAGAGATGGACGAATTCGGTTGGTAGATCAACTGAGGTTGTAAGTCTAAACAAAGGCGGATACAAAAGTGAATATGGTGTTGTGTTTATGTACATATATTGATAGAGAAACTTACCTATTCACGACCTCCATTGAGTGCAATGTAATCTCCATATTAACTAGGACATTAAGATACTCGGTGATCTGCATGGAGTCCATTAGTTTCAGAAGAATTTCAATGGATATGAGGGGATTGTTTTCAACCAGTTGGGGCAGCTGTAAACGAAAGAAGCGACAAATGTTTTTCAATAGGAGACACAGATTTGTATTGGATGTAACCGGATATGATCTGCAGGGTCGTTCGGTGTTCTAGTCCCCACGAGACTACGGTTGTGCCTTCCAATATATTTTTCACAATCGAGCCAACAACTAGATACCCGACCGAACATTACATACGATCGAGTTAGTGCAATTAGCTCTTGCGAAAAGAAGACAACTGGCAACAAACGCTAAACGCGCACTTGATCACAGTGAGCTATATGCTTCGCCTCAACCCATATTCTTTCTTAGTAAGAGTTTTTGTTATAACGGAAAGCCCGATCTTGTGTGTAGTTTAAAAAGTCTCTTGCGGATAAGTTGGAGAATGCTTTCAGCATTGTTTGGTCTGTTCACTGACAAACACAGTATAAGCCCGCTCATTCCGTAATCGAACACACTCGTTAATGACCTAAACAAAAGTAAACAAAAAAATGCGAAAACGCCACACAAACAACCCGTTTCGTTTTCTTTCTGAAATGATGTCATGCGAAGCGTTAAAATAATCAACAAACGGACTTTGTTGAAAGACGAAAACCAGCCGCACTGTGACTGATTCATATATGCGCGCGCGCCCGGTTTTTATTTTGAAGAGACAACAAACCAACACCTGAACCAGTGTAATCAACTGGATTTTGGTCAAAATCGATGTAAAGCACGTGTTTGAAAACGTCACAAACGACTGTCAAAGTGTTAACTTCCACAATAGAAAAAAAAAAAAAAAAAACAAATAAATTCCTAACCATACAAAATGAAATTAGTCACCGTTTGGACTACCAAGCGATTTGAAGCACTATCGATTTGTTTACACTCGTCAATCCCTCACCTTAGCTGGGGTCAATCCAATTTGGTAAACTAAATTCGGATCTCTTTTCAACTCATCCAACAACGACTGCTGATCGGGAAGACTAAGAGCTTGCATTAGGGCGCGTTCAATTAGCCGCTTGGCCTGGGCGCCAATATCATTTGTCGAGTCAAACATGGGCTTGTGGTACGATGGTACAGTCAGGTCGAACCACACCAGCTCGTCCTCAAAGTTCATCAGTGGTGGGGCTACGGAATACATTTGCGGCATTAGTGTGTTATTCAGGGGGCTAACATCGGTCAGCGTCAGTCCTTCCATCATTTCGCGCACCGCAGATTCATTGCCCGGATTTGGTATACCAGCGGCTGCACAGTTCATCACACCTGAACGTGCAGCAGCTGGTATCTCTCGCTGTCGGTCACATGACTGCGATTTGAAGAATGACAGGTCCAGGGTGGTGGGAAATAACTCGGACTTGAGTATGTGTCCTGGGGTTTGTTTGCCAAGCTGCAAATTGTTATACCAAAACATTATTTTGAGGTTAAACAATGAAAATTGTGTTCGCTTTTCAGCTCTTACATCAGATGTTCCATTGGCGAGCAGGTGAACAATAAAATTCCTCTCAATTTGCCGTCCGGCACTCATGTCCTTGTTCTGCAGCTGGGCGAGAAGGAACTCTGAAAACGGGCTCTCTTCCTGCCCATCTGAATGAAAGAGATCATAGATTATATAGAACGCACTTATACGCTGAAGAATGCCCGGCAAGTCCCCATGACGGATGAGCAGCGTGAGAAGGGTACCCACTATTGAAGAACAGAAGAAAAAAAAAAACACACGCACACATAAAAAATGCGAAATTATTGCGTGAACGAAACGCACAAGACACAAAAAAACAAATAAAATTAGCAAACAAATATAAAGCACTTACCGCTTAAGTAGTTACCGTGATGAAAACGCTGCTGTACGACCGCTGAAATTAACTCGAATGGCTGGTGCTCAATGTTTTTGTTCATCAGCAATCTGGAATTCGGGTGTTTTTTTTTTGTTATTTGAGCAGATTTGTATGTATTGTGGAACAAAAATTTGGCGATCGGCGATCGATTTATTGTAATGGGGTTGGGGTTTTACTTACTCGTATAGGTAAACATAATCTTGCACAGCGTTCGACATTTTCCTGTGTTTAGGATAATTACCGCGGCACTTGTTTACCAAATAAACGAAAAATCAAAACACACGAAAAAATGAAAATATTATTGAACGGGGTTGACAGCCAATGAGGAAGGCAGCTGGCAAATATCTACAAATGACAGATCACGCGGTATGGCACACATCGAGACTCGTCGTATTTGACACCTGTAAGGCTGGGTGCATAGTCGTAAAAATAAAAAATTATGGCTAAATCCCAATAAGGGTGACCAAGGCCATGCAACGAATTTCAAGCAAAGAAAATATTTTAGAAGTTTTAAATATGAAGGTTGAAAAAATTTTTATTTACTATGTTACTTTTGTTCGAATGTTTCTTTCATTTTTAATAATTATTTTTTCTTTGATACAGAACAAAATTTGGGCATTCTCTGAAACGTCAACTAAATATCAATTCAAGAAAAAAATACATATTTGCCATTTAATGACCAAATACAGCTAAAGCATAGTAAATCATCTTCAATGATGGGTATTTAATTCAACATATTGCGCAGAATCATGAAATACGAATACGTAAAGTTCAACAACGTTTGAAATACTTCCAAAGTCATTGGATGAAAATTTCCCATAGTAATCTGCAAATAAAGTTATCTTCAGCAGTTTGTTTGATTTTAAATAAGAATTCAATAAAACCGTACGCAAATCGGAATTTGTGCTCTTTGTATTATGAGTTTCAATGACATTCGTGCTTTTCCGTTAAATAAGTACCAATTTGTGTCATATGCTGCATCGGCAATTCCAAGACTCTAGAAATAATATATATTAAATTAACTTAATAAAATAAAACAAACAACACACTTCAAAATACAGAATATTGGCATGTTATGTATAAAATAAAAAGACTGCACGCGTTCTTTAATCCAACATCTTTTTTTAATTCCAACAAAGAACTTAAAACTAATTACTGGCGATACACGTCTGACCTGTAGGCTGAATTCAATTTGAGTGACCCCGAAAAACGCTATCTCTGTCAACCACATCTTAGGTTTTATGTCCTTGAGAAGATGTTGCCAGATATCACTGAAAACTACTTTAAGGTAGGTATGCTACTTTAACTTATACACAGCAGGCATAGAAGTAGATTACTGCTAATTGAGTAAGAAGCATAAATATATTAATAAGCATAATAATGCGCTCGTAGGTTGTCTTCACCTGAAAGAAGAAAATAGTGTTACAAAAGAACAGTACCTAATGCTTGTTAAAACTTTTCTTACAATAATGAGTAAAAACAGCAAAACACACATCAAGGCCCCAAAAACTACAAATTCCAGTGAGAAAACGTATGTTGACAAATTGTTTATTTTTGCAACATAACTGAAAGCAAGTGTAAAACATTAATTTATTTCGTTTTCGATTTGGCAAAAATATACATTTTTTTGAGAAAAAATCAATTTATTTTTTGATCGAGATTGGTTTTCATGTTCGATTTGTCAAAAAAATCATTTTCTTTTGTATCTGAGGCACTCGATTTTTTCTCAGATTTACACATACTTTCACTAATCCAAATGTATATGAGACACAGCTGGCGGTTACGAATTGTTTATCGTTAGAAGGATTGTTTTTAACTGAATTATTCATTTTGGAGTATATGGAAACGATTTTTTATATTAAATTATTTCGGAATGCGTTAAAAAAGGCCTAATAGGATGTTTTTATGAGGCCGCAAACAATTTTTTTTTTCACTTCCACTGAAAGTCGATTTCAATTGATTTTCACACATTTATAATAGGCTTGTTTTTTTGAGCTTTGATCTCAGCAAAGCAAAGTAAAGTACAATTTTCAGCAGGCAATTGCAGCAACTACGATCTACTTGACACTTCGAGACTAGCAGTAATTGTTGTAATCGCGTGCTTGAAATCCTCTTCACTTTGATCGTAGCTAAAACAACGCACCTTTTAATGTTCGCTTTGGCAGTAGAAATCTGAAATCTCCGATCGAAATCTGAAGAGCTAAATCAGCAGTTGAAACAAACACACCCAATTTGTTATTTTTGTGTTTGCATTCGAATAAAATAAGTTTGTTTAAAAATCTCAAGTGCCAATCAAACCATGTAGTGCTAAAGTAAATGGAGATCTTTTACTTACGGCCATATTATTCACTCTGGGTGTAAATCAGGTTTAAGTTAATTTTGCACCCGATCATTAGTCCGCAATTTTTAAGCCCGATAACTTAAACATATATCCATATTATTCACTGAAAAACACACATTAAACCCGCTGGATTAAAAATGGATTTAAATGCGGATTTAAAACACTTTAAACCGTTTTTAATCAAATTCCAGAAATAAAGACTTTTTTTTTCTTTTTTTTTTGTCAATTGGAAATTGATTTCATTTGTTTTGCGCCCAGTTATATTTTAAGGTCTATTAATTATGCCAAAATTTCTATCGAATCATCGAGTGTAGCACGAAATATTTTCGAAAATATACCACATCGTAATCTACGACACAAGCCCGCTTATGCAATCGATATATTCGAAGACAAGGACGACGTTAATTTACCATCAGCTCTTCGACAAATTCGTCTTCTGACGACGAAGACATAAACATTAATTGCGTCCATTTCACGAATGAAGTCCTTTTTTAGTTTCTTGCCATTTTTTTTCTATTTTCCTTTTCTACTTTTCTTATTTCTTGCGAGCGAAGAAATGTCGATATTATGAAATTGAGTTTTAACCCGAGTTAAAGTACTTAAACCGTCCTCCAGATTGCGTTTAAATCCAATCGGATTAAACGCTGTCAAGTTAAAAAAACGTTGTTTATGTTCGGGTTTAACGAGTGAATATTATGGACTTGGGTTTAGTTTTTGGGTTAAACTCACTTAAACCCGGGTGTAACCTTTAACCCGGATTAAAGGGAGTGAATAATATGGCCGTTATAAATACAAATCATGATGTCAAAATTTAGTCAATAATTGCACTTACTACGAGATAGTGTTATGGAAATAGATGCATTTGATTAGTTTTGCGTTCAATTCAGTTACGGACTTCCCGTCACCCAAGCTTCTTAACTGTGTTTGCAGGATTTTGCACAAACAAATAGTAAAAAATAGCAATGCAATTACTATATTTATGAATGTCATAAACATACAGCAACCGATAGGAATGAGGATGAATTGAACCGTAAATATCATTTCGAAGAATGGCGTTTCAAGTTTTCTGTCATCGTATAATGGTATGTAAATGTCAAATACAAGTTCTAAAATGAAAACAAATATATATTGGGATCTGTAAAAATCAAATATGACAATGTCATAGTAATACAGGTAAATATATATATTTATTCTACACATTGGAAGTCTTTAAAAAAAAAAATTAAACACAAGTTAGCAAAATACCTCTTTGTTCTGTTGCAAATGAATTGAGCAACATTCCGAAAGATGTAATCGTCCCCAGAATAAGATTAAAGTAGGCAAACCTTCTTGCAGATTTTGTGGTTTCTCTCAGAATAGTTCTCGTTGTTTCATCTTCATAATCCTAAATAAAAAATTGGAGTCATTCTGATTCTGGGTGAAGTAACAAATCATTTCCTTATACCATTATATTCATGTACATAATGTAAATCTCCTCCAGAAATGCATTCACTTGCTTGCGATTGATTATCACCATCCATATTCGCGTATTGGTGGATGACCATAATACCGTAAGAAATAAAGTGACAACCAAATGTGTGAGATTAATGTCCGAAGTAACAATGAAAACTACTTCCAACACATTCAATACCAGAGTTATAGGCGGGAAAATGTAACATCTCCAATGGTCATCAATCAGGAAGGCGAAAAATTTGGCAACTTTAGCCGTGGTTGAATACAGGGGAAGTGTTTCTAGTCGAACTCCCATCTTAATGCACACAAATTCAAAAATATAATTCAGAACTAAAATTAGTAAGACCTGACAAACTCTTTATATAGATTCCCATCGAGCCATACGGTTTATGTAAATCCGATAATTAGTAAATGATTCAAAGAAATTAAATTGTTTTGGTTTGGAGAAGAAACATAATTCAATTTTAATTGATCCAATTAGTTTAAGTGTTTTCTGCTCGACATAAGGAATGTGCAACAATTACCCAATAATACCTAAAAAACAGAGTAGCCTGGCAGTGAGATTTATTAATTGAATTTTAAATTTTTAGTAGAACTTAGAGCCGGAATTTTTGGGTATACCTACCATTTGTGTGCTACTCAGGGTTCGAAATGATACCTACACCTCCTATAAGTTGGAAGTTAGTTAAAACACGATTCGTGATAGTCCACGGAAATAGGACACTCACTTTTAGCATGACAATCATGCGTGAGACAGACGTCTATGACTCAAAATAGCATTTCTGGCGTGAGTTCCAAGTTCATTAGATCACCTCGGTGTTTCACAGAAATGTAAATAGTGCTAATTTGCCCATTCAAACCGTATAATTATCGGTTATTTATTTTCGAGGACACAACATATTGACACCACAGTAAAAAACTAAAAATCTTCTGTCATATTGATGAGTGATGAATATCTGATATGATATCATGCATTATTTTAGTGTTCTCGATTCTGCCAAATCGAATACCATATAAGAAGAACTGCAACAGAATGACATTAAAAGAGTTAAGCATTTTTCTCCGATCCATAACACAGCAACCATAGGAGATATAAAATTATATAAAATATAATAAAATTTGACGATCGTAATATTAACTTAATTTTGACATAAGCCGACTTACGCTGTTCTTGCTTTTTGCCACAGAAATATGTACTCTCAACTATTTTCTTTTATATAAATCTAAATGGGGAACTACGTGTTCCGAGTACATGAATCATGAAGCACATTTCATTTCAAGTGTTTGACAGACAGTGTACTTTCATTTAATTTTTATTGAATCTTATGTCGTTTTCCATTGGGACCACCAGATATTTTTTCAGATCTGCTTTTGCAAATGGATTAGTGTGTTATTTGACAGCAATATCAGCTGTTCAAATTGCATTCTTTTTTGGATAAATCAACCATGGAAATCGGCTTGAAAAATGTTTGCTCCGTTGTATCTACAAATGGAATAGTTTTGGTGATTCGTAGTTTCCAAATGATGAGGAATACAATGAAGAAAATAATTCCTCCAAAATTATATCCATTGCTGTTTATGTATTTCTTTATTTTGGTTTTCACGAAACTTTGCACATTTGTTTTAAAACAAACTTCTTAAAATGACGTAAAACAGCTGTGCTGTAGTATGTGTGAATCTGAAAAAAATATCGAGATCTGCAAAAAATTATCCGAATCAAAAAAAATTTGATTTTTTCCCAATGGAACACGAAAAGTGATTAAGATCTAGTGATTGATTTTTAGTCCCAATGGGAAACCACATTACAAAATCCAGTTATGATTCTGTCAAATCGCTGACTATATTCACATAATTCAATTACTAAGGTTTTCAAAACTTACTGAATTATAGACTTCTACTCTTGTCAGATAGTAATTTAAAATAACCAAAGAAATACTTTCTGAAAATATGACACACCTTGATATAAGTTAACAAAATACCTCGTATTTTTATTAAAAGTGAACTGATCAATTTCCCGATGGATGAAAGTACCCCCAGAATGAAATTGAAGTAGACAAATCTTCTGGCGGATCTTGGGGTTTCCTTCAGCATTGCCTTCGTTGTCTCACCACCATAATTCTAAATAAAAATTTAGAGCCATTTTTATCCAGGAAACAGTAAATACTCAAGTTCAACACCATTATAGTCATATACGTAATGTGAATCTCCCTTAGACGTGCATTCACCGGTTTGTTGATTAATTATCAAGATGATAATTATCGATAAAAATAAATTTACAGCCAAATGTGTTAGATCAGTATTCGACGAGACAACAAAGCATTTAATATCACAGTCAAAAACAGATAAATGTAACATCTCCAATGGTCATCAATAAGGAAGGTGAAATATTTGGGAATTAAGCCGTGGTTGAATACAGCGGAAGTGTTTCGAGCTGAACAGTCATATTAATGAACAAGAGTTCAAAAATGAATGTTAAGGCAAAACTAAAATATGTTTAAAGTGAATTGCTCTTTGTATAGACTTATTTCAAGTTTTTTTTCCGGTTAAAATAACGATAATGACGTTTGTTAATAAACGATTCATAGAAATTAAACTGTTTTGACTTAGAAACCAAATATAATTTAATTTTAATTGATCGCAATTAATTTAAAATTTATCGGATGACATTTTGTAATAATTGAACTTTAAATTACAAGAATAACTCTTAGGCGGAAGTTAATATTGGCCACATATCATATGTGGTACTTAAATCAATTTCAAAACACAGTACAAGTATATGGTTCATAAATTTACCTGCAATATTTAAACACAAAAAAATTGTCCTAAGGACTGTAAGTTCTGAAAATTTACAAATAATTTCATCTGCAGTGTTAAGACTTAAAATGTGCACAAACACTGTAATTCGTCATCGAGTCTGTACACCCACGTAAAGCACACTGGGTATAGTCCATTATTGTTTTTCATTCTTCGTCATCCATCAACACCGACAGCAATTCTGGTACAATGCCACAAAAAGCAGTTGCAGTTAATTTCCAGCTGTAGAAGACAAATTCAAATTGATTTCTAAATTATGTTGAATAAATTAAATTTTCTTTTAGTCTTAGAAGTGATATTTTGTTAAATAAAAATTCAATAACCTAATTCGTTTAGATTTCAACACAAATGGCATTTAAGAAAAATATAAGAGTTTGCAAATTATTCAAATAATTGAAAACAGCAGCTCGTTGAACACATCCCCCAATACAGTTGTAGGGCTTTTTGGCATTTTTAGTTCCTTGGCTATAATTTCCTATTTTATAGCCTCTATTTATATACCTATTTTTATATTTTCAAAATTGTGCTTCCTCAAATAGCGTCAACAATACGCCTGTTCTTTTGAGCTTCGCTCTCAGCAAAGCAAAGTAAAGTAGGATTTTCAACACACAATTATAATAACTACTGCGAGTCTCGAAGTATCAAGTAGAGCGTAGTTGTTGTAATTGCGTGCTGAAAATACTACTTTACTTTGCTTTGCTGAGAACGAAGCTAAAAAAAAACAGGCCTAGTAAAAAAGGGCATTTATACCAGCTGGCAAATAGCAGCACTCAAAGAGCATATTTGTTGTTGAAACATTTGAGATGTTTCTAACCTCATAATAGGTATGTTGCAAAACTAATGCAGATACCAGATGCCTTCACCACAGTGTTCGTAGATTTCTGAAATTATACATAAATTCAAAGACAAACTTGCTTTTTTATTTATCGCTCTACAGCTATACCAAACTAGAATTTTTCACTTTATTTCAGAAAAAGTATCCATTTGCCATTAAAATGTTAATTTAAACAAACATAGAAGGGACGTCAAAAAGAGGCAGCGCGTTGAGGTTAAAGCAACAACCGTCAATCATTATCATTACCGTACCTCTAGCACCGAATTTTTTGGTCATGATGTTAGTCAATTGGTTACGAGCATAAACTAACTATTAAATAGTTAGTGTTACCAGTTACGACCAAAGTCATACATTTTCAAATATAGGTAGATTTATTGTATTGCATTCGTTGTGCATTATGATATGGCTACAAGCTACATCCATATAGTCCAATTCAACTTATCAACAAAAAATAGACTGCTCCTCATCTGTTATCACTAAAAAATCAATATACGCAGTGTTTGTGGCGCTTCTGTGTCAAGCAGATACGCATTTTGTTTGATACAATTGATTGACGGTTGGCAGTCACCAGAAAAAAAAGCAATTCTTGTTTACTGTGTTAAACCGTTTCAAAACGAGTATGCGCAAATATTATTTCAAATTATTCAAAAAACAGTTTATCTGCGATGCCTATCAACATTGTGTATTTTTGGCATTATCTCTGACAGGTGATATTTGCAAGGCTCTGTCAGATCCAAAGGGGCATCGGATATGTGAATTAATTTATTAGCGAGGGGTGGTATATTTTATTGAACGAAATGCTATCTATCTAATAAAATAATTTTTATTGCTCCAAATACCGAAATGAAATTGTGATGGAAGACTTTTGTCTCGTAATAAGGTATTTGAAAAAATTTGATTTTCGCTTCGGCTAACATTAATGAAACAAATC
Source organism: Cheilosia vulpina (assembly GCA_916610125.1). Classification (NCBI taxonomy): domain Eukaryota; kingdom Metazoa; phylum Arthropoda; class Insecta; order Diptera; family Syrphidae; genus Cheilosia; species Cheilosia vulpina. Next base: position 57,274,663 of record OU744279.1, read on the forward strand.
TGTTTTAAAATGTATGCACAAGTATGCCGACCGAGGATACGATAATAAAGTGTTATTGCTGTTTGATTGCGGCAAACATTTTAAAACCGTATAGGGTGTATGAGCACCCGCTCATTATTAATTTCGGAACTGCCCGCCATATAAGGGGCTTGGTTTTCGTTTGACGGTATCTAGGTATCATATATTTTATTTGGCATTATCAGGCTAATTTTTATTTATTGTTTATTGCTCTTTAACCAAATCATTTGTTAAGTGTAAAATTTAACATTGATATAGGCAATTCCTCATTATGGTATGAACAATTGTGAGCTTCCGTAAATTTAAAGTCGAAACTTCAATGTATTATCTTACGCCAAGCCATGTAAGCTGAAAAATTAAAAACTAGGTAATTAATAGAAAAATGAATGATGAATTATGAATGAAAAATTACCATCTTAAATGTTAAAGAATGAAATGTGTAATATCTGCAGGTTGGCACCATTGGTGAGTGTAGAGTGGAAACCATTTTAAGTTAAGTAAATGATAGAGGGAGATGTTTATTAAATGAAAAAAGTGTTTAATGAATTCAAGGAAGATGGACGTCTTTTAACTACCAGGGATTTCAGATAAAGAGTGTAGATAAAACAGGAACAATTAAAGAACAACAAAGTTACAAAATGTTTGCTAATAATTTAAAAAAAGTTTAAATTCATAGGTTTATCCATCAAGTATAGAATATGTCCCTTCTCTTTCGTGGTTATTCAACGAAACTTACCTTGTTTTTATTGAGTCGATTGAGCCTTATGTTGTATTCGATTGGGCGCTCTCAAGCAATTTTTATGTTCGTTTGGTACAATATTTTTCAGAAAAGCAAATCTGGATTTTTTTCTCAGATTTACCAATACAATTACATTTGAGTTTGACAACTAATGGAGTTTGTTTACGTTTTCGTGAAAATTTTCAACTGCAAAGAAATGCATTGCATCGGGAGGATAAATATTTTTGTTAATTATTTATGTACAAATGTTTAGAAATCAATTTGGGCGCAAACTTCGAATGTTTTAATATAATATTTAGTGAATGCAAAACGCTTAGAAATGTGTCGAAGGCTACACATATTCGAACCGCACGAATATCAACAAAGGATAGACCAAGTAACGTTTTTATGTTCGACTGGACACACTTAATCTGAAATGTGAGAGCAAATCTGAAGAAGCTCAATAGAAAACCACATTAGTCAAGATGTTGCAGTGTTGCCATTAACAAAAAATAAATCTCGATATTTATTAAAAGTCAATCTAAAGGTTTTTTTTTTTTAAACACATAAACATCAAAAACAACTTTGACAACATGAACAGCTGCAGCAGCAAGAGTCGTACGTCCGCAATATTGCTTCCCTGTTCTTGTGAGGGTAGTGAATCTATGAAATTATTGTAAAAGTTATCTTAACAGTTCATTCATTTTAGAATTACATGTTATTTCAAAGTGAGTATTTGTGGGTTCTCGTCATTTGCGCATTGATTTTCAGTTACTATCATATCATAAGCCAATAACACTTATGGTACTCAATAAAGCAGCATTGCAATTTCCTTTTGTTTTACTCTTCGACGTGTATCCACTCCAATTAAACATTAAACGAAAGTCATTAGCGAAATATTGCTTTTAAATGGAGGAATAATTAAAGCCTTTATCAGGGTTCATCATATTTTTATCGCTACTACTCTTTAATAATATACTTATCTTACTGTGAGCTCTATTTACAAATTAGCAGTTAAGTGATCTTTATTTGCTATCAACCTTCAAATATTTCCATTATCCCAAGAGCTGATCCATTCTGTTCATAGTATTGCATATTTACTGTGACATGTTTTGAACATTTTTCAAACAAGCTCCTAAAACAAAACTCACCTAATCGGGAGCTTCTGAAAATTCCTCTTCTATCTTCAGTTAAATCAACGGACGTTTTGTAAACAAAACTAAAGCTCACTCAACTGTCAGCTACCAAAAAATATTGCATGCATACTCGTACCTATCACATGGCGGTGGCAGGCTATCTCATATAACCAGTCATTCGTTTACTTTTGACAATTTGTTTGCATCTAAACTTTTAGTATCTTCAAGTCACCTCTCGCAGTCAGTCGTACGTTTCACCTGTCTGTCATCGCATGGAACCGCATCCATAACAGTAAACAAACAAAAGTTACTACCAAACCGATAAAAGTCAATTTAAGTCACATTTGTTTGCTGACTTAACGACGAAACTCGAGTCAATTGTTAAGTTCATCCGTCATAATATAAAACCGCTTGATCACATAAAAATGTAGCAAATGCTTGAAGATTCGGCTAGACTGGTTAGATTGCTTGTCCTCCTGTGTGTCGTGCTACCATCAAGAAATCATTGTTTGTCATTGCGAAGATTCGTTCGTTATCTTATCAATAAAAAAAGTTAAGTGTTTATTATCTTCTATTGGGTTGTATTGGCCTAAACTCTCTGTTACCAATTTACGTGAGAGAGGTATCTTGAACGAATGGCACCCCATCGCAGTATAGTACACGACCATCTACGATAAGATACGCTTCTCTTACTGGCACACAAAAAGGGATTCCAAATCGATTGGAAACGGAGTTTTTTTTACCGTTCAAGTTTAGTATGCGATATCTGATTCAAACGAAAGGAATTCGACTTGAAGTGCAGCCGAGTGGATCGTTTATGTAGTGTTTTTGGTGAAAAGTTGCTTAAAAATGTATTTCCGAGTCCTCTGTGCGGTTTTTCTTTTAAGTGGTACGTGAAGAGCTTACGAAAATTTCAAGGAAATCATTAATTTCTAAAGGGATTATTTATTTGTAGTACCACTTGCAAGTTGTTTAACAAATTCAACATTAAATAGCACAGATAGTGCGCAACGGCCACAATTAAGTACCTTGGAGAAATTTCTACAAACACAGCGATCGTTTGTCATAGTAAATTCAGATAAGGCTGCTGACGTACTCAGGGCCAGTTCTGAATTACAAAATGTTACATCTGACAACTATCCGTGGCCATATCCGGTTAAGAAAATTATCAAGCAGCGGTATGTATTCGGAAATTGACTTCAAATGAAAATAATAAGAAATTGGTTTGGGGTTAGTGAGAACATGTACCACAAGCTAAGAGACGTTAGTTTGCTAAAAAAATTTGAGCCGTAACTTTAACGCAGTCTTCATAAAAATAGGGGTTAGTAACTAATGTCTGTTAACTGCTCAGGAGAACATATTGACTATGGTCTATTCGTACACGTGAAATTCGGTGCAGGAATGTAGGACTTACGTACAACTGGTAATTGAACGTAGGTCTTACAATTGCTTACTGTTTGTGAGCTAGAACAGAACAGATGTGACACTTTAGAAGTTATCCGAGTTATTACACTTAATTAAAATTAAATAAATCAATAACAGTCATCCAATTTAAGTCTTGGAGTGCTTGCGAAAGAATTTAGGAATCCCATCACTTTCTGTTGCAAGAGGGCAGTGGTGGAATTGCTTAAATCTTTTACAAGCATTGAAAGACTTAAATTGGACGAATTGCTAATTTAAGAAAATATTCTACATTCACATTTATATAATGGCAGCGGTCCTACGTCTTATTCAATTTTTCTAATTATTGAGCAGACGTGACACGGTTAGCAATAAAGTCACATTTGTTATGGATTTTTTAAGGCAAATTTAAGTGCATCTTCCAAGAAATTTTGGGCTGCTCATGACCTTGAAGTTCTACCTTTGTAAGTTCGTTGTTCTTGTTGTCTTTAATGAACTTTTGCATGTATATATATATATCTCCAATGTTAAACTGTGCCAACACTATTTACAAATTGTTCTATGCTTCCTGGTACCTAGAAAGTCAGTTCAAAAGAACATGTGTTTATATCACCAGCTATATCAACCCGCTCAGAAAAAATATTTAATTTTAACCAACATCTATACGTAGAGCAGTTCATAAACAACTTTTTGCATTCTGTCTTGTGACTCTTTAAATTCTGGTTGACCACATTACAACTGCAGCGATGAATTTTTATGTCGAGATAATAACAAACGCGAAGTGTATGTAGGTATACTGGTATAACTCTTTCAGAAGTTGCATTTTGGGTTTTGCTTTAACTTTATTTGCGCGGTAACATTTTCTGTGCTTTTCGGCTTACCACCTAACCGTGTTGTCTTCGCACTCATGACGTACTGCACGGAAGTCAAGTTTATAATTTACATTCAAAACACTTAAGTGGTCGGTTATATACTTTTCACGTGGGGCTGCAATGGTGATGTGAGTCGCATTTTAGTTTGCCGTCTACCCAATCGAAATTGAAACCATTTTGGAGCGTGCCTGCTGAGCAATATGGCAGGTGCATTGACAGTTGGCACTGATGTTGGATGTATTTATATTCAAATAAACTTACAAGGACGTTTGCATTATTGTAAAGTAATCGATTAAAGCCGAAACATTATATTGAAGCAATTTACAAAAAAAAAAACATTTTAATTGATTAAACATCCAATAACTGTCGTTGTAGATTTATTTAGGTCAACTGTCAACAAGTTGGCTCACTGCGTTCTCTGGCGTTTATAAAATGTCAATAAATGCTTAAGCCTTGTTTTGCTAGTTCATTGACATCTGGCCTGTTTTTTGGAGCTTCGTTCTCAGCAAAGCAAAGTAAAGTAAGATTTTCAGCACACAACTACTGCGAGTCTCGAAGTGTCAAGTGAGCGTATTTATTGTAATTGCGTGCTGAAAATCCTACTTTACTTTGCTTTGTTGAGAACGAAGCTTAAAAAACAGGGCTATAGTTTCTGTTATGTTCATCTTGTTTTTGATGTGCGGCCGATTGTAGTAACTGAAATTAATATTAAGAGTTACTTTATGGAAATGGAATAGTTGTGCGTTTAAGTTAAGCTGTTTCTTAGTAATGTTTGCAAGAAAAATGAAAACAATTTCGTTCAAATTAAAGATGTGGATAGTTTCGTAGGAGAGCCTTGTAAGGGCTTATATTTTGTTCGTAGGTTTGCGCGTAGTTAGTTAGCATCTGATCAATCAGTAAACTAGCAAGCCTTATAGTGTTCCATTTCTGTCTATTTCTTTTTCTAATAGCACATAAATATTTTCGCGAATTACTCTTTGATGGCAGTAAGAACACACAGTTTCTGAATGCAGCTTTTTTTAATTCCATTTGTAATTTTGTTACCAGTTTTCAGATGCAAATCCACACATTTAAAAAAGATTTTCCTTATATCCCTCGTAATATATACCTTGTCCCTTATTTACCAAATTTTTGAATGAAATACATAACCGAAGTAAACAAGTGTAATATCTAGTACTTTAACCCGTTGCAATGTATTTTATTAAGGTATTCAGTCTCATTCGGCGCAGTGGCTTAGTGGTTAGTGTGTTGGACTACTAAGCGAGAGACCCAGGTTCGAATCCCGAGAAAACCCAAATTCCAACTTAAGGTTTTTTTTTTCACTGCGCCACCTCTCGCGAACGTCTGAAAAACATCCGAGAGTATAGCTGTCATGAAAGAGCTTCTCAGTTGGCCGTTTGGACTCGGCATAAAATTGTAGATCCCTTCCGTTCGTCCCAAAAATAAAAACTCACACAAGACGAATGGTTGTGAGAAGCTAGGCCTAGGGTCCATACGGACCTGTTGCGCCAATTATTTATTTATTTATTTTATTATTCATTCTCATTAGGAAAATAGTACATACTCCATAAAAACTAACAAACATATTGGACTGTGACAATAGCCATTTTATGTACCGTTTATCAAACCTGACAGCAACTTTAATTAACTATCTACTTCGACTGATTAGGTGGCAACTTTTTTTGAGTTCATTTCTCTCTCTATTTTGCATACTAACCAACAACGGCAGCCATGAATTATTTATACATCACCGATGTCCAATTCCTAGGTTGCATGCTCACTTGCACTTTCTTCTTTCTATTTAGTGGAATCATTAAATAAATCTGGGGGCAGATTCCGTATAACAATACTCGTTTTCGAAATTTTGATCACCATAAGAAGTTATATTCTGCCGGAATAGTTATGTTTCACTATCGTCAGCTTTCATTACATTTGTGGAAAATGAACTGGATTAAGGTCTCAAACTCTTAATTTTGGCATTTAGTTGCAACTCTTGGAGGTCTATCGTTTCCACGGTAATCGTCTGAAAAATTACGGAATGAGTGCCCTGTTTAAGATTGCCAAACAGTTTGCATGCAAATAATTTACATAAATTAAATAATATTGTTTATAAAATGAGTCTATGGTATCCAACTAAAAAAATTGTTTGAATGGTTAGAACATTTGATTTTGACTGATCAATAAACGTATAATGTGTGAGGGGATACTTGATGCAATTACGTAACGTATACGCCACAGTGAGTTTGTTGGGTTTGCTTTTCATTTTCGCATTTTATATAATTATATATAAACATAATTCTTAAAATGTTTTCCATCAGTTAAAAAGATAGTCCCTGCTGCAAAACAATAAGACCGTCAGGTGTTCTCAATCACATTGTAAAGTGAACTCGCTGCAATGTTATCGATATATCTCGTGTTGAACGGATTGGTTATGGCTATTAATTGTTTTGAAATGCAATCAGGAATAAGAGTGCAATAAAAATGCTATTATCACTTTGTAAAAACAAACACATAGGGTTACCTTGAAATATGTGTAAGAAGCAAACGATATTCATTTATTTATCAGTAAGGTGCTTTTAAATAAAGTCTCATTGCACAGTTCAGATAATATACAATGAAATCAATTTCGTATCACTTGAATATATTATATTCTATCTTTTGAAATATACACGTCACATTAGTGATTGATTAATCCGTTTTGATCCCTTTTCGATAAGTTCCTATCATCCAGTATGCAGTCAATTATATGTGACAAAACGTGTCAAGATAACACCAAGCCAGTTCAAAAATTGAAAGCCAGAAGGCGATTATCCGATTAGGGTGAATTGCATTTTGCCATTGTTTCCGTTGTTGTGCAATAAACGAATCGTTTGGGAATGAGAAATATAGACTTGACTTACCTTAAGTTGTTAAATAAACTTGCTTAATCATAGTGCTATAACGCAAACCCATGACATTTTTTTTTCTGATATTTCAAAAGTGATTCTTTTAATCATGGGCCGCATTCCATTTACAGCTCGATAGTTGTATGTTACCCATTCCTCTCATAAAAATTAGGTTTTGCTTTCACAATATTAAATTATTATTTCACCTCTCAAGTTAGTTTTTTTTTTGTAGCTGACTTTGACAACGAAAATCTGCAGTCAATGACGAAATCGGTAATGCATTTGGTACTCCTTCGAATAATGCGATAGGTGTGATTCTAGTGGAGTTTGAAGGTGAATCAAATTGTAAAATAAATAAAATAAATATTATTTATTTAATAATTTATACAATAGGCCTGTTTTTTAGCTTCGTTCTCAGCAAAGCAAAGTAAAGTAGGATTTTCAGCACGCAATTAAAACAACTACGCTTTCTTTGACACTTCGAGACTCGCGGTATTTATAGTAATTGTGTTCTGAAAATCTTACTTTACTTTGCTTTCCTGAGAACGAAGCTCGAAAAAACACGCCTAATGCTGTTTTCATGATATTTCGTACATGATTACAAATTGATCCCATATGTTCTTTATAAACTTCAGCTTCGCTTGGGGGAATTAACTACTTGACGTTTGATTTTTACAAACTTGAGCGCAGAATTTATAATGTTTACGAATTAGATTATGTAAATGGCAATAACCTAAAGTGGTGCTATAGGTGCTAGATATTAAACCACGAGATTAAAAAATGATTTGCTACCTAAATACTTAAGACAATTTGACGCAAGGCTTTAAATAACTTCATAAAAATACTGCCGCAGATGAGTAGGTATACGTTGTAGCAATATTCACAAAGCCAAGAGGCTAACCATGTGTTTAATTTATTACGGGAGTTGACAGTTTTTATTTTAAATGATAATCTGAGCGCATTTGTGTTTGATTGCGTTTTTTTTTTAAAACAGCCAATGTAATAATACCTAACTTACGCCATAAGAAAAACCAACAGGCATTTATGTTTATTGTTTACGAGCAAATTAATGGGTGGGGTGGAATTAGGTAGTTCAAATGGGCGTATATGATTATTATCTTAAGTTTATGATTTCAGTATGACTAAAAATATAGTTTGAATAACACAATAGCACGCGACTGAAAATGTTCTTCTAACAAACGTTAACCTATGCAAAATGCATCCTTCCATCCAATAAAGTGGTTCTTATTTTCTTTTATTTCAGTTTATCGGTCACAAATTCCACCGGCATGAATATAATAATCAACGATCTGGACATAGATCCCACCTCTGACTACATTTCGTTGATCCCGCTTAACGTCGACGGTAGTGATAGCCGTCCCATTATTCTAACTGGAAAACTGAAAGAACCTCTGAATATACGTTCCCTGGGGTACACAAAAGCAAATCTCATCTTCGAAGCCAGGACAATCGAGGGACATGCCTATAAAGGTTTCTCAATTAGCTACGCACCTTACGGCGAAATTCCATCACCTGCCATACAACCACCTGACATAACCATACCCTTTGATGAACTGCAGACTATTAGTAAACTACTGGTAGTGCCAAACAAAAACCAAACAGAAGCAATGTGGACAAAGCTCAAAGAGCTATTCGCCATTTCGACCAATTCTTACATCAAGTCAACAAAACTAAGTCTTGAGCAGGCTACACCGCAAAATGTTACCCTCACTCGAGTTGCGGAGTGCTTCGGCAGTTGGCCAGGCTCTGAGGATTGTGTTGAAGTTGAGTTTGCCATCACTCTCTACAATGATACTAGTAAAACATCCGCATTGGATTCATATATGGAAGATCGAACACCACGTGAACCGGCGGGCTTGAATGATGTCCAATTGGAAGAGATGTGGCTGAAGTTTGGTAAGTTGACATTCGAGCAGAGTGATATCACGGAATACGAGCTGCCCGACACCCGAACGAGAATTCTCATGTGGGTTGGCATTGCGATCGGAACGTGTGTCCTTGTGTTCATTATACTAGTGGCGGTATTCAGATCGCCGGCTTTTCGAGATCGGTGGGTGGAGGACGATACGGTGGCGATCAAGGGGAAAGAAGAGAACACTGGGCAAACGAATGAAGACATAACGATGTATCCATCGCCGGATCAAATCGTCCCAGACATGTATCCAGGTAATCAGATTAGCAACTCCAATGGACAACTACCACCGACAGACTTTGGCATCGAAGTGGGACGCATTCGAACAAACAACTTTGAAAGTAAATGCTGCCATATAAGACGAGATTTTCGTTGAGTCTAATTTGAATATAATTTTTTCAGCAATCAACGAGGCTTACACCGATGATGAGAAGCCGACGACAAGAATGTGAGTGAACAGGTAAATTATAGTAAAACACTGTTTTCTATGCCCGATTGATTGTTTTACACGATCATTTGGCATGTTAAGTGATGTCCATTGTGTTAAGATACTCGTATGTAAATTCCTTGCAGTGGCAGAGATTGATTGGTTGACAGCTTTGTGGTTTTGAGGTGGTCACGAAATTGAGTTTCATTGTTGGGAACTGTCATCGTAAATGGATCTAATTGCAGGGCTATTACAGGAATGCGAAATAAAGTTGTTGCAGTTAAAATTGTCGTTTAAATATTATTTTCGTGCACCTTGCTTGAGGTTGCATGTACGTTAATTTAATATAGTATTAGGAAGAACCATCACCATCTCTCGAACAGCTCATGATATCAACTTGAACTGTTTTTAAAGTTTCTCTCACAGAATACAAAATGTGCCTAAAATTTAAAGGGTATAATGCGTTTGAAGTGAAAAGTAGTAGTAGTAACGTCAAATGCAAAACGACAACAGACGGAGAAACACCCGCTAAAGCTGTCGGCATTCTTTTCTTATTCGATTTCAGAATCCAGTTTCAACCTTCCTAAGATTACTTTCAAAATATTCCACAGCTCTTATTTTTCACAGTATCAAAAATCCTGTAAAAAAAAGTGACTTTCGATGCATGAGCAACTGCAATATTAAAATACGACACAGGACAGGCAATCTAGTCGAATTGAAACACTGGATTTGTTATTGATTTCTGATGTTGTTATCTTTAATATTGACCTGATTGTTTTATTGTAACCCTGATTGAAAACAAGTAAACTACAGACGGTGTTTTTCATGCTCGGAATGGTATCATACTGTGAAGGATGTAAAATCAATTATGGGCAACAGTTTAAGTAATACGGTCTTCAAGTTGATAGCACCTTCAGTTTTATCGATAATAGGCGACCCAATACCAATTTGGAATATATGTAATTGTATTTGAATGGCAACTTAAAGAGAGGTAACTAATCAATTCCTTAACAAACTACCTCTAATTACCTATAATCAGAGTAATATGTTTTCCGATATGAAATGTAAACATTACCCATGAAGGTGGACATGGAAATAATCACTGAACTTAATCAAACGATTGCTCTCTCTGAAAATTAAGCGCCAAGCTTTGTATGTGAAATCTATTTCGTTTCTATTTATTAATTTTATCTGCTTTTTACCATTTCGTTATACATAATTGGACAGGCAGCTTTTATCATGACGTCCGAAGGTACTTGCAATTTTCCAATAGAGGATTGGGTATCTGTATCTTGTGGAGGCATTTTAATCAGTAATGTGGCTGCCTACAATAAAGTAGCAAGATTCAAAGTTGACTTAGTTATTTACACTCCAGATTGTCATTACATTATGAGCCTAATTATGTGATTATAATTATCAATTCAAGGCTTGAAAAGTTCGATTAAATTATCTTTATGAAACAATCAATGCGGAGGCTGGATTACATGTCGATACTCCGTGTTGGGTGATACTAACTCACTAAACTTGTGATGTTTGTCCTTGAAGGATTATCGATCGCAGACTTTGAAAGTGGATTAAAGAACTGCGCATTCATTCCGTAGTATTTCAGACGATTATCGTCGAAAGGATAGACCTCCAAAAGTAGCAATTAAGTGCCAAAATTACGACTTTGAGATCTTAATGCAGTTCATTTCCCACAAATGTAATGAAAGCTGACGATAGTGAAACAAATTCGGGCAAAATATAACTTCTTATGGTCATCAAGGTTTCAAAAACGATATCTTCCCGACGATTATTGTTATACGGAATCTGCCCATTGTTATGACAGCGATATTATAGAAACACATAGCTGGGTCACATTTTCAAAATGACGGAATAACAAGATTGCATATCCCCATGTTTAGAATTCATCTTCCTCGGGTCCTTTCGTATTATCTTACAGCTTATGGTGTACTGGAATAATGCGTGGTAACATAACACTCTGGCTTTGTCTCAAGAGCAAGTCATGCGCACGCCCGTCAACATCTTCAATGTCCTTGTGGCTCTTTGACATTTTAATCGACATTTATTTTATGCATAGTCCTGCCGTAAGCACACGATTTCACTTAGCGATCAATGAGAATGCAGACCAATAATCGAAGCTACTAGGATATCTGACTGATATAAATTAGAAGCTCATTAATACGTTTTCTTTATTCTCTTCGCATTGGCAATTTTCACCTTCATGTCCTCGCATCTTAGGTTATGCAAGACTACTCACTCTCTCTGGCAACTCCTTCTGCAATTGGACTGTGTGTGTATTGTGTAAACTACGTGTGTTTGGCTTTCGCAGCCAAATAAGCACATTCAATATCCACACTCTTAAAAGCCATATCTATAGCATTAAAAAAAGAACATCAAGCAGCCAACTAATTTTAAACTACAGCCTCGCATTTTTTTTTGGTCAAATTACTATTCATATAGAAAAACACTTGTTTTGTTTAACATTTTGTAAAAATATCATATTTATTCAAACACATTTCAGTGTCCACTTGAGTTAAAAACAAACAAACAAATCGCTTCTCAAACATTAACACATCTAGATATTTAAGCGCAATTACAAGGCAAAAACAAGAAAAACAAACCATTTCACCGTTCACCTTTGTCCTTCGTTTCAGGCAAAATAGGCGTACAGAGCAATCTCAAGCGGACGCTTCTGTGTAAGCAGCAACACAAAATAACTAAAAGGACTAACTTAACAAGGAGAACCAAATATATAAGGACTATGTGATAATGTTATGATACCCTTCAGTTTTGTTTTCTACTTAAAAAGAGGATTTGTTAAATAAAATTTAGTAAATAAGACCCCTGAGCGTGGCCACAGTCTTTTTGTTGTTTTCTGCCCAATTGAAATGCCAATTTTGAAACTCACACGAGGCTGGGATGGAGCACGACTGTAAGCAATGATTATGTGAGCTGCCTATTCCTCTAGCTTTGGTCGGCAATCGTTTGGATTTATCAACACCTTGATAAGATACTCCACCGAAGGACGTTCAGCAGTTCGAAAAACTGTCAGTCCCTTTCCTTCGATGCATTTGCGGGTGCTGGGACCAATGGCAATTAACTTCTTACCTTCGAAACTTAAATTGTTTTGTGTAAAGTGGTCGTAAGTGCAGTTGACTCCCGATGGACTGAAGAAAGCCATAAATTCCACATTCTCCTCTTTTAGAGCTTTATTAAGGTTCTCACCCAACTCTGGATGGCAAATGGTCTCGTACACCTCGATGGCATCGATAAGGTATCCAGCCACAGCCAATTTACACAGTAGAGCATCTGTTCGAAGATTACCACAAGGTAAAAGGAACGGCTTCTCCTTATCACCATCAAATGTTTCGATAATGAAATCCGCCAAATTGGCAGCATTGCCAGTTTCCTTGCCACGGGTGAAAAGTTGATCTAAATTTTCCATTGCCAAATGATGCGTGACCTCGCCAACAGAGTAATTATGCAACAGTTTCCAATTGCTCGGCATTTCCTTCTGCTGCAATGCCTCACGAACTGCGTCAATACATCTTGGCGAGGTGAAAATAATTCCAGCGTATTTTTCCGCATCGAGTAGTTTTATGCGAAGCTCGTCAAGTTTCTTGAAACCGAAGCCCAGTGTCGGCACAAAGATCGCATTGAAGTCGTTCTCGCGAAGCAATTGACTGTAGCTGTCAGTGGAATCGGATTCCGATTTTAGAACAATAACTGTACGCGCTTTCATTTTGATTGTATGAAAATGAGTGGAATTAATAATTAAACTGAATATTTGGTTAATTTAAATTCGATGATGATGAAAGAAAATGTATTTTTATTTTTTTCCGGAGAAATATGTGGATGGCCTTCACAAGTGACACCTGTGAATGTGACAGCAGCAACAACTGCGCTGTGCGCAAGTAGAGCGGCATCTACAAGTGAAATTAGAGTAGTGTCGGTATGGCAGATTCAGATGACGGTTTTTTTTTTTGAAATGAGGGAAGAAGAAACCTCCCGAAATAAAGGTCTGTGTGAAGAGCTTATACTACATTTGAAAAAGTTTACAATACAACAATTATTACAAAGTATTTACATAAGAAAAATATGAAATATAAAGATGAACATATTAGAATAATAGACTAAGTCTTATTCACTCTCAACTGCAGACGAAGACCAAGTCGACACGGCAGTTTATAGGTCTGTGAATTTGGTATGAGTATTCGTATGGTCTATGTAGAATACTGCCATGCTTTAACAGCGTGTACTGCAAAAGTTTTGTCACAACGTAATAGGTAGATAGTTGGTTCTTATGACTGCTAATCTTATTTGTATTTTATTTATTTTTGTAATTTCTTCTTTTTCCCACTTCATGTCCAATCATCATTCTGCATCAACGGAAGCTTACAAACTCAATTCACTATAATATTCCTTATGCATCCACCGACAGCAAAAATTAAATTCAATTCCATGGCCTCCTTCAAGCGTGAATAAAACAATACATTCCCACAGAAAACAATGTTGTGTACATTTTACTCATATGTCTGAAAAGTAATCCCTGTAATCCGTTTGTGCGTTCACCCTTCAGCTGCTGACAACTATTTTATCTTTGTTCCGGAGAAAACTCATTAAAACCAAAACTCAAAATGAGATCCTCTGTGAATTCGGGCGTGCCCGAAAAAAATACCATAAAGGGTACTTTTGTCGAATTAAAAATTAATTGCCCGTTTGTTCTTTATTACGGACAAATGATATTGACAAGATTCGCAATGGCCACTGCCATGAATCACGCAATTACACATATGTATGCAGTGGAAGATCCTTTACTTCAGAATCCCTTTCAATACGAAAACGAGCAGCGAGACCCATCATGTGTTTTTTTGCGTGCCCGATTCGTATGACTGCATCCCTTTGGTGGTTTTTTCGCAAAATAAATTAAATTCAAGCAGATTTATTTATTTTAATTATCTACAAGTGAATTAATCGGCAAAAGGCCGCTTGCACTCATACGGACCTCGTGTTCCGTTTTGATTACCAGAACAATTATTTTATTCGAAATAAAGGATAAATCATTAACCAAATGGAGAGACGCCATTCGCCAATGCCATTCGATATTTTACCATGATTGCCGACAGGGATTCGCTTTCGCCATTTAAATCTGGTTAATCGGAGCGAAATGCCGACGACGCTCGGCCGGATGAAAATTTTAAAACAAAGAACCTCTATAAAAACAATAAAAAAATAAATGATAGGATATATTTGTCAACAGAGAGCAAGAGACAGAAAAAGGATGGGTGACATTTTATCATCATCACGCTTAATTTTCCCTCTCGGGTTGGCTTATGACAATGTTTTGCCTTGAACTTTGCTATTCGGTGTTGAATTAAAGGGATCTTCCATTCATGCAGTAAAAAAGGGTATGCCAATGGCAAACTACAACCAGTCCGATGGGTTTTGTAAATCCTATATACTGATGAAGGTTACGAACATAGACATGCTTTGGGTTTACACATTATGGCAGATAGTGTGTCAAAATTTTCAAATTATGTTGAGCCATTTGGGGGACATCTACTTCTGTTGCGGGATATCGTAGGATATTTCACTCCTGGGCACATATACCTCTGTGGGTATTTATAATGGAAATCTATGAATTTGTAGGTTTAAACTGTCACAATGTTATGTGTGTGAAATTAAAGGTGCGTGGGTGATTTTTATAACTACCAGTAAGCAATAAAAGAAATATATGTTAAAGTGAATAACGTTGTGGGTCAGAATTGTTCCTTGTGCTTACAATTTTAAAGGTTTATGTCTCCCAAACTGACTTTGAAGTATGCACAAATTCAGTCGAACTAACATGTTGTGTGAGTATGTGTTGTTGATGAATCGTTTAGTTTGTACCTGAGGTTTTCTAGCTATGCCATCAAAGAAGTTAAATTAGATATTTTATTTTAGGTTGGAATATGCTTGCTCATAATTTTCTCACATTCTGCTTTTAATAGTAGCTAAACCCAGACTTTTTAAGAAAATACACTTCATTACCGACATAGAAAATATGCCGTCTCCATCTTTATTTTTCTCATGCTCTATACATACTTGTCAATACTGATACTCCGAGAAGAACAAAAGTTCGTTTAAATAGCCTGGGAAATGAACTATGAATATATTTGCAGCTTTAATTTTTCCAGGGTTTGACGCCGGAACATTTTGCTCAGTGTCAGTACTTCAGCTCCAGCACACAAACTAGTGTGCCATTGCCTGGGGATCCTAGTCTTGCACGGTACTGATCCTGCTTTTTAATTACGAGTCTATTCCATTCGTCCTAATTTTTGTTTTAGCTCTGGGATTTATTTCATTGTCAACATTAGCCGTATTTTTTTGAGCTTCGATCTCAGCAAAGCAAAGTGAAGTAGGATTTCAAGCACGCGATTACAACAACTACTGCGAGTCTCGAAGTGTCAAGTAAAGCTTAGTTGTTGTAATTGCGTGCTGAAAATCCTACTTAACTTTGCTTTGCTGAAATCGAAGCTCCTATTGTATTTTTTGTTAGTGAGCTAGTAAAGATTTCAAAAATCTAACAATCACTAGTTGTCTCATACCTTAAATAGTGAAGTAGATCTGAAAATTAAACTATTATAAACGTTGAAGAATCTATAGTTATTCAGATAAGTCGGACAGCTGTCTGACGTTATGTGCTTTAGTTTTGATTTACCTAGATTGTTCACATGATCAACTTTTTCAGTTGAAGTTTATAAAGACGTAACAGGCCGACGAATTTAGTCAAGAAAATCGACAGAGTAATAAACTGACAGTTTACCGATCAATCTATTTTTTGCGTTCAGGGTATATCTAGCCCAGACTCCAGACTAAGATAGGTATCTAAATATTTGATAGGCGTTTTTTTTAGTTTCGAGCATTATGAGCTGAACCGAGCGTGCTCAAATCGTTCTGATATATTTATGAAATACACTTCAGCTTTGAGCACATAACTGTCATAAATGCATTATTTATCAGAACAACAAGGTTCGTCCGCCATTTCAACTTTTTTGTTTTGTTTTGTTTTTTTTCTGTCAAATGAAACTGTAAGTGTGTAATCAGCTATTTACTCAGCCTGCTCAGTCAAATTATTTTGAGCTCATAGAGCGCGCTCTGATCATGCTCTGAACAAGAAAAGAAACACAAATTCTGAGCTCTGATGTGTCTGAAGTAAAAAAAACGCGAAATTTTTGTTTAACAGTTGAGATTCTGCTCTGAACTAAAAAAGAAAAACGCCTAATCTGACCATTGCTTGCCACTGTTGCTGCACATTCTACGCACATCTTTATGAGTATATAACTTTAGGTGACTTTCCACCTTTGAAAATCATTTGTTTTTTTTCCGCAAATTAATGATTAACATTTTAAATTGCATCTAAAACTGCAGTCGATAACTTAATCGATATGACAGTTGGTATATAGGTATGCAGTTTAAAGCTGAACGTAAATGCTATTATCCAGGCATTTGTCTTTTTTTACACTTTCATTAATGACACATGAACACAAATTTTATACAAATTGTAACCAAAATTTACTAATGCTACAAAGGTCTGCTTCAACGTGTATATTTACTTCGATACACCATTTTGGTTTTGTACTTTACACCTTCTTGGTTTCGTGCTTTAAGAAATCCTCTCTGATCACAATCCACAATCATTATTCATGATAATATTTCCATCACACGAAAGGAAGTGCCCTCATTATGAAGTAAGACATCTTTGATGGTTTCGTTCATCATCATTCAGAAGCGGTAGGAAACAAGAGCACCATCACATCCGGGGCGATAAAAGCCAACCTCAACCTAACCATGTTTCTATTTTTATGATTTATTACGGTCACAGTTCTGCGTGTAGCAAAATTATATGCCCGCACAGGACAACAACGACGCTGATGATAAAATTATAAAACAAAAAAACAACCAACTACTAGCGCATGATAGGAAAATCTAACTTGCAAGCAAATTAGGTCAGAACAACTAGAGAGTTTTTTTTTCCACAAAAAAGGGGTTCGCTCCTGTCGTTTCCTCTTCCCCAAGAACTAGCAGAACACAAATAAGTCGATTTTGCGACTCGGATGCACAGCCCGTCACGAAATCCCATTAGCAAGCTTCAACTTCTTCAGTTGCTTTATTAAATTTACACTGAATCAGATTTCTGAAATTTTCTCAAGGACACATTACTCGTCGTAGTGCTACAAGTGTAGTACTGAAAGGTGAGGTTATTGCAGTGAAACAGGTGAGGAACAAGATGATGAAATCATTGCCGTAAAAGAATCAGATTACGAGATTTTATTTCCATAGAGCAGGTGAGTAGGTACTGACACCATTTGCTCTGGCGCAAAATACGGGTCGTAATGATGACGAAGTTGAGCTGTAAAAAACAAAGTAGGATACTTGAACACTTAAAAGACAAAAAAACAAATAAATGCAGTTGTCGCTTATGCGAAACTGAAGAATGCAGCTTACATTGAAACGCTTTATCATTGTCTCAACAGCTTATACAAGAACGTCAAAAGGAATTGTGCTGCAGTAGAATGGGTAAAATAAATTCATTTATGCGGGTCGATGTAGAGCACTGATGGGGATACCAACATGGATAGTTGGAAGGAGTGTTTGTGTAAAGGATCCCCGGTTAATGGTATCTACGGACAAAGTTTTGGTGTATGTTTGCTTTTGCTTAAAGTAATTTCCGGACACATTTATCTCTTAAGCAAACCTCGAGTTTGGTAAATGGGATTACGTTTGGCTAACTTGTACGGTTGGTTTTTGTAGACTGAAATGAGGTTTATACATGGGGATATTTGAATTTTGAAACAAGCATGACAGGGCCTGCAGCGCGATCAAAAGTAGGGAAAATTGACGACAGTGTGAATGAAGGAAGGCACAGAGACTTGTAAAACCGATTATGAGTTCCAATGAATAGTTTACTTTTGAAACTCACTGTATCCAGTTATATCAGCTTATTTTCATTCAACTATTCATTTTCGTATCGATTGACACTAAAAGACTACAACCACTTTTGTCACTAGCCACTGCCAACGGCGGGGCGCCTCATTTGTGTATAACCCTAGTAAGTGAATCAGAAAAAGTGTTTATTTGCATTCACATTTCAATTCATATTCGTGCATCGTGCCACTTTCGCTCTTCATGTTCATTTTATTTTGGGTATCCACTTGAATTGGCTGTTGACACAGTGGGTTTTTTTTAAATCCAAACTTCAACCACTTCAAATTTTATATTGAATACTCGAGAGTGAAACGTATTTCGGTTTCGATCATGTCCGGGTAAGAAAAACTAACAACTGAAGTAGTTCTTCCAGAGATAAGGCATTTTTAAAATTGAGAAAAAGCGCAGGCAACACGAGGGAGCCGTGCGGAACACCAACTTTTCGAATTGGAACAAATTTAAACATGAATGGAACACCAAGAAAGACAGTTTACTGGTCGAATCAAGAAGAAATATTTTTACCCAAAAATCTTAATGTCAAGTTCATTAATTTCACAGAGCAACAATCTTCGTTTAATAGAGATTGAGTGAGGGATAACATTTTTCGGTGACACAATCATCAGTGCTATCGATTGTTAAGGATTGTCGGAATATTTTATAATCCGTCAGCCAAAATAAATCATCTTATTTGTCACTACACTGTCAAGCTTTCAGACTCAAACAAGAGTGTTTCAAAAGTATTCGCTAAAAATCCTCGATTTGTGTTCATTATGCAGATTATTTTTAAATTTCAGACTGTCTGACACCCCCATCTAATTACGACTTCGTCAGTAGTTTCCAAAGTCATTTCCCTGCTCCATTATCGCCATAACCAAATCAGTGTCTACGACGGTAGCATTTTGTCAAAACAAATCCATCAGATCGCCGGAAAATCGAATTACTGTCTCGGTGATGACAATGTAAATCGACTGAGTAATTTACGTTCTTTGGATGTGTTCGTCTCCATCAGACTAAGTAATCTTAAGTTACTTAAGGTGTCTTCATTGCAATCTTAGTACATAATTACCTAACGAGAAAAAAAATGCCCAAGTAAAATTTATTAACTCTTCCCAGCCGCTAATACCCCAAAAAAAAGAAGTCTTTCACATCCATCAAGGGTATTTTTTGTATTTTTCTTAAAGTCTGTCAACTCGCATTGAATCCCCCACGAGGAACCACATTAATGAAAGATAATTTCGCTAATAAATATAAAATCCAGAAAACCAGTACTCTGTTTCTGCAAAGTGGATTCGGCTGTTATCAGTTGATGATTTCTCCTACAAGTCTGGCAGTGCGCCGGTACACTTTCTCCCTGGTAGCAGACAAATTCTGCAAACAGAATCCTTCCACAGGCAGTTCGGCGGGCGGCATTCGTAGCGAATATTTAGTAGAACTCCAACAGTTGCACGTAAAGGTTGTCGCTAAATAGAGCTCATTTCGCATTCGACAATTTTACGAGTTTATCCCATAGACGCACTCACACAAACGAACGAACAGAAAAAAAAGAGTCTAAAGGTGCTACTAGACAAAGGCTATCGTGATTGCCTTTTAATTGGTGTTTACATAGTTCCTCCTGACTGAGACATAAAAGTCATTCGTTATTATTTTCGTGAAATTGCTTTCTTGGGTTGAAGTATATTAGGAAGTGACATAGCCGCAGTGATTGTGTGTATCGAACTCCCTGTAGGTATTAGCAAATAAAAATAGAAAATAAAAGCAAATCAAACAAAATAGGAAGCAAACACACAATGGCAATGTCCATTAAGATGTCATCTATTATTGTTTGGGCTGGCACCATGTCCGTTCTATTGATAATGTCTTCGGCAGCAGCAATCCGTTCAGATGACAAGAATATCACGAGACTTTTAAACAATCAGGTGATTGTCAGTCGGCAAATTATGTGTGTCCTTGAGAAGAGTCCTTGTGATCAACTTGGCAGACAATTGAAAGGTGAGTGCAATACGTGGGTATACCATCCTTTGATTTACTGATATTTTTGATCACACATTTTTAAAGTCCAGATTTCGATCACTTTCATTCAATCATCAATTGCAGTTTGTCGGCATATAGACCAACCACTGAACAAGCAAAGACTTTATTTGTAATGGGCGTGTTTCTTTTTTAGTTCAGAGCTGAGCTCTGAACCGAGCTAGAGCATTGTGAGCTTGCTGTGAACCGAGCGTGCTCAGATCGTTCTGATGTATTTATGAAACACACTTGAGCACATAGCTGTCATTTGTAATAAATATAGTGTGTAATTGAATATTTATTAAATTGGTTAACCTTCAGTTCCTGAACAACAAGGTTCGTCCGCCATTTCAACTATTTTGTTTATTCTGTCAAATGTGACTGTAAGTTTGTTATCAGCTTTTCACTCAGCCTGCTCTGAGCATGTCTGAACAAAAAAAGAAACAAAAATTTTGAGCTCTAATGTGTCTGAGCTAAAAACAAACACGAACTTTTTGAATAACAGAAAAAAGAAAAACGCCTAATGCAACCGCTTCTACATTTTTGTTTCCTTGAAAAACTGAACATTGTTTGGGTTACCTTTTACTCAAAATGTGCTTTGTGGGTTTTGCATTTTCCGAGAGAATAATAAATCCGTGTCATCAGCGTCACCGCCACAAAGGCGATAATTTTCTCAAAGGGTACAGCTCTCAATCTTTTAGAAGATCAGCTACCTACCAGATTGAGTTGGTACAAACCACCTTTTAAGTTATATTTCTGAGCTAACAGCAACAACAACAATATACATGTAGGTAAGGCAGTGTTTGGCCTAGATCAAGTCTTAAGACCCGGACATAAGTCATTGGGCACATTCAAGAATCTAGTTATCTTCAGTCGACTAGATTGGTCTGGATAAGATGTAACCTGAACGCAAAAACTAGATTGCTCGGGAATGTCAACTTTTCTACATCACCCACTGTCAACTTAGTACTCAGTCACGAATTTCTTGACTAGATTCGTCGGCTACCAGTCCATAAACGTCAAATGAAACAGCTGCTCATATGACCGATTTACCCCAATCAAAACCGAGATAGATCTAGTCAGAGAGCTGTCAGACTTACTACTCTAGATATTTGAACGTCCCCATTGCTTTCACTTGAAGATTTACACGTGAAAAACAAAACGAAGCAAAATATAAATATGTTGTAGCTACAAATTTAATAATGTATAGATTTAATAATTTATTATTTAGTTTGTGATGCGCTCCTTGGTCCTTTTCGGTGTCTGGCATCAGCTTTGTTTTAATCGCATTTTTTTCCAGTTTGGTCTCATTTTTATGATTTTATTCAGATCGGATCAAAGGAATAATAAAAAAAGGCCATAGCCCAACTGATATCAGATATATTTTAAACAAAATTACCGCGACATGAATGTGTTATTTCTTTGAAAGCATTTCCGTACAGGTATCAGATTATACTGAACATGATTGTCGCATTAAAATGTTTGAAAAAATACTTTTCATATCTATCAATATAAACAACAAGTTGGTATCTTTTTACACTTCTTACGTTTAATAAAGACGGCAACATCGTGTACTTACATTAAATGAGAGGTTCACCGTTATTTAAAATAAAATTGTAATGCGTATTTTGTATAGAACAGGAAAAAATAATATTGAAAACATTGCCTCGTCAACAAGTGTCACTTTCACGTACTTCATTGAATTCCATTATTCGATTTCGTTTTGTAAATTTATTTTGCACCGTTAACATTGACAACAAAAACATTATGTCGATAACTATGTGTGCAGCTCTGATACAGGCTTTTCTTTCAATTCCAAAGTGCGCCCTTCACAGTGTTGTTTAGCTTAATACTAAAGTCGGCAAAGTAAGAACAATTTTATAATAAACGATAAATGTTTCCGACTTTAACTCCTAAATATGAATTTAACCATTATACGAAGGGCGCGTTCGGTAGTAGATCGCCATATTTAGTCCGCACGCACTGTTTGCTCGATTGTTAATTGCAAATGTCGCAGTCATAATTAAATAAATTTAGGAATTCAACAATTCAAATCAGTTGTTGGAGCTTATTTTTTTAAATTTTAAGAATATTTAATCATTTTTATAAACAAATTTCCGTTAGCTAACAATTTCGATTGAACTATGCACACTGTACAAACAAATATTAGTAAAACACACAGTTTTTTTAAATAATAAAAACAAATCCGTCCAACTTTGCATAAACAAACCCCAAATCCTAAAATTGCAATTCTCATAAACTAATTCAACTCAACATCCTGTGTATACCCAGTAACCTGAAAAATTCATTTTTCTTCCTCCGCAAAAAGTGAAAATTACAACCGAAACTTTTTTATTGTTGGGTTGTTTCACCTGCGGAACAAGTGGCTAGAACACAACAATGAACACTGAAGTGTACAGAATCCCCCCAAGTGCATCAGCGCAGGTATTTTGTTCTGTGAAAAAGTCAGTAAAACAATTTAAAAAATTTGCTTTTACAAATGAAAGCTGTATGCCAAACGAAGCACAACAAGAACAAGGATCTGTATATGTGGGAGATTTTTTTTTTTTGTTTGTTGTTCTACGTGTTTCGCTTTAAACAATTTAATGCGCTCATGGCCAAAATATCACATAACAATGGAACATGATTGCTTCCCCCGTTGTTCCGAAGCCATTTCGCATTTCTAGATACACGTCCTGTCATGGGTCCTTGCCATAAGAACACATCTAATTGAAAAGCTTTTGTACGGACGCCTCCTATACTCCTGTCGGGCATGTGGTAATTCCAAATGAATTTATATCCCTAATCGTATGTACCTACCTACATTAGCAGGAATGGGTTCCAGTCGGGCGAGGACGAGGATGCGGTTGGACGGAAAACAAAAAGGATGGAGGAAATGGATTAATGCTGGCACTGCATATTAAATCCGATGAGACTGATCCGACTCCCTGCGTCAGCGGTTATACCAATGACCAATCTCAACGACAGAGATGTACCCAGATAGAGCTGCCTCGCCTGACCACATGGGTAGATTGTGTGGACGTGAATGACTGTATTATTAGCTATGACTCCTTTGACAAGCGATTAGGATATATACTGATACTTCATACGAATGGAAGTATGAATTACCAGCGACGGAATGGTGTAAACGAGAAGTAATTACATTTGCTCCGAACATGTGGTTTATGGTGTCAACAAGGGCAAAGCAATCAGTTGTAATTTGGAAAAATGTTCAAAGTGATGGCAGGAGTAATTAAGGTTTGGGAGATTTTTGCTCTTGCTGTACCTTGCACTTATACACCAATTAGATAAATTTCCAGGTGACTTTGGAACGGCATTCATGTGATAAAAATATTACAGAAGTGAACACACCCTTTGAGTGCTGTTGGATAAAGTTTTCCATTTGGCTTCGTAATTATTCCGCGTTAATGTGCTAAGCGATGAAAGACTCATAGAGTAGACACTTACTGCTATTTGGGTCGAGATCGTTCTCTAAACTATCACATGTTCTGTTGAGATTTTATTCGTTGTGCTTGAATGATTCACAAAAGGGTGAGGAATGTGTCAGGTGTGGTGGATTCATTCCAAAGGATATGGAAAATTGGTTACCTTCGAATGAAATTGAAAGGATAATAGGTTTATATAGAGCACATGAAATGTCGCACCAAAGTTATTGACGTAATTCGCACGATTATCTAGTTCTTTATAAGTGCATTATGGACTACCTTATCGACAGCAGTTTCTGTGTATCAAAATAAATGCAAAGTTATGTGGCCCGTAATTATTCAAATAATTGATAGCAGCTTAAAAAAATTAAATCCATCCAATCTAACGTCTAGAAGCAATCAGTCCAGTAATACTACTTTTATAGATCAAGATGTTATATCAAATGCATGGAGCTTAACTTTAACCAAATTACTACGAGCCACCCTACCAATTTTATTTTTTGCCAATTTCAGTTTGTGGCTGTCAGAGTAAATTTCGGAATTATTTTCCGTCTGAAAGGGTACTGCATATTCATTCAATTAACTAAAAGCTGCATAAAAAAATACCTTAAAGTCACCTTCATCTAATACGAAAGGATATCCCATGTCCAAGTGGATGACATTCAAATTTTATGGATCTCGAAAATAAATATCAAAAGTCATTCCTCCATACTAATAACAAATTTTAGTCCCGACTTTAAATTTACGGAAGCTCACAATTGCAAAATTTGTATGGAAAATATAGCCACTGTGAACTACTAAAATTAAGAGTCCAAACTAAAAATTTTTATTGCTAAGGCCCATTAAAGTTACCTACTTGAAATAGATAACTACAAACTTCTTTATCGATTTTCTTTTTTACCGTCTTCAGATTGTGGCATTCGAATGGAGTTTATTTTTTATTTCCTGTTAATTGAAACAATTTAAATTCACAGAAACTACTCTAGAAAATCAACTTAAAATCACATTGAATGGAGAAGGATGTTACATTCCAAACTCAGCCATATAGTTTATGGATTCGGAAAACCCACAATAGGCCCTATCGAGAAGGCTAAACTACATCAAACACTGCTAGGAATATATTTCCAAGAACTTTTTTTTACCAAAATCAAAATGGCTATAAACGAATTTCAATGAGCAAAGTTACTTCCCGCAAACAATAAAAATAAATCAAACATTCCAATAGAATCCAACTATACTTCCGTTGACTGCTCAATAAAAAATCCACAGGCCGCAAAAGCAACCACCGAATCAAAAAAAAAGACTTTCTCTAACATTTTGTATTCATTCGAATAATTATTGCGCTATTTGTAGAAATAGCTTCGCTATTTAAAGGCGTAATGGGAGAAAAGGCGACACATTGTCGCTGTTTTGGCTTCCGCCCCGAATGGAAACAATTGCATTATTAATCGTTAACAGCTCGCGGACCAAGAGGCTGACCCTTATTCATAAGCAAGGGACCTCTCGGACCCTCCCAAATTGAAGGGTTCTTTCCATTTTACTTGCCTCATATTTTATTCAAGCGAAAAACTATTTCGCGTTGAAGGTAAATGATAAAATATAAAATTCTTGCCTTGCCCATGAAAAAAAAAAGAACATGGACTCTCGATCATTTCGGCTGAAGTTACACTTGTTTTATAATTTCGGCTGAAGTTATTCAGTTGAATTAAATATTTATGATTCAACTTGCTGTGAAGGTTAGGCACATTTTGGCGGGACCTCGCTTCTAACAAATTCGCATTTCGATCGCTTAGAAAGAAGATTTCATTCGATTTCATCTGAGAATCCCTGGCGATTCTTGCTTCATGTAAAGTGAAAACGGAGGAACATAATGCGAGCACATAGAAGTAGCTTTTGCGAATGCATACAGGTAGACTCTGTGGCGATTTGCCTGTCAGATTTTTTTTATTACTCACCTTTTTACAGGTTGTGTTTGTTTTTCACAAATTTGTTCACTTGACAAATGTAGAAACAATTTTTTTTCATTTTTCCAATTTAGATTTTTAATTGATGCTTGCGATACATTCATCTAGGAGAATGCTCTAAACACAGTGATTTGATGGATGGTTATGGAATCCGCGATCACTTAGTATTTGAAACGGAGGTGCAGTCTTACTTTGACATCAAACTCAGGGGCTGCTGTGTTTGAGCATATTATTATCTGTATTATCGATATGACCGAACCAATGCTGTCAATGCAATGCGTTTTTTAAGCTACTTCCACAGAAGCCTAAGTTATTCGCTTAAAACATACCCACGCAGTACCATGCCTTGAATATAAGCAGTGTAGAAGCGAAAATGTCAGCTACTACTTTTATTGCGTAGACTGTGCCTGCGAAATAAGGGGATTGAAACTAAAACACGAACGGTAGCTAATGAGATAAACCATTTATGCATTTCCATTTGCAAAGCTCCCGACACCCTAATTAAATTTGTTCCCCCACATATGCTCCGTCAAATGTTATTGTTTATCTAACTTGAATTCCAGCCAGTATCAATGTTATTTCTCATGCAAATTCGCTCCAACTTGAGGCTACGCCTATGCCAAATTGTACACATCATCTTCTAGTAAATTATTCACATTGCGGCACGGCGCCCAGTGGAAAAGTTCGTGAAATTGCACTGGAATTGGTGAACATTTTGCCCGCCACTATATCCAGTGGAATTCCCATAAAATTTGCATTCAAAATTAAGTCTCAGCACCCTCCAATGGCACGACTGCGACTCCCAGAGCACACAGCGTTTCAAATATTTTCTACATAAATTTCAAATCAGCTCTTCCCTAACCCAAAGGACACCACATCTATGAACCACGATCGTCTGCATACAGCGAGAGTAATCATTTTTTTTTAAATATCTTTTTTTTTCCCGTTCACTATGTGGTGCTACTTTTTTCTGGCCTGATTTCCGCCGACGCGACGCGACGCGACGTTGGTACCTACTTTCCATTCCTTGGGGGAGGGTTGTATAGTATCCATGAAATATTCATGCATCCTTAATGCAGATAAGTATCACGTTTCATCTTTTGTATTATTTTGTAAACAGTGTCAATGCAATCATGAACCCATATATCAGTTACGTCCTTAAACATAGGGGTATCTCGGCTGAACATACGTGCATGTAGATGATATCTACGAAAGGGTGGTGAAGGTGACAAACTTCACTTTTAAATACAAAAGTATTTTTTGTTTCGTCGTCAGTAATTCGACGGATGCATAACTTTATCTACATTCAAACTGTCACAACGATGTAGCTTTTTATTTCGATAAATCTCTAGGACACTGATCAAAGAGCGTATTTGTTGTTTTGCCGTACAGAAATGTCACGTTTAGTAGTGGCAAATGGAAAAAGACGCCACTTCGGGCCTAACCCCCCATGGAAACGAAATTTCATTGAAATTCATCGGTCGATTGGGAATTTCCAGCGGAAGGATATGCATTGGGAAAATCAAACAATTGACGTACTCTTCGATGTCCTTGAAATGGTAGAGAAATTCCATATTCCTTTGATGGCAATTGTGGTACACAAATAAAATATATGCCGTTGTTGTTGCTGTTTTTCGTGTTGCTGATTGCAAAATCTCCAATTCGGGCTATGGTTGTGATGCAATCATAGTTGAATAATTCAAATGATTGTTGTGCAATGCGGATGCAAACCTCCTGCGCCTTCAAGTACAATCGAAAAAGCATGCATCGAATAAAATGAGGCCGCAGCTGTTGCTAATCCAATATGGCGTTCGAGATTTTTACTTACCCATACACCTTGGGCAGAGACAAATGTTGATGCCTGCCCGGATGTGGGTTGCTGGACAAGATGGACTTTGAATTTTAGATGTTTAAAGTGTCGACGATCTAAATTCGGAAAACGAGCGAAAAATGGTGTCTCAAAATTGTGCTTCTTTATCAAAAGTCGAAGCGAGTTGACAGTGTTGTTGGTTGAAAATCATAGAAAATGACCTACTGTATGAAAATCTTCACGATTCAATTCCAATTTTTGAGCAGGATATATGTTGCAAGAAACGGTAAACAACTAGTGTGGTGTGTTGCCATATGTCAACACTTATGTAGCACCCTCGCTTGTCTGCAAGTGATTGTAACACACTGGTGATGACGACATCATAAAGCAGTCCTTCCAACTGAAGAGTTTTGAAAACAGCCAACTGACCGCAAAAATTGGTAGAGATTGTTTGCCGCCAATGCCCTCTCGGGTCTGAGCAAATCACAAAGACAATTTCAAATCTAACAAAAGAAGAGCACGTCACACATCCTCTTCAACACATAACACACCCTCCCTAATGCGCTTTTATTTGAATTATTTAATATTGAAATCTTCAAACTGCTTTCAAGCTTTCTTGGCTGCTGTTTGCCTTACCATTATGGCAAAAGTGTCCTCGAAAAGTGATTCACATAATTCAAGAGACAAATCGAGAACTTCCGAGCACAACAAATTCCCATCGACAAATATTCACCCGAAAAAGTGGAAAACTTTCAAGTGCTTCGGATTAAGTAGGGACTCGATTTCGAAAGTAATTTTCAAAACTCTTTTACGATACGTACGCGTGTTACAGGCAACTCCCGGCCTCAATAGATTGCCAATCTATGTTTCTGTGTAAGAGTTGCTCCACTTTCCCAAATCGTTGCTAATTTCCCAATTCAATAGGTATCTACAGGATTAATCGAGCAAAGCGAAACGTCACCCCAGGGATCTATTCATCTCTGAAATTAAACTGCATCATCTGGTGATGAATCTCCTCCATCCACAATCGAACTGGTATTCTTATTTATTTGTTCAGCAAATTTGTGTAAATACACGAGTACCTATAGCAGGGGTTGGCAACTTCGCTTGGATATCAATTAACATAGAGAACTATTTACTCTTGGGGCTCGGTCTGGTGCAAAGTCATGCGTGGCTTTCTGCAAAGCGAGTCTCTTCTACAGCAGCATTATTGCTTCTGTTCGATGGGGAATGGAAGCGGAAAGTGAAATTCTTGATTTACGCCAGTCCTCGTTCATCCGGCTTTGCGAATGAGGAGAGATATCCTTTTCGTTTAGATTTGTTTTCTCATATTTACAATCGAACTGATGTATATAGACAGAGGATTCTATATGCTAGTGAATTGTTTGCCTAGCAGTGTGATTCCTCTGAAACTATTGCCGTGCCGAAGACGTGTGCGATGAATAAGGGAAAAAGTTGTTTTCCAACAGTCATAGCGAAGGATTAAGTCGGAAATATTGAATCCAGTTACTGTGCAAATTCCGGAATTCCAATGGAATTATATACGATATCCACTTACGCTATATTAAATCTCTTGGAAGGGCTTATGAGCTTAAGAAGAAAAACCAATTAAGTGACGTTTTGTTTTTGCATATGGTGTTCTTTGAATTTCGTTTTTGATAGTTCGATTTTGTTTTAACATTTGTATGATGATAGAAGAAGGGTCCTCGAGAGATATTGTTTACTGTTGACTCTATGCATTCAGGCTTCTTGATGAGCAACTTATTTCAGCAAGGCAAAGTGAAAGAATGAAAAACATGATCCGCGATACTAAAAATCGTTTTTAGTGTCCAGGCTAAATTTTTCGAACTCACAATGGTGAAATTTTCCATACAAAATTGCATATTGTGACCCACAAAATACTTAGTGTGAAGGTTAAAAATGATTATTAGTAAGACCCGATAGGTTTTCATAATTTCATTGCGTTGTTGAATCGAGTGAGGCTTCATTGCAAAATGGTGCGACTATGAGAGTTCACACTGACAGAAGAAAATTTCATCGTTTGACAGGTACAAGTCACTACTGGAATTTAGAGTTTATTGAAAATAATTATGATTTTTCATGCCGTTAAAACGTGAAAAACCGAAGTTATTGAAATTTTAAAACCTCATGCAGATATTTGGGATATATTAATGGACTTACTGAGTTTTTCTCGAGATAGATTACTGAAAAATATAGGACTTAGTAAACAAAACATGGCAGCAGTCGGCTGTCGAATTCTCACAAGCAAAACTGTATCGCTTACCTTACGGGTATATCTAATCCGTCTACCTTACAAACAAACAAGTTATAGCCTTCTACCAACCGTTGAAAAGAGTGGCTATCTCTTTAATTGGAATTTTTTTTACATTCCCATTGATCTGACATTATTTTTCCTCATCCAGTGACTACGAATAGACTTTCTTGGAAATTCCATTCGTCGACTGTTGGAGCGATACTCGCATTCCGTAAGGCACTCACACCAGCACCCAAACAGAGCAGCTTTCTATAGACGGCGAGGATGGAAACTCAATGACCCTTAACATTCAATTTTATTCAGTAATCGATTGGAAATTTAAAAGCTTCCATCCACTTTTCTTTTGTTCTTTTGATCGTGCTGCAGATACACACACCTACGATTAAAAATGGTCGAGCATTTGCTTGAGATTGCGATTGTGCGTTCCTTGATACAACACAATCGCATTCCGCAATCTACCTGAAACTACAAGTTTCTTGGAAACTCTCCAAAAAGGTCTAGCTCTGTGTTATACCGACCAGTTTAAATTTAATTTAGTTTTCTTCGATGAAGCTTTTAAAGGTCCTGCAAAATCGTTTGATATATAGCAGAAATGTGCGCCCGAGTGTTCATTTACCACTTCGATTTTCTTGCGTTCCTTCGGACTTCCTTAGAAGAACTGAATTCAATTTTCAACTTGAATTCATTTACCCTCATTTTCGATGAGCAAGAGGACTTTTCCATTTTCTTCGAATCTGTTTCATGGACTCCCGTTGACAAGATATACTCGGCCACAAAAAAAAATACGATTACATTCAACAGAGTTATGGTGTATAAATTGAAAAAGGTGTCCTTTTCCGTGGCTTTAACATGTTTCTGAGGATTGTCTGTGCATGAAAAAAATGCATATTTTTTGTAAAATTCATATGTCAAAGTAAAAGGGAAAAAGTATGCTTCGCCATTGGAAACGCTTAGTCGTCATTCTCGTGTAAAGTGTCACTCTGCCGACATAAGGGCACTGAAAGGCGCTTGACACAGAAAACGGAATAAAAGTAGTCGTCAGTTGCAGCAGGAGCGAAGATTAAAAGTACCTACATAATGCAAGGAGCTTCGCAACTATCTGCCATAGTTGCACCTATTGTGCACGCAAGTGATACACATGACAAACACATTTGCAATTCAAATGTGCCGGACGTGTCGTGCATAGTCACAGCCACACATCATAGGGGAGATATTTTTCATTTATTCATACGCTCGCTAGGAAACGTATTTTCATATTTCATTTGTCGCATTATGCTGGTGAAGGATTTTTAAAGAGATTCTGGAATTAAATTGTTGCCTGTGAAAATCAAAAATTTAAAGTAGCCCAAACGAAGTTGCAAAAGTTTGTTGGGCTTTTGTATTAAGTTTAATTGCGAAATGAAATTATTTCCGATGGAGTAATTGCTAATGTCAAGGAGTTACCTACTTTCTCAAATATTCTAATTTGAAATTTGTTTGCAGTCATCGCCGGTTTCTATTTAGCGCATTTCAATTGAAAAAAAAAGGAAAAAGTTGCGAAAAACTTCCGTAAAAGTTGTGTACAACTTTTGATTTTGCCCATTCAACTTCAACTTTAGCAATTTAATAATTTTGTTAGATTTATAAAGCGAAAGCAATAAAGTTGTGCTCTAAATGAGTTCTGGTGTTGAGTGCGGTAGGTAGGTATACATTCTAAATTGTGATGAAAATACTAGGTAAGCCAAGAAAACATCTGTCATAAAAAATGTGAAAGAAATTATTATCAAACTCCTGAATATGTGTTGAAGCATGAAAAGTTTTGCAGCGATGGACAAAAACCCTCGAGTGAAAGGATTAAATTGTCATCGGTCTAAAGTAAGATGTGAAATTGTTTGTAATTTGTAAAAGGAAATATTCCTGCTTTGCAATTTGACTTATCACATTCAGAGACGAACCACCGACTTCTACTCGACTGCTGTACTCCAAAACGACTGCGAGAAATGGCAATTTCTGTGCCCGAGAGATTAAAATGAACGCTGAAAATTTTAAAAACTTTCCTCAAACGTCAGAATTATTTGACAACACTGATTATGTATTTATTTGCTTTACTTAACTGCGCGTAGTAAATCCACGCCTGATATGTTCCATTTACTACCTAAATTTGTTACATGATCTATGTACGTAGAGAAGGTAAAATTTCAATAAAAAATATAGCGAAACAGATTTGGAATAGTTCAGTTTGTCAGTTTGACGCTTGGGTCTGGCAACGCTAACTACATTTTGACAATTATCGCTACTTTTACTGCGTTTGGCTACGTTAACTACCTCACTTACGTAGCAGACGTAACAAATGTAACAAATGTAGTAAATAAAAAAAAAAGAGCTATTTCGTCTCTGTTTGCTTTCAAGCTTAACTTCTGCACCCAGAATTATTGTTACGGTAAATCTACACTAGTTCTGCATTTTCTCGGGCGTTCCATTCTCTGTACGCATTTATGCAAGCAAGCACTTAAAGTTGTGTGCACTTTTAAAATTTAATACACAAAATCAAAAGTGGAACGGAAAAAATATGCTTCGTTACAGTTTTGTTTGAGAGAAGTTTATAAATAATAACAGGAGTTGTTACTATATTTTTTTAATAGGTTTGTTTTTTTGGGCTTTGATCTCAGCAAAGCAAAGTAAAGTAAGATTTTCAGCGCGCGATTACAACAACTACAGCGAGTCTCGAAGTGTCAAGTAGAGCGTAGTTGTTGTAATTGCGTCTTGAAAATCCTACTTTACTTTGCTGAAATCGAAGAAAAACAGGCCTAATGTGATACATACTTATTGCTGAAAGGTTATATTTGCAACTGCTTCCACGTCGATACTGAAAATTTTCCAACAAAATATTTCCAGACCTCAAAGAAGGTTCGATATTTAATCGCGATCTTACATCTATATGTAAAATTCGGCTTAGTTACCGATCAAACTCTACTATACAAGTCTGTACAGAGGCTTTTGCCAAACCTTTTATGGTCGTAAGGCGACTATAAATGAGGACATGACAATGAGATCCAATATAAATCAAACCAAACTAACAAAATATTGAATCGATCCCCCGAAAAAAAAAACGAAAATTACATCTTGAGGTTTTAAGTTGCCAACTCTCGTGAACGTCTGACAGACATATATTAGGGTTACAACTGTCATGAAAGAGCATCTCAATTAGACGTTTGAACTCGGCATAAAATTGTAGATCCCTTCCGTTCGTCCCAAAAATTAAAAAATCACACAAAGAGAATGAAACAAACGAAAAACTGAATTAGACCACATTTAGCTTTTCTAAGCAGTTCTACCATGTTAGATTTGCTCTTTGATTTCCTTCAGCTTCCCTAAAACACTTCACGGTAGGACCAGTATATGTTTTGGGCCTATCTGTTGGTTACATTTTTTTTTATAAAAGTCACACCTAGGTGAGGTACCAGCGACACAGGGTAGTGGCACTTCCAATGTCTCTGTCATCGCTGCCATCTTCTAAAAAATGAATGAGAACAAATTTCAATTCCAGTGGCGATGTGACGGTGGTTATCCTGCAATAAACTACTTACCCCCATAGTCCCACTTTAATGTAATTACTACACCCACAATCTTTAAACTGATTTTCCCGAAGTGGTCCAGCTCAAAGCTAGGACCTTCGCAAGCACTTGATAAGCCAGTATAAATTTACGGTGAGCCATCATTTAAATGCGTACACATTTTCAATTATAGAGAATCCACCCACTAATTCGGGTTCGCTGGAAACCAAACAATTATACATTTAATTTATATACCCCATTGAAATGCAAACACGTTCTGAAATCAATTTACCAACCGCAAACAGGCGACGACTCGCTATTTTCGGCTCTAATTAAGCGCAACGTATCATTATGTCATCACATTGTTTCCTGTTTAGCTTCGAATTCCGTATCCGCCCAGCTGACAATGCAATCCAAATTGAATTCGTCCTCCAAACATACCCAATCACCGCCATTGTTGGCGAAATTGATAAAATTAATTGAAAATCAATCGGAAGGCCATTCAGTTTTACTCCGAAGTAATTAAAAGAAATTAAAGTAGAACCCGAAAATTGAATCGGACATTATGTGGGGCAAGGATTCTGGTTTCAGGAGTACCACCTAGGTATACACAGTTCGTATTGTGTGCTGCATGAAATTTACACCCAGACACTTTAACTGAGTATCCGCATTTCTCAGTTTCTTTGTTCACAAGGAAAACTTTGTCCAGCAGCGTCCTGATAAAATTATAATTGAAGCCAAAGCTGAAAAGAGTGAAGTCATAAACAAAACCAACAGAAATATGACTGCTGTCTGTGTATAGCAGATATTGGTCTGGTGAACGTGCAGATCCAGGAGAACACGCCTTCCGTTTCCTCGCAGGAAACATCGAAAGTTAGTTTGAGTTTGCTTCCTGTAACTGTTGGAAAGTTGTCCTTACTAGTCCCTGCAAATGTGGTGGTACTTTCGAATACATCCACATTGCAGTTCGAAATAATTAACAGTCAAGGAGGTAGCTGTGTTTAGATTAACATTTTCGTTGTAGTCCCCAGGGCTTACGTTGTACTGGAATATGTTATGTCATCAGCAGCAAAACAAATCCTTGTGCATACTGACTCAAGGAATGTTAATTTCCCTTTCGGAGAATGTAGGTAAGTGCGGTTCTTAAGGTGTAATGTCAAGAAGCAGTGTGTTCCTGGGGGAGTAACCCTTGAAATGCATTTCCACTTATTCAGCTTGAGTTATTTAACTTTAATTATACGAAATTGCACGAGGTGGCAGTAGGATCGCAATTAGTGCATGTTGACTCGTACGACGGATGGCAGACGTATTTCGTTAAAGTGTGTAGTTTTTTTTAATATCAACAACGGTATGAGTACTTCTTGTACCACTTTGCGTATAATGGCCGCTGAGATAGTAAAGAAGGAGTGAGGTTATACAGCGAGGCTACCTTGAGTCTTTGCTAACTGTAGGCTTGTGATGTCCGGTCCCTGAATTAATGTGGGCACCGAAAGACGCAAGGATGATAGGATCCGAATCCGAAAGTACATCGGGAGCTATGTACTGTTGAGAGTAGTTTTGTACAAGTTGAATTAAATACATATGAACGTGCTTGTCAGTTTCTATGGCAAGCCACTTAGAACTGTATATATTGCTCGAAAATGAGGAAAGTCCGACTGGCTAAAATGACTACATAAATACATAGAACTGTTTGCAGGTCAGTGACGGGGTTGACGATGACTCGTTAGTCGTTAGCTACATATGCGTGTTACCTGTCAATGAAGTACCAGTTCAAAGACGCCATCTACTGGAAAGGTATTGAATGTTGTATTTGCATAAAGTACGTTTTATGTAATTGTTCAATTTGCTAAAAAGGCTATTAAAATACTTGTTTAAAAAAGAAACAAAAATACGGCCTTCACTTCTAGGGCTTATGAAGCAACCCTCTTTAAAAAGGTTATTCAACAATATCAAATACCTTCCCAAATATTGAGGAGCTTTACACCAGCGCACTATACAGGCAAGCGTCGACATCGCGATTTTTATTTGTGATAGATAAGTACGACTGGAACTAGGTCTCTTTCTCTCTTTCTGTTAAGCACATTTTACAAATAGAAGGCTCACATTGTGCTCCATTGAGGTTAAACATTTCGTCGTAGTTCTTGATGGTGAAGTAACCCATCAAACTCGCCACTCATGCCGCATACCGAGAGAGCCTTATGCAGACTTATAAATAGGTATGTTCGGCTAAGCTTGAGGTCCGAGTCCGAAAATGATACAATAGTGAAAGCTTTTTACCAGACAATGGCTACAAAGCTCCAGAGAAATTTCTGCATCAGTTTTAAAAAATCCAAAAGTCTCCAGCTCTAGGTACTTGCATGAAGCTGTCATAAATATTTAGTATTTTTTTTGCCATACATTGCGTGAAGCAATTAACCACATTCTGGAAACATGCACTTCCATTACAGTTGGAGGTAGAAAAGGGACAAAA
Source organism: Cheilosia vulpina (assembly GCA_916610125.1). Lineage (NCBI taxonomy): Eukaryota > Metazoa > Arthropoda > Insecta > Diptera > Syrphidae > Cheilosia > Cheilosia vulpina. The sequence goes on from OU744279.1 coordinate 57,310,528, forward strand.
GTTGAGTTTCTTAAGGTCATCCATTTTGTTATCCTTGCTGCGTCCGCTATATAGCTGCCTACATCCTCTCCCCCCTTTCATGATCTGATTTTGTACTGAACTAAGAGAGGAATCTTCTTACGCCAATATAATCGGTTTTTTAAGCCACTAATTTCAAATAATTTCCACCATTTTTCAATTATTAGTTGTTATCCATTATCCAAATAAATAAAGTTTTCCATTTCTCTACTTGCAGCTGCTCTGCCCGAAGTGATCCTCCGCAATTGCAGAAACTGTTCCCCGCAACAGGCACAGAATGCCCAAAGATTGACAACCTTCCTGCAGACACGCTATCCGGACGTATGGGCGATGCTAATAAGGAAGTATCGAGGCGTCTAAATACCACAACTAAGAGCGCGTGTTTATTTTCTCACACCAAAGGATCTCAACATCGCTTAACACCAACACCAACTACAACAGTATCCGTCATATCATTCAATGCATATACTCGTAGAAAACAAGCCAAAAATTAAATATCCACAGAGAAATGAGTTAAAAACAAAAAAAAACTGTTTAAAAAATTAAATTAAGAAAAGATATCTCTTAGTTATTGATAGCGTTCCATCGACGCAACGAAAGCAAACGTAAATGCGTCACAAATTTAAATAGTTTTGTTTCTAATAAAAAAAAAAAAATATTACATCCAAAAAATACCCAAGAACAACGTGTTTCTTTCTGGACAGTTTTATCGTTATGTCAACGCGACAACATGTGGAGTGAGTGAGACCACATACAGAACAGCTCGTAAACAGCAACACAACAATGGAGGCTACCGCACGTTGCGTATGTCACCGTGTTAACATCAAGCGCCACACAATGTACAATCGAAGAGGACTTGCCTTTGGCTCTTGCCGCGCACATGAGGAAATTCGAACGAAGCACAAGAAATGAAAGGATTTTCCTCGAGAGTTTAGGCCCCCACCACCCCCCGCTTTCTATACTGATCCCCACTCTCAACAGGCAGCAGAGAACGGAAAAACTGTAATATTTACCAAATTGATGTGCGTATGAGAGTTGGTTGTCGTGCATCCTTGTGTGGCTGTTTTTTTTTCCAAATTTTCAAAACAACATATCGCTTTCGCTATACGATGTGCGATAGGTATAGCAACATTTTGTTCCGTGGACCGTAGGGCTTCCAAGAGACGGAAACTTTCCAGCGCCGTTGATGTTATTTTGTTGATACTTTGAACTTCCCTTTTGTTGTTGCGAGGAATTGAAAGCGCGTAAATCTTTTACTGCTTAGTTTAGTGGCTGCTGGTCATGTTCGGTGCTGTCATTCGTATGCAGTTTCAATATAAATTGCTGTCGTCTGGTAAATTGTTCGCAACAGACAGGGTTGGAGTCGGGAATAATAGTTTCGTCGAATCCAAAATAGTCAGAATGTGTATGACATTTGGTTAACAATAAAAATTGCTGTCACATGCATAGGAACTTACATAAGAAGGTGCAACCATGTATGGGGCGCTTGAGCTTCCCGCTGGCTTTGATATCTTCCATTTGTTAAGCACACTCACCTCGATGCCCAATTGGAAAATGGAAAAATAATTCCAAAGGACTCGCGCCTTTCTGCAAGATGTTAGCGCATAAAATAATCAACACGTCTTTGGCCTTGTTCTAGGGCAACTTCAATACGGTCCTGTCTTCTCGTCTACATGCCAAAACAAGAGCGGGGAAAACCGGGTAGCACGTCTAAATTTACATACTGGCAGGGAGAGGCTGCATGAAACTATGCACATGTCTCATATGTGTGTTCAGTGTTCATATTAAATTTCAATTCAATTGAGACACATTGTTGAACGTTTTACTCTTCATGTTATCCAATAAAACATTTTTGCATGTGAAACACAACTAACCCAAATGGCAGCGCAAATGTTATCCTGCTTTCTGCTGAGTTGTGTTTTACTTTCAGAGATGGTGCGATTCGCATTTAAAGTAGGTCGCCGTAAACATCAAACATCCTGACGACGACGTCTTTGATTTATTGATCAATTGAGATAGAGAAGTTCAGGTACATTTTAAGGCACTTTCGAAATTATTGAAATTATTCAAATTACTGAAAGTTATTTTATTTAGGAGAAACCGCGCCTAGTCGCCTGTTCCCATTCTCCCGCCTTGTGCTCTTTAAAGATACCGGATATCATCATCAATCAGTCCAGAGAAGAGCATTTAAACTTTCTCTAACAAATAGGATATTCATTCAAAATTGTGACTCCACAAAGCACTTACAATTCCTATTTACGATTTGTCGTTCAACTAAGTACAGATTGAGAACTTCCCTAATGTCGTCCCTTTGCCTTTGTCTATCTCACAGTACACATTGATAATTTGATATCGGAAATCCCTCCTTCTTAAATGGAACTTCCTTCCTGAACAGTAAAATCTGTTTCACGCAATATCCCGGACTAGGCAAATGGCCTGCAATTTCCATTTGAATTCATAGTGTGGGTGTCGACTATGTGCACAAGAACAGAATGTCTATGGTTGTATCTTAATTGATCTCCATTGACTGTCGAGAATTAAATTTCCAAACATGCGGTGGCCGAAGTTTGAATTTAACAACTTCACCAACATCCACCGGAAAGGACAACAAAACCCGAAATCAAATCCGACTCACACTCAGACACACACTGTCTCGCAATTTCAGGCAGTTGCTACGTGTAGTCAATGCGGCTGCTTTTGGTTTTGGTAATGGAAACACAAACTGGGATATCCAAGCAAGGATTTTGGCCAAAACAGTACAGGGAATTATCGCAATTAAAATCGAACGAAACTCACTCAGTTTGTGTGTAATTTTTTGATAAGAGGACCGGGATTATTTTCCTTTTTTTTTTGGTTGCTTTTACTCTGTTTTCTGGGAATCTTTTGAATTCCCATGGGAGTGGCGGCGGATTTTATCAAACTTGAAAGTCCTTTTTGTGGAAATTCCATGAATGTGTAGCATCTGGCGGTTCGGTTATTCAACTGGCAAGCGCCATAAAACAGTAAGTACTCCTTTGCAGTCTATTCTGCACAGGATGTCGTTATTCTGATGTCCTCTGTGGTAACAGAAGAAATGCTTATCGGATTAACAAAAGGCGGTAGAGTACCTGGGCTACTGGCATTGGCACTAGTGATGTTCAACAAGTTGTCGAGAATTCCAACCGGATGTCAGCACTATAAGAATTGTTGTTCTGGTGTTGGAGAAAAGGAAATGCGATGCTTAACTGACCGCTGTATACTAGTTTTGGGTTAGTTTCTAAACGGAACGCGGTTGGGGTTTGCTGTGAGTGTACAGTGGTAAAGGATGATCATATTTCCATGATGGCTTTGAATGGCGGACATGGGTTTTTGAAAGAGGATTACTTGGTATGTTGATGGTCTGTAAAATAACTGCATGGGTGTGTTGTAAAGAGGAGATATGCACATTTTTTTGTACTTGTCATCGACCATTTAAAATCAAACATGTACCGCCTGGGATTCTTAGATGAGTTCGCCGGCGAACAAAATCTTTTTCTATGTGGAACTTGAACAATAAGAAAAGCGAACCGCCTCGTTTGCTTTCTAACTTTTTTTTTATTACATTGCCCCATTTTCTTCTTTATAATCGCTGTTGCAAAACTTACCAAAGAAAGGAGTTTTTAAATAATATTAACAGAAACATTTAAATAAGTATTAATTGTACAGCACATGGTTACAAAGACCCAGCAAATGATGCTGTTCGTAAGTAATTTGCTTCTTGTTCTGCGAAAGCATATTCCGTTCGCGAGCGAGTTCACCTGAGAATCCTGGCCGATACATGTTTCTTCGAGATGATTGATGTCTCTGCTGATACGAGTATAAGAACTGGCAGCGGTTCGATAAAAACAAACACGGAAGAACAGAATGCGAACGTCGAGAGAATGCTTATTCGAAGGTATAAGCAAATATCCTATGGGACTATATGTGCAAATTTATGGAGATGGATTAGGCGAGCTCATCGTAAAAGAGTATGTTTAATGTACACTACAGCTTTCTTCTTGCTTTATGGCCTCTTTTTATGTTGGGATGGGACGGATCTTGCAATACCCCATCCTCAGTCATATGAATGAAGCTCTTGTGCAACATTAGGCGTTTGTTATTTTGCCCAAAATAAAAAAAAACTTCTTCATTCATTTATTTTAAATGTCAAAACTTGTAATAAACAAAAATAAACAAAATATTTAGCAGTTGTTATTCTCCCTGTTGCGTTGTATTATTGCTGACTAGATAGTCGATTGGCCCGAATAGTAGGAGCTAGGTTAATTAAACAACGTTCACTTTGTGGCAGGGGAAACAGAATATAGAATATTCTTTCAAAGAAGGCTTTCAATTTTGGGAGATGAATTGTGCAATAAAAATGTTCCCAAAATGATTGGGTCATTCAACTGAACATGCTTCGTCGATTTAAAGCAGGATAATACGAATAATCCAGCTCCTAAATTAAAAACAAAAAAGATATTACAATTCCCATTAAATCACGAAATCATCGCAGCCAACTTGTTTGAATCAAGCATTATCCTTCCAAATTGCCTTCTTTTCGTCGTAGATCTAGAAACAAAAGAGAAATTAAATCTAAGCTTCTTACATAAGCCTCTTATCACCCACTCCACACTCTGTTTAATCGCATTGAATAAAAGAAAAATTACATTCTTCATGGAGCAAGATAAATTATTTTCATAAATTTCCCCCATCCGGAGAGATGGAAATTCCCTTCATTTCCACTTTCTTGTCTGTGCGAAAAGTTCTGTTGAATTTAATAATATCGTTCATCATTCTCTTGCAGAAACTTTCAAACCATCCGTGAAACCACACACAGATTACATGTGGACTGGTGCTCCTTCGCATACGAAAACGAATATATCTTGTACATCCTCCCGATCGTTAGACGTGCTAAAGTAAAATAAACCAAGGCCCTACACCATAAATCCACGAAGCTTGATAATCCGAAGCGCAACCCCACCAAGACTTTGCAAAAGAAAATTCTCAACATTCTGTTTCCATTTATTCTCTTTTTTTGCGCAAAATAAATCCGAAAGTGGATACACCTTCGACGAAAAGTTTATCTTTACCTCTGGAACGAACGAGTTGACAAATTAAATCGCTGTTCCACTGGCACATATCCTTGTACCCGCACGGATGCAGAACGAGACGATATTCCGTTTGAAGAAGGATTGTCCTGTCGAACCAATGAATGTGAAGTTAAATGGCCCACAGGCAAAAAGTGATTTCATCAGTTAAACTTTAAGGAATTTATTTTGGTCTTCCATTAGGTGATTTGCTTTCCATGAAGCCAGGGGCTCCTCTGGCGTATACCGTAACAAAAATCAGAATATTGTTCAAAGTTCGGGTCACAAGTCAACTCATTATCGTTAGCGAGTTAATTAACAGCAAAGTAAGGAGGACCTCTCCTTCACTGTGGTTTCCATTTCCCTATCCCAGGAGGACCAGGGAGGGTCTATGAGAAGGATTTGGGGAGATCCCAGATTGTCGGTCAATTAAAAGTTATTAGTCAGACAGAACGCGAGCGTCCGTCCAGGTTGAGTTTATTAGAATTCCCGAAAATGGCGGAACGGAAGTTCATCGATATGCAGGCACGGTTATGCCTATAATAATTTTATTAGCCACCCATAATATCTGATTTTCGGCTAATTACTGAAATTTTTGCGGACTGAATTTATGGGGAAGGCCATAAAGCTGAAACAAGTGGGTTGAATGTCAATTTGTTTACGGCATCGTCGGGCAGTGTAAAGAAGGAGTAATGCTTTGCTGGAAATTAGTTTTGAAACAAACTTTTGCCAGGCACCAGGGCCTAGTTGGCAGACAATGTTGCGTTCGCTTTAAAGTTTATGGGAAATCTTCTTAACGAAACGCACACCCACCACGAGGCAGGCAACGCCGACGCCAACCAAGGGGAGACGATTTATGATGTGAGCGGATGTTAACGCAATATCGCTTTTGTGTCCCGATGGGAAATAACTTTGAGGTGAAGTCCCCAAAGTCGAGACTTTTCTGGTGATCTACTGAGATGGCGCTATATGAATCTCAATAAATGTGTTGTGTGCTTTACTGATGTTAGGCTACGAAAATTGTTTGCCTTATAGGGCGCAGATGTTAAATAGTCCGCCTTTTGGGAAGGATTGAAAACTTTCACGGGAGTGCTACCGTGAATAAGTTAGGAGCATTTCATTTGGTGACTACTAAGGGAGGGGTTTCAGGTTCGATGAAATATAAAAATTTCTTGAATTCTCGTCTTGATATCAAGTACCTTCGTTGTGAAGTATAGATTGGAATTTTCCTCACAATTGGAGTCCAGTAGAAAGAACTATTGCTCCTTCGACCGAGATGCTCAAATACTTTTAAAATCTATCATCAAAAAAAGAAGTAATTCCTTGAAAGATCTTAAAGTTGAGTCAGTTAAAAACTGAATGTGCGTTACTTACCCTTTACAAAAACCTAATCATTTAAAATCAGCCTTGCAAATAGAAAACGTCTGGTTTTCCCTACCCATAATTCAATAACTCACTTGCCAGTTTCAATCGGCCGATTTCAAAAATATTATGCCAACTTTTCAAGATTTGAAACTCTTGCAGCTTTGAAAATCAATTTCGACGGAATTTATTTTGCAGCTGCAACACATCGATCTGAATATTCAATCGAATAGTTCTAATCAGATCGCATTCCATTCCATACCGTCATTCATTTCAATATCCACGTTATAGCTAGTGTCCTTGTAAATATGATAAATTCGAATTCGATCTGATATCCTTTATCAAAAGTTGTACTCCGCCACCCTCTCTTATCTAGAGCAATGTCCCTCAACGCAGTAAGAAATTGCGAACCGATAATCCTCCTTCAGCGTAATCAGTTCGAATTATTTTAACGACTCTGAAATAAGTTTACCTATTTGAACATCAATCATCCTTTCAATTTGCAGAGCATCCTAAACAAATTCAATAGAGGGATAAGCACCTCGATTGGGATGTGTATCGTACGTACTCGTATATGTGTGCTCAACTTTCTTTTATTTTCAAATCTTCTTATTGGTGCAAGAGAATGAATGAATAGGGAGCATTTCGCATTGGAGAAATAAACACATATAGTCTAACCAACGTATAAGTAATAATAAAAATGATTTGGCCGATTTCAAGGATACTCCACACACCCGAATAGCAGAGCGCCATTTAATGTAGAAAGGAAAAATTTAATTAAATTCAACAAAATCAGACCATTATATTGCGACCACCAACGAGACCCTTATTGCGGTAAATATATTATTTAGCACACATCATCATTGTGGTGGCACAAATACATGTTGTTCTGCATGCCGCAATACCATAATCCGATTAGAATCTCGCTGTGGGTTAGAGTTAATTTGAATTATATCACTAGGGATAATTATTTCATATTTGGGTTGAGGTTATTATTTACGTGAAAGCTAATTATATATGGACAAGGACATACAGATGTTGCGACATCATTTGGTTAAAATTTATTAACTAATTTGCCAAAGAGTAGAGACATGGGATTATCTTTTAAATAAATTTGAAATAAGTTTTTAATATTTCCCAACGTTAATCAAGATTTCGAGCGGCAAACAGTTGTCGGGTCAAAATAACCTATGATTTAAAAAGAAACCACTAGATGGGGCCATCCCTTTAGATAATGTGGGTAAAATAATAAAAAACCTATTATTACTTTAGTGGAAATGATATCAAACTTCAACGTAGATGTCCTTAAAGTGACCTAATAAAAATATTCTTCTTCCTAAAGGTTTAGCCATGTCCGTCTGTCTGTTGGAAGCACACCCAAAGGAATCAACCTAGGCGAATGAAGTTTGGTGAAAACAATTATTTTTATCGTCGATAGGTTGACATTAAAAATGGTTGAGGTAAAAATGCGTGAAAAAAATGCGCGCAAAAAGCGAAAAAAAACGGTATTTAGTAAATGCAAAAAAAACGCGTAAAAAAATGCGTCAAGAAAACACGCCAAAAAACGCGCGAAAAAACGCATCAAAAGAACGTGTCAAAAAAAAAGCGTCAAATAACGCGTCAAAAAAAGCGCGAAAAAACGCATCTAAAAACACGTCAAAAAATCGAGCCAAAAAAACGCGTCAAAAAACGCGCGAAAAAACGCGCCAAATAAACTCGTGAATTCAAAACGAAAAATCGCGTAATAAACACGTCACGTCACGTAATATACGATCTGCAAGAATTTTATATGATCGAATACCTTTATTTGTTTGATCAGTTGTAATTACAGCATTATTACTTCTTTTATCTTTACCCGTATTAGCAGGAGCTATTATTATACTTTTAACTGACCGAAATTTAAATACTTCCTTTATTGATCCAGCCGGAGGAGGATTTATTTTGACTTTTTGGTCATCCTGAAGTTTATATTTTAATTTTACCAGGATAACGCGCGAAAAAACGCGTCAAAAATGCGTCAAAAAAACGCGCGAAAATACGCATCAAGAAACACGCGAAAAAACGCGTCAAGAAACGCGCGAAAAAAGGCGTCAAAAACGAGCGACAAAATGCATCAAAAAACGCGTCAAAACAACTCGTGAAAAAACGCGTCAAAAAAAACGCGCGAAAAAAAGCGTCAAAAAACGCGCGAAAAAACGCGTCAAAAAACGCGCGAAAAAACGCGTCAAAAAAACGGGTCAAAAAACGCACGAAAAATAGCGTAAAAAAGACGTCAAGAAACGCGTCAGAAAAAACGCGAAAAAAAGCATTAAAAAAGGCCTCCGAAAATGCGTCAAAAAACTGATCAAAAAACGCGTCTAAAAAAACCGTCAAAAACGCGTCAAAACAACGAGTCAAAAAACGCGTCAATAAACTCGAGAAAAAACGCGTCAAAAAACTCGTCAAGAAACGCGTCAGTAAAGCGCGAAAAAAGCATTAAAAAACGCCTCCAAAAATGCGTCAAAAAACGCATCAAAAAACGCGCAAAAAAACGCGTCAAAAGAAACCGTCAATAAACTCGAGAAAAACGCGTCAAAAAACATTTCAAAAAACACGTCAAATAACGCGCGACGCAAATCAGTGATCACAAAGATGAAAATGATATGTTTTTGAAAAAGAAATCTGTATCAAAAATCATCAACATTTAAAATTTGAGCGCCTAGCAAAGCAGGCAGCGCGAGGGTACGCCAGTTTTATAGTAACGAACCGCTTTTACTGCCTTAAACACAACATATTCGCTTGATTTTTAGTTGGAAAGGTTGTGAAGAGATGCAGCTCTGCAATTTGTTATGTAAAAGCCAGGTCAGGTAGAATTTCTACCACTGCGCGAACTGCGACACAAAATCCGCTTTCATAGACGTTCGAAATGCAAATGCGGATTCCAACAAATTTGCAGATATTAAATACCGATCCCGCAGCTGTCGCCTTAGTATTCATCTGACAAATAAATACCTTCTGCCCTCTTCTCGTATTCTTCAGGTGCAGCCCATACACAGGGTGTAATGGAATCTAACAGGACGACACCAATAAACAAAATAACTTACCAGGATTGTCGTCGTTGAATTCATAAATAAAGCTGAATTTTATATCCCCAGCAGACGAATCCTTTGTCTACACGCTTGTCCATTGCTAATGCTGGCTGGTGTAGTGGTGGTGCTCGGGACTGTGTGGTTATCAGTGTATGGTTCATTTGAACTGGAAGATGGGTGCGAGCTGCGATTGTCCTTTCGTTCGATGTAAGAGCATGGTTGCCATGTTACTATTACGATTGAATTACGGAAAACTGTATAGCTATATATCTGTGTGATTTAGCGCACTTATTTAAGAGGATACGATGTGAGAAGTGAGTATACAATTTTAGAATTTTAAAATTGGTAGAGAAATACAATACGAAAACACTTTCTGATGAAAATCATCTCGGAACTTACATCTAAAACTGTACATCTTGTGTAAATCGAACGAGTTCGCCAATTGCGATAAAATAAAAACTATAAATGTTGCTCAATACTAAGGACTATTGTTTAATCACCCTGTAATCATACCTATCATATAACAATTATGTCAAATCATAACTTTTATACATGATAAACAAAAAACTTCCGGCTGTCAAAAGGGACAGCTGTCAAACAAAAAACGTGTATATAAATGGAATTCGGCGACATCGTTTCTCCTTTTTTTTTTATATTTTCTGAGTCATAATTTACAGCCAACATTATTCGAGCCATCTTTCGAAATTTGATACAATTAGTTTCGCTTTAAACAGACTATGTTGTTTTAAGAATTCAATTCTGATTGGATGATTACTCTCAGAATGAGGGGGCCACAAATGTAAATGCAAACAAAAAAACTTTTCAATTTTATTATAATTGTGTATAAATGAGTTTGTTTTCCTTTAAAATGTATCAATAAAAATATTGTTGTGAATTTCCACTCGAGCAGTTTTTGTTGAATTTCCTTGCATATGCATATAGCCACATGGCAACTATTCGCTCTGACGAGGGCCAGATCCCAGATGCCATTGTGGGAAATACTATGCGGCTGCATCTGGTATTTTGTTGGTTTTATTAAGATTTTATTGCGGCAATATTTTCGCTGAATATTTATTGGTATTTTTTTTACTGTCCGCAAGTTATTGTTCGCATGGGAAATGTCATCCCTGTGGGTGTGGAATTATTTCCCTCTCAAATTTATCGCACGTATTTTGGTTGGTATTTCGCTGAAATGAAGGGTTGCGTAAATACTGGAAGTTGCAAAATTTATTATAATTACTTTTCGCATTCGGTGGATATTACATTTTTTTTTAACATTATGTCAATTGAATTCCAACGTGAAAGCAATGCGCTCTTGAAGCTGATGATCCGCACAAATTAAGTGTCAATCGGAGTTCGACGGGTATAGTAATTGTTTTGAATTTTGGTTACAAAATGTATTTTCTTTGTCCTTAAATAAATGAGCGATGGCTCAATATTTCGGATGTACTGTACCTTAAGTTTATCCCAAAGTTTATTTTCATGTGTCACATACTTATATACCTACCTCATTATGGTAAGTATTTCGTTACACCCCGAGGGTAACGAGTTACACATTGCATGCGTAATCAATTGATTAATGAATTATAATTTGGGATTCATGCCTACCCACATTCAATGTGAGGGGAATAATAAATCAAATCACGGGTGTAAATCTGATTTCGGGATCAAACCAAAATCCAAGGTTAAATTTTGTAATTGGGACTTTCTGTGAGGCACTGAATATATTTACATAATTGGGGTTTCCTTTGACGTTTGCTGAGAACAGATTAAACCTATTCGGATTTTCTTTGATGGAGAGAAAAACTTTGTAATACTATTCCTCTCCAGGACTGCTGCACTACACGAGACCCAACCCAACCTACAAAGTATTCGTTTGCAAGGTACAATTGCAATTGCGAGTCATGTTTGCCGAGGGTGTTTTGATCTTCTTCGGGTTTGAGTTTTATTAAACGCGCATTTTCGAAGTGTGTTTTTTTTTTTAAATTTGTATTTAGCTGAAGCTTTTTAGAGCTTGGGTTTGTAGCAACAATTCGAACTACTGTCATAGGCTGAGGGCATAACGAATATTAAAACATACCAAAGTCACTTCACCCCATAGTTGGGCTGCCGCCTAAGATGTGGGTTGTAAATAGCGTTTCTCTTTTAAAATTCTTCAAAATCTCTATGCCAATCTCTTTACACTTGTGTCTCTCAAAGTTAGGGGCTTGGTTCCGTCCTTAAAATTGAGTACAGCGGACGCAACTTTTTTTTGCATTTTTACTCAGCTCTAAAAGGTGTTATGGACACAGGCCAAGAAAGTGCGACACAGTTGTGCACCTTTTATCGACTTCCTTTATACGCCGAGCAATTTCTAATGAAATTAAATTTTCCTTTTGATCATAAGACGCTGAAGGCATACCTTCTTGCTGTGCAAGCATATTCTTTCCATTTGGCCCACATTTCGACAACAAATGCATTATCCACTCTCCTATAAAAAAGGGCGATGAAAAAGTTAATTAAAGAGGATATTTCCCTCTCACTGATTATTTACTCCTAACTTGGCCTTTGCGAGATAATTAATTAAAATCTTCCTATTTCCAGGACACAATGTTGTAATCTGCTTCCAATAATTCAGACAGACTTTCATTCTCTAGCAATAAGAATTATAGCAGATATATATTTTCTTCCCTGTAAGCAGGATTGATTGGTTCCCTAATAATACCAACGACAGCATTCCAAAGCTTAACTTTCGGACGGGTCCATATTTGACGTAACGTTGTTGGTACAACGTTATCAATCAATCGAGCTTGTGTTTTATTGTCCCAACGGAATATACAAATACTTCTTCCTTCGGTTCAGGGATTACAATCTGCTTTTATTTGTCTGTTGTGCTATATGTAAATTGCTGCTATAGGTTTACGATGAGCCGTATAATAAATTCGAGTGAATTTAGAGGCTTATTCCGTAGGCAGCTATTTAAATTAAGATTATTTAGTTCAATGATTTGCATGAATTGGACTATGTCTATAGGCAATGTGGATATACGGTGCCCCGGTTTTCTCTCTCGATTCCATTGTGATTTCGATTTGTGAATGCCCTACTCGGAGAATTCCAATGAAGAGAAGTTTGCTCGCCGATTTCGCTTCATTGGCATCACGAAATTATTTGTTCATAATGGATTTCTGATTAAGTCCTGGGGTTTGTGGAATTCATTTGTCGGTTAGTAGAGGTATTAAATCGAGTTTAGTGTTGATTGAAATGCAATTGAAATGTGCTTGGTTCTTTTCCAGTTGACTTCTGACAGGTAGCTGAACATTCTGTGAATTTTCTGTCAGAATGGGAGTTTTTTTGAACGGTTTAAATAGCAAGAGTATTCGAAGCTGTTTGAAACGCCACTGGTTGCAAGATTATCCAAAATTCGATGCAATTTGAACATATGAAGCTGCAAATATTCAGTAAGACATTTTCTACACCACAATCACTGCTTAAAATCGCCAACATCAGGCAAGGGCTGGGCACTACTTTACGATTTACGTGATTTACGAGTCAAAACGCGACTCATAAACCAAATAAGAGGGTTTCAATAATTATTCGACCTTTAGTTGATCACGGTTTACATATGAAATCGAGCTTTTACCATAAATCCTCAGCTTTGACGTTTGATCTTACAAAGGGTTGGTGATGAGGTCCATTCTTTCTCCAATGTTTCTTCAAGATAAAATATTTTTGGAATCTATTTTTAACCACCACTTCCGACAGAGCAATATTTTCATGTCCATGCATACACCATTGAGAGTCTGAAATCAGGGCGAACAAACCAATGACCCCATCCTTCGATTGTTTCGAATAGACCTCTCCATTCCAAATGGACTATCTCACTCACCTCTTATCCGACGGTTTTTAGGGTTTTTCCACAGAAATTTAAATTCTGGACAAACGTATAGCGATTCTCAGATTCTAGAAACTTTCCAAGCAGTCCGTATGCTTGTTGGCAGATTTCTTTTTGTGACACACTAGGTGAGGTCAGCATTTTAAGCTAAGGAAGTAAGGAGGCTTTAATTAATTTACAGATAATCCTTAAAAGAAGTATGTAAAGACTAGGTAAGGTTATGTTGAGTGGGGTTGTGAGATCGTCACAAAAGACCAGGCACCAAGACGGGCCCATCGCCATCCCCAGGAAACATTACGGTTAAAAACCTTGGTTGTCAAATAAAATACATATTTCTCTTTTCTCAAATACATTGTCAATCTGTTACGATATTTTGGAAAAAATCTGACATTTTTGTGAGCATCAAGGAAGAAACTAAACACGCTCCCAATTTCCGCTTTTTGACTGACTCGATGATTGTGACGCTCACTGTCACTTTCACAAAATGTAAATTCCAGCTCAGGTCCGACTATTAATTCCCTGATCATATTAATCACAACAGTTGGTACATTCATCCTAATGACATCTGTGAGAGCAATTCCCATACATATACATATATCATGGATGCAAAATTATTTCCTAGGCTTCATCAATCATATTATGCCCTTTAAATTGTTTATATAAATACCCTGCCCCAAAAGGGACATGAGTAATTTTATTCGTTTAGCCACAATAAAAACATATCCCTTTAGATAAATTTCAAAAATCGCATACATCTTTCCAACACATATGGACACATTCATGCTGCCGCACTAATATTCCACTTGAGAAGCCACATAATCATAAATTGCATTGGTATTCCTTGGTTATCCTCATATATGAAGTTGTTTGTCGGCAATGGTATTGCTATTGACTTGAAAATGCCTTAAGTCAAATCCCTGTCGGAATGTGAAATTTATTAGGCTTTCACCATGCTGGCTGTTTAAAACAAATAAAGATCCTTAAAGGCGGACGGCGTTCTTTTTTAGGAACATCCTCATTATAACATATGAGACCGTAAAAGACAGCGCACAAACCGAACAAAAAAATCATGCCTTCTATGGCCACCTACGTAATGTATCCTTACCATATCGATGGAGTTGTATTTCGTTTGTATTGATTTTTGCGTTGTTCTGTTTGGGTACATATCCGAATCGCAGAGATTGATGCGACATCACTCAGGGGCTCAGGATGTATGGATTGAAAATTCGAGACACGCGAAGTATAGCCGATCAACTTTTAATAGTCTCCTGAGTGATACGTTGGTGTAGGTAATTTGATGGATTTTATTTTTACTTTGGCATTGCCATTTCGGTTGAGTCTCTATAACTCTGTCATTTGACACACATCATGGATCAGTGCCCTTTCATTTGCTTTGCAGGTTCTTTCTTTCGTCTTTTCCGAAGGACACACTTCATGGTTTTGAATTGGGATCAAAGAGCGTGGGGGGTATAATAAAATGCGAGGGATGACAAACTTTTGATGTGTTCCCTTGTTTTGTGGCGGCGAAAGGTGTCTGTTTGGAGATTGCAATATACGCTCCATAAACGAGGGATAATTGAGTCATTTGTTGTGTCTACGGATTGATTTTTTATATCAACTTGGAGCATGTGCCAGGACATTCCTCGTAGTGTGCTGTCATCGACCGATTTTTACGAAGTAAATGATGAAGAAAATTGTGTTTGTTGTTGACCTGGTCAATAGCTGAGTGCTGTGCCCAGCTGTTGGTATTTTTCAAAGGGTTGAAGCTCTTCACATTTTATGGCATAATTGTAGTTTGTGGATTTTTTTTGTTATAGATGTTCTGGAAAATTAACGCAAATGCCTTAACAATCAACTCACTCAAGTAGGAGTGAGCAAGCACCAGCAGCTATTCTCCCAAATAATTGGGATGCACACCACACTGAGCGGTGTCCTGAAATGCGGAAGAAGTAGGGTGAGTAGAACTGTGATATTTACTATGCAAAAGTAAGCTCATCTAATACTTATGTCATGAATTGCGAATATATAACTAGTCCCGGTCATTGCAAACAAAATCTCCTCGCTGAAGTACAACATAAAACCCTAATTACGACAGCCCTATATTGCTTTAGCGGCAGCAGTCTTCATGAGCCACGTTGCCAATATAGCACGTTCAACATTTGATTTATAACCGCACCGAAATTAAACAAATAACCGTCGTCGCCCCCTCGTCTTTTTTCACATCATTAAAGCTGACGACGGCAGATGAATCCATCCTTCGCTTGTGCTTTTTCCTCAAGTGAATTTCAAGCTCTTTTGTTTGTTTTATACTTTTCCAAGTAACAAACTGCAAGGCAACAACAAAAAAAAAACGACTCTTCCCAAAAAAAAAATAAAAACAAACAAATAAGTGATAAAACAAAAAAATCCTAAAAAGTCAGCCTCTCTCTCGATGGCAAATGGTGTCGGGTGTCGCCGTAATCTCTGCGTTTGCACTGCCAGGATGAGCCGCTTTTCAAGGACTTTTCCATGCCCAACCAACAGAAGAGTGGCGGCGCGCACGATGGTACTTAGACTTACTGGGATTTCCTCCATAAATTATTAGCCTTAGCCGTAGAGCTGAGACAACCCCCTGTGGGGTGATTCAATAACGCAAAACCATGACAAGGTGTCTCTTGTCTTTGCGGCACGTTGCTGGTTAAACGCTGAATAATAATCTCCCAGAGCACACCACACACCGCCAGAAGCGGAAGGACGAGAAAGCGACTTCAGTATTAGGAGAACAGTTAGCAGGGGGTGTGTGTATGTGGAAAACATACTCCTGTCGGCATCGGCACGTACTACGTACTATTGAAAATTAAATATTGTTTTTTTTTTGGCAGTAGTTTGTCTGCGGCTTTAAAGGACTCTGCCTTTATTTATGGGCCATACCTATGATCTGGAAAATAAGTCTACCAGCGTATATCTTGCGTTCCACGTCTTTTAGTCATTTAGTCGATATATTCAACAGGGTGTGCCGTTATACTTTGTATAATATCTTTCCCAGCAGGCAGCCAGTCGACTTTATGACTTTCGGTAAATGCTGCGAAAGTCTCCGTTTCGTTTGCCGAATAAATTTGCCTCTGGCAAGGAAATATGTGCGTTTTTCATTTTTTGTAGCAATTTATTTTGCCAGAGTGTAATTGACAGGAAATGGAATTTCCAAGGGAAACCTTTGCTAAAATACTCGTAATAAGGGCATACTTCAGCCGCGAAAATATGCTCATCTGCGTGGATTGGAGAGGCAAACGTATTTTGTTGTTGTATTTATTTAATGAAGGGCATACCTAGTAGAATAGGGGGACTCTTTACTGTTCAGACTTTAACTTGGTAGACATTCACGTTTCATGGATGCAAAGGTCCTGTTTCAAAGCGACATGTATTCGACATCAAATTGCTGCTTTATTAGAGAGTTGGGGGTGATTCGTTGTAGTTTTCAAGCAACCAATACTTGGCACAGGGTCACAAAATGCGCACAGAGCTTCATTAAGCAAGGCACTCGTACATGACATTGCTCTCAGGTTTCATGTTATGTCGACTTTGTGTCGAAGTATTTTCGTTGTTAAAAAAATAAAATCGAAGAAGAAGACCGAATGAGATGAAAGTTATGAAAATGAGACGAAAGTTATGAAAATGAGACACACAGGACAAAGGAGATGTCTGTTTTTTGTATACGTATTTGATTTTAAAATTGTTCAATGTTTCCCCTAAGGAACTGAAGGATCTCTGCTGAAACAACGGTACAGTAAATGTGTGCATTTGTTGAACTACGGAGAAAGTTGGTTCTATTATGTTGTTCTGATAATTGTTCAGTCCTTTACGAATGACAGGTCCATGTTTTTTTTAATAACTCTTAAACGAAACTAATAGAATTAATAAACTAATGGATGAAATATTACATACAAAAAAAAAAAAAAAAAAAAAAAAAAAAAAAAAAAAAAAAAAAAAAAAAAAAAAAATATTACATAGCCTAAAGAAATATGTAGGGGCTAGTCAATGTAACCACTTTTTGACATTATTCGGTCGATAGAAAGTTGCATCGTAGCACGAGCTGTGTGTGGGAAGAAAGAAAGTTTTCCAACTGTTTCAGCATCGACCAATTTAATGAAATGTCTTAATAATTGCAAGATATTGTTCAAATATTATTTGCTAAACAGCTTCATCAATAAACATTTTTAATTTGGACTTTCAATTTTAGTAATTGAAAATAGCTATATTTTCTATACAAATTTCACAATTGGGAGTTGCCGTAAGTTGAGACTAAAATTTGTTAGTGGTAGGTTGCAAAAATTTTTTCTTACGACTGTGAAATGTCAACTGAAAAACGTCATCTAAACAGAAATTGACCTGGAACATGGATCAGGGGCAGATTCCGTATAACAATAATCGTCGGGACGATATCGTTTTTGAAACTTTGATGACTATAAGAACTTATATTCTGTCGGAATTCGTCTCACTATCGCCAGCTTTCATTACATATGTGCAAAATGAACTGGATTAAGATCTCAAATTCGTAATTTTGGTACTTAGTTGCTACTTTTGGAGGTCTATTGTTTCGACGGAAATCGTCTGAATAATTATGGAACGAGTGCCTAGTATTTTATTCCAGCGACTTTTGTTATGATATGACTTTTACATTTGAACTCATAATTAGAACACGAACAACAAACAGCACATAAAAAAAAAATTGGCACTTTACAGTGGAGTGTAAAAAAAAATATACACAAGTTTTATTGCGAATGGCATTCAATATTAAATTGAAGGTTATACCATTTTTGAAAAATAAAATAGCATAATGGTGTATTTATCTCAGTTTTCATAGAACGACGACGATATGAAATAAACAAAATAATTTGACTTATTTGATCTCAATGAGCCTTGACAGATGAGTAATATGTCAGTTCAGTTTGACCATGACCCTAGATAGTTCTAAATAATCACGTTTTTCTGTTCCTAGAAAAAAAACACCGATACCAAGTCCGTGAATGCAATTGAAATATCTGACACCAATAGGACAACTGAAATAATTAAGAAAACGAAAGTTGAAACGTTACTGTAGTTCCATACTGGAGGGAATTTAATTAGCAATAAATAAGTTCCAAGTAATGAATTTGTAGCTTAACAAATCCGTAAACGTTTTTAACAAATTGGTTCAAGTTTCCACAGAAACCGCTGGTTACTTCTTACTGAGTCCAATTATGGTCGTTTCAGACGATTGTCTTTAAAATGATACCCTCCAAAACTAAATAGCTTCCTATTACCAGAAAGAGTACTTTAATAGAAGCACTTCAGTCTTCACTGTCATAATAAACATTGCCAATAATCGAAAACGAGGTCATTCAGAAAATCGCTTATTGCAGTCGTTAAATTTTCGAAAACGGTATTGTCCAGACTATTAAAGCTATAGACGACTTGACTCAGCGGAAATACACTCACTGTGGAAGATTTCTCCTTTTGGGTTTGGACTGAGGCGGAAATAGTTAGTTGGCAAAATACGTAAAACCCAGAAGCAGTAAACATCGAGATTATATTCCCTAAGGAGCTCTTTATTCTCCCTACTAATATTTTCAGCTAATTTTATTAATCTTTTCTTCTTCTTCCGCAGAATATTTATGCCATTCGAGATGTAAATACAAATCTTGCATTTTTACTGGCGAGTGATAAACGCAATTTTATCAGTCCTTAACTACAAGTGAATGAACTGAAACGGAAACCCTAAATTTTATGGCTTCCCATTCCACAGAGAATCTCAGCATGTAAAAAGATTTATGGAAAGCAAACAGCAGAACAGCACGCTCGTGAATTTCAAGTATCCATTGCACATCCATTAAAAAAAAGAAAAAGAAACAAGCAGTAAAATATGAAAAAGAGAATTCCTTGAGTCCTTCTGATAAGTATCTACTTATTCCATAAAAATTCAATTTTGTCTTATTATCGACATTGTTAACCCTCAACGGTGATGATGACGGCGAAAGTTAGATAAACAAAATGAAATTTACAAATCCCATAGACGCGAATAGCGTGAATTCTTAACACATAAATTGCATAGACAAGTTTTGCTCTAACCCATTCGAAGGGTTGCTGGTATTTCCTCAACAAAGCAGTCGTCTTGAGGTATCATACTGTTTTCTGTTAGAAGCTGGCTTTACTTTGCTGGCACAAAATTAAGGGAATGAGAATATTTTCGAAGCAAAAACTACCACGGCTTTTTTTTAAGAAAAACAGCAATTGCAAATGGACATTTAGTACTTTCAGTACCAGCTCAGTCAATACCTAGACAGTAGTCCATTAACAACGATTTTTGTGAAGGGTGTACTCGTGCATCGCGTGAATTTATCTTATCCTTGACTCTCCTCTGGAGCTCGTTGGACGGAGCGATTGAACTTTTACGTACAAGCAAATTCAATTAACTTTGAGTGGTGGCTTCTGTTCGCAGTTAGCAATGTCCGAGGATGGATTGTGCTTGACTGATTTTCACTGTCGAACTGCTCAAAGTATAATTGGTTATGTGTGTGTGTGTACCAAATCAAATTGGAGAAGCAACTGCATGGGAAAAACTAATTTTGCTAATTTGTGTCGCCGTTGACACCAAGAGTGCTAAAGCATAAGTTCAATTGAAATCCAAAAAGATGTATTAAACTTGCACTTCTCGATCCCATTCTGTCGTGCATCGTGGAGGGTCAGTGTCATTCTCAGCGTACATGTACAATGCACATCCCCCGTCAGCAATTCGATGGAATTTGAAAAGAAAATATTTGACATGGGAAAACGTGACAGATACTTGGAACGTGTTTTTATCTTTTGATAAATCCAGAAAATGTGCGAGAACGGAATTGACAGAATCGCATCAAAAAAAATCGTGTCACTTGCCAACAGCTCTGGAGTGCAGTGTATTTACTTTACTGCACAGCATGTGCAGTTTATAAAGGGTAGGTTCATCTAAAAGTATTTAGTTTACGAAATGATTACACTCTACGACGGATGTAAGAAACACTCATATAAGAACACCTCGGATATAAGAAATAGTTTTTTTATACCCACTTTGTCATTACATTTGTAACGCCAAGAAGGAGTCACCGGAGACCTCATAAGGTATATATGTATATTCTGAATCAGGATCACATTCTGAATCGATTTAGCCATGTCCGTCTGTCTGTCTGTTGAAAGCACGATAGAGCCCAAAGGGATTGAAATAGGCGAATGAAATTTGGTGAAAGGATTTCTTTTTATCATCGTCAGGTTGGTATTGAAAATGAGCTATGTCGGTCAAGTAGTTCGGGTACCTCCCATACAAAATCAATATTAGAACCATGTGTATCTCTGTCTGTTGAAAACACGATAGCGTCCAAAAGAATCCACATAGGCAAGTGAAATTTTGTGCGAGGACTTACTTTTATCGTAGTCAGGTTAATATTAAATTAGGGCCATGTCGGTCAAGTAGTTCGGGTACCTCACATACAAAATCAATATTAGACCCATGTGTATCTCTGTCT
The DNA here is from genome assembly GCA_916610125.1 of Cheilosia vulpina. Lineage (NCBI taxonomy): Eukaryota > Metazoa > Arthropoda > Insecta > Diptera > Syrphidae > Cheilosia > Cheilosia vulpina. The sequence continues at coordinate 57,331,442 of OU744279.1, forward strand.
GTTGAAAACACGATAGCGTCCAAAAGAATCCACATAGGCAAGTGAAATTTTGTGCGAGGACTTACTTTTATCGTCGTCAGGTTAATATTAAATTTGGGCCATGTCAAGTAGTTCTGGAACCTCCCATACAAAACCAGTTTTGCATGACTTGTATGCAGTGGAGGGTATCAAAGCATCGGCCAGGCCGATGATAACACTTGTACTTGGTTTTGCTTTAAGAGGTTTCTGTAAATTGAGGTGGACTTTAAATGATTCATTGGGAGCTTTATCTGACTTGCGATATACTATTTTTTGGGCTTTTCTCTTACAAGCTTCAGTGTTGACTTGAAACTAATTGTAGGTCACAATAGGTAATCTAATAGGGGCAATATTGTTTCTATGGTTTTGGTTGTATACCAGTTTCATAAATAACGTTTTAAAGACAGGGATTTATTTAAACAGCAAGTTATCGAAGTAACTGCAACCTCTAGGAAGGAAGGCTTGGGAATTGGTAGCTCTTTATTTATTTTTAATGTCCCTTATGCTGGACTCAAAATTCATTTAGGAACTGAGCTTATTCGTTTTAGCATTTGATCACTTGTCTGAGTTTGTATGACGGCGTCACTGAAGAATCGGCCTAGTTTATGTCAATGGAAGATCCCTCTTTCGTCAGATTGTCTCCTTTTTACTTCCTGCCACTACTAAGATTCGCTGTATTTCAAGACATGCCTCAACTCAAAAGTCTTCTCTTGGCAATTTTAGACCACATTTCAAAGGCAAACCCATTTTACTGACTTATGAGTCAGAATCGAAAATGCTAACTGTCATTCCTCCCCCAATTATCGACGTCCACATTGTGTTAACTGGCGCCCAACATGTAGATGCAGTTCAAAATATTGGTAACCATACCTTCACTGCCATCCAATCACTTGGGGTTTGACCAAATATATTCTCACTTTCACCTTCAAGTGCACATCAAGTGGCCTAACAACCCATTAATTTATCACTCCTGCCAAACACACAATCCCTCGGACAATTTGTTACCATCCCGAGTACTTCAAATGGTGGAATTGAAATGCTAATAAATCAAATCTCTTAGGAGATTTAAAACCCTTTCCATGAACCCCATGTGCAAGCCTGTATGCATTCAATGTGAAAATCTACTCCGCTCGCCTCAGTCATGTTATTTGCTTTTGTGTTATCTGTCAGAAAAATACGTGCCGACATCCCACTTCCATTGGAACAGCGTTTGGGTGACAGCAATCTTATACCCGTATCGATTTTTCTCGAAACTGTGCATGTAGAGGGTACGTGGCGATTGTATGAATTCCCCGAACATGTAACGTATTCCACCTTTTCTCGGTTGGAAGAATTCACAATACTCGTGGGTTATAACGAAAACATTCCGATGCTGACAGAGGAGCACATCAAAAAAGTGTTACCGATGTGGTAAAGAAATTGAAAGAGTTGGCCCAGTGATTGATTTACTGACGAGGATGTGGTGTGTCAAAAGTTTAAAAGAATGTGTGTAAGCATGCATGTGACATTGGTTTCGTTATATGTATTTAAAAAAGTAACAACAAATAATTAAATAAATTGGCTGCCTAACCAAACAACCGTTAGAAAAGTTGCTTTCTTTGTTAGGACCTGCTGAACAAAGTATAGGCCATTTCAAGTTGAAAGATCTGCAGTTTTTACAAATATCGCTTGCTTATCTGACATTTTGTTTATAAATAGCTACTCTTATAGAAGTCTTCCCAACTATATTGTACTACCCTAAACATCAAGAAGTCATGGCTTGCGATGAACTTCAGTTTTCTTAGTTATCCGCCTTAAGTAGTACAGCAAAGGAATGCTACATTACTACAATATCTCTGTCAATTAAACCGACTTGTAGGTATTTTGTACGCCAGTAACTTGCCTCAACCGTCATCATCAGTAGACCGAGTTTATAGTTCTAACTTACTAAATCCAAAAAATAAAAAAATCACTAAATCACTAAAAAGGGATTAAGGGCCTTCGTCGAATTTACCAGTCTGTCAACGTTTTGTAAAATCGTCTCATTAAAATCAAATTTGGGCATCATGTTTTAAAGAGGCATGGGCGACCTTTTGTCGAAAGGCTTACACCGCGCTCCAAAATTCCGAAAAACCTGCAATTGTTGTATCAAATCCATGCCTCTGTCTTGTAGCGGTCAGATCAAGGCGAACATCTTTGTCGCAGCTAATTTCGCAAGTACAGCTGACAAGTGCTATACGTGTTGTCATCATGGGAAACCCACTACACACATGTTATATTCCACCCGTTGCTTAGAATCTGAATTCCCCTTTTCTCCTTTTCCATTATATGCCAAATTCTCATGACAAACAACCGGTACCTAATATTTTTTTTTGGCAACTGATCGCGTGATAAACCCGCAACTCTCTCTTGTGAGTGTTTTTCGATACGAAGATTCGGAAGGGGGTCAATCATACGACAGGCCGCGGGATGCTAACTTGCCAATGCTAACTTGCTTGACTCGCGAGAGATCCGCTAACACAATAGGCAGTACATGCATTGCATATGCACCATAGACAGTGCATGTACAGAACTACATAGGCAAAGGGCTCGTCATGCGAAGGGGTCAGGTGCGTGGGAATGATTACGGGAACAGTAGTCGAGATAGCCGAGGCAAGCGTGAGAGCTTAGTTGATTTTTGGTAGCGAGAGGTTTTGGACAGCCTGCGGGTTGAATCGATTCGCGCTCTATGATCATCACGGCGCGGATTTAATATTACATAGACGCTGTAACAAACAAAAAAAAAGGAAAAAAAAATTAAGTGAAGTGCATCAGTAAAAACGGGTGTTTGAAGCCAAAGCTGACTAAACTGTCGCCCCATACGTGCGAAAAGAAAAAAAAACCCACCCCCTCCTCTCCCGCGCAATCAACGAGCTAATATCTAGCCCATATATACCGCGTTGTCGATAGCCAAGTTGCATTTTTAACATCCGCCGTATTCCGCCAACCCCCACTACAGTCTGCATGTTTTTTGTCAAAAATATCCTCTTAAAATTTGCAAAATAAAAAGAAAAACACATTTGTCATCCAATCTACTACTTTTCAGTCCCATCGAAAGTGCAAGCACAAATCTCACTTCGGCATTGGCAGCACTGCGTACATTTCAAATTTCATGCTGTCTATCGAATTTCATGCCAATTTGAATTTGAATTCTTGAAATTCACCAGGAATACCATCAGCATGCCCGAACTGTTGACCAAAAATTTATTGGTCCGAAAGGAGTCTTTCCTATTCCGTGCACAATTTTCGAACGAACCAAAAGTTCAGTCAGCTGTAATCGTATATATCGTTGGGACTTGATTTTCCAAATCAAATCGTCATCTTCAGATTGAATTTCACAGATGATTTCAACATCGCATCCGGATAAGAGTCAATAGAACCACCACACAGCCCCACCCGCCTTGGAGGTTGACCCGGGGCGATAGAGATGCGCAGCTGGTATTATGTTCGGCCAACAAATGATCTCACATATACTTCCACTTGGGTGTGACATTATAGGGATGCGGCAGGAGTGAGTTTCTGACCTTCTGGGTGATGAATGAATTGGGTCTATTGTGTTGTAGAACTTTGTGGCTTGCAACCGAGAGAACGATTTGTTAGGCACTTTTGCTTCTTTCCAAGTCCATTTCAGCTGCGAAATTCAAACAAAAGAATTGATGAAATATTACAGCGTTTCCATGTAATCAGTAAGGAAAAGCCATTCATCAGGGACCGAAGTGCTGCATAATAGGTAACTGCGAAGTGGTGCAATATCTACGAATTTCTAAGGAGTGTTGGTCGAATAAAACCACCTGATGTTCTGGGTGTATGACAAGTTTCTAGTTTCGATAACGAACAGTGGGGAATCACTTGCGCGTTTGCTCCGGGCGTATACATGGGCATCCACTAAAAATGTTTACAATCTGCAATATGTAGCCGCATGCGGGTGCTGAAGCTCTCCGCATACCAGGTTGTATTATGAAACCGGAAACCCAGTGCTATTTGGAAGCTTCGGTTGGCATGTGTAAAGTTTATAAATCCAGAGAGTTGATTGAAGTGCACATATGAAAGCGCTTGAACACGAAAGTTTTATGGGTTACCTTGTAGCGGATGTATTAATGGTTTGAAAATACCTTTCAGGCGCAGGAGAAGTATTTACACAGCTCAAATTGTCTGCTGAAAAGAATAGACCCAACACGAGGCACTTATACGTTAAAAGTGTTCGGAGTTTCGAAAGTTAATCTTTAGACTCGTAAAGCTAGAAGGAATTATATTTTCATCGGTGCTCAGATAAAAGCATTCCAAAGATGGAGGATGTATGTCATCCGAGAGTATTTGTGTTACTCAAGTAAGGAACTATCGATTCGACATAGGTTAGCTAAGTTTTGTTACAATTTATTAAACTCAACTAACTGCTCACCGGCTGCTCCAAAATGTTATAATATAATCTTTAACTAAAATTCACGAACGTTCTGCTTTAGTTCTAATTTACGACTCCCTAAACTAAAATGGGTGAAGTCAAATGCAGTGCCCGATTTAAACAGCAGTCACAGGGGGATTTTCTATATTTTCCCACAATGTCGATTCTGCTGATTGTGCATAATCGCACGATAGTATTATTTCCTGATATACAATATCTGGAGATAAGGTCTCACATGTTAGTGGCACAACAGTTTGAGATGGAAAAATCTGCTTTGATAGCTTTCTAAGCTAAGACTAAGCAGGTGATACATGGAACATTCTAGTTTATTTGCTGATTTTTTCAGAACTTTCTTAAAATATTAAGCAAATTTTAAACAAACCACAACTGCCCCGATAAGGGCTGAATGATATTATTTTGAAAGCGCGATATAGGCCAGTGGCTACTTTGATGTGCAAAGATATGTCAAAACAGCTTTCTGCAGAATTAAATTGTTATGCATGATATTTTCTTTAGTCAGTTGATTTACAGCCGAGTTTTAGGAAGGCCTAAGATTTGATCCACGCAAAAAAGAGACACACATTTAATGTCAAGGTTTTGTTTTCTACTACGCCCCGTCTCGTGAACGTCTGACACACATCCAAGAGTAGTCTTGCAAGAGCTTCTCTTGACTCAATTCAAGTTGTAAGTCCCTTCCAAACGAAGGGACCCTACTATTTATATATTTATTTTTATCATTCTGTAACGTACTTTATTGATTAACGAATCTGTATAGGGCCTTGTGAACACTTTGTGATATTTCTTATTGCAAAATAGATATTGATGTCTTGGGCGTAGCCAAGACCCTGCTGGGCTTCGGTAAAATAAAATAAGATATTTTTGGTCCTATAAAAATTATTTCGCAGGGAATGTCTACAGGAAAACTGCAAATAATTTAAAAAGAAGAATCGATTACGAATATTAAGATTTGAAATATGAATGATTTTTGAGTTATAATCTTTTCATGAAGATTCCGTTAAAAAAAATCAAATTTAATTTATTAGAAAACTAGCTGAACCACCTTCGGCTTCGCCAGGCAAAAAAAAAACTTTTTACAATAATTTATACAAAAAAAAAATTAAAACATTTATTGCAATGCTTTTACGTAAACAAACGTTATTTTTTATCCATCGCTGTTATAAACAAAAAGTGCAGATGGTTTTCTAACTCGGGAGCATGGGGAGCATGCAACGTAGAGTTGGCCATGCTGAAAACTGAATTTTCCAAATTTATAGCGCTGAAACGATTGTCCTTGCGACTTATTAATGGTAACAGCGAATGCAAGGCGAATAGCAAATTGAAGACGCTTAAATTTGAATGGGACATTAGTTGGAATCATTGTTATGCGAGGAATCAAAACTTCTTGAAAATATTATTACCACAAAATGCATACATTTATGCGCCGAATTGGAGCGTCAAAAAAATCCAACAAAGAATATTGGGATAATTTCGCTGTGAAAAGAAGGGTGCGCAGGCCAACTTTATAATAGGATGGATTAAAGGAGATATGAATTTGTCTTTTATTTGGCGCAATACATGCACGAATGCTTCTTTGGTTAAATAAATGTTCGAATTAACGTATTGGTGCTGTCATTTTCGTTTTCATTATTTTGGTAGCCTTTAAATTCTAGGCGAATGAATTAATTTGCCGACCATAATCGACAACTAACTCGATTTACACGAATAATTCGACTCGCAAAGGAAGTTATGAATTCTTTTAAGAACATCGGAGAAAATGCCGAAGATTTTTCCAGAGAGGCTTTTCAATCCGCATCCCAAACTTCCCGAGGACTTATTTGAAACAAGAGCTCCAAGAACTTCATTGAAATAAACAACACGTTCCAAACCAGAAACCTCTTCTACTGAAGCCTATTTTAAAGTGTCTTTACTGATTCCTTGCATAGATTCATAGTCAACGAAGACGTTATACCATCTTTTCAAGCTCTTCTCCCAGGTTTAGCTGCAATTGAGCGATCGAGAAAATGCAATTTCGTTGTCAGCTGTGAAAGCTGAGTTCATTCTTTGCTACGAAAAAATATCATCGAGTGATCCTTATATAGTTTTTTGTTTAAAGAATTAGTCGTAAGATTTCGAAGGACTTTTTTGAAGCAAAAAAGAGCTTTTTGTTGTGAAACTAAAATTAAGTGGTTTCTTGTTTGCTTTTTAAAATGTTTTTTTTTTAGCCTATCAATTGATCACCGTAATTACCGATATTTAAAAAAAAAATCAACTAAATTGGTTGAAAATTACGGGCGAGAGAGGGAAACATACACTTTTTACCACTTTGTATATACAATATAGAAGAGATTCGAAATATTTGACATAATTATTGATATTTAAATGAAAACAATTGTTTCTTTAAAATGTACGTAGTAAAAAACGAATCTCAAAATGTTTTTCAGCAAAATAACAAATAAACATTAATAATCAGACATTTTATATAAGTAAGCGTATTTTTTTCCTTTTTGCTACAAAAAAAAAAACAATTGAAAAGCTTTTGGTAGACATTTTATGAATAAAAATATTGTCATTTCATTTATATTTACATATGATTATCTAGTGCAAAATGACGATTTATTATTCTTTCTTCTCACAATTTATTCCAGGAAACTGAAGATCCTTTCAACTTGATTTTTTATTTTAAGTACTTTTTATGTAATACGTTTTTAATTAATGAATTTTCGGTGTTTGGAGCTGATTTTTATTGCATGGAGTCTAGCTACACAATAAGTTTCACTTGATACCAAGGAATAAGAAAATCGAACAAATATTTAAAAAAAAAATTAGCGACAAATTTAACCTGGAACTCAGAAAAACTCTTGTTTACAACACAGCCCCACACTCGAAATTGAAATGAGAGAGAGAGGCTACCTAACATCCGGTTTAAACCGGAAATGTAGGCTGTTTTTTTTTCAAGCACGCGTGTTTGGTTAACATAGGCACAAATAAATGAATTCAAAATGGGTTACAAGGTCAAATTTAGCCTGTAGGCAAACCCCCTTTTTTGGCTAAAGCTGTCAATCTATTTAACCTTCAGTCCTCCCACTGGGGTGTCTGATACCCCGCAAAATATTGTAAACCGTGCCATTGCAGTTACAATTTTTTGCCCGCCATGACATGCTTATGTAAATTTAATTTCAAATTTTTTGCAGTAGTAAGAGGAAGTTTTGAGCAATTTTAGATTTGTATAGATACATAATTTTGCTTTGAAATTTTGTGAGAAGTTCGTGTTAGTATTTTTTTTTATAGTTTGTGAATGTTATAATTTTGTATTCTAGCCATTGATCCCAGCATTTTAATAAAAACTGTTATGCAGATTACAAATAAATAGATCTAGCTAGTGCGAGGTTTGTTTAGTCATACAAAAAAGTTTCGTTTTTCTGGAAAGTTATTTTTTTTTTTTTCCAGAAAAAATTTCATTCCGCTACATAAATTGCTTTTATTTAAGCACCCCGCTAATAATGGCTAGCAACAAAAGATGCTAAAATTTTACTCATATGCTCGAGTAGCATATGTAACATTTTTTGTATTTTTTTTAAATAATTTCTGAGAAAATTGACTTATACTTAATGCTTATTTCTTTATAATTTTTTTCTTAAACAACATTTTTTTTTATATTTATGAAAGGGGTATTCCACACCCCAGTAAGAGGAACGTGTTAGAAAAAATAGGTCGGAGGACCGAAGGTTAATACCTAGGGTATGCTTATGATGTCCATTTAAAAACGTTACTATTAAAAACTAAGAGCAAAAAATGTATGTCGAAATATGTTCATTGCCATAGAAACATCATTGAAACGAAAGTGGTTCGTTAACACCTCGCATATAAATGTTATGTGGGTAACAATTAATGTCGGCTTAAATCGAAAGCAATTAGAGCTAACTGGTTCGCCTCTAACCAGCGCAATTCAGAATTTCCTCTCTCAACGCCAATAACGTTTAACTAAACTTTCCCAGTCATAAAATTCATAGACAACAGACCGTGAAATAACAGTGTAATTGAATTTCTGCCACAGTTGTACTCTCTCAGTTTGGCCGCAGCCATAAGTTGTGGTCTTACCTCATTTGCTCCTTTATTTCAAAGCTCTTCGCATGAGCCCCTCTAAAGTGCTTCAGTAATAGACCGTGAAACTCCGAGAAAGAACACATACACACACAGCGACACATAAGGTAACCGCTAGAAAACACTTCAAAACCAACCCTGGGGAAGAGGATGACAAGGTTGTCTTGAAGTCTGCGTCTACAGCGAAATTTCTAATCATAAATTCATCGCATGAAAGTAAAACATCATCAGCAGCAGGATATGGCATCTCCAAGTCAATTCGTATATGTTTGCCTCTCTCTGTAGTCAATTACAGGCAGCGATAGGACTGTGAAATCCAAGTTAAAGCTGCTCCCGCGTCGACAACGTCACTGATGACGACGATGATGATAATGACGATGACAGTGCGGGGGATGATGTGGATCCCTGGGATGATGTCCCATATCCGGTTCATGGAGCCGCGCGCCGCACCGATGTTGGTGCTAGGGTGAAACATTAATATCAAATTTTTATAGGCAACTAATAGAGTTGACACTAAGGAGGGCCGTAATTTTGCCTGGCATTCCTTTTGCGTGTCTTGACAGGACGTGGAATAAAGTCGTTCGTTTCATGGTGTTTAGAGAGAAAGCCGTCCTGACATGTGGTTGGGATTGGAAGAATATAATTGGACATCGTGTTCTGAGTATGAGAACCGTTAAGGCCACTCGCCCGGTAAATTAGTTTCTTTTCTCGGAACAATCTGAAGGACTTTTTTTTTGTTCCACAACGCTAGGGCAAAGCTAAGGCAATTACTTTGAGCGGGTTAAGGAATAAAAATAAACCCTTCGGGACATGCCACATGCACAACAGGATGTGTTCACCCACCGGAAGGGAACACAAGGAAAGTGGTTTTAAATTGCTGCCTGTCGGGAGTCTGAAGGCAAGCCGCAGAACAAAATTGCCGTCGGGTAGTTGGTGTACAGGAATAAAAAGTTCCGCGGGGTCAGGGTTAAGGGTGTAGTGCCTTAAGAACAACGGAATTTCACCGGCGCACGGTTTTATTTTTCTGCATTGGCTTTGTTTTCCTGGCTATAAAAGCAAATTCGTGTACACAGCACGTTCGTGTTGAACCGGCAAACCTCGTTTCGCTGATGAGGAGATATTGCTCGTTTAATTGTAACGTCGGGCTGGGAGGGAATTGCGACAGGCATTTTAAGGAGAGGCAAACACCCCGATCGGGTAAGTAATTCGATCGGATAATTGTAATCTCTGCGCATATTGATTTTGCAACCAATAGGGCTTGAAGTGGACGATAAGGAATATGGATTACATCCGATTGAGGCTAATAGCCTCATTTTGGAAAAACCGTTTACCGGAAATTGTCAAATGGCTTTGGGCTTGGACGATTTTATTGACTGATAGGGCACTAGGCGATGACTAACTTGTGCTGTCGAATTAGTTTCTATGTGCTGCGAAGGGAGAGAGAATGGCAACTTCTTCGAGTAGCAAAGGCAGCGACATTTTAAGTTTGCAACAAAAATCCTAACAAAGTGAGAAGTAGGATTTTATTTTATGGATATGACAGTTTCATCGCACACCTCATCAATGTCTCACATAATTTCAGAACAATAAAGAGAAGTGGTTACCTTTTCCTTGCCCTCCAAGGTACTTAACACCGCCGATCATAATTAACCCCATAGCCTTGCATCCTAAATACACGACGACAGGAGCACGTCCTGCGCTAAACAAGGTGCCGATGAATTTGTCCCTCAATTATTTATGCCGTAAACACTTTAAAATCCATACTGCTGTCTCTAAATATTATATTTCTCCGGTGCCACCTTGCGGGCATTCCCGCCACCCTCTGGGTATTTTTTCAAGGATGCTTCAGATTGTGTTCTCGTGGTGTTCTGCATTCGTGCCAAGTGCCAACAACCACCACCCACCAACACAGCACGTTGCCGTATGCCAAAAAGGAATAACTTTGATAAATTGACTTTGGTCGGTAACACGCAAAAGGGCTCGTTTCATTCGCTGTCATCGTCATTGTTTATTCGGATACGGCCGCCGGCTGAAGGCGGGAGAAGAGTGAAGAGTTTTTTGAACCCGCCAATGTGTAGGTAAAGTATTTCCGTTTTTGTTCTTATTCGTATCGTGAAATGGAATCATTTAAGAGGATTGCTATCATAGTTGTGATATCATAAACAGAGGAGTAACAGTGGATTGGGATGGGGGCAATTGCAGTCCATACAATAATTATAATAGATAAATAAAATGCTCTTTCGTGTTTATTGATATAAATGACGTCGCTGTCATTACATTAATATCCACCGATGGGGATTATCAATGTAAATGAGTTTACGTTAGTATAAGCACCACATCCTCGGATGGAGGACTATCCGCATGTAATGAGGTTGCGGAGTGGATAACCACTCATCTGTCTCTCGCTTTCATCCTGTCAATTCGAGTTCGTGGACGTTGATTAATTAGGATAATAAAGCTGTAAATTTGCACACAGATGGTGGTGCACTTGATAGAAGGAAGTCGTTTATCAAATAGTTGATTATGCCGGAGCACTTGCTTGTGCCTGTCAGAGTTTTGAGAAAACATTGGCCAATTGCGATGAAATAAAATCGAAATTTTGCCTACAGATTTTTGGAAAAGCCATTTCTATTATTTAAACAATTTTAATGTAATGAGCAAACCACTCCGCATACAGAAAGATACATTTTTAGAAGTTAGTCCAAAGGTTACCTCACAGATAATGACTGAAGTCTTCATTCGATTACAGTAAAACCCGGATAAGTGCCTCACCTTAAATGCCCCTTTTTTGGGCAGTAAAAAAAAATCCGCTTATGGGCACATAGGCACTTATCTCTAAATTTATATACATACCTTCACAACAAAACAAAATTACATTGATAGTTTAAATTTTGACAAGGACAGACTGAGTAGGTAAGTCTCAACCCATTTCAAAAATGTTTACTTAAAAGAATTTTATTCAGGTTAATTTCAATAAAAGTAAATATATAAAATAAAAGGCAATTAAGCGGGAAAGGTACTTATAAGATGGATTTTATATGAAAAAATCCTTAGAATTTTGGTTCTCAAAAAAAAAAAAAAACCCGCATAGGCTTAAGCGAGAGACACCTTTCCGAGTTTTACTGTAATTCATATCTACGAGAAAAGGTATTTCCTTTTTTCTGAAAAAAAACTCTTCCCTTTCCACCTGCCATATACGATACCGCTTCCCCTTTTTGGACATTCCCCAGAGCTTTAACTTCCGAGTTCGAAATGAATAATTCCCTTCAAATTGACTTAATTAAAATATCCCTAAAATGTCAACAGTATATGAATATGATCCTTCTTCCGCTTGGAATTAAATTTAACGAAAGCCATTAGAATACGAGTTTGAACAAGTCCCAACAGTAGGGGACTTCTCGTACACATATACTTTGCCTCGGCTTGGCTTTGAGGTAACAAACAAAACAAAAAAGTCGCACACTCTCTCCGACAAAAAAAACGCCAACAGCCATTCTTTAACTCAAGGGCCCCATTAAATTCCAGAAATAGCGCACACTGGAGGTATCCTCTGGGAAAATTCAACGAATGTTTTTACAGCTACCACTACCGTTCATTTGCATAGCGTGCTTGCGTACATATACAACTTTGATTTGATTAAATTCGTTAAATGCCACCGCTTACTGTGGAGCGAAATGTATTTCCGTGTGACACATTTTTAAGTAATTCTTTAGCATCTGCTTTAATTGTTTTGTCAGCTAAAAATTAAAACAAATCTAACAGCCGATTTATTGCGAACAAATTGATTAAAATTTAAATAATAATCAATTTTGTTTGCAAAAATATATAACAGCAGTTGCCGAATCAAGGATAGATATCTTTGATTTATGCCGAACAATCTGCGCTCCTGATGGAGTACTTTGTGGCTGGCAATTGTTTGTTTTTAATTAAATGAACGAATGGGAGCACCAGATGGACGGATGGGTGGTTTGAAAACTCTTTACCATCACGCAACATGTGGCGGCTAAAACACCCGCTAATGGGTGAAGTTTTCGGTGAGTGAAAAATGGTTAGAATTTCACTTAATCAATGGACTTAGGCACTTGGCTCAACTAATTGAATTTGTCTCGTTGCTGGCCGTAACGAGATGAAATTGCTTTTCAATTAGCCTTCTTAATGGGTTCTAGTAATTTGTCTCTAACTTGGGATTTGGGTTTTATTTTTTGGCAAATTGTTGGGCAGTTTTGCAACTCAATGAGGCTGTGTTTTCTGGATACAAATAAAAATATATGGAACAACATTTAACAAATCTTATGAAGAGCCAACAAAAGATCAAAAGTACATTAAGTCTGCAGCAACTTTGAGAAAAAATTCAGATTAGCAAAAGTGCTCTGAACCAATAGAACAGAAATGACCTAGAGCAAAAAAAGGGCTCTGAGAGTGCCCAATCGAATACCATATTATATGCAAAATGATGTATGCATAGCCTCAAATACGGGAAGAACTATAGTGGTCACGACCAGGAAAAATTAGTTTCTGTCTTTTTGAATAAATCAGCATTACTTACGTGGTAAGGCGAGTACTTCAAATGGTTCAACATTGCCTGAATCTCTTAGAAAGGTATAAACTTATCTACGTATAGGTATAACATTCTCGAGCCTACATTAAAAAATGTGATAAGTCAATTATGTGACAAAATTTTTTTCAAACTAAAAAACCATGATTTTGTTAAACTTTATATTATTTCATTGAACTCAAAGGAAAATTAATAAAAAAATGATAAATAAAAATATTAGTAAACTAGAAATAAGTCTATTCCTATAGACTTTTGAACCAATAAATATTTATATATTTTTGTTTATACTTATTTAAGTGGATACAATGAAAAGAGTTGCAAAATATGGCTAAAACATAATTATTGTAATTAAACTTAGTACTAAGTACATATGTAAAACAATTTAAAAAAAAAACAAGCAACTAGTTGAATTAAATGTATTCTTTGAATGTTTTCTTATTGTTTTATTTAATGTGTCAGTACTCCTTCACTTTTCTATGTTTTCATTGAACGAATAAGCAAAGTTTAAGTTAATTTAAGACATAGTCATTCGGATTTTTATCGATAAGAAAAGTTATTAAAAATAAATATTCCACTGTTTTCATAAACTTATTTTTAAAAATAAAAACATTGGTATTTTTGACTTTATGTCTTCAAACTGAAACAAAGAAATATCTAAATAATATTTATTTCTATTCAAATTTTAAAGTTTATAGAAGAAAACTTGTTTAACAAACCTCAAAAATAGTTTTGTGATGATGATTTTTATATTTTAGTTGTCTGTGTGCGGTTAAACTAAAAACAAATATTCACACTTCTACTAAAAAGAGGAATTTTTACACAAAAACAAATCATCTAAATAAAAATGTTCAAGTAATAAAATTTGCTCCAGATTTTGAAAATCATAAGAGGACTATGGAATTGTTGCCATAATCCATGAGGCTCTATGTATAACGAGGACAGCCTGATGAGCGATATCGATCTCGAAAGTTTATAAGATATTTTCTGATCAACCCTGTAAGTCCTAGTGCTATTTTTTTTTTTAAATATTTATGACCGATCTGCTTTCAGTATTAAATATATTCAATACCACTTATGACCACTTCACTCGTAAATTCAAATGCAAAGCAACATTTCTGCCATAAATTAAAGTCATGAAAATAAACTCAACCCTCATCCAGACCTTCTAAATATTTTCCAAGATTAATAAGCAATCAATTTCGCTTTGTTGTTCACCCTTCAATCCACATCATTCTTTAATTCTTCGTTTTCGTGTCTTCTGTATTCCATTCGTTAAAGTCGATTTAATTTCGTAGAGAACTCAGGGGGAGAGAGAGTCCTTGCAAATGCCCGACTGAAATTAAATTCCATTCCCGGGATCCTGCTAATCTCTTATAATTTCTAATGCCAACAAGCTAATTTCATAGTAGCTCAAGCGAACTTTGCTGCGGCCACCAACAAACGAAGAATGTTATGTGCAATCTGTTGATGTTCGTTATCTGCCTTTCGGAGCCGACGCTATCCGCACCGCACATTCTGCCTTCTCTATGTAATTACAGATATCAGTAAACTCTCCGCACACCCTAGTCGACGGAGTAAATCCTTTTTTGTTTAGTCGCCCCCAACCACCTATCCGACCTAATCCGTGGATTTACCAAGAGAAAACCTTTTCTAATTTTGCTGTCTGACCTTTTGGGGATTTGCCAGAGCGCAATTTACGAGCAACCGTAATGAAAGCAGTAATCACTTCCACGAGTGTCGGAGTGTTGGGGTGTTGCGCCCTAAATCGATTCCCAGGTGAACCCATCCTAGCCCGACTGTGGGTGTGCTGTTTTATTTTAACTCAGTTGAAGTTAATTTGAGGAAAATAGCGAGAAGGTGGTTGAGTGATTACACACCGGTAATTGATTTTAATTAAATTAATCAAATCTCAGTTGTGTAAGAAAAAATATCCTTTTCTGTTTTGTTACCCCCTATCTGGGGGAATGGATCTAAATTAAAGTATCCTTCAATTTTCCAGTCTAAACAAAGGAGAAAGAAAAATCCCTCGAGCATGGGTGAGGGTCGCACAACCAACATTGACAAGAAAACAAAGACCCAGCCCCCTCACCATAGCAAAAGGATAACTTTTTGAAATTCCTCGAGGTAATCATCTGTGAAGAAAACAAAAGAACGTTGAATGGGACTAGAATACTGTGCACAGGGATAGAGTAAATTTCCGAGCTCACATTTAGTTGAGCGCTTTAACGAATGGCAAACCTAAAGTTCCTGAGGTTGAAGTTCTACTCGAGCGGATACATTGTTTCAACACACGCACATAAATTCATCAAGAAACGCACACAATGTCACCGGGAGGAAAGATATCCATCCACCGGGGAACTGATGAAACTTGACTGAGATTATTTTAAACGTGTTGGCATTTTTTTTTCTTTATTCTATTCTTGCTTCAGCAGCAGCATTGAAGCTTTTAAATTAAGTTTGTCCTTTTTCTTTTCTCAGTCGGTGTGTAATTTGTTAATGGAAGTTTAGGATTACAGTTTGCAACATGAGTTAAATGAGACTGTTGGCTTTTGCAAAGGTCCTTGGCAGGATAATGGCAATTTTTCTTTCTTTGTGGTGCAGGTAGTTCATCACAAAGTAGCTACTTGGTTTTAAGTGCCTGTGGTATGGGATTACTCATTGCAAGCGGTGAAAAAAAGGGAGATAACAAATCAGAAGCATCAATGTTGTAAAAAGCATGGCAGCAAGGTTAATTTATGAGCATAGCAGAAAGTGATGTACACTTTAACAAAAAACGAAGGGTATGGAAGTGTTTTGAATAAAAATTGTATTCAAAATGTATCCCTGCATCCCACTCACATCCTACTCAATGAAACTGCACAGAAATTATTATAGAAAGATTAATTTCTTAAATAATCGATGCATAGATAGAAGCTCTAGAGCTTTTGAAAAGAACAACAAAATACTTCAGGTACAATTTTGTTGACGACATATTTTCTACTCAGAGTCATTCTCCAAAATCTAAAGAAGGTTGGGCAGGCTTCTATTGCAAAGAAAATAAAACTTCATTATATAATTTCGAAGATTTAGAAGACGGTAAGACTACTTCCCTATTTGAGCATTAGGAGGTGCTTTTCTGATTAGTATAAAATAGCCGAAAGGGCTACAATTAAGTTAATCACTCTGGGCAGTTTCTTAAAAAAAAATAAAACCAACTTACGCATTTTTTAAGGAGAAATCAGATAACCAACAACCCAAAAACCGGTTATGGGAAAGGCGTTTCTTACCAATCGCTAATCATATCAAAAACTGAACCACAGCTGTGCCTTTCAAGCGGAGGTCTTGGCAGTAGTCAGGAACAACAGCTGTCCGTGAGTCAGCAGTAGAGCTTTAGTGGCTGCTTGCAAAATGCTCGCATTATCATATACCTCTAGGTGTTTCCAACTCATCACATAACACAATCCATTTTCCAAGGACTTCAACACATGCTGCGACCTGCGACCCTCTAAAGTCTTACAGCAGTATGAAAAGAGAACTGAGCTGCTACGATTATGTCTGTTTTTGATCGCTGTGAATGCTGAGCTTCTAAACTCCTTATCTTTGAAATTGATAGCCTTCTTGAGAAGTCGAGAAAATTTCAATGGACCAGTTCCTGATTCAGATTTCTTCTGTAGATATTTAAAGCTTCCAACCAATCTCCAAATTGGCGACTATTAGGTTTGTTTGACTTGGGCCCTAGTGCGCACTGGGTTGACCCTACTGCATTCGATATAGCACTGAACTCGCGCTGGTACTGAAAACCTGTGTTTGACATGACTTCTAGGGCACCCTAGTTGTGCCCTGAACTGACCCCAGTTAATTTGTCGGAGCAAGAATTCAGTGCTGAGTATGCTGTCATTTCGCTTGCTGTTATTCATTTTCAAATTCATCATCTATATTGCGAACGCTTTTATCAACTAATTAAATTATGACAATTTCAAATTCTGAATTGAGTTCCCCCATTTTTAATAAAAAAACGGAAGAAAGTATTACCAAAAGATAAATGTTTGTCAATTTCAAAAACTAACAGACTAGAGAGCAACATTTTGCGTTCGATATAGAAGCCGAATTTTCGGGGTTGTGCAGGGTTTTTGACAGGCGTGAAAATTAGCTGACACTTCTAAGTGCGCACTAGTGCTAGCCACGTCAAACAAACCTCACAATAAGGCTGCTGTATAACTCTGGATGCACCCATAGCTGAATATTGTTGAATTCAGTTTTGACAGATAATGACATCTGAGGCAAGCGAGAGATTCTCCCGCGAATAATGCACTTTTTGGCGCTAATAAAGATTAATTCATTTTATAACGTTGTTGAAAATAGTCGAATTTATTTATACCCTTTTTCTGGATTTATTACAAGGTTGAACCAGCACTATTTAACGTAAAAACATACCGTGTTAAAGTGAAGATTAAATTAGAATACCATTACATATAAAAAGTCCTCAACTGAGTGTAAGTTTCGTCCAACAACCAGCAGTTTTGACCATTGAAAACCATTCCCTAAAAACAAAAGTGGATACTCCACCACGTATCCAATTGTAACATCGAAACTCCATCCGCTCATGGTCATAAAACAAAGCCCATCCATGCTTTACAAAGCTAGACCAACATCTCACCAATACCTTCGAATAACATACATCCCACTCCCATATAGGCATTCCTGCAAGGACCCTGTGAGTTAATTTCAATTTCCTTTCCCTACCCAACTCTCACGGAAACACCATACCCATCTCCTCACTCCCTAGATCATAATTTCTGAATAAAGGTTGCTTGCGGTTTCAAATTCACTCATTCTCGCAACACGTCCGTGGCTCATTCAAAACGTACTCTTATGTACTTCCATTACCCCATAGTATTTTTCTATTCAAACAAAATATCGTGTCCATTAAATTGTACATAAAAAAATAGTCCATTTATTTTCATAAAATTAGTGAGCATAAGAGTTACATAGCTTTATTCTTAGCGCCGAACTTACACCTCACACGCCGTGCTTTGCCCTGTACGCTCCCCTTGGGTCGTATTTCGCCAGCAAGTTGTTCCAGTCATTTACACGGTTAGCACGCAAGAAATTAATTACTTTCCTCGAGTTGGTCCTCTGGATTTCAGTGCAACTGGTACAGTCGGTGGCCAATGCATCGGGCAGGAGTTCTGTCAAGAAAAAAAACAAACAAAATAGAAATACAAATGCAAACTAAGTACCAAGATACAGATTTCGTAATTTTTCAGGCGATTATCGTCAAAACGATAGACCTGCAAAGCTATCAACTAAGTGAACTCATAATGAGTTTGAGAGTTTAATCCACAAAAGTAATAAAAGCTGACTAAAGCCAAAATAATTCCGGCAGAAAATACCTTATTATGGTCATACAAATTTCAAAAACGATATCACCCAGGCGATTAATGTCACGCGGAACCTGCCCCAGGTAATGGGTTATCACAAGCTTCTCTGTGGCATTAGTGTTTGTAAACAAGCAATGCACACCGCACTTGCATATAATTTGACTTTATAAATATTTGCATGACTTTGGATGAATATTAAAACGGAAACGGGTGGAGAAGACCGTAGAACTTTCATTTATTTGCACATTATATGTTAAAAGGACTCTGCAGCGATTAAGCAAATATTGAGTATGATATTAGGAATGGATTTTAAATTTGTCTTCCACTTTAAAATAAAAATTGATTATTCTTATAAACATATTGTCCGTATCCATTTCCATAGGCATTTATAAAACTGTATTTTACGCCAACGATAGGGGAATCCTCTTAGTTGACAATATCCCATAAACAACCATATGTTGGCAGCCTTTTAGCCCCATGGATCCGGCTATTAGCAAACTATCATCGGTTGAAAATATTTATCTCAAGTCAATTCATGCCTGGCACCATTTTGTGAATACACTACCAAGGTAGGATGCGAAAATAAATTTACACACTTTCCAAATTGTACCTGGCACATAGGAAAAGCCAAAAATAACCCACCCGGGCGAATATGCAAATGACAGGGAAATGCTGAATTGTAATCGAAAAAAAAAAACATGTTACGTATACGCCATATGTGAACCGGATTGACATGGGACTTTATAAAGGTATATGAATGACTCATCGGTAATTCCCCGGGCAGTATTTCGTATTTTTACACTCATCGAAAGCAACTCTTTGGCAAAAAAAAACCCTTTCCCTCACTTACTTTTCAATTCACGTCCCTCAGGTGAACATGGTCCTTTATCATTCAAACATTTTAAGTAATTTGTGAGGATACGGTTGTTGCTCAGCACTGCATCCACATCGACGTTATCGAATTTGTTCGTATACTGATTAGCAGCCGCACAAATTGCCATTACACAAGCCAGCACGCAAACACACAGTGTTAGTTTCATGATGATTTTTTAAATAGTTTTTTTTTTCTGAAAAACATAAACATAAAAATTTGTTACAGCTGAATGAAATCAACAAAAAAATGTTTGAGTTGAATTGAATTGCTTTAAATATCCTCCTTTAGTTGACTCTATGTACATAAATGTCGGATTCGATTTCAATCCATTTATATTAATTTTACAGTTAATGGTGCGTTCGTAATATGGGGTTTACACGGTCTATTACTCGTAAGGCAGACCCCTACTTTGCATACATTTTCTCAAATAAATAAATTAGATATCGTTTTTGCTGGGCCAGCGGTTTGTCATGTGGCATCGTTTTATTATATGATTCATGGCATATCTCTCATTTGTCTTAAAATAAATCGGTCTGTCAACATGGCACAGGGTTACCAGCTTTAGTTAGGACATGGGTCAGTCCATTAAGTCCATGAAAACTGCAGCAAATCAGTAAAATTTTGTGGGTAAAATAAAATTTGGTAAAAAACATAATTGTCCTGAAACTGTTGATTACCAAGAAAGTCGTTGGGCCGTTAGCTTTATCCCAGTTTACCAGGTGATTCGTATTTCGTTCCTCGGCAAGTTCACTGAAACTATAATGCGGTACTCGTATTTTGTGTGAAATATTTGACACAACTTCTTCTACTTGCTGGTAGAAGTATTGGCTGAGATTCAACATAATCCTTGCGGAAAAACAAAAGGCGAACCTCTAGACGAAGTTCATGCGAATGCCTATGGATATATTATGCGTGTACAATTTTTTTTTAAAGAGCTATGTGCACATTTAGGGGGATATGCCAGCACATGGGAGAAAAGTATGAGTACTTAGATTTGTGATGGTTTTAACGGGTTCTCCACTTCGATTTTCTTCTCCTTGGTTAGTTGAATCTCAGGTATAGTAAACCAAAAAAAAAACTTTCTCAAAATTGTGTAGAAATACCGTCTTTGCCTATTAAATATGTTTTTCCAAGTTGGAAAGTGATGGCGTTTGCAATATATTTGTTTTTGTTTTGTCTCTTCTTGAGCCGAAAATGTATATAACTGTAGTTTAACAAAAATTGCAAAAAACTCCCAATTTGTATATTCTTTTACTGCAAAATAAAACGGCATTCGGTTTTCTTCCCACGAACAAAGCCTCTTCCTCATCTCAAACTGTGGAAAGATTATTTTTTGCGTAATAGAAGAGCAAAACGAAGAAGAAACCCAAAGAGCCGATGGAACTTTGTAAATCACAACAAAATGCATTACGTTTGTCAAACTCTCTGTTCTTTTCAACTTTTTGGGGTTTAGTGCTCGTCTTGCAAATGATAGGCGCTTGCCCAATTGACTGTCAGATTCAGTGATGTCAGATTACAAGATATATATTCATTTCAAGATTTTTGAGCTCCAAAATATGTCAAAGACTTTTTACCTTCAATTCATCGAATTTCAAGATTTTTTTTATATTAAACTAAATCTAACAAATTAAAACAATCTTTTCGACTGAAGAAAAATGTTTTCCATTAATTGCATTATTATTGTATAATGTGAGCCCATGCACTATTTCATCAACTCTAAAAAACATGAATTCCAACGGATTTTAAATTTTATCAACTGATTATGTTTTTGGGAAAATATTTATGGGTATAAACAGCGGATGAAAACTTTGCATATCCTCTTTTTAAAGGTTTTATTGTTTCAATTTCTATATTCCTCGGCAAATGTTGAAAGAATATTTTTTGCTGTAAATTTAAATAAAACAAAAATTCATAATCCTAAAATTTTGATATAAGCAATGAAATTCGAAGTCAGTTTTATTCGTTATTCAAACATTTTAAAAAGCACTAACATTAATTTATGACCAACTTTTTTAATCGATACTTATGTGATTTATATGTAATGCATACATACTATAATTTTGTAGAAAAAAATAAATACAAGTTTTATTTTATACTTAAAAATTTTATTTTTTATTTCATTCTTTTTATATTTTGAAAAAATCTTGAATAAACGTTTCTTTATTTCGGCAAAACAAGTTTTTCAGATTTTTCATCTGGGAACACTGGTCAGGCTCCCTTCCTGACAAAGATAAACCCTTGTTATCTGTTCAAGACTGTCAGAATTTAACTGCTCTAATAATGACTTGAAGAATTCTGGTGTCGAATTTGTGGTGGTTGTCTGAAAGGCCATATTCTCAATCCGAATGTTTATGAGCAATTTCTTTTCCCTTCAAAGCAAAAACCAGAGAAGCAAAGCAAAAATGACTGCTTTGCCACAAAAATCCGAATAAGCAAAATATGAACTTAATAAAAGCATTAGATATTTCCGATAGTTAGATAGCACATGATCCCACGAAAGCCTTGATTTCAAGATCATGACTAATTTGTAGAAGTATACTGCAATTGTTAATAAAGTAATAACCAGTAGTGATGAGAGGTTGGTTAAAACCGTAGCCCACTACAGACTATAAGCGCCACATAAAGTGAAGAAAGTAACTCAGAGGAGTGCTGGCTGACTTTATTTGCTTCTTTTTTTTCACTTGATGGCAATGCTATGCTTCAATTATATGCTTGAACCATTTCCCATTGCCATCCACAGTCAATATAAGCTGCTGTAATACTTCAATGGTAACGAATATCAAGCACAATTTATCACTATTATCATTCGAGGTAAATCGCACAGATTCAAGTGGGTTTGTGACCTCATTTGTGTTAGCTTTGCCTTGATTGTTATAGTCCCCAGATTTATTCAAATCACAAGGTCACACCGATGTGATTTTATGATTTTATCACAAATCACATTTGCTTGGCTTGGCTTTTTGTTCGGGAAATATTAGCATTTCATTGAGGAAAGCTTAAGAAAAGTAAAATGTATATAAAAGCAAGAAGGTGTAGACACATTCAAATCAAACTTCCAAACTGGAAATCCATTTGTTTATTTTTTTCTTTTCGTCATCTCTAAAGTAAATGGCAGTAGGAATATTAGATTTTAAATTCGTTCCTCATCGCATTAGGCAGAATGTTACTAATTGCTTTTTCAATCAAAATATTGATGTAAGTGCGGACCTTGTTGACTCATGATTTGTCTGCAAATGATCACAATGTTTCCTTTAAAAACACATTTCCGATTTCAGTTTGTGTCACTCCATCAAAACCACTTTGCGATGGCCGCAAGTACTTAGAGCAAAATGAATTCGACACGAACTTCCCTGATTTATTATTAAAAAATCGGTATTCCTTTTAACGACACAGAAATCGAAATGGTTCTGGGAGTGTTTAGAACCCTTATCATTGAGTGTGTACAAATAATATGTATAGCTAAGGGTTTTTTTTTTACCCTGTTTCGCTTGGCTCATGATTTGATATCGATCTGGTTATATAAAACCAACTGCTCCATTTCAGGGTCTGGGTCTTTTAAAACGGTTTTAATAATTAAATTCGTTTTGTACGGTGTTTTAGTTAATGCAAGTATGGTCATGCCTGATGCAGTAGTAAATAGAGGCATACATATACACATCTTGTATTTATTTCCGCACGCTAAATTTTTTACTTCAGCTGGTGTAAAAATGTACACAATATTTTATTCGACCTTCGTTAAATTTTGTTATAGTCATTCTATGACAATTCCCCACTATTTCAGTTCGCAGAATACTTAAAACGAGATACAGAATACCTTTGATTAAAAATTTAGGAATAATTTGTCTGCGCTGTAGAAAACCGGTCGCTAAAACTTAACACAAGCAGAAAAGAGATTTGAAATAAAATTTTCCCTGAATGGAGATTATTTTGGCTTAAGCTTTTTCCTCTAATAAATCTCACTTTGAATTATTATGTGCAACTATATAACTAAGTTAAGAAGCTATTTATTTACAGGTAATTATTATTATTTTTAGAAACGATTACTATACAAGACAAATTTGTGAAGTTACCGTTACTAGCATAAAATTTGCCACGCCCACTTGTTGGCGCATTTCTGACTTAAATATTGTTTATGCTTTAAATATTTATACAACAAATGTATATAAAAAATATTTTAGCTTTTACAATTTGCTTTTGGAAGTTTCTTGAAACGCCCACAAAAAGTGTAAATGGGACGACATGTATTCTTTTTAAATGATTCGGTGATTGTTAAAACAACATAAGTAACAAATTTTTCGAAATCAGTTTTTTTTTACTTTTTCACACCGTTCACGTGTAGACATTGCGTTGAGAACAAAACTAACCTAAAACACACAGAGATTCGACGGAGATATCGGCATTTTGTACTAAGACAATAAATTTCTTGTAACATTTTTTGTGTCTCCTTTAAAGAAATAAAAATGTCACTTATGTTGTTTTAGCAATCACCGATTCTAACATAGAAAACCGCAATTAAGTCAACAAAAGACGTTTCGAATATTGGCAGTCTAAAGTCCTTTGTGTTCACTAATTTCATTATTTACATTGAGGAATTTTTTTTAAATTTATGTTAAACGATTGTTAGGTATTTAAAATTAACTAAAATATTTGTTTAATTCTTCTGAATGCAGTTGGCTATGGGTATATAGTTTTCCCGTGAACAAGGACACTGTCTGGGATAATTTGAATTTTACTTAGTCGTGGGTAAAACTAATTTTCAAAACTAAAATCGTTGGGGTTAAAACGGACCCCGCAAAGTGGAAGTATGAATTTTTGGTAAGACCACTGACTATATCCATATTTCGTTGATTTTTAAGCCTTCTCGTATCTGTCTAAATGAAAAATAAATACCAAAAAGTCCATCCCTGCCACATCTACTGAGGGCACTCAATTTCGTCCATCGCCACCCAACTTAAATAACAAGAGATTTTAACTATGAGCTATTAACTCAAGAATGAAGGTATTAAAAACCTCTCTGAATTCAAATAAAGGATCTAAACTATAACATCGCAACTTTGATCGCATTTAATTACATCGACAGTGCATTTAAACTTTTCAAGTTCCAATTCCATTTCAATGGCTGGCAAATAAGAAACATTCGTGGAACTTATTTCTCATTGAATTAACTTCAACTTGAACCAAACACGAAATCGTTTGTGCAAAAAAGAGGACGAACTATGGATGCCGCCACAAAATGTCCACACCAATGGCGGGAGCACAAGAAAATAGTTGGTCCTTTTCGTTCGTCCCCTTTTATTCAAAGAGATTTGTGTTTCTTACTGTCTCCGTTTCGACGGATCCTTCGATAGATAAAAGCTGGTTTAACTTAAAACTAACTTACAGATAGTGTCTCGCAAAAGTTTAGTAAATAGTCTATCAAATCGATTTAGCGACAGATAAAGTTTTAGTATATATACGTTTTCGAAGGCAATACAAAAAAAAATGTATGGACCGCACTCTAAGTGAATAATTTATCCCTCTAGCAGGACTCAGCTATCACAATCACAAGTCAATATGGCATTCCTTGGAATCAACCAAATTAGCACATCGACTTGCATTGAAATGAAATGGATTAATTATTTATTCCGGCAGGAGCAACTATTGTGCCGGAGTGCTAATTCGAAATATGTACTGGAAATTTGTTCACTGCATCCTAAGAGGATATGTAAACAACAACAGCCAACTTATTTGCCCAAGTTATATGCAGATGTGATAATCCGTTTTACGATTTATACAATTGGCAAACATAGGTATTAGGTCTTCTCCACTGTCGAAAGCAAACGTGGTCGCTTCCAACTAATCCCGATTGCATAATGACCAACTTAAACATTATATGACCAATACAAGCCAGGTCGAGAACAAGTTTCAGAAACTCGTTCGCAGCTGCTTCCCTCGTTTACCTGAATTACTTTGCCAATTTTTTTTGATTTAATTTCTCCTTCTTTTTTTTTTGCATTTCGTTTTCTCACTCTCATCCAGTTGATATGTTCGTGCGTGTGCCATGGCTGCCGGCCAGTGAAAGTTTTCCGGATAAGTTCTAGTAGCGCACACAAAAAAAAGGAAAACAATCGCCAAACCAACCGGTATGCACAGAGCCAAGTGGACTCTGGCCAGACCAGTTGTCAAAGTTTGTAATCTATTTCTGACAAATTGGTTGCATAATGGTAACGCGGAAAAAAAAACATTTTGTTAGATTGATTTTCAATTGAAACAGCAGCTTTGTGGGATTTTAACTTTGCCTTTGGCTGGGT
Organism: Cheilosia vulpina; assembly: GCA_916610125.1. Lineage (NCBI taxonomy): Eukaryota > Metazoa > Arthropoda > Insecta > Diptera > Syrphidae > Cheilosia > Cheilosia vulpina. The sequence continues at coordinate 57,357,057 of OU744279.1, forward strand.
CCGCGTGGATTGCAATTCAGCACATTGATGGATGATGTTTGCGTGAACACTGACGGAGGGTTTTTTTTTTTTGCTTGAGGATTTGAAAACGATTTTTGTGCTTTTGTATTGTCATGGTTGTGCTAAGATTTGAATTTGAGTTTGAATACTAATTCAGTGAAGCTTGCAATGGTTTGAATTGGAAAATTTAATGGAAGAAAGGTGGATCAGCTGTCAGCAGTAATTGCCTCTGGAAGTAAGTGCGCGTTTGATAACAAAAAGCGATGGACAAGGCTAAATACTTGACATATTTTTTTTTAAAATTAGTTCCAACACAAATGATCGATATGGGTTTTTTTTTTTGAATATTCCTAAGGCACCTACTCGATTTCAATATTCTATTTCAAACCCTAAAGATTTGTTCAATCTCTTGATGTTTGGACCTTTCATAGCTACGACGAATACAGACGAGCAATATATATTTGCGCATTGACTTGTGGTAATCATGTGATGCGTTCTTTTACTGTAGATGTAAGCATCCTAAGCTGCCAAACAAAATGCCACTTTTAGTGGCGAGTTTGCTGTTGTAAACCTCTCCACGGAGAATAAATGCTTCAGTTCCAAGAAATCGTCTTACGAACTTCTTAAGGGGCCACAGCAGTCACTGAAGACGACTTTACTTGACGATTTCAGTAGCTGCTTCTAAAACAAGCTAGCTAAATGCTGTTCAGACATCTCGACATCCACAAGGCAATGTGACTCTTTACAACACAAAAGACCGCATGCCAATTGTGATACCTGCGTCAGCACTCAATTTTCAATCACCAAATTCATCGATAAATCGGGAAAACTATCACAACAGAGGTAGGTAGCAACATCTTTGAAGTGGTAAAGGTCTTCATTTATCTTGGTTGCCGAGGACTGTATGGGCCACCAAAAGTAAATTTATAATTGGAAATATGAATATAAGCCTCCAATTTATCTTCTACAGGGATGGTTACCTTGATATGTTATCCTAATGTTTGCCTCCACAAGACAAGGACTCGAAAATAAAAGAAGGAAAACAAAAGAGTTCAGCAGCGAACTTGATCAAGAACTTAAGGTACAACTTTGAAAGAGAGCTGCCAAATGCATTGTCAGTGTCCGTTAATCCCCGGAAATGAAACAAAATCAATTAAGTTACTAAAATTGACTCATAAAGTGTTGATATTATGATTCAACACTTTTACAAATTAACATTTCTGGCATTGAACTAGTTGAATGAAAAAAGACTTCTGGATGTCAAATTGTATTATGCATAAAGCCTATTATCTCGCATCGGATCATCCATTCAAAATACCGACAAGCATACTCAGCCGAAGTGCAGGATTCCGCAATCAACTCGTAACATATTTTCTTCTTTAGACAACCTACGGTCTGTGAATCACTTTCAAACTAATAGCTTCTCATTTGCTTTCAAGCTAAGTACATCACGAACAAATTTGAGGTAATCTTTATAAATACTCAGGAGCCCCACTTGTCACAGAAATCCTCAGGTAATATTACCATTTAGGCTTGAGCCATTTTAACCTTGAATAAACGCAAACAAAACACGGTACAGCACATAAAAACCCCGCCAAATGCTGTCTAGCTCACTTCACTTTATTCAAGTCACACACAAGCGGTTGGTGGGCCTATTCTCCCGAAAAAAATCACCGACACCATAACAGCCATCAAGTTCAAAAAACTACTTTATGTTTCATGCCATTTGCGAATCAAGTTATGAAAATCCAGGTAGAAAAAGCTCAAGCAAGAAGAGACATTTTACACCTTAAATTGCGTCCACATTTCTACCGCACACAAACTAATCCAAGACACACTTCTTTGACACTGCCCTACAAATGAAGTGAGCCAACCAAGCCAATTGGCAAGCCAGCAACAACAAGAAATATGAAAAACTTACTTAAAAACGGCTGTAAGTTCCAAATTGACAATTCCAGTCACGTACAAATTTGTTGGTAGAAATAATCCAAACGTATCCCACAAGGCACTACCACAATATAGATTCACCACTGCTGGTTCGGTCGCTAGTTTAACAATGAAGCGCGCTACTTAGCACCCCGGCACTTTATATAGTCGGTGCGACGCCTCATTGTTGTTGCTGTTAGTGATGTATTGTTGTTAACAGCTGCTGCTGGTCTTTTCGATAAAGACTTTTGCCGTTGAACCGCAGAGTGGTTTTTGGTTTACGATGACTTTGCTCTGGCTTGGTGTACTCTTCAACTTGTTTCGAGGAGAGGACAAGAGTGCTCTCTTAAATGCTGATGGGTGGTGGTGGTGTGGCTTTCTTCGATTAGTTGTCGCAGATTACGTGGATATCGAATCTTGTTGATTTGGTGATGATTTTACTAGGTGACTGAACTTTATGAACTTGAAATTTGCATAGAAGGCGATCGAAATTTATTGCAACACGAATTTTAAACTTTAATATTTTCAATGTGATCTTCTATGTGCGGTTTTCTATGTCTAGCGCGAAGAAGTTCTAACTTGCTGAACAAGATTTTTTCAGCGATATATTCGAGGTATATGCATTTAATTTAAGTTTTTATTTTAGCTCAATAATGTAATTATTTTTTTAATTTAATGTTTAATGCTCTTCCTTATTTTTATAAATTAATTTAATGTGACTTAATTGCTGGTGAGCTTTCAGTGAGGTATGAGCTTTCATGTACAATAAAAGAACTTTGTTCTTTGTACCTCGCCAAATAAAAATTGAAATTGAAAATTTGACTTTGCTTGTGGGAAATATTTCGATTTACTCCGATGAAGTTCCCTGTGTTAAACGAAAGCGATTACTAACGACGACTTTTAATGTCACTTGCAGCTGAAAGTGATATTTATCAATGATATAACAGCGGAACAATCATTGAGAACCAGCCTTTTATACAACCACCCACATTGTTGAATTGGTGTATTAAATGTTCGACCACAATGCACTTAGACAGTGTAGGCTTCAGTTTACACATCTGCCGACCGTATGGTAAGCAGGAGCTCAGGAACAACAACTGAACTTGGTGCGGTTTTGTCAAATAAAATTGTCAGGCATTCGTTTTCTATGGTGAAACGTGAGGAAGAAAACACTTGGTGACAATCTGAGAAATATCACTCACGAGTGTGCCTAAAACCCAATATAAGGCAAAATATATTGAAATGTGCCACTTGACATAGGCAACTGAGAGCTAGGGGCGTGGAAGTTGCATGTTGCAATTGGGCACTTGGATGTGGACGTCAATCTGTCAAATCGCTATATCTGATGGGAAAAATGTTATTTATCAATATTGTTCTGTCAGACAGAATGGCGCCATTTTTTAAATTTACCATAACTTTTAAAATCGGCTTTTTGGGGTAGAAAAAGGAATAGCTTGTCGAGTACGAGAAAAGTGTCATCCTGGACGTCCCTTCCTCTACTTTATTTTTTTTATGGTTTGGACGGACGGTAACCAAACATAAATACCGCTGTTTATCGTCTTCGCCTCAGTTTAAGTACTGGCTAAAGCAACAGCTAGCTGTATTCTTCCAATCAAGTACTTGAAAAATTGTACCGCTTGATGTTATAGCTTGCCTCAGAAATATGCTAGAAAAGCTACATGAAAGCGAGTCACCTCGCCTTAAACGTATATTGACATCCAAGGTAGCTTGTATCATATTTGAATTATCGTCATTAAGCTTTCTCTATATTATAAGATAATTTTATGTCTTAATACAATTAAAATAAATGAAATGAAATGAAAGGTTTCGGTGGTGTTTCTTCTCTGACTTTGACCGAACAGCAAGATTTATCCATCGCATTCTTCCTTAACACACAATGTCCCAGGAGACTTAGAAATCGGTGAAGAGGTGGTCTATCGTTTGAAAACTTAATTTTCTCTAAGATTTGCCGGACTATGAAAATTTGGTCTATTGTTATCTTTCCTGGACTACAACTGCTCTGAGGCCCTTTAAGTTGTTGGCAAACGGTTTTAAGCGTCCACACAGTAAAGCCGACGGAATCTAACACAGGAAATTTAAGAGACTTATTTCTCTGTAGTTGGTGTGCTTCAGAGTCCTTGTGAATGGGGCATATTTTACTGAGCAGTCGTTAATCAGGCTGGCATTCATTCGAACAAATTTTAAAGATAAACTGGAACACGCTCCTTGCCAAATCGTATAATCAAGCAGCGGTAGTTTGCACACGAATTCTATTTTTTGCTACTCTTCCTGATGACTAGAAAGAAGAGAAATAGTCCACACGCATTGTTCAGACTTTAATTTCCATTTTTCGTTTGTAATTCATACGTGGTAATTTTTCTGTCGCTAAAAACTTTGTTGCTGAAAAAAAATGTTCTGTTCCTAATTCTGTTTCTGTTGCAAATGTGTGGGATTCTGTTTCTGTTTCTAGTCTTTGTCACTTGGTGCCTTTAGGTTGAATGTATCATTCAATCAATGCCGCAATTACCACTGCTCACAGTTTAACTGTCTGCTGAAAATGTCTTCACAAAACCTCAGCACAGACTGTGAATATACGTCCGTGTCCCATACTAACTTCTGCTGGCTTCTGTTTGGACCTTGTATCCTTATGGGAAGATCGTTTTACCCTCTGGTAGAACATGAAAAGCGGTAGAAATGGAAGAACGAAAAGCGAAAATTTCCTCTAGGGTAGCATCCCTCAATAGATTTCCTAAAGAGAAGTCGCACATTCTCTCTTCTAATAGTAAGGCTTCGTCTGCAGCATTGATTGATGCGTTGCGTCCTCACCCGCACATTTCGTTGTGGTCCAGTATTCCTTTTAACTACTGCAGAAAATTGCACTTTTTTGTTGAAAACACATGCTTTTTTTTTTAAATAATCAATTACCATGCGAGTATAGTGCTCATTCTTGACTGTTCTGTAGGACAAAAGAAGAAGGTATGCTACCCCACTCTAAATGATGTTTTCCTTGATACTCTGCTTGGGTATGAGAACTTCTTGTGTGGAATCCTATCGACCGATAATCCATCTCCGTCTGATTGTCTCATGTAACTTTTGCGCACAAACCCACAAAGATATGACAAAATAAATGACCATTTCTACTCAAAACCTTACGCAGCAATCCCTCTACCTAGTTCCTACCCTGCTTGGATAGTCGCATCTATTTGAATCAAATATACATCACTTCAACGTGCCTCCGAAGATGACAGGACACAGTCCATTATAAATTACCGGGGCTCATCTACGGGAGACAATGAAATATACCTAGCACATAAAAACTCCACCCCGCATATGTATCTCGGCAACTTATTCCATCTGTGTACTTCGCAGGGTCGACATTTCATCATAATTTCGGTGGCTCGTAATAAATCTTAACCCCACTCGGCGGGGTTCAAATATCAAAAGTGAAAACTCATGTTGTCGAGACACACACACGCACCAAATAAGGTATCGCATTACGTCAGTGGCAGCACAACCACAAATCCTAGTAACGATTTATATGAAAATGTAACAAATTCTACGAAACATGTCCGTCAAGCAATTGACCGTATCTCTGCATATCTAAAATTGCTTCCTCGAGCCGAATGTATGCCCGAGAGATCAGCTAAATTGTGGATTAATTACCCAAATTAAACTTAACAACTGCGGCTCTAAGGTTATTAAAAACAAATTTGCATGCATGGAGATCCTATCCTAGATCGGATGGTTTATGATTCGTGTTGCCCTAACAAAATGAGTAATTCTCACGGACTGGGCCATTAAACCAAAACCAGAAACGAAAACGAAACATAAATAAAATGTTTAAGTTGCAAACGGGTATCTGTAGCCGCGCTCTGCAAAGAAGAAGTGAAGACTTGTCGTAGACAACCTGTCCAACCGGGCAGTGGACAATTAATGATACCGGACAGCGAGTCGAATCACTCACGGTGACATTAAGAGAGTGTGTCTGCACTGGATGGTCAGAAACTGATTTGCTTCTACAAGGTTTGGGGGTTTTTTTTTCTGTTGACTCTCGAATCAAAGACGGACAACAACAGATTGAATAACATACGGGTATGCAGGGATTTCCCAATGGCTTGTCGGTGAGGGGGGGCTTCGCAGTCAATCGGGACAATTACCAGTGGTTACTGGTGGCGAGTACAAGAGCTCGCAACGGGCCGGTAAAGGTTCAAACAAGACGAACAGCGTTGGTCTCTTGGGGTTGTGCAATTGCTTATAGACGTGCACGTAAACGGATTGCGTAAAGCATGCGTTCATGGTGTTTCTGGGAATCAGACGCGCTTTCTTGGAGCTGTTTTAATCGGGAGCACAGATGTGTAAACTGACGGAAGTAACTGAAGAGTTGGCTTCTGCCAATCTCCCCCCAAATGTGCGCATTTGGCGGTGTTAATGGGCACGGAGAGGTTTATTGGATCAGCAAGATCAAACTGACTGACTTAATGGACTGTCTCTTGTGATTAAGTGCCGGTGGAGAGTCAGATTAATTGGCCTTTCCTTCTGTCAAGTAGTCAGGTACTGTATGGCGTCTTTCTGTCGAAATCATTTCGGAGGTTCTCTGACTTTAGGAATTGGAGAGGAGTTAGTTGCTATACGGGGGCATAGCACGCCACTCGGGTGGGGAAGGTTGCCTGGAAAATTGTTTCAGACTGTCATACAAAATACGGCAGAGAGGGTCTTGTATGCGATTTATCCAATCATATCGAATGAATTGGTGTGTGGTCTTTAGGATAGGTTAGGTATGTGGGTCGGCGTGGAGTATTCCGTGCAGCAGGTCAATATTGACCTGTGATGCCCATTGGGGGAAAAGGTTGTCCCTTAGCCATAACAACCCTGTCTATAGATATATGCGTTTAAGTACTCACTGCGCTGTTGCATACAAACCATCCTGTGGATTTGATAAAGCTCAATATCTTGTCTTGTGTGGTCTTTACAATGATCTCTCCCCTTGCTTTAAAGTGCTTGTTTAACTTGTGTTAAGAAATTACTATGAACGCATAATTTTGGTGGGCTTAAATTTTGGCTTTCATCGTTCAGCTGGAATGGTTCACATTGTTTGACAGTAGAATTTCAGCCATACTCGTCGTTTACCAGACCACAAAAGCCGTTCTGCATATTCTCAAGACGTGTGCGATATTTTTACCAGGTTTTCTCGCTCATGGCTCAGGTCTTCGTTTGATTCTTGTGATTTTGGATATTCTTTCTGAAGCAGCATCTATCTTTTTTTGTCACGACTTTTTCATTCTCGAAGCCGATGTTCGATGACCTATTTTCCTGGTAGAAATAACGGACACCCTCTTACTTTTCTAGAGCAGGGTTTTATTTGCTAATTGTGCTTACAAATTTAAATTCCGGGTTTCATGGGCTAATCGGGCAGCCAGAAACAGCACACTTAATAATTAAGAGCAGGTAGCCAAAACGGTCAACAATCCTCATCTGCGAGTCTCACTCACACTGTATGGACTGAGCTATCCTACCTTCGTAAGAAGTTACTATCGGAAACAGAGTTTCTACATTTTCTCTCTCATTTTCCCTCAATTCATTTTTATCATGTTAAATAGTCAGCGGTGTGTAAAAGATACTTAAAGCGTATTACGAAAGGGAGGGGTAGCATTTATTTGCAAAACAACCACAAATGTTCGAACGATGATTTTCGTAATGTAAAAAAAAAAAACAAAATAAACTGCCAGCAGCTGGAAAATGTAATTTAAATACATTCAGAATGCTTTTTAACTTTCTCTATTGCGTAGTAAAAGAAAAATATTGTATTCGTACAAAGTTTCGAACTCGAGATATTAATCAATTCTGACATTACGATGATAGAGGAACTCAAAAAAATGGGTCGCAAGTTCTGTCCATCTGTCTGTCTGTCTGTATATCCCGAGGCCTACAGCCAAACGCCTGCCCGGATTTCCTTCAAACTTAGTACCTGGATTCGGGACCGTTTATTTTTTTTCGCACGGTAACCTTAACATTAATGGTACTTCCCATAAAAAATGTTCATACCAGTTTGATTTGTTCGAAAACGGCTATAACGATTTCAACCAAAATTGATATTTAATCTTAAGTAGCTGAGGTTATCACAACTCCATACTCAGTTTTCCGCTAAAAATCGAATAACGGTACTTTTGAAATTTTGACATATCCTGAAACCGGCCCATACCAATGTAACAAAAATGAATTTCTAAGGTAATATGGTCACTTACAACTTAATGTCAAACTCAGTTTTTCTCAAAATGGTTTTTTGAAAAAAATTATTTTTTTAAAAATTTTGTTTTCCTTAGTGTACTTGAAAACGGCAACATCGATTTCGATCAAAATGCAAACTTAGAGTAAAATTGATGTATTAAAAATGATTGCGTCCTTAATTTTCAATTCGATTCAGCGAAAACACTAATTTTAAAAACTGCTCATATCATATCTCGAAAATCCCAGTTTCGATCTAAAAGAAAAAACTTTAAAATCCTATTAATGCTTACATCCCTAACAATAACTTGTATTCGGTTTTTAGCTAAATAGTTAAGCAACAGTTTTGTCAAACTAAACCCTGCAATATTTATTACAGTTTTGTCTGCTAAATTTCACAAAAATCGCTCTAACGATTTCGATCAAAAATAATTAAGGATAATAAAAGTATTCTAAATAAGATCCCGTACTTAGTTTTTCTCAAAAAATTCGAATAAATCAGATTAATAATTATTTCTCAAAAATTACTTCACAAATCCCGATTTGTATTCACATATCTACGGTATATTTTTGTAATAATCTCAATGTTCCACTTCTTATAAATATGCAATGACAGCTAAGCTAAACTTATTTTTAACAAATATAACCCAAATCTTTATTTTTTAACCATATTGAGTATGCACCTTAAAATAATGCCAACCACTTGGGGTGTACACAATCAGAAACGTCCACTTAATTTTCACACCAAACACGTCAATTGGGATATTCAGTTGGTAACTGCTAACGCATATTCAAAACATATCTCCGAATACTTACAATATACCTTATATCTACGTAAAGATGTAGATCTATCACGAACTCTGCTTCCAATCTACTTACTAATCAAAATAAAAACATAACCTAACAGATCAGAAAAGAGAAACTCCTGCTACGCTTGTCCTCGTACTCCAAAATCTTGTAAAGTGTAAGAGCTTATGAAATAGTACAGTAGTAAAACCAAGCAAACTTTTGATGAACGATAAAGTTTCGTTCGACCCAATCGTGCACTTTATTTTTATGTTTTTACATAAATAAAATTGGTGTGTACGCACTCACTCCTATCGGGAATTTTCGTACTGCTCTAGTTCTATGAAAAATGCAATACGACGCAATCGTGCAGTATTTTTTAACCGACTGGTTGTTATTTAAAACGTCAGTAGGTACCTGTCTGTAAAAACAATTTTGTGACAAAAAAAAATACCAGAGAGGGAGACATTAGTTTACTAACGATGTCCAGTAAATGTGACAGCTATTGATATGGCAGTGAAGTTCAAATTAAAGTATTGTTTTGTAGAATTCTTGAAATTTCCAAAACCTTTCTCCACTGAGGCATTTCTTTATATTTCAACATAAGGAAAAATCACCAGAAGGTCAGATGACGAAGCAATTCGCTCACTCTTCTTGTGAGCTCGCATTTTTGTTAATAGTAGGCACTATCCAATAGTCGATGTTACAATTTGCCTTCAAAAAAGTCTTAAAGAAACAAATAAATGAGGATCCTGGCCTAGGGTTCTATGTGTACATTTTGCTCTTCCTATTTTTGTTTTAATCGTTTTTATCTCTTAACGCTGAAATTGCGCAAAACATGTCATGTCATCTTTTCTGCTAATCGAAACATTTTAGAAGTCTTAGAGCTTTAAGAGGGACAACTACAATTACGATTAAAAATTTGCTTTTGCTGAAGCTAAAATATTCCGAAAACTTTGTGCTGTGCGCATTTTGTTGCCGACCACCACAACCGCCCATCACTAGAATCATGAAATGAGAATAAAGACGACCTCATAGTACCTACGCATTTTCCTTCCGCAATTAATTAAAACCTTGAAGGGATCAGCTCAACCAGTAAAACTGCTATAGTATGTGATGTACCTATAGCCCACGAATTTATTACACAGTAAATACATTTTGCCCATTCCCACTGATTACTTGCTGTGAAATCATTTGCAGTGTTATTTCAACAAGGAATATTCAAGGCAATTAATCGTCTCGAAAGGATAACTACTACAACAGACAATCAATGACATGACAACGTGTTTAGTTGATTGATGATGGTAATAAAATGCGAGCGTACCACAACTAAATCTTGTCATTATGCTGAAGCAACCACCTTCGAATAGATTTCAGCCGATAGGTTAAGGGTGAAACAATAATTTCATACAATTGTCTGTTTAATGTTGAGTTTACGTCAGCACGAATTAAATTGAGGCGTATTCGAATATGTCTGGTAAATGAATGATGTAGGCACTAAACGGTTCTAACTTCGATAGCAATCGATAACTTCCATGATGACACTTCTCGAAGGTCAATGTCGGAGTTAAGACGAGGTGGATTTTTCGTTCCAAAGCATCGTTTTGAAGTAGTTTCTCTTACTAATTGAACAGATAATATGGTTTTGGGTAAATTCGATTCTGGAAATGTTGTTAAGACTTTGCCCCCACCTGAGATTGTTGATACTCACTTCAAGTGAAACCAAGATCATGTCCCCACAAAGTTGTGTTATTTATGGGCGCAATTAATTTGCTGCTTCCAGCAAATGAGTACTTGTTGAGGAGGTCGAGATGAAGAGAAAGAATAACAATATCAGAAAGAAACTAGTTTTTGTGTCAATTAACCTGAGACTTTAATCGACCTCATGACAAGACCAACGTCAAATGACAAACAATAGTCCAATTTCGAGTTCTTTGACGTTCTTAGGGAAAATCGCTTTTCTAGAAATTTCAAAAGCAAAATGGATAATTGGCAAAGCTTAGAATTTGTTAAGAATTTCTACTGCGGGTATTGTAAAAAGACTTGGAAAAGCTGAACAGACTGAACTGTTTATGAAAATTGTACTCGTTTTGTGATGTGGGAATTGAATTGAAAAGAGGAGAAGTGGTAACTTCTACGAAGAAGAGGAAATTTTCAGATTTGTTGCAGGAATTTCTCAAAAAAATGCTTCGAACACTGCCTTCAGTGAACTTGAACTTCCAGGAAATTCCGTGGAGCACATTTGAATAATGTTTTGTTTTTTAATGGCATCGATTGTACACAAACTACTTTAGTATTTTTTTTATTTTCTTCACTTGTAACTAGAGCTAGCAGGCTGAAACAAAAATAATGGCGCATTTTGTGAGTTTTTTTATTCTCTGTTGAAATCATAATAAAACACTTTTAAGGTCAGCAGTTCATTATGGTTAACGTCTTAAGTCAGACAATTAGCAGTTAAAAGTCCACTTTTGAAGTCGTTATGCGCGCTTGTGCGGGCATGTTCAAAAAATTGGTAATCGAGAAGAGAATTTTGGAGTAACTGACGATTGTATTTAAATGTATCGAAAGCGGTTACATACAAATATACAACATTATTTTTTTTAAATGAACAGAATGTTGATAAATATTTTTCCAAATTTTTTTCTTGCATTTGCATCCTTATTTCGAGTGCATCTCTTTAGAACTAATTTTCGTATCATAAATAAATATGATGTATGTAATCTTTTAAGGAATGGGTTCACTTCGGTTCATCAGGTTGGCTGCGACATATTAAGCCATTTTGGACAACGACATGAACGCATTCCAAAATTAGTGCCAACTATTCGTACAGGAACTGAACCTGCAAGAAATCGAAATAACTTCCAATACACGTGGAACGCAAAAGCCAGACTTAGTAATATTTTTTATATAGCACCAAATTCCGAGTACCATTCAAGAAAAATGTAATTTTTTTATTTAGTATATTTAAGTTATTTCATATTAACCAATAATGTTTATTATTGTTTTTTAATAAAACATTACAAATTTTTGATCCGAAGTTGTCATTTTCGTTACATGTAGACTATATTATAGCCAGGGCAAATTCAATGCTTGGTTTCGTTAAGCTAAACTGCAATGAATTCTCCAACCCTTACGCTTTAAAATCAGTTTACATGTCTTTAGTTCGTCCAATTCTTGAGTATTGTTCAATTGTATGGTGTCCTTCTTCCTCTATTGGAATAACACGTATTGAAAGAGTCCAAAAAGCGTTTACAAGATTTGTAGTCAGGCAGCTAAGGTGGAGAATTGTTTCCCCTTCATATGCATCTAGATGTGCCTTAATTGGTCTTGATTTATTAGAAAAAAAACGGTCTATTCAGTGCATATTGTTTGTTCATGATGTATTTTCATATCGTATTAAGTGTCCACAAATTCTTACCTACTTTGAAATCTATATTCCAGAGAGGAAATTGCGCCTACGTCATTTTTTTAATAATCCGAAACATAGATTCAATTATGGATGCAATGAATCTTTTTCTAAATGTATAAAACTTTTCAATTCTATATGTAATGAACTGGATCTCTCAGTAAACAGAATAGAATTTAAAATTAAATTACAAAATATTGTACATTAGCCTAAATTATCTATACCTATAATATACATATTATGAATTGTTAGTAATCTGTAAGATTTTATATCCGTAGATGAATAAATTACATTAAATTTAAATTCATAAATTTAAATTCATTACAAATTTTATAATTATTAAATTTATTAAAACAGCTTTTAAAAATGGAACAGGCTTTCTTTTTCCGTATATAAGAAGTCCAAACAGCATCCCTTGACTTGTAGTTTGGGAGCAATAACAGTGTGTAACAGAAGCCTGTCAAAACAATGTGTTCTAAAGAAATGGTTTTCGACTAGTCCACTGGAAAGTGAAATGTGTTCGATTGTAAGATGAAAAGTGTCGCCTCTATCAAATGCACTCACACACTAAAATTTTATGCCATACAGACATGATTCAAATTTGAAAGATTTAAATCAACGAAAGAAAATGTATGTAAGGAATTATTCCAGATATATGGGTCCCGACTTTTGACCCAGAATTTGCCCTTAAGACACTATTCACGAGATCATCCTAAATTGGAATAAATAAAAGGAAAACCAAAATAACTAGCCTGCCGGATTTCATACTGACTCGAAGAAGTGACAAATTATTGATTTGGCTGTTTGTTTTAAGCAGATCCACAAAAAAAAACAATCAAAAATGCTATCTTTAAAATTTGTTAGTTCTGCTGCTTTGGGGTCGGAATCCTAATTTTATCATGCAAAAAAAACTTGAGGCGTCCAACAAAAATAAACACAACAAAAAAAACTACGGATAAGTAAGTTTTAAACCGTGATTTTCCTGGTGAATCCGGGCTTAGGAGAACTGCATTACAGTTTCTACCTGTATTATCACAGATGATTCGTGTATAGACTCAGGCTGCACAGCTTTTCAAAAATCTCCCATAGATGGCACAAGTTCTATGCAAAGCTTTTCCTCTTTACCAGCTTTTTATTTCGGTTCGAACATATACTGTGCAATACAGTCTGTATCGAGAGCCTTAGACCAATGCACATTAAGTGAAAAAGAAGATTTCAAGTTTAGGTAGTGCTCAAAATGAAACCTGTATTACCGGCATGAGGTACTAGCATTGAATTATGTTTCTACTTTCTTTAACTATAATGGCACCATCTTGTGCAGGATTTCAACTTTAACCACAGTTGGGTTGTGATATGTGAAAAATTTTGGATTGACATTTCGAAGATACATATTTGATTTGTAAAGCCTAGTATGCCGCTCGCGCTTAAATTAAGCTCCCATACAAAAATGTCTCCAAAGTTAAAATTCAGCAAGGCAGTTAAGCCCTGCAGTACGAAGCTCAATCTAAATTTGTTAGCCACTGTACGAAAAATCTCTACAGAATTTATGTAAGCGTATTGATGCAAAATATATTTGCCCACACCTAAACTTTGACAGATCAGAGAAAATGTCGGTATTTGCAACAAAATTTCAAACGAAAGTAAATAAACCGTATGGAGAATGGTTAGAAATTCGTTGTTGTCAAATTAATTTCTGTGGCTGTAAAAGTACATATAAAAAAACAGAACAAAGTCAATCAGCTTTACCAACTTGCACTGTCAAAATTAAGCGAACATTAAGCGAAGTGGTGGAGAGAAACATTGGAGAGGCTCTTAATTTTAGCTCTCCTGGAACAGCATACTAGGCTTAATATTTCAAACGGCTGTTACACATAAATTGGATGAGTTAAATGAGAACTGAAAGAAACAATTTCGTCGTTCGAACAAAATAATGTTTTTGAATTTAGCCTCAGCAACATTTGAAGATTAACTTAATTTTGTTAGTAAAGCTATAAAATAGGTCTACACTTCAATCATATAGTCCTCCCTTCGCCAATAACACTTCAAATTTAAGAAAGGCCGAAATATTTCTAGCAGATTCATATAAATGTATCGCATACTCTTTTATCGGCAAGGGCCATGTTGGAATTGTTTAATAATATAACTATAAGGACACTTAAGTTAATAAAAATGCAAAGCGTTACTTATCCCAAAACTCTCCATTAGCTCTGAAGGTTCCCCTTTCCTTGCACTTTGTCGACGCATATTAGATTTGCAAGGCATACATAAGTTTTTTTCTACAAAAACATTGTTATTTAATTTTATTAAATTTTAAATTAAAAATTTAGCTTAAAAGTAAAATATATGAATATGTTTTATTTCAATATACAAAAATATAAATTGAGATACAAAAAGACAAAAATTATCTTACAACTAAAATCGTGTGTATAAAAATTAACAATAAAACATCAATATCACCCATTTTGCACTAATTAATTGTGGGTATATAAAAATACACATTAACACGGCACAAAACACTTTTATTATATATATTTTATTTTAAGTGTTTTCTTATACTTTAACATCTTATTCTTATTGTCATAGCAAAATTTATACAAAAGAAAGTCGATCAACAAATCTAAAACGGTTGATAACTTTTAATTTCGCTCTGAAAAAAAGAGATGCCATTTTTTAGACGATTAATATCAAAAAGATTAATAAATAATTGTTAGTAAAAATATGTTTTTGTTAATGGTAAATTTTTGATGAAAAGTTTTGTGTAAAATTGTTCAAATTTTTAACATGCATATTGATTTTTTTTTTTCTCGCAAAAAGACAAACGTAGTGTAGTGTACTTTGGTAGTCTTAATGACGATGGTTGTGGTTGGTCACTGTTCTTGTGTTTATGTATGAGAGAACAGTTTGTCGCAATCTATCGCAACGTGTACGATGTCGTTCAGCTTTGTTTTTTGTTGCCTGTAATTAAAGGTTTTTCTTTTGATGACAGTTTTTAAGCATTAATTATAAATAAGCGAAATACTGTACAGTTGTGCATACCCAGCATTTGGAGGAAAGTTGTGTCTTTATTGAGATATTATAAGCATTTGGTGGTATTGGTATAGAAAGAAATCAGGATTTTGTGGGAAAACGTATAACTTGTGAACGTGACAGAATTTGTTATTCATTTAATAAAAGCAATCGGAAAGTAATTGACTACCTTAGCAATGTCGAAACACAAAGATTGAAATTGTTTGCAAAGTGTGCTCATTAAGGGTGGGTGTGCTTAGATTTAATGAATATTTACAAGGAATACTTGGTAATATATATTTAGTAACTACCAGCTAAAAGGAAAATGTAAAAAAGCTTAAAAATCGCGGCTTTCATTTGAATTCAATTCTACAGAGTTATTTATTGTTTCTTCCCATTAATACGTTAATAGCGTCGATTGTATTTAAAGAAACTTCAAAAGACCTACTAAATTAAGCAGCTAATGCTACCAAAAAGTTACCGATAAAACTTGAAATATAAGAAAATGTGGAACATAAATCTATTAATCAGGGTAATAATTAAAAATGTTGCAATAAAATATCAAGGATCTTCAAATTTGTGTGGAAAATACAATCCAACAAGCTATTAATAAATGATCGTTAAACAGTTCCGTGAGTAACACTATAGTAGGTAGTTGATTTTTGTCCTATTAATGAAACTTCCTATAGTTTTTTAGGTACCCATTTGAGCTATCAAATTGTATATTAAATAAAGAGAGCATTCGCGTACTCGGTTTAAATCGAACGCAATCGATATAAATCGATCGCAATCACACAAAGTCTATACAGTTCTCATTAAAAATTAAAAAAATAACAAATAACGAGTAAAAGAGAAAATTGGCAAAACAACGAGTAACGAGCAGTTCCTCTCTTGGCTCGAAACAGCTGAGAGAATGCCAACTGGCAACTACTGATAAATGTGTCAAATGCACAAAGTTAACAAGAATCAAATTTAAAATACGTCTTAAAAATCGATTGCGCACAAAAATACAATCTCTGAAAATTAAGAAAATTCGGCGGTGATCGAATTCGAATTCTTCCAGAACGTTTCATATGTTGCGAAAAGGTAAGTTATTTATTTATTTGTGATATGGAATAGATTTATTTATTTATTATCTGTCAGCAAAGCCTTTTTTAGACATAAGGATTCGAGTATAAAACAAAGAAAGAAAAAAATAGAGATGTCAAAGATGTAATTGACTCAACTACTTTGAGTTCGAAGTTAATCCACGTTTCCACGTACTTTGGAATATATTTTCAGCTTTCTGAGAGAGTTCCGCTCAAGTTTTTGAGATTGACAGATTTTTAGTGCTTGGCTCGGGAAAGTACGCGAATACCCTTTATATATCATTAGTTAGTTCAGCTATTCACTCGTTACTTTAACACTGTTAACTCCTTCTAAGCGTGGGTGCCCTAAGCAGCCAAACTCCTGTATCCTTTTCTTTCTATTCCGGTTTCTACCGTAGACTGCTAAGAAGAACTTTTAAAATATTATACCAACATTTATTCTTAAACTTTTTACTATCCCAAATTAATGTGAGTTATTTATATAAGGAACACTAATGAATTGTTAATCTTTGCACTCGATGAGTTATAGAATTTTTAAGCCACCTTAACAAGAAATGAAAGAAAGTCTTACTGGGACTCTAAAAGTGAGAATTGCGTCAACAGACCTTTCAAATTGCAGGGCTTTCTTTTGAATATTACTGAAAAAAGTACTAGACTATTTCCTAAACATATCATCAGGAACAATGAATTTATTTGTTGTGGTAGTTTTTACATTCAAACTACAACAGCTTTAGCTTCCCACAGGTAAAACGCAATGCAATCTATTCAAAGATAGTAAAAACTATACAATTCGAACAAAACTCATAGTCCTATCGATTATATTAATCTCCCATCGAAGGCTAAGCGCCAAATTGCTTCAAATATATTAACAAAATTAAATTGAAGAAAAATCAATATTTACAAACAATAAAACATACCATGTACATATTTACAAAAGATTGGCGCAACCAAATTGTGTTTTTTTTTTGAAAGTAGAAAGTGTGAACGTAGATTAGTTGAAAATAAATGATTAAGGTGACCATACTTGTACTAATAAAGATGAACGTCATACCTTTGGCGGTGCCACTGGCACTGCACCCCTCAACATTCCTGCAATAAATTCGGCTGTGTTGGCAAACTTCATAGTGATACGATTGATGATATTTAAAACTGGATTTTGTGTCTTCAAATAGTAGGTCGTTGTCGTACTGATTCCTGGTGCTGGCAAGTTGGTCTGTGTCCATGCTCCGGTCGGTGCATTTGCTGAATTGGTGCCTGAACTGGATGGGAGTGTGTCTGGCTGTGAAGCACTGCCCGAGCTTGCTGGACTGGCAGCATTTGACTGAAATTGAAAGATTTTAGAATTTTAATTCGGGAATTGGACGTGCACCAAGAGCGAAATCTGGTGCAATCCATTTGAAAATGATTACTGGTCTCCTTGATGGGGTGGCACTAATTACAGTTTGTTGTGGTTGCTGTGATTGCTGTGGCTGTTGTGGCTGCTGTGCGTGCTGAGGTTGCTGTGCTGGCTGAGGTTGCTGTGGTCTCTGAGGCCGCTCTGTCGCCTGCGGACGTTGTGCTGCCTGTGGGCGTTGCACCGGACGCTGCACAGTAGGCAAGGTTGGGGGCTTCTAAACATAGTAATGCCTTTTTTTATAAACATGATGGTGTCTACATTAACTTACTGGACTGTTGTATGCGTAACCGCTGTCGCTCTCGCCATCGGTACCAAAACGATTTGCGATGTCTGGTAGCTCGTCTTTTTGGACACTTGGACTAACGTCGTCTTGTCGTATGGGACGCTGTGTAATATTTATGCTGACGGATGAGCCCTTGTTGTTTGGTTTTTGAGTGTAAATTTTGTAAATCATACTTAGTACTTTGCCAATTCGGGATATTTTTATTAAGGATTTTGTTTGAGTTGTTTTTTTTTTTTTTTTGAAGAATTTGGAAACAGGATTTCAATTTAGAATAAATGCAAAGAGTAGAGGAAACAAAATGGATGTGCAAGGAAGTGTGTAGTATGGTGAAAGTGGCAAAGCTATATTATAATAGATTTAGTTGTATTATTTATTATTTATTTATGTAGAGCAGAGCCAGTCCCAGAAATATTCCGAAAAATGTTTTCTATTGTTTTCAAAGCAAAATATACATGCAACCTTTTAGCCAATTTGAACCTTCTCGCTCCGTGAGGTTTGGTCAATGAAAAAGAGATCTCAATTATTACTTAAAAGTTTTATTATAATATTTAAATAATAAGAAATCCTTTTTGAGTATTTACAAGGAAAGAAAATAATAGCCCGAGTCCAGGGGAATAAAAAATAATTTTCTATATAAGCTTATAATAATGAACAACAAGAGATTTTGTTTTTCTTTACAATTCTACATAAAATTTCAAAGAGCAAATATTCATAAGTATATACAACTGTTTGGCGTACGAAATCACCCATTTCGCTGCTGGCCGAAACGAGGTAGATTTCCTAAAAAGCGAGTCAAAGGACGTAGGATTAATGGCCCACTATTGGGTCCATTGTTAAGTGCGAAAAGTCGTAATGGCGTTAAAGGTTGTGTGGATGGAGATCGAGTTGTCGACGATGGTAATTGTGTTTCTTTTTGGGTTCGTGTTACTATTGGGGGAATTACCTGAGCTTGTTCGCCTGAGAATGGGAAAATATTATTGCAATAGAAGGGCGGATATAACTTTTACGAACTCACCTAGTTCGGTATCACTACCAATGGAGTTGAACTTTTGATCGCGAAGGTATTCTTCAAATCGGCGGTTGTACTCGCCAGTGGGATCCCATCGTTTGCGCAGTGCCTCGTAGTATTGCGGATAGTTGTAGTAGAGCGATGTGATGACTTTGAGGGCTCCTTCCTTTTGGCTTGGCCAGCAGCGACTGCATTTTGTGCGCAATGCTTCGGGGAGGATTCCTAAATAGTGGGAGGAATGCGAATAGTTGCGTGTTATTGTTTTGCTTTCTACTAGGATCTATCAAATTTTGATGTTAAAATTTCTACAGAAAAAACCAATCAACCAGTATTTGATGATGATCCCTTTGTGACAGTGAATGCACCCATTACCTAAACGTTATCATTATCATTAAGCCCACTGATATAAGACTCTTTGTCCAAAGGAATATAAACAATTAAAATAGTTTAGCTGTTTTTTGCAAGTGCACGCCTAACTGCATTCATTTCCCGGAATAAAAATATTTCTCTCTACACAATGCCGCTGACTAATAGCGCAGCTGCATTCAATAAAAACATATAAATAGTGATTAATAAATTCCTTTTGACTTCAAGTGCAAACGCAATGCGTAATTCCTTATCGTCACAACCCGTCCAGAAGATAACCCCACGCATACAATTTATTACGCATTTTGCTATATGCAACTTAAGACGTAGAACAAAACAAGATCTTTGAAGTCTCGAGTTGCAGGTAGAAACAAGAACTTTAACATCTCACGTTGCAGATATTGAAATATATCCACAGAACCTTTGCGTTTTATTTTATTTAGCTGATAAAGAAGTCGTAAACAAATATATATAGATCGCCTAGACGGAGGGACTACCTTTTTCGTGTTTCCACACAAAACTAAAGCTGCTATTAATAATACGTCGAGAAAATTGCCACCATACTGGGGAAAAAAAACTGCAATCGCCGTCGCAGGTGCATCTACTGGGAATACAAACAAAGCACTTAGTGTGGCAATAGCGATTCTCACAGATGTGTAATTTCACCGAAGCTGTTGTAAATACAAACATATTAGTGGAGCAATAAAATAATAAAGTTGGTTCTATGGAATTGTGATATTATTTCGAGACACATTTTAGCACTTGCCTGCGAACACATTTTGACATTTTTAGCAATTATTGCGAGACAAATTAAACCGCCCAACCGATTGAAATGAAAATTTGTTAAAAAATTGCGTAACGTTATATGCAAGTAAAACCGGATTTTCAAAAAGGAGTGCAAAGAACGAAGGTTTTAAAATGCGGGTGAGGAAACTCAGACTTGTCGCTGGGTTTTAGCGGTTAGAGTACGTTAAAATTTCCTACCAACTAGCTTAGGAAAAAAATGCACTCGAAAAGAATGAAAGCTTTAAAAAAAACAGATCATTTCGATTCCAGTTCTTTCCCAAAAAAAAACAAAATTTCCGAAAATATACATGGGCATAGTCAATTTCCATTCAAACAAAAAATGTAGATCAATCCTTCACTTAGCAGTGAAGAACCATATCTCTGCCACTGTTAACAACAAAATTGTACCACACAAAAACGCAATCTTCAATCTTCGCGCAAAAATCTACAGCCGCTTGCAAATTTCATTCTGATTTGTACACCCAAAGATGGACCATTTTTTCTAAGACCAAAACCAGTCCCGTCTACCAGTCTACGCTTAAACCAAATCAAACTATCGATCGCTTTGCAATGGCATTCAAATTAACAAAATTAAAATTATACACTTAAAACCGGCGCAAAAAAGGTAAGAAAAAAAAACTAAAAAAACTCCTACCAAATAATAACAGAACCCTCCGGAAGCG
Organism: Cheilosia vulpina; assembly: GCA_916610125.1. Taxonomy (NCBI): domain Eukaryota; kingdom Metazoa; phylum Arthropoda; class Insecta; order Diptera; family Syrphidae; genus Cheilosia; species Cheilosia vulpina. The sequence continues at coordinate 57,378,014 of OU744279.1, forward strand.
CCAGCTTAAGGTCGCCGGCCAAATTTTCCAATATTATTTTTTTCCAGATCGCTTATGCGGTCTATGACAATGTCATTATCATACTCACTCTTAAGCGCTTTGCCTTCAGGTGCACACGGCTTCTTGTTGAGCAAACATTCGACATAGTTTGACACCAACCTCGGACTCGCCAAAATCGTGTCCACATTCAAATTCTCGTATCTGCAAATGGAAATTAAAAGCTAAAGTTAATTTTGCTGCATATTGTTTTTAGCGCGCGCGCAAAAAAAAACATAATTAAGTCAACTTCCCACCGCTGGTAATTAGCTGTTTTATTCAAACACCAGCCTACGACGGTTCAGTCGCAATCTGTTGTGACTCTCGATTTCATTTACTGGTCGATGATCGGTATATGGGCTGGTGTGGTAATAACTATTTTGCCAGTTGGTCAAGGTTACACCAAAGAGAAATGACCAAAATAAACAGAAAGAAGATTAACGCCATAAATACAACTGCAGAAATAACAGAAGATGGAGGCAGCAACAAAAGCACTGTTTGACTAATCCACGAATCCATGTGGACAGTGTTTTGATGCTTATTGGCCATAAAAGGCGTTCATGTGGTACTATCTGATTTGGCGACCAAGCGACAGGTTCAACTAGTCGGTGAACCGTACCTGTGAATGAGTTATCTCTGTCGGGCTGAACGACATTGTTTGTTGGGACTGTTCTTTCGACAGTTTGTTCACATTATTATGACAAGTAGGCTTTGTGATTAATGAGGAGCTTGTTTCCATGCGTGCGACTTTTATTTCACATGACAGTAGTTTACATTTGAGCCATCTTGAGTAATGCAAATAGACAATCAAAGAGAGTGCTGTTTATTTTATTTGACTCAAATATTTCCCAATGTAGAATATATTGAATTTTTAAAGTTAACACAGAGAAGACTCACAGCTCTGGACTTACAAAAAGTCCACAGACAACTTGTACTTGTAACCTGTTGCAATTTAGATCAGGTACTACACAGACCAATGATGACCTTGTCATCCTCTGTTTCTTTACATTAATTGGGAAGCAGATCTTGTTTTGTCTTACCCCGCGTCCAACTCTGCCAACAACAAGTTAAATGAGAGCAAAAAACTTTCCAAGGAATTTGTTGTAAGTAGCAAAGTGGCATTGTAAACTTGCTTCCCTTGGTCCTTTCCATGGTATGTAGATTTATTGTTCAGGAATATTAATTTATTTCATTGGTTTTGAACAAACACAATAACGAATTTAGCACGGTTGGTTGGTTTAAGTGGCTGTATTTCCCGTTTCCTGACGAGGGAAAAACAAAAACACCGCATTTGGCGTTTTGAGACCACAACTCACGGAACCTGAAGAGAAAGAGGGAGAAGGACCTTAAGGAAGCTCACAACCAGCCTGAGGAGTTGCGAAATTTGATGATCTTGTTGAAATGGATACTTTTATTTAGCACAGTGGCTCAGTAGTTAGAGTGCTGGACTACTGAGTGAGGGATGTCAGGTTTGATCCTCGGTAAAAAAAAAACAAATTACATATTACTGTTGTTTCCACTGTGCCGAGTCTCGCAAACGTTTGACAAAAATGTACAAATGGCTTTAAAGAGCTTCTCAATTGCCCATTCGGAGTCGCCATAAAATTGTACCTCCCATTCGTTTCAAAAACGAAAAACTCACACAAGCTAGGCCTAGGACAGGATACGGAACTTTTGCGCCAACTATTTAATTTTTATTTAATGTAGCACGCTTCGAATTTAAATTTAGTTTAAAGTCATATATACATTTTTCCTCCCACAGTAGCAGTTGGAATTTTCCTAATTTCTGTGAGCAATCAATCGCTTTTTTCGTTGAATTTGTTGCACGTACAACATGTCTTCTCTCGTTCTTTATATACGATCTCTGAGGGTCACCGGACTGTCATTTGGACTGTCCTACTTGTGTGTCCTTTGTAAAACCGTCCAAACAAAATATTTTCACCTGAACATGTAATATTTTTATAAGACAAAATGCCGTTTTTTGCATAGAAAATGTCTGAAATTTTCCACAAGCTACCATCAACTCATTTGAATAATACATTTTAATATATTCAGCCCAATAACCAATTCATATATTTTTGTTTTCTAACAAAAGACGTGTGGTTTGACATGCCGAAAAGTATTATTAACATATTTAAACAAGAGCCACTTGGTTGGTTGTCATTGACAAAAATTTAGACAGCATCACAGTAGTTCCAACTGTGTACGAACTATGTCTTCCCTTTTACGCGTTATTTTAATTAATTATTTATTTAACTCGACGTAGATTAGCTTATAGCTTTTAAGCAACTCTGTTGAGTATCTAAAAATCCAAACATAGTTCAATGATAGTGTTAACATAATCATTTGTCTGTCAATCCAAAACGTCAATCATCGATTAAAAGTTATACCCGACTTGGCATGTATTTTCTGCATTCAAAATAATTTTATTTGCATTTGCTAATACGCACAAACGAATGTGTGGACGGCATAGGGGGTGTCCAAATTTGCATAATTCACACCAAATTCCATGGAAAAAAATGATATAAAATATAAATGTCTGATTTTCTTACCTCCTTGTGTATAAACTGCTACCATTGTCGTCTTGAGTCTGTCCTTGAGCAAAGTCCAGTATCACAAATAGTATACTACACGCAAATGTTAACGCCTGCATTGTTGAACCGTCAACCGAGGAGCTCAAATAAAAATAAAAATCACCAATCTGTCTTACTTTGGCCGTCTCATTTGTTCAAATCTGGAAAGATACGAAAACAAATTGCAGAAATTAATTTTAAAAATGAAAAAAAAAAACCAATTACCGGGGCACTCGTGCGTATGCGTAACATTTTGTTTGTAATTTTCATTGTCACGGTCAAATGTTGCTGAAACACAACGTTTAATGAATGACTCCGAGTACAGAAGGTGCAGAGAAATAAAGACAAATCAAGTTCAAGCTACCGATTTGTAAATCTGTAAGCTTACACTAATTCCAATTAAATGAATTACAGTCACGCCCAGTGATGCACGTTCCGGGTATAATTACCACCTATTCGCCCGAGATTAAATCTGCGTAAACATTGAAATGATGATATGAATTGAAATACGTCTATTGTTTAGAGAAATTACTTCACTTGATGGATATAGTTGTTGATTTACAATGCTTGCTGAATAGTTTTTTTTTGAAAACAAGGTAGGTTGGGGAAATCCTCGCGTAAGATGAGATTAATAGAGAAGAAGCGACTGGCATGCTAATAAGCTGATCAATTGCTAATGGGTAGTTGTAATGCGCGGATTATGGTCCGGTGCAGTGCAGAAGCCTTGCGATTATATCTAAAATGGCAACCGAGGCCAGTTGTAAGTGCATGCTGATGAATTACATCCATGAACAGAGTCGTCGTTTTAATGTTAAGCCATAAAGTGGACAGGCACGAGCGTAACTGTGATTAATGCGTCAATTTATATGTAGCTTAGAGGAATTACTGTTTCAAGAGTGGGGCGTGTCTAGGGTAGGAGTGGCTGACGTTATCTTATATATAAATAGGTGAAGGGAACAATTTAAGGACCACTTTCAATGCCTTAAGCAGAACACATTCGCTTGATTTTGTTTTGTTTGTTTTTTGAGAATATTGTGCAGAGATGCAAAGTTGTGTGTAATTTATTTTATAATGGTAGAATTGCTACCACTGGGCGAACTATAGTTATTTGTTAATTTTTTAGTTGTGCGATTTTTCCCGCACCGTTGTTGTCTGCAAACGGAGTTTATGTTCCTTTTAGTCTTTGGAGACGTAGTACAGTTTGACTAGCCAACTGTCATGTCAGTGTTAATCTGTGTAAGCCGCTGATTTAAATATACGATTTTTTTTTTGGCATTTTGTTGTTATTTTATTGAGTAATTTCTTAGGTACATTTGTGAGAACGAAAACACATTCTTTTGGCTGACACAAACATCATATAGTTAGTGTTCTGTATCAATTCTTTATTATGAAGACAGCTGCTGATGCGCCATTAAACTGCAGCTGGAATATAGGTTTAAATCAGATGCTAATGTGGAACATCTGAAAATACTTAATCTCATACCAAACTTGGACATGTTTTGCTCCGTCCCGGACACTATGGTTAGGGAGTAAAGTTTCGGTAAATTATACGAGGTTGAGATACTTGAACGGCTAGTTGGTGTTCCGACACTGAACCCAAAAAGCTTTGTATGGTACACCGACCGTTAAAAAATGGATTCCGAAGTTGGAGGTGGTATCTTTGGACTCAACACCAAAGTCTCGACACCCATGGGAATGTGTTCCAGGGTTTTTCAAGAGAAAATCCATGCGATCGAAATTTGCGCTGATCTAATCTCCAAAAAAGGTATGAAATGCTCAATCATTAAAATGTTTCCAGACAGTCAGACAGCTTTACTTGCCTTGGTATCCGACACAGTGCACTCTAAAACTACGATGCTCAATACACAAAACACATCAAGGTAAGGCTTGGTTTTGTGCCGGATCATCAAGCTATTGCAGGCAACGAACATGCAGACAAACCAGATAGGGGCTAGGGCTGGTTCAGAATCCTTTCTCTATGGAACTGCACAGTCAATTGGACTACTGCGCTAAGGCAAATTAATGATTGGGAAAAACAACTCCGTCTTAAATACTGGGAACATATCCCTGGTCTAAGGCAATACACACGATTGGTTAAGCCTTACTCCTACTAGGAAATCCTTAGGCTCAGTAAGGTTAATATAATAAAGCTAACGTGCATCCGCACAGGTCATTGTGGCTTTAGATATCACCTCAACAAAATGAACCTTTTTCCCTAAACAGAATGCAGATTCTGTCTGTCGACGATGTCGAATCCTCTGAACACATTTTCTGTGACTGCCCGGCTTTTCATTGGTTAAAGAAATAGAGAGACTCATACGCCAGCAGATATAGCTTACGCTGCTACTAAGGACTTATTGAACATGACCTTCATTAGGGAGGTCGCACGTCTCTTAGATTAACTTTCCCCCATTGATACAATAGATCTTTCAGGTGGCAGCGGCAGCCAACTGGACATGTAACTATTTAAAAAAAATAGTGTTCTGTATTTTTGATTTCAATAGTTCCTCATTTTGATTTCGATTTTGGCAACTAGCAACCCCATGGGAAAAGAAACACTTTCCAACGTAGGTAGCCCAAAAGCACACAAGACGATTTAAAAGAAAGACGAATATACAAATGTATCTGAAAACTTGCACTTCCAATGTCAGATGAAAGTTCAATCAACTAGCTCTGCATCACCATGAAAGACATTAAAGTGCCAAACCCTAAGGCGCCACCAATTAACACGAGTTATAAGTGGCGAATTAAGACAAACAACTGTCTAAAATGCGGAACTCTCTGCTGCGCAAGGAAACTTTCGATCCATTTGGAGGTCAAGCGTGGATAAAAGGCTTTGGGCCTTATATTTTTAGTTTTGACTCTTAGTTTTAGTAGTTCACAGTGGCTATATTTTCTATACAAATTTCACAATTGCGAGCTTCGGTTATTTAAAGTCGAGACTTAAATTTGTTATTACTTCGGCGCTCTGTTTCTACCGCCGCACCGGACAATATTACAACGAACAATTTTACAGCGAATGATGTAAAATAAGAAAAAAAATCTAGCCTCCCGGATATGGTTTAATTATAATCGGGTCGGGTCATCGAGCTTGTCTGCCTTACCAATGCTAAGGCTAACTAAGGTTATTATGGAAAGCAATTGAAGCGATAATGGTTTTCAAAGCTAGAAATTCAACGCTCTTAATAACAGATATAAATAGGTACGCAAAAAGACACACGTAATCGTATGGTGCCTTCAACAAAAAGCCAACACATACTTATACCAAAGGAATGTATTTATCTCATCACGAAACTAATCGGATTAACGCGATTATGCGCAGTTTTTAGAAGCGCATACATAATAATAATCTTCAAGGAATTATGTCATCGATGCAAGCAGCAAAAACTCGTAAAATTCTGCTCATGCTTAATTTACTGTCGCCTGTCAATATTTTATTTGTGTTTATTGAAAAATTAAAAACCGAAAAAAAGAAGAATACCTTCGCCTACTGCAGGTCTTAAGGTGCATATGTTTTTTAATTAAAAAGCACTTTTAATAGTTGTGTATGAGATTTAATTTAATGTACAATTTGGAAAGCATTCAAAACTGATGAGCTGCCTTCGGAAATAATAATGTGACGAATGGCCGACGATAAGAAAAAAACAAATGAAAATTAATTCACATTAACGAATCAATATGCAAATTATTATCAACAGGAAACTGCAGTTGGTATACGCAGTTACATGCGACTTGAGTTGGGTTTTGTTTATGTTTTTACTGCCGCTTGAGCAACTAATTAAGTTTAATGATTGACAGTCTGAGCGATTTGGTTCATAATTAATCACACCCGACAAATGCTTTTGGAAAAGCCATTTTATATCTGATTTCGGGGGCTTTAATTGGAGAAGACAACCGATCCACAGCCGAAACTGAGTTTCAATGAGACATTTTTGGAACAAAGTCTTTTTTTTCTCGCAAATTGTGCTACCTAACATTATATCCAATCCCACATAAACTAGAACTAAGTGAAGACAAACAACCGTCGTTGATTTATCAACAACTCAATGACAAAACGCAGACAAATCAGTGGTTGTTGTTATTTTTCGTCATGTTTGCCTTCAGGAACTGGCGATGGTATTCGCATTTACGCGCGAATAATATTTATTATTTTCGCTGGTTATCGGGTTTTTTGTTTTCTTCGTGGAAAAGTTATTTAATTTTTTGTTAAGTCCACATGAAGGTAGACAATTTTGTTTGGTACATTTTGGTGTAATGTGATTTGTGTGAAATGGCGCAATTTCTTACTCAACACTTTGTGCGTCTTTGGTGTCGATTGCAGCGCGAGGTCATAGCCCTTTGATTTTATTTCGAACCAAATTTTATGCTTGAGTTTTTTCAGTAGAAACAAAAATCATAGGAAACAAAGTAAGCGAATGCAAACAAACTGATAGCGTGGAACGAAAATCACAAAATGAGCTTGAGGTTGGTGCAACAAAAACTAGTTCAAAAATGATCGATTGCATAAATTTCTAATAGTTGTCTAAAACTAAAATAATTTTCGGAATACCTTTGCTATTTGTAATCTTCGCTAAATTTTGTTAAAAATTGTCAAATGGTATTCGCTAGGCAAACTTTTATAATTCAGTCACTAAAAATTGTGTAACACATTTGTTACTTGCTTACTTTTATGTAAACATGTATATTTCTATGTTTTTATCTGAGAATTATTAGGCCTGTTTTTTTGAGCTTCGTTCTCAGCAAAGCAAAGTAAAGTGAGATTTTCAGCATACAACTACTGCGAGTCTCGAAGTGTCAAGTAGAGCGTATTTGTTGTAATAGCGCGCTGAAAATCCTACTTTACTTTGCTTTGCTGAGAACGAAGCACAAAAAAACAGGGCTATTGTTGAGATAAAATTTGATTATTTGGTGAAGGTGAGACAATATCACTGCGGCCACACGTGGACCTACTGTTACTACTACTCTTAGCAGTAGAAATATATTTCAAATTACACAACTTATTTATTGCCGTTTTTAATAAAATTTGACAATTATTTTTTTTAATGTTTTCACATCATGTTTTTTTTTAGCTGCGTTCTCAGCAAAGCAAAGTAAAGTAGGATTTTCAGCACGCAATTACAACAACTACGCTCTACTTGACACTTCGAGACTCGTAGTACTCGTGTGTGCTGAAAATCTTACTTTACTTTGCTTTGCTGAGAACGAAGCTCAAAAAAGACGCCTATCGTCAAATCGAAAAAATTATGCTACAAATATGTGTCTTTCGATTTGACATAAACGACAACAACTATGGATACCATTTGTGTGAACAGATTTTTGAAGAACCCTATACTGAAACTGCACTCACACGTGATTTTCTTCGACAGCCATTTGACAGTGACCTAGTTAATTAAAGGTAGGCGCTCAAACAAGTTTTGGGCGTTTAGATTTGTATGTTAATTGCTAACTAAGGGAACGTTTACATTTTACGTTAACATTTTTAATTGCAAATGGGTTATGGTCAGTTTTGACTTTATTGAGACAGACAGGTTTACCACCAATTCCCATAACTAAAACAGATTTTTGTGTGCCAGCAAACAAATGAAAAACATCTCAAGTGTTCCTGAAATGTAATATTTAGAATATCAAGTTTTGTTTTTATAATTTGCATAATGTGAGGGCAAAGGTTGTAATATATCACAGTTTAGCCATGGAAACATTAACGACTGGTTATTATAGGTGGCCCTGAATTTGTGGTGATATCTCGATAGATATAGATACTTGGGAAGGTTTAAAAAAAAATAACTAATTGCTACTATGTTATTGGGTTAGGTATTTAATGTTAACACATATTTTACAGTTTCGAGAACATGAAAATGGGTAAATTTTTTAATATTATGCCTGTTTTTTTTAGCTTCGATCTCAGCAAAGCAAAGTAATGTAGGATTTTCAGCACACAATTACAACAACTAAGCTCTACTTGACACTTCGAGACTCGCAATAGTTGTGGTAATCGCTTGCTTGAAATCCTACTTCACTTTGCTTTGCTGAGTTCGAAGCTCAAAAAAACATTCTTAACGTTCTTATGTCTAAATTTTGGATTTGTCTTTATTTTTGTTTATTATCTGATTAAGAATTTTCTCCATTTAAGAATGGCAAAGCAAAATAACACCCGGTATTCTTCCTCATTACTTCTGGCATAGTTTCAAAATACCGAAATAACAATTTTACAAAGAAATGTGTATTTGTAAGCGATACTTTACCAAGCTCATTGTGTATGAGCCGCTTTAATCATGAATTTTTTCGACTTTTATTCACATTGCTCAATACTTAGTAAACACTTCCAGTGAGGGTTACATTTTAATATTTTCCAATTTCGAAATCAAACTGTGTTCACTAACAATTTTCTTTGACAGCTGTCATCATTCCCAATTCGTATTGGCACTTTCAGATTTAATTTTGAATTTCGTGGCGTTTTTTTATATTTAAAATATAAAACTGTTACTTTTTGTAAAAAATCAGACTGTTGAAGAAAATGGAAAAATGCGTTTGACACCAAAAAGTCATTTCTAAAACTGCTTGTGGAGACAAAAGAATAAATATAAATAGTCACAGCCACTTCTAATTCGATTGAATATTTTTATTCTGGCATCCATTTCCATTTTTTTTTGCTGAAAAATCTTGGAATAAAAATAAAGTTCAGTTGACCTAAGAATTAAGAATGCGGCCCTCGACTTCCGGGACCTGCTTAATTTTGCATTTCTGTAACTTTTTTGAGCAAAAATACTGTCAGTGTCTAACCGCCATCTAATTTAAATTTTAAGTCTACAACTGTTACACACTTTGTTCTTTATTCTTTAAAAAAAAAAACTTATTTTTAACTTAACTAGGAGTAATCAATGATATTGTTAACCATTAAATACAGAGACACCAGACTGTGATAAATTATTAATTGTTTTTTTTTTTTGTAAAATAGAACACACAAAAAGGACGGCTCACAACGCGATTTGAATTCCTTATTCCTTATAAAGCGGGTCAATCGTCCGTCTAGAATGAGGATTTATTTCGCTTTAAAAAATAAAATTATCAGCATTTAAAAATCAATATAATTCTTGAGAGTTTTTTGTTAAATGATGCCACATATTTATTTATTTTTTAATTTCAACTCTTAAAACATCAAACTTACTTTTTAATTTGTGGTACAAATGCACCAAGTGAATTGTTAAAATTTTTAAAAATTAAATGGGCGATCGGAGCAATAAGACGATCGTTGCATGCCTTAGTTAAAACGAGAATGATCAGCAAAACTTAAGAATAGTTAACTATCAATAAAGTCTTCACAATCGGATTGGTAAAAATCATAGACCATGAAAAATATGACCGTGGCTTAGGTCACGTGTAACATTTCAAAGTTTCATGTTCAGTAATGCGTGGAGCAAGTGACACAGTCGCCTATCATGACTACCACCGCATGGTCCACAGATAGTACCCCTTGGCCTCGACCCAATTATTGTGGAGACTGAATGTTTCACCTTAACATTGACATAGACATTATCGCAAAGCATATCGGTTTGTGACCTCTAATGTGTATGCATATTATGCCGGCTTTAGACTCCATGGAATGTACCTTCTCGGTTGTTAATTAAACAAAATTGCATTACCAAATGACTGATGGTGATGCTTACTCTCAACACAACTCTATCTATTTGATGATTGCTTGCCAAGCATTTGGAATTACCAGAGTAACGTCTGCATGTAGGGTTCAAATGTTGATCTTAACTGAGGCGAAGATGAAAAATGTTACCCTGTCAGCAAAGGATAATGTGCAATTTGACAATCTTTCTTCAGTGTACCGCACCTATCGAAATCCATCTTTATCTTCACAGATCCGCATCTTGATTTAGTAAGCCAAATAAAAACCTATCCGTCTGTGTATGCGGTAGTGTTCTGCCAATTTAAGAAGAGAAATTTGCATGGCGTCTACTGGATTAGTCTACCAACCAATTTCACATTTTTAATTACTAAAATTATGAAATTTTGATAACCTGCCAATTAAAACATCAATCAGCAAATATAAAAATGAATAATACCCCTAATCATTTGTACTTCGCACAACCATGATTGATTATAAAGCGCCCAGAAAATTTTCGAAACTCCGATTCTCTCCTCAGGACATAGTCCAAACCAGTTTCCGAGAGCCTTTACAACAAGCTCAGTTCTATTCTCGTAGTTAACAAAGTTCAGTGATTGACCACCATTTAGCGGTTACAATAAATTTGCATATAACTGGCCAGACCAAATCTTCAAACCGACTTCGACTTCACAGTCCTCAGCTAAGTAAAGCTGATATGATTTATTCAGAGATTAATTCGTTTCGGGGGATTCTCTAGAACTTTGTTTGTTTATAATTTTTTCACCTGACGTTTATTGTGTTCTTTGTTTTGGACAAGGAAGCGGGAATCGTCGGAAATATTAAATAAATACGCCATTGGCAAGGTCGTTGCTTCGTCATGTCATGATGGGCTTCAAATGAGTTATGGCTTTTCTATATAGTATTCTGTGGGATTTCTGTTCAAAGTGTGCAAGGTGTTCAGCCATAACTCAGTGATTAAATTATTTTGCCAAAAGATTTATTCGAGAGTAGTTCGATATTTGTCATACGCTTTCGATTGTGATTAATTTTGAGCGTTTCATGTTTCCATTTGTTTGGATGAATTGTTTTTAATTGTGAATTTGTATAGTTTGTGAATTAGGGGTTTCTGGCAGTTTAAAAATTAAAAACAATAATGACAGGTGAAATAATAAGAAAAGAAATCCATCAAGCTGACAGAAACTACGTCAAAACCAAAGACATTTAGTTACAAGGGCTTACTTGATAAACTATAACCTGGAACTGAAGCTATTGAATCTGATCTGGACTGTCATTCTTTACTGTCAAAATCACGAGAACGTCTGTCTGACTAAAATATATGTATATAAAAATACTTTACTAGGTGGCAGTTCTTTGGATCGTAACTTTTAGTTTTATATTATCGACGTATAAGAGACATTGGCAGTGTTTTGGCATTCATCATTGTTGGATGAAAAACAGTTTTAAGAGCATAGGCATATTACTTTTTGAGTTCTGCCAATTAAATAGGATAATAGCAAAGGTTAAATATTCGAATGAAAACCAAAAATGTCAAGCTTTTTCAAAAACGTTATATAATTTGCTGAGTCAAAGGCTTCACTTAAGTCGATATACATTGTGTCCACTCGATATTCGTCCTCCATTGATGACGTTGTTGACATACTATAAGAAAAGTTCCAATGTAGCACACCTTTACCGGAAGCGTAACTGAGCAACCGATAAGAAGTCTGTAGTGAAAAACTCAAGTTTGTTTTTGATATCCAATTCTTTCAAAAGGCTTGAGAATCGCTGATAACTTGGAAATTTCCCTCTAGTTCTCGGCATTATTTTTAAGCTCCGACTTCTTTATTTATTTATTTATATATTTATTTATCATAAAAACAGTTTCACAATAAGATATCACTTGCTAGTTCCTGGAGGCTTTACAAATGTAGTTTTAATAACTTTATTTAAATCTTAGAGAAAGGGAGTTATTATTGAGATGTTAAAAATCAAAAACTTGTACCTAAGAACTGTAGTAATTTACACACCATCCAACCATTTTTTTCGAACGCAGAACCGATTATAAAAAAGCGATAGGCACAATAGGCTCCTTTAAGAAGCCGCAGTGCCAGAGCCCATTTGTAGGCTCTCCCGCTCTACATAACTCCAAAAAAAATCGAAGTGGCTGTACACCAATAAAAACTTTGATTGGGCGATCTATTTTTATAAAACCGAATGGCGCAATTGTAAGTCCGCAAAAATCTTACGAAATATCGAACCGATTTATAAATTTATTTATTTTTAATGTGTAAAATAAATATGGGTAGGTTTTAGCCTACTTTAATTAAAAAAATTCAGCATTCT